>WNWU01000006.1:44255125-44364127 GCA_012654045.1 Ptyas mucosa | reverse complement strand
TCTATCTATCTATCTATCTATCTATCTATCTATCTATCTATCTATCTATCTATCTTATTATTTATTAAATTTATATACCGCCCTACTCCTGAAGGACTCAGGGCGGTGTACAGCCAAGATAAGAAACATATATTACAAATATTAAAAACATTTAAAATGTATTAAATACCATGGCCCAAAAACAATTTAAAACACCGCAATTTGTAAGACCCAATTTAAAATTCCCCTTGTTTTAGTTTAGTTTAGGTTGTTTAGCTTTTTGAAGTGTTTTTTGTCAAGTTTGTTACAATGTTTTATGTTTTCTTTCTTTTTTCAGTTCTGTGTATTTCTATTTCCAAAACTTGCCAAGATAAATAACATTAATTTTAAAAATGAAATGGTGGGAACTGGAAGTCGTTGTTATCATTCCATTAGATGTGGTTTGGAAAAAAATCATTTGCATAATTAGAAATTAATACCGAGACATTCTCAGACGAGTTGCTCTTCGCCTTGTACATGAACAGATACTGTATTGTTGAATTCGGAAGACATATGTTATGGGAAAGAACAAAAGGCAGTTCAAAAGCATATCTCTTGTAGAGTTATGTCATTCAAAAAAAAGGTACTTGGAAGTCATCTTTTTTTTTTTGCTTGCTGATACAGCTATTTTTGTCATACAGCTATTTTTTACAATTAATGAACATTTTTATAGTGCACTAGTTGTAAAATTTTGCACAATGGAAACCTAATCCCAGGGGTGAAATCTGAACCAGTTTGCTACTGGTTTGCTGCTCATGCATGCGCACTGCGTGTTTAAAAAGCTACTGGTTCAGGTGAACTGGTAGTTAGCTACCGGTTCAGTCGAACCGGTAGTTAAAAAAAGCAGTGGTGAAATGTAAAATTTGTTGCTACCGGTTCTGTGGGCGTGGCTTGGTGGGCGTGGCTTGGTGGGGGTCATATGACTGGGTAGGCATGGCCAATTTTTTTTTACTTTTTAAAAGCATTTTTTACTACCCGTTAGGGTGAATAGGTAGTTAAAAATGCTTTTAAAAAGTAAAAAAAAAAAAAGGTTCTGACGATCACAGCTATTCGCCGGAACTGGTAGTAAAAGAATGCTTTAAAAAAGAAAAAAAAAGGTTCCAATGATCGCGCAGCACAGCTGTGATCGTCGGAACCTTTTTAAACACAATTTTTACTACCTATTCACCGGAACCGGTAGTAAAAAATGCTTTTAAAAGGTTTAAAAAAAGGTTCCGCTGATCAGGCGGCACCTTTCGCCAGAACCGGTAGTAAAAAAATGCTTTAAAAAAGAAAAAAAAGGTCCGACGATCACGCAGCACAGCTGTGATCGTCAGAACCCCTTTTAAAGCATTTTTTTACTATCTATTCGCCAGAACCGGTAGTAAAAAATGCTTTAAAAAGTTTTTTAAAAAGGTTCCAATGATTTTTTTTAACCTTTTTACCTTGTTAAAGCATTTTTTTACTACCGGTTCACCCGAACAGGTAGTTTTTATCACTACCAGTTCACCCGAACTGGAGTGAACCGGTAGCATTTCACCCCTGGATTACTAGCTGTCTAGAATTTGGGAGTATCTCTTTCCATGCTCCCACCTATATGCCCTGCTTGTTCAATGGTAGCATTTGGACTGATCAGGAAGTATTTCTTTTCCCAGCCCATCCCTTGTGTATGTGATCTAGTTCATATGATCCCTTTTCTGTGAAGCCTCCTTTCCATTTCAATTCCAACTGCAATTCTTGTAATTGCATTTATATTCATTTATTGAGTTATCCTCACCTTTATTTACTCTCCCTCTGTTAAGGTCTCCATTTCTAACACAATTTGTCTTCTAGTTGTGGCTAGGTGTTGTGTTGTGTTGTGATATAGAAAGAGGCAACTGGAGCTATTAAATTGGGACTTATATTCTCTGCTGCCCTTTCACAAGCAGCTGCTTCCAGGCTGGAAAGGAAAGATGCCTTGGCAACATTTTTCACCTGAAGAGTCAAATTCCCTGGGGGGGTGACTATGCAGTAACTGACAGCAGTGACAGGGAGAACCAAGGGCATCTCTCTTTCACCCAACCAGGTGCACAAAAAGGCAGATAAAGAGTCACATTTTGCAGCAAATTTAAATCTTATGCAAATGAATTTGAGATTTATACCCCGAAATTTGCTGAGTAAAAATGATCAGTCCCAAAATAGCTTCCACATTAGGAATAATTCTTATCTAATAATACCTTATTATATCATTACCTATAAAAACCAAGCACATGGCTTGGATACTTATGAGACTATCTGTCTCACCACTGATTCAATCTTGCGGGGTTGGTACGCTCTGGTGCCTTCAATTAAACAATGTCCTCTATTGCAGGGATCCCCAAACCCTGGTCCGTGAACCGGCACCAGGCTGTGGCATGCCAGCAACCGGGCCGTGTAAAGAAGCAAAGTCCCATCCACAGGATGCAGGCAGCACACGAAATCACATGTGCTGCTCCACTCACTCACTCACTCACTCACTCACTCACTTACACACACACATAAGTGTGGTTTATAGAGAGTTTATTGATGTTCCCCAGCAGTTCCTTTCACCAGCCTCAGAACTGTCCCAAATGAATCCAGCCACAAACAGGCCAGGTTTAGTTCTCAAAACAAATGGAAAGTTACTCCAACAAATCCACTAAACAAACTTAATTCCACCAGGCAAAAATGAAAGTGCACCCACAAGAGCTCACTTGGCAAGAGAAGTTCAGAGTCTACAAGGCAGGAAGCACATGGAACAAACACACACAGCGATAAAACAAGCACGTTGTTCCCAGCAATGCCTCCCTCTGCCTGCTGTGATAAACAGCTTTCCGGTACAACCCATCAAGACAGGCAAGGCTTTCTCCCAAGTAATCTGGCAGATCTCCGTTGCTGTTGTCTTTTCTCTGCCTTGCGTGCTCTCAGATCCACCATGGAAGGCAGCTCCTCCCCCTTCTCTTCACTGACCTGCAAGTTTTCCCCAGCTGAAGCCTGTAAATCTCTTTCAGCTGGCAGTTCAGAGTCATTAACTAACCCAGACAGAGGTGGCATTCAGCTGGTTCACACCGGTTCACAAGAACCGTTGGCAGAAATTTGGCCGAACTGGTAGTGATGGCTGGCTGGCCACGTCCCCGAACCAGTCCCCCGGTCGCCGCTTGCTCGCCCTGCTCACCATGTTCGTCACCGCCATGTTCTTTGCGCATGCGCATCCCATTGCCTTGCAAGTCCAATGGAATGCACATGTGCGAAGAACATGGCAGCAACGGCAGCAGCTTTTTCTGCGACCTCTGGTACTTTTTGACAGCCTACAGCCAGCCGCTACAGCAGCAGCTCTCAAAGAGGCAGCGGCTGGGAGGCTTCTTTGACAGCGGCTTTCCAGCAGCAGCGGCTGGCTGGGGGCCGTGGAAAACTCCGGTCAGCTTGCCTTCCGGACTCTGGACCAGCCGTCATGGAAGATAAGCAGCCTGAACAAAGAGGTGGTGGTGGTGGAGGAAACGGGGCTAGGGCTAGGGCCAGGGCCGCTAAAGGAGGGAAAAGGGGGGCAACTGGTGAAGGGAGGGCAGGAGTAGATAGGTGGAAATTCCAAAAATTGTCCTCCCTTTTCCTGTGGCTGTGACTAGTTTGGGGGGGGGTCATGTGACTGAGTGGCCGTGGGCGTGAGTGATGTCAAGTTGGCCACACCCACTCAGTCATATGCCCCACCTAGCCACGCCCACCAAACCGGTAGCGAAAATTTTTGAAACCCACCACTGAACCCAGTTCCTGATGTGCCAGGAATAAGCACATCATCCTCCCTCAAACTGGCTTCCAAGGAAGAGTGAGAGAAGTCGTCCAAGAGAGACATCACAACACGCCCCCTCTAGTCCACGGAAAAACTTTTCTCCATGGAACTGATTCTTGGTGCCCAAAAGGTTGGGGGCCGCTGCTCTATTGGGACCCCCAAAACATATCTTTTCTATAGTAGCACCTGCCTTCTAGAAAGAGATTACCCCCAAAATTTAGATGCTTCCAGCAGTCAGGTGTTGGTAGGGAGAGTGAAATCCCTTGCTTCATTTCAGACAAGCGTCTGTGGTGCTTGTCATTTATCTATATGCTCCATTGATATGATTGCAATTTCTTTGTTCAGTTGTTGTGAGCCACCTAGAAACATTGGGAGTTAGGTGGCATACATGCTTAATAAATTATTATTATTACTACTATTGTTGCTATTTGCTGAAAGGAAAAGTCAGAGAAGTTTTTTTCTTTTCAACTTATTCAGAATATAGAATAAGGCTGTAAAAACTTCCCAAAAAATCAGAGCATGTCAAATAGATTCTGCAAATGTTAAAATGAATTAAAGGCCTAATTTTCCAAAGCCAAAATATTCTTTCTCTTCTTTCTGAAGGAGTTTGATTAGAGAGAGCTAATTTAGTAGTCAAGCAGAAGTTCTCATATGGAATTTTTTATCATCCTAAGCATTTATTATGCGTTGCTAAGTTAGAAAATCATCAGTGCACACACTGAGTATTTTTCACCCAAACAAAAGAAAATTACAGCAAAAATCAACTTTTGTTCTCTACTGTTCTACAAGCCGAGGGAAAAAAATGCTCTTAGCTCTTAGAAACATTTCCTGTGATTTTTTTTTTTTACTCAAAACACAAGCTATTTTTGTACGTCAGCTAACATAAATTACAAAATACAGACCTCTTTGCACAGTTACTCTCATTACTCCAATTTGGAGACTGATAAAAATTTCCCTGGGAGGGTGGGGGTGGGGATTAAGATGGGAACATCTGACTTGTCCCTTATTTCTGATCACAACATTCTCCTCCTATTCTCGATCTCATACATGTGCATTCAAGAGAGGGGGAGTTTGATTTTAATTGCTCCACTGGAACCTGAAGAATCAACTGCGGAGAAAGTGAACCTCTCCCTCCCCAGACCGAAGGTGGGAAATCCAAAAGGCTATTCTGCAGTGCCATTACCCTGCAGCTACTTTGCAGGCCATTAGTATCCCATCATTGTCTGAGGAATGCTCTCAGCAATCAATGCACTATTCTAATCCTGATTACCCTTTTACTTACTGCTCCTACAAGGTTCTCAAAAGAGGGAAAGAGCCATTCTTGAATATGCAGGTGTTGTTTACTTTTAACAACTCTTTAGTCTCCCACGTGCTAGTTGAGATATAGTTGCAACTCTGTCATTAACAAAATGGCAATCAAGGTACTCCTACAGGCATCATAATTGTGCATCTGTTCCTATCAACACACAGTGCCTTGTTTTTCTCATCTGCTCTGATGCCCACTTTTAGCACACTGTAAGGCAGCCATTCATATGTCAAAGAGTATTGTTTTGTTCAGAGTTCTAGCTAAAATCCACCAATTCTTTTAAGGCAGGAACAGTCAATCATCCCTGTGATCAAGTGGATCACTCAGATTACCAAAGTTTTCACACTTTAGCATAGGGGTGTCAAACTCACGTTGTCACAGCTGTGTCACATAACATACTGGGACTTCCCCCCTTCACTAAACAGGGTGTGGGTGTGGCCAGCGTGTGACGCATCCAGCCTGCGGGCTGGGAGTTTGACAGCCCTGCTTTAGCAGTTTGCTTCTGTTGTCAGGTAGCATAGAACTTTAAATAAAATCCTAGTCTCATATAGTCCAAACCAAAAGGAAAAAAGATTTCTAGTGCCTCATCTCTAAAGTTCTCATATAACGATGGCTTCAGGAGGAAGGTTCTCCACATTCCACAGTGATGGAGCAATTACAGGAGCAATAATCATCTTTATGGTCAAAAAGGCATTCTTTGAGCCTGCTTTGAGACAATGCTACTCCTGTGCCCAGAAAGTCAAGTCAAACCTGAAAGGGTAGCCATCTTCGCTAGCTTGTATCTTGTTAATTTTGCTGCCATTGGGTACATGAGAAATAAAATAATACATAAAATGTTAGCATTGTTATTTTATTTGCTAAAATGCTAGAGTCGTTTAAAGGGAAACCAAGTGAGGGATCGAGATTTGAAATCTTTCCATTAGTAGCCAACTATCTCTTTGTAGCATTCCAGATACCAAACCCTTTCTCAGGAATTGGTTTACTGGCAGTAGCCATACATACGTTTTCTTCACTACAGATAGGATGAAAATCATACATACACAGAAAAACTGCTTACTGCAATATATAAGAATCAAAACCTATGTATGGCTCTATGTTCCAAGAGTTACATTTTGGACCTTTTCCTCCTCTCGTTCTGAGTCAAGGTTCCACTCTCTTGCTGAGCATGAGATGTGCCTAGTCTACATTTGCACAATAGATCTCTCTGCTGCTTAAATTAACCCTCCTTACAGAATGTGCTAGAACAATTGCATGATTTCTCTGGCATCCTTCTTCGTAATTCGTACCTGTTAGCTGGTCTATTTTTGAACATTTTTAGTGCACCTCCAGAAGCAGGAGCAGTAAGAGTTCTTCCTCAAATTTCATCCCACACACCCTTTCCAATGTCTATTCTCTCTAAGACATGCAACATGACAGGGGGCTAAAACTATTCATCTGTACTCATCCAACCCCCCCCCCCCCCCTCAAACATTAAGGAGAATGGTGATTTTTCTAGCCAGCAGGCGGCATTCAGCAGGAAAATAAATGAAGCAGGAGATTTCACCCATCACTTTCTTCAACTTGGCCTTCTTTAAACCAGTAAGGACTATTAATTGGCCTTGTTACTATGATAAAACAGGGATCTCTCCTCTGTAGAACAACTCCCCCCACTGGCCTATCTGTCCCCACCATTTCTCCCCATTTAGCCACCTTGCACCAGCACCTCTGCCTCCCCTGCACAGCGGAATGGAGCTGACAAAGGAAGCAGGGAGGCAGGGTAGATGGCTACCGTGTGCCAGTTCTGACAGACACCACCCTTGTCCAGGAAGCCACCACCTACACCGCCACCCTACCTACTCTGCTGGCTTCATCCTGTTGCCTCCTCCCTAGCAGGATGTAGCCACCTCCCTTTACCACCCTACTGTACTCACTGCACGCATCCCAGGGTCCCCCCTTACCCAGCACCTGAGCCAGGAGCAAGAGGAAGAAAACAGAGAAAGTCAGCTGTTGGGGTGGGGGGACAGCAGGGGAGATGGTGGCAACAGAGTGCAGGGCAACCAAAAGGATGGAGATGGAGGGACAGATAGGCAGCTGAGGGCAGTTAAAGCACACACAGCTGTCAGAAATGAAGTCCACTTGCCAAGCATCTGAATTTTGACCATTTTACATGGGAGCTGCAATGGCCAAAGCTTTGAGGATTGTTGCTAACAATCAGTTCAGTGCCTTGTAACTGAATGATTGCTGAACGAATGATCATTAAGCAAGGACTACTTGTAAATTTTTTGTAAAATACATGAGTACAAGCAGCATTGACGTGGATCAAAAGCCAGACTGAGCTGCCACATTACAAAGTTGATTTTTCAGTCCATATCTCTGTTCAAGGTCAGATGGGCCATGTAAAATCCTGCTTACAACATTCCTGATAGATGAATGTCCAGCCATTGCTTAACTACTTCAAGCGAAAAAGAACTCACCAATTTGGAGATAGCCTGTTAAGAATTCCTGCTTATTCTTTTGCCAAAATAAGATGCAATTTCTTATAAAGAATGTGTTTTGTATTCCATATATATATGGATTAATAAGAGTATGTCTTATTGTTTGGCTGGAACATTCTAAAATTTTAAAAAAATCACTGTAAACTGACCAATGGTACAAGGAAAACAAATACAGTATTTTCATGAACTGCTGCCTACCCTTAATTATATTTTCTTTGATAGGCTAGGGCCGTGTTGGCGAACCTATGGCACGCATGCCAGAAGTGGCACGCAGAGCCATTTCTCCGGGCACGCGGAGCCATCGCCTGTTGTTCTTCCGGGTTCTAGTACAGCAGTCATCTTGTTTTCATGTGCACGGGCGTGGTGGAAATTGGAACAGCAGCCGCCCATTGCACATGCGCACTCCAGGAAAATGATCTTCCTGTTTCCAGAGTGCACATGCGCACCGGCCAGCTGGTCTGATTTCTGGCGCGCATGTGCACACAAACACCGGCAATTGGCGCGCGTGCCAAAAGACGCAGAGAGGGAATCCCGGCAGTCACTTCCTAAGGGAGCAGAGCAAGGTAAGCCAGGGATTCCCTCCCTCCCCGCACCAGCTACTTGCGCAGTCCCGACCACTGGTGGACCAGCAGCCTTTTGCCCATGCTGCTCCCCCAGTCAGAACGGGGTGTGGGGAAACACGCGAGGAGGCCGCGGTTGCCGCCTTCTCCGGTTGGTGGGTGGCTGAGGCTTGCGATGAACGCCGCAAGCAGGACTGCAGCTCCGCCCCCGGGCTGTAAATGCGCCTTGTGGGAGCGGAGACTCGTGAGAGTCGAACCCTCCTGCCTGCCTTACGATGGGCCTTTCCAAGGCAGGGCTGGGCTCTCTAACCTTGGCAACTTTGAGAACTCTGGGAGTTCTCAAAGTCCACAAATCTTAAGGTTGCCAAGGTTGGAGAGCCCTGTTCCAAAGGGCGCCTGCAACCCGCGACTGAAGCAGCTGGAGTTGTGGCTGTGCCAGCCGTCCCATTTCCCCCCCTCCGCTCCTTTCCCCCCGGCTGCCCCCTCCTGCCATCGGGCTCGGCGACTGCAATCGCCACAAGTGGGAATCCTCCACGCTGCCAACGGATCCCGGGTTTCCTCCTTGCTGAGTTCCGAGGGACCCAGCAAGGGAGCGCCACTACCCTGGCTGTGTTGCACTCTCCCCCGAGGCAGCCCCGGCTGGACCACTGCCCAGCCCGGCGAGCAGAGAGCGAAGAGGCAGCATCTCCGGCTAGCCCGGCACCTGCTCTCTGCTTGGAGGATCCGCTGCTGGCTTTAGGAACAGTGCTGAGCCGAGCTGCCCTGGGAGGAGCGGCCGCGAACTGGCGCTGCGCTCTTGACCTCCGACTGAGGGAGTCAGCCCTCTCCGTGGGGAAACCCACAGCAACATGCGGGGAGAGGCAACCCGGTGCGAGGCGGCGGCCCCGAGGCTGGAATCAAAGCTTGCTAGCCTTTCGGGGAAAGTGGAGCTCCAGTTCCTGGCTGCGGCTTCTGGTTGGGGGGATCGGGCCCTGAGGAACGGCAGCTCCTGGCCTCACTGGTGTAGGGCAGAGGGAGCGCGGGGGAGTTTGCAAGGGCTGCTCGGAGGGACCTTTGGGGAGGTTTGAGCAGCTGGAGATTGAATGAAAAAAATTTGGAAAAGCTAATAAACTAAACAATTAATCTGATACAGAATTTTCAGGTGGCAGCGCGGGCTGGGACCAGCCACCACCTGAAATGCAATGCACTTATCCCGCGGCTTGCATAAACCGCTCCTGCCCCTTCCAAAATAGCCACCCGGCGCTTCCCTTGGGCACTCGGGGCCAGCAAGAAGAAGGGGGGGAGAGGCAGGTGCGCCGGCGGAGACGGGCTTGGCTCCTCGTTCTGCTGCAACCCCGAACCCTTGCTTTGGCTCCTCCGTGCTGGGTGCTGAGCTTCCTGGAAAGCCCCCTGCACCTTTGCTGAAAAAAATCCTTTCTTCCCTGGAAATGCACATTCCAGAGCCGCCTCCTCCTTCTCCGCAGACTCATTTACTCTTTCCGAGGCAGCAAAGGCACAATTGTTTAGTTTATTAGCTTTTCCAGATTTTTTCATTCAATCTCCGGCTGCTGAAACCTCCCCAAAGGTCCCTCCGAGCAGCCCTCGCAAACTCCCCCATGCTCCTTCTACCCCATGCCAGCAAGGCCAGGAGCCGCCGTTGCTCGGGGGCCGAGCCCCCCAACCAGCAGCCGCAGCCGGGTTTCCTCTCCCTGCGTGTTGCTGTGGGTTTCCCCACGGAGAGGGCTGACTCCCTCAGTCGGAGGCTCAATCGGAGGCCAAGAGCGGGTCCTCCAAGCAGAGAGCAGGTGCTGGGCTGGCCGGAGACGCTACCCCTTCGCTCTCTGCTCACCGGGCTGGGCAGCGGTCCAGCCGGGGCCACCTGGGGGGAGAGTGCAGCACAGCCGGGGTAGTGGCGCTCCCTTGCTGGGTCCCTTGGAACGCAGCGAGGAGGAAACCCGGGATCCGCTGGCAGCATGGAGGATTCCCACTTGTGGCGATTGCAGGCGCCCGATGGCAGGAGGGGGCGGCCGGGGGGAAGGGAGTGGGGGGGGGGACGGGATGGCTGGCAAAGCCACAACTCCAGCTGCTTCAGTCGCAGGTTGCAGGCACCCTTTGGAACAGGGCTCTCCAACCTTGGCAACCTTAAGATTTCTCAAAGTTGCCAAGGTTGGAGAGCCCAGCCCTGCCTTGGAAAGGCCCATCATGAGGCAGGCAGGAGGGTCAACTCTCATGAGCCTCCGCTCCCGCAAGGCGCATTTACAGCCCAGGGGCGGAGCTGCGGTCCTGCTTGCGCTGTTCATCGCAAGCCTCAGCCGCCCACCAACCAGAGAAGGCGGCAACCGTGGCATCCTCGCGTGTTTCCCCGCACCCCGTTCTGACTGGGGGAGCAGCGTGGGCAAAAGGCCTCTGCTGGGATGGGTGAATGGGGCGCTGGCGAGTTGGCAGGCAGGGCTGAGAGCGCTGCTGCCGGCTTGGGAACAGCTGTCTCGCCAGGGTAACTGGTTGTCCTCCGGGAAGTGGTGCGCCGGCCCTCTTGGATAAAGTGGGTGCGCATGCGTAGGGGGCGCACACATGCGCAGTGGGGGTTCCATGTGCGCATGTGCAGTGTGAGGTGCATGTGCAGTAGCATAGGGAGGGGGTCATGTGCACATGCGCAAATGGGGGTGCCCATTGCATTATGGGTACTGGCACGCGAGAGCACGAGAAGGCTCTCGCGCTTGGACTTTTGGCACGCAACGCCAAAAAGGTTCGCCATCACTGGACTAGGGGATATAAAAATAAGAGAAAAACCTAGGTTTCTCTGCTTTTGCAATCAGGGGAACTAAACTGTGATAGATTATCTCTCAGTACCCAATTCCTTTTAAGAAAGATTTGTATTAATACATCCCAAAGTCTTATTGTGAAGACTTATATGATTAAAGTCATATACTGAATGTGGTCATTTCTTTTATAGAAACCTAGTTCCATGTTTGCCATAGCTCTCTATATGGAACTCCAAGCTTTTTAAGTCAATTTCTTTTTGGATTCAGAAGCACACGAGTTGGTAATGCTCTGTGCATTAAACTGTTAATTTGCAAATATACAAATTAAATAGGTAGCAACAAGTAAATATACAGACAAGCTAAAATGGATTAGCCTTGGATGAAACAATTCCAATAACATCAACAGTACCTCTTCATTTAAAAAGGGATGCCTCCCTCCCTCTCTCTTCCTCTGGTTATCTGCAACAATCTGTTTATCCAGCTCTACTGTGGCAAATATGTGTAGCTTCAAATATTTTTCTTGATGCTCTTTAATAAAATAATACTTGATCATCATACAGATTATAGAAAATCATTGCAAGATCTCTCTCTCTCTCCTTTAGTCAAGGCAAGAAAAAAGCTTCCCTCACTCAGTGCACTCCAAATGAATTGGATCAACTACCGTAATCATCTGTCTAAAGATTATGAGAGCTGAAAAACACATCTGGCAAGCACTAGGTTGGGGAGATTATAAAAAAAAAATCACTTCATTAACAATATGTTATTGTTGTTTCTTAAAAATTTTCAAACATTATCCTGACAATAGCATATCTCTTGATATAACTCTTGCAGATTTATCTCCCAAGCCACCTGGAGAATAGTCTGTTCTCATACTTTATGGCATCATTTTCACTGTAGTCTCCTTGAAGGATCAGACATTGGAAGCATGCAGCATAAATTGTTATCATGCTTTTGTCTGTAAACACATATAGCCAAGACATAATACAGAATACTTTCCACAGACAGGAAGCAAGAGAGCAGACTAGGTTTTTTTCCCTTCTCAAAAACAACTTGAATGGGCTGCTCTAGCAAGTTTGGATGTGGTAATATTCAAATCACTGTAATAAATAAAATAAAGATATACCCTCCGGTTCTGTACCCACAAATATAGGTGTAATTTATTCTCACTGTATGCATATATTCTTTCTGAACAAACTGCATGCGTATGCACCAGGTCCTTCTGAAATTCATTCTTGAATCACAATTATTATTTATATTACTATTTTAAAGTTATTGTTCAACAAGCAAGTGGGTTTCTTATTTTCAATCATGCAAGTAGTTAAAAAAAGGGGGGAAAATAAGAGGTGAGCTGAGCCTCTGATATAGTAAATGCTAATGACAGCAGTTCGTAGAACAAAGAATGGGAATCTTTCCATCTAAATAGAACAATTAGGGGAAGAGAGTTGCAAATTTAATGAATAAATAAAATGAAGTGTCTTGACCAGATGGAAATTTCTACAGGACAGGATAAAGGCTTACAGTAGCACAGTATGTTGTGATGCATCATCAGAGAAGGCAAAAGAAATCACAAAAATAGATGTAATAGGTAGATGAATAATCCACAGAGATTACCTTCAATGTTTCTTTTCACTTTATTCGCTAGTGAAGGAGAAAATCCATTTAGTCTTAACTGAGTAACTCCCCCAATGACTTTTCTTTAAATCTATCAATGTAATGTAAGTGTGTTTATTCCATTAGCACACAAAAACAACACCGTTAAAACCTGATCAATATTGTTTTGCACTTCCGACTTTCCTAATAAGCAGGTGGCTCCTTGGGAGGAGAGAATGCTGGGGACTTGCATAACAAACTTGTTTATTTATGAATGTACAGGTAGAACAGATGGGGATTATACTAGCACTGAGGTTGGAAGTATGGTTTCGAAAGCAGCATTAATCTTCCCAAAAAAGTGGCACCCCAATTCTTCTTTCTAACAGAAGACTCTTTCCACTGAGTTGTAGATTGCTTTCCTCTGCTTGATTCAAATTCAAATAGCCTCAGTAAGGGGGGGAAATTATGACCAACATTCAGCTTTTTGGTAATCATGATGTCTCTTACCATGCAGAGACACACAAACATGCTTCTTCAACAGCCTTCCAAATATGGAGAGCAATGTGTCATGTGCACATGTAACAGTGTAGAAGGATGTAGAGATCTCTGCTCCCCAATCAAACATCTGTGTGCCTGGAAAGGTCATTTAGTTATGCTCTAGGGAAATAATAATTCAAGGCAAGTAAGGAGGAAATAAAAATAGTTGTAAGACTTACAAAAATTATATAAGAAAGGCAGCCCAAAAGAAGCAACCATCTTTTTTCCCCAGCACTTTTTGGAAAAAATATTTTTCCATGGATATTTTATTATCAATAAGTAATAAAAAATATACTTCAAAATTACATTAATGAGGCAAACTGAAAAGATTTCTTTTTAAAATTTATTTTCCTTCTATCTCACCTTTCCCTACATAGCTGTTTTGTTATCAGTTAACGTCACAGTGAACTTCACAAAGTTTGAATAGCCCAGTGTTGGCAAACCTTTTCAGCACTGAGTGCTGAAATGGGAGTGCGCATGCGCGCACCGGAAACCGGAAAAGCAGATGATCTTCCGGTTTCCAGCGCATACATGCGGCCACTGGTCTTCCAGTTTCTGGCGCGCATGCATGCGCGCAGGCCAACTGTCTGATGCACATGCGGCGGCTCCTCCTTGCCTTATGGGGGAGTCCTCATGCCTCCCTATCCACACCCCTGCCCTCCATCGGGATAGTGGGACATCCCCACCGACGACCTGCTTCCACAGTCCAGGGAGAGAAAGTTGCGCAGGGAATGCAGCCTCCCTCCTCTGGAAAGCTGGAGCCCCTACCTGGACTTGGAGGTAAGGGGCATCAGCGTTCCCGGAGCTCAGCTTGGGGGACCAGCAGGCGGGAGAGCTTCGCTCCAACTCTTGCTGGGATGAAGTGACCCCCCCCAGCCCGCCACAAAGAACAAGCCAGCGCAGCCCCCCCTCTTATATCTCAGTGGCGCCTTCCCACTTCCTGACCGGCCTGGTGCGCCTCTTACCCCTCGGTGGTGACTCCATGCTGTGCTTTCCTCCGGCCCTCCTGGGGCCGCTTGCCTCCCTGACAGTGGCTCCTCCTCCTTTTCTTGCTGGCTGCTCCAGCACTCTGGGCAAAAGCAACAGGTGGGGTAGCCGGCTGCCTAGGCAGCAAACGCTGCCCCGCTGCCGTGTGTGCCTGAGCCGGCCAGGCACTCCAGACCGCGGACATGCATCAGTACTGAAGGGCTGGGGCTGTGCAAGAAGCCTGCTCATGCAGAGAGGGAGGGAAGCCTCGGCCCACCCGTCCTGGCTGGCAGCTCTGCTCCCCTTGCTCTTGTGGGTTCTAGCGCACTGGCCAGCTGGTCTTCACACACACAGGAGCACCAGAAACTGAAAGAGCAGCCACTCGGTGCACAGGGTGGCCAGAAACCAGAAGACTAGATGGCTGGCATGTATGTGCGTGCAGGAAACTGGAAGATCATCTTCCCAGCGAGTGCATGTGCACTGGGCAGCTGCTCTTTCAGTTTCTGGTGCTCCCGCACATGTGAAGACCAGCTGGCCGATGCGCCGGAAGCTGGAAGAGCAATGTGCCATAGGTTCGCCATCACAAATATAGCCTCTTACTCCACTACATTTCTAGAGTATTTTCCAGCTCCTGAATATATTTTATTGATACTGGAATCAAAAAGGCTGTAACAAAATATAACACCTTGATAAACACATGAACCTTTATTGTCCTTATTCTATCCAAAAGAGAATAAATTAAATTAAAGCATTTATCCAATCTTTAACTTTCATTTCCAGTCAAAGGTAATTGCTTTAAAATAATGCTTCTTATCTATTCATCAGTTCATGAACATCTCATGGATCTTTATTAAACACACAAAGGTCAAAAGGTCAATGACTCCTCCTTCAATTTCCATACTTAGTTCTGCATTTGATCCCAGAAACTGATTTTGATGAAGCTTGTAAAGAGATAGTTCACCATTGTTGGATTCAAAACTCGAGCCAATTCTATAACTAAAGGAATGCTCAGGCAACTTGATTCATTATTTATTTTCCCCGGAAATGGCAAACAGACAGATCCAGTAATTCTCAGGATAGAATAATGATTCTCAGTGTCAATGTATTTCAGTGTGTCCTTTGACTGAGTTCCAACAGCACATGAACATATGAAGCTGCTACATAGCAAGCAAATAATCAGCAGCTTAATCTCCTGCTCAGCTTTGTTTTTGCACTTTCATCCTGGTGGCATTCAGAGGGCTTCCTTCCTTTGAGTGCTGGCAAACAGCCACTCCTGAAGCTATCGTTCAAAAGGTCCTGCCCGAGTATTCTCTTATTGTCTCCTAAATTAAGTTTCTTTTTATGTTTCTGGTAAGAAAAAAAAACACACACGAGCATTGTGAGGTGAAGATGACATAGTTCAAAGGTTATATAATTCCATGAATTAGGTAAAGAAATGGAAAATGAAAAATCTGACTCCGGAAGCATGTGTTTTAAAAGTTGTGTTGAGTTAACCCAGTGTTGTTAATTGAGGTTAGCAATATATGACATCACTCCTCCTCACAAGAATTCCACTTCAGAGCATTTTGATGCTAGGAAGCCTAGGGCTAACCAAGGGAACCCAATATTCTCAAGAAAATGTCTTAGACTTGTGACTTTGAAAAACTGGGTTTCCTCTCTTTACTTTGAGGAAGTAAGCTGAATCTCCACCCTAACTTCAGAGAGATGTCAGAAGGGAAGAGCCTTTGTGAGAAACAGTTGCAAGCTATCTGATAGCAAAACATCTATCCGAGGGATGGGTTCTACTTACCTTTACTACCGGTTCACAATGGGGCCCCGCACGATCTTCTGCCCATGCGCAGAAGCGTTCTGATGATGTCGGGGTCAGTGGGCGGAGCCTCCCTCTGGTTTTACTACCGGTTCTATAGAACCGGTCAAAACCGGGGGCAATCCACCACTGATCTATCCTCCATACTTCGATCTTGTAACAACCCCATTGTTGGGTATCTTTGTGAACTATGCCTACTGGTTTTATGAGAAATCAAAAAGTGCCAGCCAATTCCACACCAGGTGCAATGGGTTTACAGAGTCTCATGCAGGAAATTTGCCAGTCTGCACATCAAGAAATGGCTCTTTATTAAGGATTGGGTGTGAAGACGTCAGTGCAAGCAAGTGCCTTGTTACTGAACTATAATCCTGTCATCTAACTTACCAGAGTGCAGGTAGTGGTATTAAGAACAAATGGTGAGAATATACAGAAGCAACAACACAGGAAAAAAGAGGACTAGCCTGCTCTGTTGATGAGGTTCAAGGGAAGCAGAAATATAACCAGTCACCTTTCAGGAAGAAATCATGTTGGCAATCAGTTGGCTGCCAAACAACAAGGACCCAGATGTTGATATCATTCCCGAAGAATTGCCAAAGTGCCATAACCACTCATAACTATTACAGCCTAACACCCAAAAATTTGAGGAACAAACACATGACCACAGGATTGAAAATGGTTGTGTTCATTCCATTGCCAAAAAGTTGTGACTCCAAGAATTGTTCTAGTTACCAGACCCCCTTATACCCTATGGTAGGAGGATTTTTGTTACAAATATATATAAAGTCTGGCCCTGACCATTGAAAGGAAATATTCTTTTCTACAAGCCTGTGTTAAAAAGGCTTGTTTTTACTCATATATTCTGTATATCCTGAAGTTCTCAGATGCCATAATTACCAGTCAGTGTGAGACTGAACTTTTTCCTCAGATGTCCCATGCATGAGAATTACATAGCTTCTAAATGACAATTCAAATGTATCCAGTCAAAAGTACTATTATATAATATGTACTTTGTGTAATAAACTTGATTGGAGCAATTGTTCAGGATCTGATATGCACTTATTAACTTTGAAAGAAAAAAATGCTGCTTGTTCTGAAATGACTGCTTAGGGATAAGAATATTACTAAGCATCACACAATAGATTCTGCATTTGTCCATCATTAGATTCAGAACAGAATCAACTGGAGGGCTGTTGTTGTTTTCTATTGTTGAACTACTCATAAACAAATCAGTTGTTTAATTATACTTCAGGCAGGGTGCAAGTAATTCAGATTTATATCCGAAATAAAATGGCGGGAATTAAAAAGGGAAAAAAAAACAAGTATCAAGAAGAACATCAAAGGGTCAAACTAGATGTAATGGTAGTGGTATAGAATAGAATTAACATTCTTAGTAATTGCACTACAAATATTTGTTGCAAGATCATAACAAGATAAGATTAACCCTTTCTCTACCATCATCTGATGAAAATTACATGCCAAAAGATGCTACTAGCCTCACTAAAGGAACTTCTGTTGGCAAAGGGGAAATTTATTAAATCAAAATTCTAATAATTTGTAAGTATGTCTTCCTCTGAGAAATCTACTGTCTATTTGAAGCAGGTTGTTAAAACACTCTAGATAGAATCCTAAAAGCTTTGGGGTTCTTAGTGCTCTCTGAGCATGGAAATTTTCTTGCGGACATTTCATTACCAAATTAAGTAACAACATCAGTGCATTGGTAATGAAATGTCTGCAAGAAAATCACCAAGCTCAGTGAGCACCAAGGACCTGACAGTTCAACCCTGAGCTACAAATATTCTCTTCTATCTTAACAGCTTGTCCATCAACTGAGTTGCCAAAATCTTTGGTCCCCATCCAATATAATCAGCTCATTGTGGCACTGCAAAGGTTTGCTTTATTCTTCCATCCTTCCCATCATCTCCAGTTCTTTTAGCAACTCACAGCTCTCTATTGTGCTCAAGCTGCCAAATGGAATTCTTCCCATATCAGAATAAACAATGGGATCCCATAGTAAATCATGACCTAGCCACTTTCTGAGACTAAACAACTTGTTCAGTCTTGATAAGAAACCCAGTAGGTGGCTCACAGGAGCTCCCTTGGCTTTCCTAATGGGTAAAAGCCAGAAGAAAAATGTATTTTTTTAAAAAATGGAACCAACTTTCTGCACTTTTTAAAATGCATCCCTTTTGAAAAGGGACTAGCTAAAACTAAATAAAAATACAAGTACAATGTGTTTTTCCAGAAATCAAAGAATACATATTCTCACCCATTCTATGTTCAGCACTATTCCACCATGATATGTGTTAGAAACAGAGGTATCCATTGAAAGGCTGGCAAAAACCCCCTCCAAAATGGTAGGTATTACATCAATTGCACAAGAGGGGCAGGGCTGGAATCACAATGTCAAGACCACCAGCTTCCAGGTTACCAGCCCTTTGAGGATGCCACTAGTTAGGAAACAGGAAAAATATGCTGAGACAATGAGATGCTGGATTAGTTTTATGGAATACATTTTGCTGGGAAAAAGGAAAAGAGAAAGAGCTCTGCATGAGATTCAGCTATGATATAAATAATTGTGATAATTTAAATAGGTAAAACAATGCATTTCATTAATATAGGGAAAAGTATGACTGGATGATTTATATTTCTGTTTATATCCAACTGGGAAATTTGTATACTCTTCCTACAGGGAAGCTTTGACTTACAACCATCCATTTTGACTGTTGCCTTCTGGCAGAAGATACAGAACAATTAAACTCAGACCACACGTTTTCTAAATAGTTTTTATCCCAGAGCTATAATTGCACTCAACAATGAACTAAGGGGCCACCATCAGTGAGCTGTCGGACAGTATTACTTGGTCTGTTGTGTGGATGTTTGGGTGGTTTAGGGGTTGAGAATTGTGGTGGGTGGTAGTGTGTTTGGGGATTCTTATGTGTGTTGGACCTGGTCTTTGGGTGTTAAGTGAATTTTCTTGTACGTGTATACTGTGTATACACGTACAATGACAATAAAATTAATATTATTATTTAGCGATTGTTTGAAGTTACAGCAGCACTAAAAAAACTGACTTACACCGTTTCTCCTCGCACTTACAATTGTCACAGCATCCCCGCAGACACAGAATCAAAATTTGGGTACTTGGAAATTGGTATGTAATTACAATGCTTGCAGTGTCCTAGCAGGGTCATGGGATTGCCCTTTGTGAGCTTCCCAGTCAGCTTCTGACAAGCCAAATCAACGGGAGAAGCCAGATTCGCTCCAGGGGATTATAAATGCTTCATTGGGTGAGGGTGACTTCCCTGCCACCTTGAAAGAGGCGATGGTGAGGCCTCTCCTCAAGAAGCTTTCCCTGGACCGGGCAGTATTGCCTAGTTATCGTCCGGTCTCCAACCTTCGCTTTGTGGCAAAGATTGTTGAGAGTGTGGTTGCGCGACAATTCCCCCAGCACCTGGATGAAACGACGTATCTGGATCCGTTCCAGTCGGGCTTCAGGCCTGGGTACAGGATGGAAACGGCATTGGTCGCGTTGGTTGATGATCTCTGGAGAGCTCGGGACAGGGGTTGCTCCTCTGTCCTGGTCCTATTAGATCTCTCAGTGGCTTTTGATACCATCGACCATGGTATCATGCTGCACCGGTTGGAAAAGTTAGGGGTGGGGGGCACTGTGTTGCGGTGGTTTTTCTCCTTTCTCTCCGACCGGTTGCAGTCTGTGTTGGCAGGGGGCAGAGATTGACCCCGAGGCCCCTCATATGTGGGGTGCCACAAAGGTCAGTCCTCTCACCCCTTTTGTTCAACATCCGTGGTTTCGGGGTGAAGTACCACCAGTACGCTGATGACACCCAGCTGTACATCTCCACCCCAGACCACCCCAACAATGCCCTTGAAGTGATGTCCCGGTGCCTACAGGCCGTGCGGACCTGGATGGGGAGAAACAGGCTCAGGTTCAACCCATCCAAGACCGAGTGGCTATGGTTTCCGACGTCCCGATATAGTCAGTTGACGCCATCGCTGACTATTGGGGATGAATCGCTGGCCCCCATGGAGAGGACTCACAACTTGGGCATCCTCCAGAATTCACGGCTGTCTTTAGAAGAGCATTTGACGACTGTGACTGGGAGGATTTTTCATCAGGTTCGCCTGATTCGCCAGTTGCATCCCTTTCTGGATCAGGACTCCCTACACACAGTCACTCATGCCCTCATCACTTCCCGCCTGGACTATTGCAATGCATGGGGAGCACTTTCCGCCGTGCTCTTAAGACCTTCTTATTCCACCAAGCTGGCCTGGCCTAACCTTTTCCCCTTTTTCTTTTCTTTTAAATTGTAAATTTTAAATCTGTTTTTTAAATTATTGGGATGTTTTAAATCTGTCTTGGGCTAAATTGTTTAATCCGATTTTATTTCTGCTTTTAAATTTTGTATTTATGTGTTTTATTCTGTGCCTGTTCACTGCCCTGAGTCCTTTGGGAGTAGGGCAGTATATAAATCTAATAAAACATACAAACAAACAAACTTAACTTCAGTAATATGCTTAGCAAACACAGGCAAAAGAGATCATAAAAATGGGTGCAACTCGCTTAACAACCACCTTACTTAGCAACAGAAATTCTGGTCTCAGTTGGTAATAAGTCAAGGACTACCTGTACTTATGTTTATTACCAATTATTGTTAAATTGGACTTGAATTGGGCATTCCCCTAATAAGTAAGATTGTAGTGCCTGACTTTTACTGGCTATCCCTGGGTTTTCTATGGGAAACTATTATAGGCCTTAATGAAGAATGACTGAAGGGGACAGAGAAATACAACTTTTGGACAAGCACTGGAAAACTCATATTTTTGCTTTGCCATGCCCATCACACTTGGCAATTATAGTTACAAAAGAAATGTTCTCTGATGTTCCAAGGTGAGCCAGAGATCAAGAACAACAGCAAAAAAAGGAAAAAAAACCCGATTGACCTCAAAAATCCCTTCTTATAAATAAAGACAGCCCAGTCACTAAAACTTTCACTAAATCACAAAGAAGAACCTGGAGGTAACCAACAATATTTACATCAATTTATATAAACATAGCTTCTAAACCCTTTTTATTATTTGTTTGGAATTGTTTATCTATTTGTAGACAGCTACTTGATATGAGCTACTATAAAATGGTGTTTATAAAATCAGCCAGCTAGGAATTGAACTATCATTCTGTGAAAATTGAAGGAGAAAGTGGATGAAAGGAGATGGATAAAAATTAGAACAACCATCTAATACTAAGGAATACATTTGCATTCTTGGGTCATACCTGTGAATGGAAAACTCCTCTGACTTGACATTCTAGTCATCTAGTGTAACTATACTCACATTTTTCTGATGGGATGGAAAGAAAGTCACTGCCTTAAATTGGGATAAAAAAATCTTTCTTTTCTGTCATCTGTTACAAAGGGTTACAAAAGCAATGAGGAACAACCAGTCTACCACAATACCTCAGTGGCCCTTGGTCCTCTTTAAATGTTTCCTAGGTCAAGAAGTCTATTTATTCAAGTGCCATAAATTTAAATAGTTTAACTTACACTTCCTTGACCTTGTAATGGTCTACTGTATTAAGACTACAGTTCCCATCAAATAATGCTGAAAGTTGATTTAGAGTGAAGAATCCCAAGAATCAGCCATGATTCTAGCTCTTCCCAAATGTGTGAAGTTGTAATTTGCTACAATGCACTAATCCTTTTTTGCATCTTGCATAAACCAATCAATCAATGAATGAATCAGCTCTTTAGTGGAGTAATACATCAGGGGAATCTACACTATTGATTTTCAGCAATCAGTTAGAGCAGGGCTGTCAAACTCGTGGCCCAATTTAGCGAAGGGGGGAAAAGTCCTGATACATTACGTGACGCTGCCCTGATGACACAAGTTTGACAGTCCTGAGTTAGAGGGTCATAAAAAAGAAAATCAGAGATGTTTGTTCTCCTGAACCTGCAGGTTGCTTACTACACATGGGTTTTGTTTTGAGTTGGGTTTTTTCCCCCTTTTCTTTTCTTCTCTCTCTCTCTCTCTCTCTCTCTTTTTTTGTTCAGATGACCTTTCCCAGTTACCATCCTATTGGCTAAGCTCTTTAAGCTGCCAACTGATAAATTCATCTGCCTTCAGAATAAAAGTAGAATGAGTCTCACAGTTTTGCTTTCACCTGTATTTATTGAAGAAAAGTACATGCCCTATTAAGACAGCATGTATTTTTCATCCTAGTGAATTTTTACCTGGGCATTACATTTATTTCGTTTACTCTGGTTCCTCCATTCCCACCCTCCTTTTCGGTTTTCATTACTGTTGTTTAAGCAACTTGTTTTGTTTCAGAACACCAGAAATAGCTGATTATTTTAGATTATCTTAATATTTATCTTGGAAAAGAACTGTTTATTTCAAAAGTCAGATTTGAGCAAACTAAGAAACAAGATAAAATAAATTGATCATTCCAATGGCAACTAAAAGAAAGTTTGCTGGCCCTTTCCCAGTTAACTAAGACATTTGGCCATACAATGTAAAATAAAGCCTTTCTAAAGATAGGTGTAGCATCAGTGAGTGAAAAATGAAATCTTTTTTTTTTCATTTTCCTATCCATTTACAGTTTCTTTCAAAAACCAGTTCACAGTTTCACATAAATCCTTTGCTGAATACTTAAACATTTTTATATCCATTTTATCCTAAACAATTAGAGTCGTATGCTTTTTATCCTAAAAGAGCAAAGATCTATATTGCAAATTTTGGAACAGTAAATAATCTAAGAAAACTCCACATTCCGATCGATATTTTGGTGCAAAAAGTGTGAGTTTCATTGGTTTACTGAGAAAGGGAAGGAGCAATATTAAGAGCAATCCTATTTCTAACGCAGAGATTTTGTTTGGAAATAAACCTCAATCTCTTCATACATCAATAGAAAAAAAAGAAAAGCAGCATATGTGAACTTGTTTCTGACCTCAATACACAGAAAGGTAGAAACATTATATCATCTAAACTGTTCCAATGTTTGGATTTCGACAGAGAATAATAAATATCCCATGTCCCAGACTAGTTGCATACCAATTTCTGATAAGCTGTAACTAAGAACTGAAGTAGACATAACATTAGAGGCATATTTGCATTTAGTAAGATTTTTTTAAATGCAAGTAATATCAATTTTACAAATTGCAGGGGCACTTGAAGAAAAATTTAACTCTTTCTTTCCCTGCACAATCCTGAGAAGAACATCTCTTCTGAATGTATCTGTTTAAGAAGGATTCCTTATTTATGAAAACTTTCTTCAGATTACAGCATGAAGTGGCAAAAATTGCCTACCTATCTCTTCCAACCAATTTATTTATTTATTATATTTATATACCGCCCTTCTCCCTGAAGGGAGCAAAAATGTGAAGAGTTATTGGCAAAGAGAGGGATCTAGTTCAGTTACATGTGAATCAATCAACCTTATCTACCTCATCCATGCTAAAGAAGTGGCACCAAGGTATGCTAAAGATGACCTAATCCCAAATAATGTCTACAAAAGTTTAGGAATATGGTTTTGGGCTATTATTACCAGAAAGTTCCTATTTGCTTACAAATCTAGGACAAGGCCCTGAGACAGCAGACACCTCAAATCCTTTTTCACCCATTGCAACCCTCCATGATCAGGTTGCTAAAATTAGTAGCAAAGTATTTGGTGATTAGTTTTCTTTCTCTTAGCCAAAAGCCCTTTCTTTTTGTAGCATCACCTATATAGGGACATTTGGTGAAGTCTGAAGTCCTGTTTCCCTCTCCTATCCCTGCCTCATAGCTCGGGATTGTATGTAAGTCGAATACTTGTTTGCAGAGAATAATGTAGCAATAGTGAAATTTGGTCCAGCAATATGTTTAAAACTGGCTATAAGGAGATTAATGAGATACGGTTAATTGGATTTAGCATATTACACTGATAATAGTTTAAATATCATTGCTGGTGTGTAATTAAGTGATTTTTTAATGGTTAACAGGGTCATGGTATAAGTATTTTAATATTTCAGCAGTTTATCAAGCCAGTATTTTGGTGTTATGTGACTCAATGCCCTAATCCTTTGTTCGCACAGTAATTTAACAGTTTGTTATTTTATTCCAAATAGTTTTAAGTGATTAAGTTTTGAGGATTTTTGTCAATATTCTCATACTTGCATTGAGAGTGCATTTTATTTTGCTCCCTTTTATTTCTCCTAATATATGTAGAAGTAGATGTGTATATATTAATAATCTAACATTAACTCTGGAGATCTTGTGACAAAACTATATCATTTAAGTCAGAAATCCTAATAATGGTATTTAATTGAACTAGATTCATTTTTCTAAATGAAACATGTATGTTAAGGCTTCCAGAAGAATACATGCTTTCATAAAATAACTTTAATTCATGCTTTCATAAAAATTCAAACTCTCCCAATTGAGAGAAAGGGTTCTCCAAATCTTGCCCTGTTCCCTGTGATACAATTATATCACAATAATTTCCCCTGTAGGCCCTTGATCACCAAATTACATGTACAATTATCACCCTCAGTCCCCAACTGAGAAAGATTTCCTGCTTTTGATCTGGGTAGTCTATTTAAGGAAGAAGTGAGATGTAAAGCAGTATTCTTAACATTATCTAGAGGGGCCTGGAGGGCATTTTTGAATCTTCTTTTTTTAAAAATGGGGAAAAAATACGGCCAGCTCTGCAAATTCATTTAAACAATTTGAATCTAATCACAGTGTGCAAATTGGCAGCAGAATCTAATCTGTTAATCAAAGAAATGTCTTGCTCATAGAAGGTTCTTGTGGCCGAGAGCTGATAATGAGCATCTTTCTCCATGAGTCATTAAGCTACATGAAGTGGTACAGAGCTGCAGATTTGTTTTTCTCTAAAGCAGGATTCAGCAACCAATTCTGACAACAGGCATCATCACATATCATTGCAGGTACATTGTTAAAAAAAGACATTACTTAGCCATTATAGCTAATTATTAGCTATTATGTAATAAACATTATAGATAGATAGATAGATAGATAGATAGATAGATAGATAGACAGACAGACAGATAAGAGAGAGAGAGAGAGAGATTATGTATATAGACATTAGCTATTATGTAATAGACGTTACAAAAAAGCCATTGCAATCCTAGGGTGCATTAATAGAGGGATAGACTCAAGTTCATATGAAGTATTAATAGTGCTTTACAAAGCCTTGATAAGAACACACTTGGAATATTGCATCCAGTTTTGGTCACCACAATATAAAAAAGATGTTGAGACTCTGGAAAGAGTGCAAAGAAGAGCAACAAGAATTATTAGAGGGCTGGAGGCTACAACGTATGAAGAATGGTTGCAGGAATTGGGTATGTCTATCTAGTGAAAAGAAGAACTAGCAGTCTTCCAATATTAGAGGGGCTGCCACAAAGATGAGGGGGATCAAAATATTTTCCAAAGCACCAGAAGGCAAGACAACAAACAATGGATTGAAACTAATCAAGGAGAGAAGCAACCTAAGAAATTTCCTAACGGTAAGAACAATCAACCAGTGGAATGGCTTGCCTTCAGATGTCGTGGTTGCCCCATCCCTGGAGGCTTTCAAGAACAGACTGGACAGGCATTTGTCTGAAATGGTATATGATCTATTCGAGCAGAGGGTTGGACTAGATGACCTCCAAGACCCAATTCCCAATTCTGTTATTCTATGTCTTCTAGTTTGGCAATTTCATGCCAGAGACCTCAGATAAAATCTCACAAGAGCCAATACAAAAGCAGTGACATCTCACAAGATTAGACAAACTTGTATGATTTGTTTTTGTTTTTTACATTTAATGTTGAAGCTTTCTGAGTGCCATCTAAGATTATTGTGTGTTAATAAACTATCAGTGTCATAATGCCAATCAGGCTCTTTAATTTCTGGAATGTCTGTTTATTTTAAAGCTTCCATGGTTATAATAGAGAGAATTTTCTAAAATGGCAAATACTGCAATAGGCTGTGAAATAAAAAAAGAAAAAGAAATAAAAGGGAGGAGGAGGAGGAAAAGGAGAATATGGTACCAATGTTCAAAAATTTAATAATTTCAACTCAGTTAAATATTAATTTGAGTGTGTGGTAGTTAATGTAAAACTCATTTAGGCTAGAACCATTTCAGAATATAAATAATGTTTTCCTACAAGGCTGTCTTTGGCAGCCTTTCCAGTCCAGTATTGTTTATTAACACACTCTTTCCAAAGTCTCAAGCAGAGACTCAGATGGAGAATTAAGATGAAGAGCAATGACCAGGCATAACCAAAACAGGACTTCTGCTCCAATCTTTTTTTAAAAAAACACACTTTTTAAAAAAGTTTATGCTGTCAGTCTGTGAAACTTCATAGTCTCTTGGGATATAGAATCAAGATTAGCATGGGCGTGCATAACATTTTAATGACTAATGAAAGAGATTCCATTTGGCCTATGGCCTATGGCCATTATACAAACTGTATAGCATTGATGGTGAAACAAAATACCTTTAGAAACACAGTGAAAGTTAGATAATCATCACAAATAGAGAGGGTAACAGAAAACAAAGAGGTGAAAGGAAAAAAACTGTAACTTTATTTTCACATTGGATCAACAGGCTGCCTCCATTCTAAGGAAATTGTTCATATTAAAATATCAGAAGTGGGGGCAGAGGAACACTCCCTTCCTGTTATCACAGAATCTCATGAGAGCATCCTGGACTTGCAAACTATTTCCTTTTCAGCCATGCCAAATTATGTTGATGGATCATAGGCTTGTTCAGAAGAGATAGACAGATACCTGTAGAATAACTTTTGATGCCACCTGTAATTGAAATTTTTTTTTTTTTACACCCAGGAGGGAAATGTAAATTTGACCAGCGATGCAATGATACTATTAGGGAAGGGGGAGAATTTTTAGACCTTTTCCTTCTTTTATGGGTTCAAAGGATTAAGGCACAAATAAGTGTGCTACGCTTCATATTTTAGGATGAATTAAAATAGCAGAAAAGGATCAACAAATATGATTTATGTCTAATCTGGAACGTTTAGCATTTGGAAGTTTTTTTCTTCAATTACTAACTTGCATCATAGATAATTTCATCCCCACCACCACACCAAAAAAAAAGTCTTTTAAATATGTTTGCTTATAATATATGCTATTCAGTGGTGGGTTGCTCCTGGTTCTGTCTGGTTCTATAGAACCAGTAGTAAAACCGGCGGGAGGCTCCGCACACCTGCCATGACGTCATCATGGGTGATCTGCGCAGGTGCGCTCCCGCTGCGAACCAGTAGTAAAGGTAAGTAGAACCTACCCTGATGCTATTCAAACTATATCAGCCCAACTTAAATATGCTCGCACTTTAGAATTGATTCGTGTAAGCCTGAACATCAATTGATTTTTATAGTCTTCATTTCTCACAGGCAAACTAAATTGAAATGCACTGCCTCCAAAGCAATAAAAGAGTGATGATGTGGCAGTTTTATACCCATGACAATTCATTCACAAGTAGAAATTGTAATTGTTACTGCAGTCATTAAGTTATAAACATGCATAAATAAAGCAAACCTTGAAAACCATGTTCATAAAATAAATCCCTTCAAGGCTTTCATTGCTCTGGTAGCCAAGCTATTCTTTGATTGTTTGGTGAACTGTGTACAAGTTTCCAAGACCACAATGCATCTCTTGGATATTGGGCTCAAACAAAGCAAATTATATGAAAGGTTTGGAATATGGTACTTTTATACGCTCCTCCCCCCACCACTTTTTTTTTTTAGTCATGCTTTCGAGTATCTGCCAGAATGATCTATGCTTCAATAGAACACTTTGACAACAAAGGCTAAACAGTGGTGCATTTAGATTGTTAGAGCCAAAAATAATGTTCTAGTCATGAAAGGAACTAAACAAAAATATAGAAATATACAAGAGTCAGAACAATACAAAGAAAGTTCTTAAATAAACTATTTAACTGAGGACCTACATTCATCATGTGAATGTTGCTGTTAAGAAGCCAACCTGTATAAGAGAAGTTCATATACTTCTGTCTGTGTTTCTTGCAGCTGTTGAAAAATACATGGCAATTTAAAAACTCATGCCAAGTTTTATGCAGGAAATCCTCTACGTGCCCCTGACTGCTTGTCAGAAAGGATCTTTATTCAAGGACATCCCATTGGTAAACAATAATACAGGTAGTTCTCCACTTAGGACCACAATTGAGCAACATTTATGTTGCTAACTGAGAAATTAGTGAGTTTTGCCCCATTTTCCAACTTTTCTTGCCACATTTGTTAAGTGAATCACTGAAGTTAAACTAGTAACACTATTGTTAAGTGAATCTGATTTCCCCATTGACTTTGCTTGTCAGAAGGTCGCAAAAGAGGTTCACATGACCCTGGGAGACTGCAATTGTCATAAATATGAACCAGTTGTCAAGCATCTGAATGTAAATCACATGACCATGGGGATGCTGCAATAGTCATAGAAGTGAAAAATGGTCATAACTCACTTTTTTCAGTGTCATTGTAACTTTGAATGGTCACTAAATAAACTGTTGTAAGTCGAGGACTACCTGTATGTCTTTCTTGAATGTTACCACTCTAGACCACTCTAGAGGAAATATTTCTTCTAAAATACATTTAAATATGAATGATATTGAAATATGTCATGTTCTTTCCAAATTAATCTTCATTCCCCTGATCTTTTGGAGGGCTAAGCAGGACACAAGATAACTCAGCTCATCTTTGTTCGGTCCAAGAACAATCAATCTCTGACATGTTTTGAGCATCTTGGGAGAATTTCATTAACAGAACAATCTGTTTAAAAACATGAGCCAACTATTAACATATGTAGATAATTATTATCATCTATAAGTTACATCAACATCAGATCTGCAGTGCAATAGATGGATTTGTTCAGCTGAAGCTCAGTGCTCTTAGCAACTGTCTTTCATCGATACCCACACAAATTTAGATGCATTGTTGCATCTCTTATGGTAAAACTTGGCCCCTGATGTTTCCTGCATGTCTTTAGGAAGAATCTAATGTATACATGGCATATGAATTTCACTGTTTAACTCTCCTCTGTTTCTGTTCCCTTCACTGGCACTGCAAGTCTATTCCTGGTATTTAAGATAGCTCTTCAAAATCTCCAGAATGGAGTTAGTTAAAAAGAAGACAGATTTAAAATTCATCTATACTAATGTATATGTACACTTGTAAATTACTAAATGTTTGTTATAATTTGAATAGAAATATGCTTATCTCACATCAGGAAAAAACGATCATTGTGGGAAAGACACTCTTTGTTTGGCTCTTCTGATGAGATCTGTCTGGTATGGTTGAGTCCCTCCAGTGGTGGGTTGCCCCCAGTTCACACCGGTTCTATAGAACCGGTAGTAAAACCGGCGGGAGGCTCCACCCACCAACCCCGATGTCATCAAAACGCTTCTGCGCATGTCAAAGTAGTGCTTCCCTGAAAGGCAGGGGTGGGATTCAGCCTGTTCGGTCTGGTTCGGGAGAGCCAGTTGCTCCGACCGTCAGCTGAGAGCAAACCGGTTCTCTCCGACCATCAGCTAGACCCACCCGCTCGCCCCTACACTATACCTACCTATGTTTCGTTCATTTGAAGCCCAGCTGATCGGTGCGGCAGAGCGGATTGTCATGCCTCAACTGCTTCACTCACTGGGGCTAGTGGAAGGTAACTTTTAATGGTGTTTTGAAATGGACAGCAAACCAGTTATTTCATCGGTTGAATCCCACCACTGCTGAGAGGCTATTATTATTGATGTTGTTGTTATTGTTGTTGTTATAATTATGATAAGTGGAAGCCATCTAGTAGTGCAGTGGATATTTACTGTCGATTCTCAAACTAACACAAAATTGTTTTGTTTTTCCCTATCTGGGTAAAGAAATCCTTTGAAGTATAGTACACGTTGCTTCCAGGCTTGATGCAATTACCAACTGCATTCATGGAACTGAACAAAACAACTACCTCCAAATGATACCATATCTTAACTACTTTTTCCATCAGCTTTGCATCTAGAGAAAAACCGTCTAAAAGAAAAAGACAAAAGAGCTACACCAAAGCTAAAAAAAGTTCATAAATCTTGCTACAGTGGATAAAAATTCCAAGGATCCTAAAAGGTGACCTATATTTAGACCTCCCACGCCTGTGCAAGGGTACACAGGAAATTAGAGTCAAAGCTGACCCACGATACTTCTCTGTATCATTCTCATCAATTACTAAGAGAAGATTGCCAGTAAAACATTTTGTATTATGTTAGTCTTGCTATCTTACAGTGTGTCCTGCATTTAAATTGTATTGTTAAACAGAAACAGATAAGCAGCAAACTTTCCATCTGTTATTATTCCTCTCCTCCTTAAACATTAAGCAAATGAGAAATGGCTTTTGTTCCAAAAACAGTTTGGTATTAGAATGCCAGTAGGTTTTAATCAAGGTTTTCGTGGCCAATTTGCACAGGTGAACATCCAAGCAATTCCTTGGACTCATTCCAGGAAGAAACAGCAGGCAGAGAGAGCTCTGATGGCCAAAGCTCATTCTTAAACATCTCTTTAGCATGTCTCAGTAACCATTTCATATGAGAACTGCCTACATCTTACAGATGAAACGATAGAAAGCTGGTATTTTCCTTTGTCTCCTGACCTCTCTTCCCCAGACAGTTTTTTCCATGCACACAATTTACAGTACCATACTTTTCAAAAATGTGATTGTTGCTTAGGTCAGGGGTAAATTCTGTCTAACTCTTAATCTACCGTTTCTTGGAATTGCCTTCCATGGCCATTTTGGCTTGGGCTGTAGAAATTATCAGGAACACAGCCTATTCAGAAATAGAGAACGCCTAACTAACCTCCTTAATTTACACATGATGGACCCAGTTCAGATCTGGACATCTTTTTAAAAAAGAAGAAATCTACATCAGCATTATGGGTTGATTTAAAAAGATATGGATAAGATGAATTCAAGAAAGTGATTGGAAAACAAGTATCTTTGGCAATGCTTAGAACACTATAGCTTTGAGTCAAACTGTACAGAAATGGCTACAACTTCCCTGAAACATCTATATACTTTTCTTGGCAACAATAGGAAGTGTCACTGCTTCTTCTGAAATGTTCTTTTAACTTCCCAATCTAGTTTACAATCTTGAGATTTCCTGGCAGTCTCCTATCCAAATACTAATCAGGCCTGACTCTATTTAGTTTAGCTATTTGAAGTCAACCATGGAAATTAGTTGCAACCCACTAGCTATGTGCTATAGAACTGCATAAAGCTTCAAAAGAGTGCTTTCCTTCAAAGCACACTCAAAGCAACTTCATGGAGAAATATCCATCCTTCTCTTCTTGCATGAAATTTAACTTCACTAGGATATGTTTCAAAATTAAAGTTTGCATTGCAGGGAAAGTCTGAAAACATCTTTTCTTCAGGAGATGGTGGAGAAAAAATGGAGAGGAAATTTCTGCAGTATTGGCCATGAGGTCTCTAGGCTGACCAGTTCTGGAGCAGAGTGATGAAAACCTTCCCCTAAAGTATTTGTCCAATTAAGAGAAGACATTGGTATGGAAAACCTCCTTTTATACCGCTGAGCTTCTTATACCCAATGCTTCAGTCAATGAATGACTGAGAGAGTCCAGTGGTGGAAAAGGATGAGCCCTTTCATATGGCTTGCCTTCTTACCACCATTGCAGAGAATGAGAGGTCATGAGCATGAAAAAGCTCCTTTTCCAACAATTGGAAGAAGAAGAAGAAGAAATATTACGCTAAAAGCAAATACCACAGATATTAAAATGGAAGATGAGGCATGGGAAAATAATAATACCAAAGAAGACTTCAGGAACAATCCTAAAAAGGAATGAAAAGTACCAAAATCCCAAAATAATCAACAAGCATAGTACTTGACTGCCACTACACCACTATTTACCAAAATATCAAAATTCATTTGATCAGCACAAACCAAAACACAATACAAAAATGCCTGAAAGAAAGTACTATAGCCCCAAAAGATGAAGAACTGAAACACTGCCATTTATTGGGTATACATTGCCAATTTGCAAAACAGATGCATATTATAATTTGAGACACAAAACTATGTAATGTATTATACATTAAAAAGAATGTCTTGTTTTTGTACTTTCAGATTATATATCCACTCTTAAAAATAAAACAAGACTCTGTACAGTAGTTAAAGTGCCCTTTGATTTGGAATAAAATGTCAAGAGAGAGGAGGAAGCATATTTTCTTCCCTATATTATTTCCAAATTGCTTTTGCAAACAAGCCTACCATATGGATGTAATTTATTAAACCTGAGTCATTCTATTGTTACACAGTTCATCAGAGTCTATCATTATTCATAAGGGACCTATTTTAAATAAATGTGAATTAGTCCTTTGATCTGAAAAAAGTTCAGACATAAATGCTGAGATGGTACTTCATAAAGTTGATCAAAAATAGTAGAGTTATTCTTTTTTTTTTCAATTGTATGTGCTTTTTCCTGACTAATGGAGCTTTTTGACTTCTTATTCCATTGCTTACTTTCACATTTCTTATGAAAGAAAAATCTATCCAGACTGAAATTTTGAGGTTATATACATATCAAACATACTGTGTTAAAACAAGAAGTTATCTGAACAAAGGAGGCACATTTTGATCCAAATTTTTGGGGAAATAAATATTATTTAATATTTGTTGGTACATCCTCCACCTCCCAAAAAAGAGACGAGTATAATGTTAAAATACACTGGAGCCTGGAGGTAAGCATTTCCCTCCAATTTAGCAGATCACTCCAATTTTTAAGCAATACATAATATCAGGCCATTTACTGCCATCCAGTATGATGCCTCACTTTCTGCTACAAAAGGAGGAAGATTCAAAACAAAACAGGTTCATTACCCTTTGGTTCTGAAAGTAGCAGGAAATGTGATCCCTGTTCTACTACACTGTAATTTTTATATTATAAAAACCTAAAGGCAGTTTTCCTTTTGTTCGTGGACAAAAAGAAGAGAACATTTATTACCCATTTACAATATTATTCTCATTCAAAAGTTATATAAGAGGCAGTTAAGCTTGGATCTGTTTTATTCTTTTACATTTCTATCTGTATTGACAGTACTGGTGAATGACTGTAAATGAACTGAATTAATTTTTCATTGAGACAAGTAAAATGTGGGACAATTAATCAACTTTATGATAAAAGGATCTTGGCAGATGTTCATAGAAATGCTTCTTTCACTTGGGACAAACCCACAGAAATAAATATGTAAAAGTTGATGGATCATTTCTGTTATCTAAAAATCTGTAACTTTCTTTGTCTCGTTTTCCCAAACTGCACTGCATTAAAATGCATCACCAAAATACACGTGAGATTGGTTTTATATCCTACAGGAGATAGAAACATAGTCACATTTGTGTCTCTGCCAATTTTTTTTTTACTTTTCAACCTTAAAATTATAATCTTCCTTTACAGTTTGCCTACATTTCACTAAAAACATTGTCAAGCTGCACTGACGCATGAGAATGAGGTTATTAATGATGTCAACATGAACATGCTTTCCTGTTTGTTTTGATTTGTCCAAGAACCGGAGCAAAATCATTCTCCATTGTGGGTGGAGACAGCAACCAGGATGGGTTGTACTCGTCTGTTCAGGTTGATGGATTGAGTCTGTCATAGTTGTTAAGTCCCGCCCTTGTTGCTGGAGGCTTCCAGCTTTTGACTCAGTCTCTGGACAGGTGTGTGGGACTGCTTCTCTGGCTATTTTTTGTCATTTCTCTCTCTTCTCTGCTTGAACTATTGGATTTGACCTGGACTGTTATTTGATCTACAATTTCTGCTGTTTGCCTGGTACAGTAAGAACTTTGGACCCTCAGTAGCTGGCTTGCTGGCTGTCTGAGGTTTTTTTTCCTTCAGCCCCTGTTGGTGTTTCTTTTTGTTAGCCCAGTTGACCTGTCTATTGTCCTGGGGTGTTGTGGAGATTTGCGCTCCGGGGGGGGGGGGGGGGGCTGAGGGGTTTTTTCCCTTACTTGCAGCAGAGCCTCGCGCTCCCAATGAAATATTGAGGTGTGTGGAGCTTCGCGCTCCCCTGAGAGATTGCGGGCCGCCAGTTTGCTCCACGAACAGCCCGACTTCTTTGAACAAGTTCTTTTCGGCATTGGAGGAATTGTTGACTGAAATCCAGCGATTCAGACGGCGCTTTCATCAGTCTCCCTTGGATTCAGACAGTCAGGCTTGGAGGCTTCGCGCCCAGCCACGCCCTTCGGGGTAGGGCGGCGGTTCCCTTTGACAGAGCTTCGCACTCCCGTTTGACAGCGAGGTTCGCGCCTGCAACCTTTCGGCTGAGCCCTCTGCTTTTGGAGCAACATGTTTGTTTCAGGCCTGGTAGTTTCGTGCTAATTCGAGCAGCTATTGTGTGGAGCTTTGCGCTCCCGTTTCTGCCCTCTCAGAGCCAGCCGCCATTTTGTCACTGCCACACCAGTCTCACATAGTGCTGATTTGCACTTGACTACGAGCCTCCAGGCTTCGGTCTGTGCCTCTCCACTGTCACCCTGGTGCTTTCCCTGGAGGGAGTTCCTTCTATTGGTGCTTTGAGTTTTTTTCTAAGTGTGGCACCGTCAGTCTGGGCCTGCTAGTAAGCGGCCTCTGTTGCCTTTACCGGGGACCCATTTACGGGGCAGACAATTTATTTGTAGTGGCAGTGTTTGATTGCTCTCATTTGTCTATAGCACCTTTCCTTATTAAGGGATCATGCCAAAGGCTTTGGCTAAGTCAAAGCATGGCCAGAAGGCCAGACTTTCAGTGAGCCTTTGTCCGGGGGATTCTGCATCCAAGGCGGATCTAGATTCTAATCCTTTAGCCAGGTCCTCTGGTAACAAGGATTCGCAGCCTCATCATAAGTCCACTGAACATTCTGTCTCCTCCTAAACAGAAATACGTTGGGACAAGGTGCTTAAAAAGATTTGTACCAAAGCTAGTTGGCACCCATCTATGGCCGCCAAACATGCAGGTAGTTCTTCTTCAAAGCAGTCTCTGCAGTGCAATCTGACCAGGTTTCCCTTCAAGATTGCCCGGTGAGCATTCAACCTGACAATTTGTGGGGGACTGCCACAGCCCCGGATCCTCTGATAACTACAGAGGTATCTCCTGTACCTGCTCTGTTACCGTCTTCCTCTGGGGTCACTACCATCCGGCCCCTGTCGGGAACTGGGCAGGATAATAACCAGGCTCACAATTTTTTATCGCCAGAGCAGATCCAACATATTATCGCTACGGCGGTTCAACAGTCGTTGTCGGCTCAATTCCTGTCTCCTGGCAGAGCGACTTCTGTGAGATCTTGTGTTTCTGTCTCCCAGGCTGAGGCTTGTCAAGAGGACTCTCTATCTATTGAAGCGCCTGACTCACCGGTCCACTCCACTGGGAGCCAAACATCCTCTCCTGCCGAGCTTGAATCTCGGGAACCAGATTTGTCAGAGGATGAGGGCCTTCCCCTGAACCAGCCCGCTTTCACGGGACTGTTTCCTCAGACCCTGTTTAAGTCCTTGTTATTCAAGGTGGTCAATATGGCTCAACTGAGCTCCAGTCCTCCCGTAACAGTTCCCCCTTCTTCTTCCCAGGGAGCGCTAAATCCTCTGTTTGAGGAACCTCCCAAACCAGTAGACTACACTCCAACACCGTCACTTTTTCTGGATGTGATTAGAAAACAGTGGACCTCGCCCAGGTCAGCTCCGGCCCTGACTGCAACGGACTGAAAAAATTTTAATGTGGCACTCGACCTTGCATCGCTTCTCCAAGTGCTGAGCATGGACACGCCAGTGGTGGCTTTACTATCTAACGCGGCCATTCCTGGGGATCCGGATGAAGGGCTGCATCCGGAGGAGCATCGGTTGGACCAGATCCTACAGCGGGCACACCAAGGGGTGGCATGGGCAATCCGATCTGCTTCTACCGCTTCCTTTTTCAACCGGACAACCCTTCTATGATTGCGTCAATTGCAAGAGAACCTGGTTTCAGAGGACGTCAGAGTAAAACAGGATTTAAACAAGATCATCTCAGCCATTCAGTTTTCGGTGGATGCTACACTCAAGACTGCCCGTTTTGCTGCCAAATCCCTAGCTTCCTCTGTGACAGCCTGACGTTTGGTCTGGCTCTGCCATTGGCAGGCAGACGCCAGGCACAAGTGGCATTTGGCGTCTGTTCCCTTCACGGGGACTAGATTGTTTGGGGACCCCCTGGACTCCTTCCTCGTTGAAACCAAGGATAAGAGGAAGGTTCTGCCTGCCGCATATCATAGAGGGGAGTCCCGTTTCCTACCATATCTCTCTCGTCCTCAGCTTCGGGGGTATGATGGGGGTGGCATCTACTGCTAGGTCGCACAGGAGCTTCAATCCCAGGCAGAAGGGTGCCTAGGACAGGGGTGCTAGGGGTAGACCATTTGTGAACAACCAGCCCTTTCATGGGGGAGGCGGTCGTTTGCTCTGACGCCATCACTAGCTGCATTCTGGATCTTCCCATTGGTGGCAGATTGGCTGTCTTTGCCGACCTTTGGGAGAAAACCACTTCTAATAGATGGGTCCAGGCCACTATAAGATCGGAATTGGCCATAGAATTCCTTTCCTCTCCCCCATTGTTTTTTGTGCGCTGTCCGCTCTCTCTTAACAGCGAGGAGAGTCCTTATGGATTTGATGATTCAGCATCTCCTCTTGATCAGGGCTATCCAAAAGGTACCTGACAATCAAAGGGGAGTGGGATTTTATTCCCAGGTATTTCTTGTGCCAAAGTCATTGTGGGGGTGGAGACCTATTCTGGACCTTAAATGTTTGAACCGATATGTGGTATACCGCAGGTTCAAAATGCAGTCTTTGCATTCCATTCTCGACAGTGTTAGGAGGGGCGACCTCCTCTCTTTGATAGATCTCACTGAGGCCTATCTCCACATTCATATCCTTCCCTCTCATAGGAAGTTCCTTAGGTTCTGTTATGCGGGGACCCATTATCAATATAGAGCATTGCCCTTTGGGCTTTCCTCCACTCCATGTACCTTTACCAAGGTTTTGGCAGCCTTGGCTGCATCCCTGAGGGCTAGATCCATTCGTCTCCAGTGTTATCTGGACGATATTTTAATTTTGTCTTCTACTCCCCAGCAAGCCTCTATAGATGTCCAGTGGACCCTTCAGGCCTTTGTTTCTCATGGCTTCTCCATTTATTTATTTTTATTTATTTATTTGATTTTTATACCGCACTTCTCCAGCAGGACTCAGGGTGGTGAACAGCCGAAATAAAACATAGCATACAAAATTTAAAAACAGTTTAAAAGGTATTAAATAATTTCGGCCCACAATTTAAAATAGTCTAGTTAAAACCAATTACAAATTAAAACCGAAGGATGGGATCAAGCCAGCCCGGCTAGATGAAATAAGTGAGTTTTCAGGGCCCGATGAAAAGTCCGGAGGTCTGATATCGTGCGTATCTCTGGGGGTAGGTCGTTCCAGAGGGCAGGTGCCGCCACAGAGACGGCTCTCCCCTTGGGGGTCGCCAGCCGACATTGTCTCGCAGACGGCACCCTGAGGAGGCCCTCTCTGTGAGAGCGTACTGGCCGGTGGGAGGCTATTGGCGGCAGAAGGCAATCTCGTAGATACCACGGCCCTAAGCCATGGTGGGCTTTTTGTACATGGTGTGACTAGAACGGGATTCCAGCCCTTCAAGCCTCCATTGTCCATGTCCTGTTTTTTCTCCAGGAGGGCCTCACCAAGGGCCTTTCGCCCAATACACTACAGAGGCAGGTGGCGGCGATATCAACGATACTCACTTGTGGGTCTCTGACCTCCTTGGCACAGCACCCTTTGATTCATCGGTTCCTGCGGGGTGCAACTAACTTATGCCCCCCTGTGTTACATAGGTACCCCACCTGGGACCTTTTGATTGTCCTGAATTCCCTTAGGGGCCCCCCATACGAACCCTTACGGACGGCTAGCCTCAGGCTTTTATCATGTAAGGTCGCCTTTCTGGTGGCCATCACATCGGCACAACAAATTTCAGAGATTGCCGCACTGTCTACACGTAGTGACCTCTGCATGTTCCATGCTGATCGAGTGGTTCTTCGCCTTGATCCTACCTTTGTTCTCAAGATTAATACACCCTTCCACCATATGCAGGAGCTCATCCTTCCCGACTTCTGTCCTCATCCCCCACACCCACTGGAACAGCAGTGGCATACATTGGACATCCAGAGGGCACTCCAAGTGTACCTTAAGAGAACTGCTGACTTTCCGCAGGACGGAGTCTTTGTTTGTGTCTCTTTAGATGGCAGGGTGACGTCCTCGACTATTGGACGGTGGATCTGGCAGACGATCACTATGGCGTATGAGCCGCATTCTTTGCCCAGACCTGCTCATCTGACTGCTCATTCAACCCGCAGTGTGGCTAAGTCAACAGCTTGGGCTATGCAAGCTTCTTTGCTGTTAATCTGCAGGGCAGCAACTTGGACTTCTCCTTCCCCCTTTATCCAGCACTACAAGTTGGACAAGTTTGCCTCGGCAGAGGCTGCCTTCGGACGTAGAATGCTGCAACGGGTTCATTCTGGGGAGGGTTCTTCGGACCAGCCTGGTCCTGCCCATAGTTAGGGACAGTGAACTTTGGTATGTCACATCCTGGCTGCTGTCTCCACCCACAATGGAGAAGGGGCGTTGGTCCTACCTGAGACGCACCTTCTCGTTGGGTGGAGACAGCAGCCGGACCCCCCCCCCTTTTTTTTTGTCAGTCTGGTCCTGTCTTGCTAACTTATGAATTTGTCTCCCACATGTCGAGTCTGTTTCTTTGTCTTCGCCAAAAGCTGGAAGCTCCCAGCAACAAGGGCGGGACTTAACAACTATGACAGACTCAGTCCATCAACCTGAACTGACGAGTACAACCCATCCTGGCTGCTGTCTCCACCCAACGAGAAAGTGCGTCTCAGGTAGGACCAACACCCCTTCCCTTTCTTCCAGCTTCAGTAAATTCAGCAAGTTCTGCTCTTTTTCATCTTCAAGTATAAATATGCACATATCATCACTAAAGATCTAAAAAACAACCCTCACACTTAAATATATATCAATGACATTCTATCATTAAAAATATTATTCCAGTTACACAAAATTGTACTAGGTCTCTCTAATTTTCTCTCATGCATATGCAAATCTATGTTCTTTGTTGATATTCAGCAATGCTTTGCATTAGCAAGTGCATTAAATGGTAATATATTTTAAATAATATCATTCAGAGGTCATTTTGCTTTTGACTGTGGTTTTTTTTTAATTAAAATCTTTCCAGAAAAAGGAAAATCTCTGCACATGCCTAGAATAAACATCTTTTCCAGACAGTGAGAAAAGGATAATCCCTTTCTGGGAAAGGATATTCAGCTGAGGTGCCAAGATTTTTTAAAATGTAAAATTGCCATCTTTAGTAGCAACCGGAGACCAATCAGATTATCTGTTTTACTATCAAAAACATAAAAGAGAAAAGAGAAATGTTTACAGTTAACTAAACATTAAGACTGAATACATAAAATGATATATAATCTGTGAATAGAATAGTAACTTATACTATTGCATATTAAACAGTAGTTGAGGAAAAGTTTGCAACCTTTGTAAACTTCATAAATGACTTGTTGGAAGAATATCGTGCTCTGAACTAGCATGACTGTAAATTACAAGGGGTATTCATTTAGTCTGTTTATCAAGCCAAAATAATAATAATAGCAACAATAAAATGCATCATTAAAATACATGTGAGATTGATTTTATATCCTACAGTAGATAGGAATATAGTCACATTTTTGTCTCTGAGATTCAGGCAGCATACAAGTTTAATAAATAAAAACAAATAAATTTGCACAGGAATATTGTTGAATCCAAAGAGACCCACCCCATAAAAAGGGGAAGTTTTTCATCTTTCTTGATGTCATCTTCAAGGATCAGCAGCTTCGGTTCTATCAAGCCTCTCTTCTACTCAAGGGAGGTCATGTACTCAAATGCTAAGACATATTTTAAGTCCTAATTTATATAGTAGGCACCCTTTATAATAATTTCAGATTGTTCTAAAAGCTCAGCTTTTAGAAACAGAAAATAGCTCACTCCGTGGACAAAGCGTCCTTCTGTACCAGATAAAAGGCCAGTACAGGAATTCCAAGAAGTTCTGTATACTTAATTTATCTTGTAATAAATGACTTTTAATCTTTTAATCTTTCTGAATAGTCTGAGAATACTCAGTAAAAATTCTCATCAAATAAATTTCAGTCCCATATGACAGGGTTGTCATTGTCATGTCATTATAGTGGCTTCTGCTACTGTAAAGCGCCTTTTATCACTGGAGCTCAATTCCTGGTGATTCCCCCTGGGCACACCGATGCTGGTTGGTTCTGGCAACAATACTAAAGTGATTTCCTGTTATTTTCTTCCTGGGACTTTATACTTTAAAAAAAAAAACAGGCTTTCTCTGATTTGGCCCCATTTTACAGAATGTATTTCCAAAACTACAGCTTTCTTGTACCGTGTTTCCCTGAAAATAAGACCCTGTCTTATATTTCTTGAACCCCAAAATAAGCACTTGGCCTTATTTTCGGGGAGATATTATTATTTTGGGGCGCATAGAGCAAGATGGGGCTCCTCTTGCCATCTTACCTGATTTCCAGCTCTGCATTTAAATATTTTCACGGAGGGCTTATTTTTGGGGAGAGGCTTATTTTAGCACATGTGCTCAAAAGCCCGATTGGGCTTATTATCAGGGGATATCTTATTTTTGGGGAAACAAGGTATACATCAACTAAGAAATGCCTGTTTATATCTAGTCATGCTGTTTGAAGATAATGAAGCTGAATATCTGAAGAGAGAGAGACTTATACCTCCATTCTGAGGCAGTATATCTCTATACTACAAACCTGACCCAAACTATGGATTAATTCCAAGTCCAAAGCCCAAAATTATTCTGTCAACAGTAATGGGTATTATTATGATTCATTTACTGAAAGGATAACGGCCTTGGGGAGTAGGGGAGAGACAGAGAAGCAAACAGCCCTCTTGAAATAAGGGAAGAATAATTATCCATTAAGCATGTTAACAGTACTATAAATTGCCTATTTGGCAATAACATCAGCATGTATGCACAGCACCTTTCCAACTAATGAAGAGCGTCCAATTCTCAGACCCAATTTAGCACACTGTTTACACTTCTTTATTCTTTTCTCTTTCCCCCTCTCTTTTCCTGATTAATGAGGTCAGGAAAAAATGCTTCATGCCAATAATAGTTTGTATTAACCACAGGAAGCACAACTCAGTACTTTTCCTCACAATGCCTGTTAGCAAGAAAAAAAAGAATAGGAGAAAAACCCGAACAACTAAGTTCACGTATAAACTGCCCAAGAAAGAGCACTCAGCATGCCAAGAACACTGCAGGAAGATTCATAAGTGACAGCGTCATTTAAAGCAAAATACTCATTTCAACTTAAAGAAATCAAGACTTTTTTTACTGGTAACTTGGCATTCAGCCTATAAATAGCAATAATACTAATATTATCAACAACTATTCCTTTTACTACCAGTATTATAAAATGAATAATTAGCAATTAGCAGTATTATAAAATGATGGCTGCTATTTATTTGCATCTCTGGAAAAAAAAAACACATCCACACAATTACAACAGATGCCAAAACTTGGAGGCAAAACTTGGATGGGATCCTTGTGACTCACATACTTCAAAAATAAAAACTACACATCACTGACATATTCAAATTATGGAGATTTGGGAAAGGGATGCTACAGCATGAGGCTTTACTTTATATGACCCCTGAACTCTAAATCATGAGACTATATCGCTTTCAGCCACAGAAGAACCAGTATGTTTTTATTAAGTTCTAAAACTGCAGTGGCCCAAAAGTATCTGAGCCTAGCTCATGGGGGTTGCAATACAAGAAGGGTAGCTGTCTATTTTTCTCTTCCAAATTTCAGCATTTTTTTCTTTGCCTGTCTCACTTCTGAAGTTAGAGAAAGAAGAGGAAATATTGTTTAAAAATGCCTCTAAGAATAACGTTGAGAAAGCACCCAAAGCACAGCTTCTTTCCAACCACTTGCTAGTACAGCTACATGCATATTGTATGGGTGTGTTACGAAGTACGAAGGACTGCATATGCTATACCCGTGATGGCAAACCTATGGCACGCGTGCCAGAGGTGGCACACAGAGCCCTCTCTGTGGGAACTCGCGCCATTGTATGGATGTGCCGGCCAGCTGGTATTTGGGTTTCTGGTGCTCTGGCATGCACAAACACTAGCTGTCTGGCATGCATGCGTGTGCCAGAAACCTGAAGACCAGCTGGCCAGCGCTCCGTTGTGCACATGCACACATGTATGTGCATGCGTACATTCCAGTTTGGGCACTCAGTGCTAGAAAGGTTCGCCATCACTGTGCTATACCTTGTTCATGTTCAGGAAAACAGAGAGAGAAAGATGAGTTTAGAACTGTCACCAACTTTCCAAGATGCTGCCCAATTGCCTCTTCCAATGAAAAGTACCACGGGAATTCTTTATATTTTTTTCTCTTCTGGCAGAGGAGAATCTGATCCCAATTACATAATTCCCATCAGGGTATCAAGCTGGGTTGAAAAATAAAAGGAGATGGTAATGTCCACAGTTTTATTTATACACACACACACACACACATGCACAGACATACACACACAGAGCTATATAAAATCCATATTAAAAGAAATCACATAAATGTTGAGCACATCACAGCAGCAGGAAAATTTGACCTGAAAAACCAACAAAACCAAATGCATGTAATTTAATAAATTATAAACCTATTTTACTGGCATCAGCAGGACATGAGTATAGGGACCAGATAAGAAGAGAGGAAAGGAGTCATAGATGAATCATTTTTGTTTCACTTAGTTTATTATGTTTGTGAATCAGTCAAGTTAAGCTTTTTTCAATTCATTTTTTGAAGTTACCTTTGTAAATTCAGTTTAAAATAATCTATTTCAAGATTTTTCTCATGGGTGTTATTGATAAATTATCTCTATTTTTCTTGGGTTTAGCCCATTTCTGTAACTTACCAAGACTATCTTGAATTTTAATTCTGTCTTTAAAGTCTCCAATCAATTTTGTGTTATGCTCAGATTTGATAAGCAGTTCTTCATCACTTTATCTGGTCTATCAATAAAACTATTGAAGAATACAGAATGTAAGTATAAACCATGTTTAGCTATTACTTAATACCTCATTGGGTATTATGTAATATGCAATTGATGTTGAACATAGATTTGATGAAGAATCACGGAGCCCTCTGAGTATTAAAAAAATTATATCCATTTATTATCATACAGCCTATATTTCACTAACTTTCTAATTATAATGTCACGGTGTGTTTTATATAATATTGGTTAACATTTAATCTAAAGGATTCCTACTAAAGGTGTCCAATCACAAAATATGAGCAGATTGTGCTGACAAAACTTTTATTGTCAAATCTATGTTGGCTTCTAATACTTACTACCCTACTTTACAAACTGCTTTATTATCTACTCAAAAATCAAGATGTTGTCAGCCATACAGGTTCTGGATATTCATTTTCCACTCCAGAGTTTTTGAAAACAGGGACAATGTTTGCCTTCTTCCATTCACCTGGCACTCTGGGATTTTTCAAAGATAATACATATAAAGGTTCACCTAGCTCATCTGCAAGTTCCTTCAGTACCCTAGAATGCATTTCATAAATTTCATTAATGAATTTAAAAAGTTAAATTAATAATTATATATTTGCTAAACCAAATGTGTCCATCCTGCAGCTCACATGCAACCCTGGACAGCTAATAATCAAGATCATAAACTTTTAACATTATAATCATATACATTAGCTATATTATATATATTATATGCCACTCAAGACAATTCCTTATCACTCAAGTGTGGTCCAGACCAGTCAAAAAATTGGACATCCATGTTCTAAATAATGTATTTTCAGTCTCTAACTTTAAACTGAGCTCTTAATTCTCAAATCCCTTAATTCAAATAACCTGATGAATAAATGTACTCCCTGTGGGAGAAGACTGAGATAAAGAAGAGATGAATCACTGGTTTTTTTATTATCTTTCCACATTATCCCATATTTATTACATTAGTAGAGATGTATTTCCTATTAAGTATACATTCCTTGTTTCTACAATCAGTAACTTGTTTAGATATATAAGGTTCAAAGGCATTTAGAAGATGCTACAGACTGCTGCATTTCAGGTTTTTTAAAATTGCTTTTAAAAACCACTTAAAATATGCAAGTCCTAAAGTAGATCCAAAAAAGTAGCTTAGACACAAAAAAGCGGGGAATTTGATTAATTTTCACACTAACATTGCCTTCAGATCTGTCATACCTTATATTATCTTTCTGAATCGTCTCAAAATAGTTCGTTATATGCTTCATTCAAAATGCACTGTGCATAAATCTTCTAAAGCATAAAACCAAAATAATATGGTGGGTTTTTTTATCCTAGCCAATATTTATTATGTGCCTAACAAGTAGCAGCTGTTCCATTGATAATTTTTTTAATGATTTGTTTTTCAATCTTAAAGAGTCACATAACTTGGCTAATTTTGTTGTTTTCGGAGTATTTCACAGCACCACCTCCACTATATTATGCAGGCGTTTTACCAGCATAAATTTCTTCTTGTTGTAGTTAAACGTGCTATGGAAAGTAGTTTAATTTTAAAAATAACTAGAACAATGCTATGATTTAGAGAAACACTTACTCAAAGAATATTTAGAAAAAAAAAACAAGTACATTTGATGTTGACTACATGTTTATAAATGATTGTCTTGTTTAAATACCTCAGTAAACCTGAATTTTTACTTATTTCTCCCAGAGGAATGATTAGGTAAACAATGGAGATCCTTTAGTTGGTTTACTTATCAACCAACCAGAACCATAGTGGCACAGTGGTTAAAAAGCAGTACTGCAGACTAATTCTATTGACTGCCGGATGCCAGCAATTCGTGTCTCACCGGCTCAAGGTTTAATCAGCTTTCCATCCTTCCGAGATCAGTAAAATGAGGATCCAAATTGTTGGGAGCAATAAACTGACTCTGTAAACTGCTTAGAGAGGTCTGTAAAGCACTGTGAAGCGGTATATGAGTCTAGTCTAAGTTCTATTGCTATTGCTATCAAGACTTATTTGTTTTCAAATTAGACAGAAATTGGAAGCTAAGAACAAACCATGATCTCTGATATGTACTTTTAAAATAGGAACAAGTCATAGATCCAGATTTAAACTACGACTTTTGGAAACTCAATCCCAATACTTTAACCATGCTGCTTGGTATTCTGGAAGCTGCAGTTATATGAATGACATGAGGTTGAGAAAGGTTAACTTATTATTAACTTATTATTCTTTCAAGTTCTTTTTAGAACAGCAGGATTGTTGAGAAATTTATCACTGGGGGGAAAAACAAGACAGACATTTACTAAAGAAAAGAATTATGGGTGATGGCCAATTTACATGCTTAGAGTTGCATTTTAGTTCTTTTTTCTGACAGAATGAAGAATTACTCAGAGAGCAACAAAGTTCTACTAAGAATATAGGAGAACTATAAGCAACCCACCCCCACTTTATTACACAGAGGAAGACAAATAATTATTTTCCACTAATCGTATAAAATCTACAATTTAAATGGCTGAATAGCCAAAATTGCCTCATTTTTATAACTCAGAAGTAGCTACCATTTTCTTTTTACTGGTAATTTTCTTTTAGTCAGTTTTTGCCACTTCCTGATTGAACTACTGTAACATGCTGCACATTCAGTTACCATTAAAGAGTATCCTGAAGTTACAACTGTTCCAGAATGTGGCAGCTTGTTCAGTATTGGGTACCTCTGATTTGTCATGGCCTCGTTTCTTTCGGGGTGGAATTCAAGGTTCTAGTTATCACTTTTAAAGTTCAACATGTGGTGGCACAGTGGTTAGAATGCAGTACTGCAGGCTGTAAACCGTTTAGAGAGGGCTGTAAAAACATTGTGAAGCGGTATATAAGTCTTATTGCTATTGCTATTGTTAAACTTTAGTAGCCCAAACTGAGCACAATATTATTGGTGTGAGTAAAGAGTACCCTGGAATTATAACTGCTCCAGAACTTGACAACTTGTGCAGTATTGGGTACCCCTGGTTTGTCACGGCTTCCAGTTTCTTTCAGAGTGGAATTCATGGTTCTAGTTATCACTTTTAAAGCTCAACATGGCACGGGGCTAGGTTATTTGCAAGCCATCTCTCCCTGAGGTGTCTGTCCATTCCACTTGATTGGATGGAGTGAGAACACTCTGGATCCTTTCCCTTAAATGCTGCCATCTAGTGCAGGGGTGTCAAACTCGATTTAATTGAGGGCCGCATCAGAGTTGTGTTTGACCTCGGGGGACCAGGTGGGCATGGCTCTCCCAAGCTCTGTTTTCGCTGGCAGAGGACTGCGGGCCAGTCTTTCGCTGTTTCCAGGGCAGCCCCGCGGGCCAGATTTGGGCCCTGGGCCTTAAGTTTGATCCCTGATCTAATGGGACCTAGGAAGTGTGCCTTTTCTACAAAAGCCCCTGCCTATGGAATCTTCCCTTGAAATTCAACTGGCCCCCAACCCTCATAACTTTTTGGAAAGCAGTGAAGACCTGGCCTTTCCCCCAGGTTCTGGAAGAGTAAGGTTGGAGCTGAGGGACTTTTTATAGGTAGTCCTCAATTTACATGGGACCAGACTTTTCACTGTTAAGCAAGGTGGCTGTTTAAGTGAGTTGTGCCTTATTTTATGACATTTTTTGCCATGATTGTTAAATAAATCACTGCACTTATTAAATGGATCATGAAGTCATTAAGAAAATCTGGCTTTCCCCATTAACTTTACTTGTAGCAAAGTGTATGTTTTCAAACTAAAAGACCCTACATGTACCCCAAAACTCAAGGAATTGTGCATTACTGGTACAGCTCATTCTGAAAGCTGATCTCAAGCAGATGCAGGGAGCCCCTTTGAAAAAACCAAAAGCCTAGATGCTTTTTTCCCTCCCTGGATTATGGCCACTGCTTTAGAATGGAAACATCTGAATAATTGCCTTTTCCTTCATTAGATTATAAAACATATGCTTTGAATAACAGACTTCAAGGTATGTTTCACATGACAAACTAGTTGGCCTTTCTATATGGCGAAACACCCCCTTCTACCATTACAAAAATGCAGATCTTGAAAGTCTGAAATAATATGATCCAGAACAAAGTTTACTTTAGATTTTTCCATCAAAAATCTGTTGAGAATACTATCTGCAGGCAATGAAGTCGGGCAATTTCCCTTTTTTGAATAGGTAATTTTTCCCAATCTTCCTCCTGTAGCAATATGTCAAAAAATTAGCTGCTTAGAACTGAAAATTCTATTATTAAAATAGCTTTCTCTTAAGTTTGATTTTTTGTGGGGAGGGGAATTTTCACAAGTACAAATAAGCAGGCTCTCATATATGTGAATTTTCTTTCTGAGGGCAATGCCTCAACCGTCCTTCAACAATTAGAATTCCCCTCACTATTTAGAAGAAAACGGCATGTTCCTCTGTAGGATTGTACAGGTTTACAATATAATGGAACCTCCAGCAATTAATAATTGTTGCTTGAGCATTGTGGTAGAAAGGGAAGGTCTTAGGGGATTTTCTTCAAAAATTCTGTGGTTAAACAGGTTACATCTTTTATGCCAGGACAAATACAAAATATACATTCCAAAATAGATTTTCTGTCGCTTGATTGTTTATCATTGAATTATTTTATCTCCAGATATTCTCTTTAAAAAGGGATGGATTCATGAGACTAATAAAAGATGGCTCTCAGCCAACTGTTCAGGGATTGTTGAATTATTTCATTGCTTCAGGATGTTTCAGATATTTAAAGGCAAATGCCCAAACTACTAACGGCTCTACTGAACAAAGGCACAGGTGTTTAAATTCCACAGCTTCACTTCCTATGCTGTACTCATATTTCTAGCAGTCAGTATTTATATTGCAACTGAATTTTCAATTAATTATATTGCAACTGAATTTTCAATTAACATTAGTCAACCAACTATGTTACCTTCAGTGGTGGGTTTCTACCGGTTCGCCCCAGTTCGGGTGAACCAGTAGTGGCGGTGGCAGGGGGTTCCGCCCATTTACCCAGACGTCATCACAGACGTTCTGCGCATGTGCAGAAGCTCCGCACGCAAGCGAAGCAAGCTCACAGTTCCGAACTGGTAGCTAAGGTAAGTGGAACCCCACTACTGGTTACCTTCAAAATGAAAGCCACACTTCAGGAAAAAATAGATATTATATGGTTAGGGATTATGATATCTACTAAATATTAGTATAAACTGCCAACTTTACCCCCTCTAAATTTCAAATCCCAGCATTTTCAGCAAAGACCAAGGAATTCTGGGAGTTGACCCACATATTTGGTGGGCACCCATTTGAGGAAGGCTTCTTTAACAGAATGAAGTTTAAGAAAGCAGCTAGCAATGAAATTAACACTGATAGGAAGGAAGGCTACTAAGATACTAAAATGAAATGTACTTTTGCTCCCATGGAAAAATTACAACAAACATTTTCAAGTCATTCCATTTTACTTACCATAACTAGAAACATTTTCATAAGCTGACTTTATTTAAAGCATTCCCCCCACTCCCAAAACTGAGCCACCAATAACCATTTCAGGTAGGGTGCCACTTAGAAAAATAAGCCCTAAGCCTATAACAAACCATAATGTAAAAAAAAAAAATAATCAGGGCTTTGCTAAACAGGGTAGAAAAAGCTGAAAATATATGTTTATTGCTATTTCACATTTCTTAACCGGCTTAAAATACAAATGCAAAGTTATCACTTTCTGTAATATTTAACAAGAGATCATTAATTTCACTTTGAATTAGGTCAGAAAATTTCGAAGTGATTTTTTTCTCCATTAATTTGTATCTTATAAATCCTCAGTTCATGAGAACTCTCAACAAGCACATATAATATTGTGAAACACTCTGAAAATGGACTTGTAATAATATACTGTAGGTCTCTCTCATTCAGATACTCAGTATTCAATGTTATCTTCCTTTTCCTGTCCTGAATCTCATACCTTCTAGGTATTTTAGTGGCTGATGCTGGCAGCTCTGCCCTCCAATTTGTAAATTTTCCAACTGTACAATTATATTATAGTTAACATGTTATACATTCATATAACACGGTTGCAACTCTGGGCGGCACACATAAAACCAAATAAAAACAATAATGAAACTATGGCAGTGGGGACAAACTCAACTGAGATAATGAAAAACATAAAACCACAAAATGAGGAATTTTCCAGATCTTCAGGAACCTACAAAATATTAGCAGGTTGAGGGCCCCATGAGTCTCAGAATTCCAGAAGATGCATTGGGGGCGTGGGGGGGGGGGGTGACTCAAATACACTATAGTATGAATAAACTGTGATATTGACAAATTGTAGAATAACGAATTTGATTAATTAAAAAAAGGGAAATATATATTTTTCCTATTATAAATCAAGGAACATTCTTATTGGGAGACAACAGCTTTAAATAGGTCATGTGTTCTTGTCCATAGCTATCTCATGTTTTTAAAGGAAACCCCGCTAACTATCTGCCAGATAATGCTCATGAGAAACATGAATAGAACCATAAAATATTTCCCCAAACATTAAGAATACCACTAATAAACTGAAATTCGGGATAATTGTATACTAAGATTATACTAGCATTAGGAGAACACACAAAATCCCCAATCTATATATATAAAAGCGAAAACCACTCACACCGTACTCATGAAATCTCCAGAACCGTAAAGCCTACAAACTTGAAATTTGCCACATATGTTCCTCTTGGCTTCTAGGTGCTCACTAAGAAAGGATTTTTCGAAATGACCATCAGAGCATTAGTATTTCCTATATTATGATTAACACGTTCTGATCAGTGGTGAAATCTAAAATTTGTTACTACCAGTTCTGTGGGCATGGCTTGGCGGAGGGGGGTTAATGTGACTGGTGGGCATGACCAATTTTTTATTTTTTTTACTTTTAAAACCATTTTTTCTATAACCTCTTCAACGAAGAGGTTGTAAAAAATGCTTTCAAAAGGCTCTGATGATCCCAGCTGAGTTGCCTGATCGGCAGAGATTTTTTTCTTTTAAATGCCTCTGACAATCAGGCAACTCAGCTTGGATCGTCAGAGGCATTTAAAAGAAAAAAACCCTTTTTTTCTTTTAAAAGCCTTTGATGAACCCAGCTGAGCCACGTGATCATCAGAGGCTTTTTTTTTTACTTTTAAAAGCATTTTTTCGGCCGAAGAGGTTGCAGAAAAAATGCTTTTAAAAGTAAAAAAAAGCCTCTGATGATTGTGCGGCTCAGCTGGGCATGGGGGGGGAGCAGGGATTTTTGCTACCGGTTCTCCGAACCACCCGCCTCCATCGCTACCGGATCAAGCAATCCGGTCTGAACTGGGAGCATTTCACCCCTGGTTCTGATGTTAATGAGTTCTACTCCCCCTCCCCATCTGAAAAGAAATCTGTTTCAAATGCAAAACAGAAGCAGAGGAGTTTTGCTTTCAGTTTTACTTTCATAGCAGCAACCGGGGATAGGATAAGGGAGGCTTCCATGGGGCAAGGCTGAAGGAGAGAAGGGAATAGGATAGGGGAGGCTTCTGTGGGGCAAGGCTGAGGGAGAGAAGGGGATAGGATAGGAGACATTTCTGTGGGGCAAGGCTGAGGGAGAGAAGGAGGGTAGGATAGGATATGGTTCTGTGGGACAAGGCTGAGGGAGAGAAGGGGAGAGGAGAGGCCGATCGTAACTACTCATTAATTTTCAAGCTGTAAATGTCGATTTATCAAGCCCGATCACATAGTTTCATAGCAAAGCACAGTGTCCAGCTAGTCCTACAAAATTGAAAGTAATATTGGATATAAATACATATGAACAATATGTTTGCTACTTTCAGATGATACATTTTAAGTAACCTAACTCTTTGTATATTATGAGTAACCATGCAAGAAAGTATCTCAGGGGAACAATAAACAAGGAAAGCCTAGCCAGGTAATTGAAAAACAAATTTCAACAGCAGCAGGCAACCCTTTTGCAGCTGCAGACTGTGCTTTTATTTCTAGGGGGAGAAAAAGCTTTTTTTCCCTTAAGTTTTGGCCATGAGCTGCAGGTGATGTGGCCAATGACCTCATTCAGATAGGGGTTATGGAGGAAAGCTTAACATTCCCAGTTTTGTACTCTGCATGGAGGGGGGATTTTTGTTCTTGTTTCTTACAACCTCGAATGGGCACAGTAAGAGTAGGAGGCATTTAATATACCTATTTTATGCAATGATACCAAGTAAGGAAATAAATTACACTGGTGGGGTGGGGAGAATCACTCAACTGAAAATCAGCATTTGCCATTACCATATTAACGCCACAATTTTGACAATTCTTTGGAGTTCTACCCCCAAAAGTGGGGGGGGGAGCCAGAGTGCCATATAATTTTGCAGCCACAGATCATGAAGACTTTTTACAATAAAGTAGACTTTCAAATACTGATTTGAAATAATCAGTAGAAAATACAGTTGTAGGCCTTGCATGGACAGAATGTTTTCTATTAGCAGAAAGGTTTGTTTAGCTATGGCAATTCCATCAGTTCCAGTTGCCACCGTTAAATGAGGGCTGCATGGGTCATTAAGAGAGGCCCTCACATGATGACCATGACTTCCAAGTTCCTGACGCTTCCCCAATGACTGTACTTTTACAAAGCTAGCAGGTAATGTTGGAAATTGCTATCATGTGATCTGTAATCATTACCTTACTTACTAAGTTATTCTGTTAACTCACATCAGCATTGGAACTTGATCTGGGCAACTATTTTCACCCTAAACCCGAAGTGTCAAATATAGCATAAGCAGGTAGTCTTTGACTTATGACCACAATTGAGCCCAAAATTTATGTTGCTAAGTGGGACATTTGTTAAGTGAGTTTTTGCCCCATTTTACGACCTTTCTTGTCAAAGTTATTAAGTGAATCACTGCAATTCTTAAGTTAGTAACATGGTTGCTAAGTGAATCTAGCTTCCCTATTGACTTTGCTTGTCAGAAGGTCGCAAAAGGTGATCACATGACCCTTGGACACTGCTACCATCATAAATATGAATCAGTTGACAAGTGTCTGAATTTTGATCACATGACCATCGGGATGGTGCAACAGTGTGAAAAATGGTTATAAGTCACTTTTTTTCAATGCCATTGTAACTTTGAACTGTGACTAAATGAATTGTTGTAAGTCAAGGACTACCTCTATGTTATAAACTAGAGCACTGTACTAGACAGCAAGATGGAGATCAATTGCATGTATCATGCTTTAATCATTAATATACAATGGCCTCCCTATAAATTAAGAATAGCTATATTCTGTAATGTTTATGTTGAATTTGTTGCCATGTATTGATTAAGGATTTTCTAATAGTGTGGTTGTTGAAATGTTTATATATTTTATTTCCAGAATTCCAAATAAAAGCATGCCATCCCTTCATTAGATCATGTCCTTCCAGATTTAACAGTCTTTGGTTATCCAGGGTTATCCATTCCTTAATCCATAATAAGCTTGCAGCCTTATAGTATTTTTGCCATGCCGGGAAACCAAATCCGCCTCTAATTTTATCATCTTGTAATATATTCAATTTTATTCTTGATTTTTTCCCTTCCCACACAAAATTTGTTGTTATTTTATCCAAATTATCAAAGAATTTCTTGTCTAATTTTATTGGTATTGTTTGGAATAAATAAAGGAGTCTTGGAAGTATATTTGATTTTATCACTGCTATCCTTCCCAGTAAAGATAGTCTTAATTTCCCCCATTTATCTAAATCCTCTTTTATTTTCTGGATTAAAGGTTCATAATTATCCTGTTTTATTGTTACTGTTCTAGCTGTCAGATTTATCCCTAAGTATTTGACTTTTTTGACTGCCTGTAATCCTGAATCTTTTACTAATTTCTCTACTTGTTTTGTTGTCATATTTTTTATTATCATATTTGTTTTTTCTTTATTAATTTTTAGGCCAGCTACCTTTCCAAAAGTTTCATTTTTTTTATTAATTTGGGGGTTGTTTCTATTGGATCTTCTATCCAATAGAAGATTGTCCGCAAAGGCTTGGACCTTGTAATCTTCTCTCTTAATCTTTAATCCTTGTATTTCTTTATTTGCCCTAATTCTAATTAACAAATTTTCCAACGTTAAGATAAAAAGTAGGGGCGATAGTGGACATCCCTGCCTTACTCCTTTATTTATTCCAAAAAATTTCGTTGGGTTCCCGTTTACCAAAATACATGCTTTTTGGTCCTGGTATATTGATGTTATCATTTTTGTAAATTTCTCACTGAAATTCATATTTTTAATTTGTTGTTTCATAAATTCCCAGTTTACTTGATCGAACTCTTTTTGTGCATCCAGAATGGGCGTTGGTCCTACCTGATACGCCCTTTCTCGATCGAGCGCCCACGGCAGTCAGAACTGGGAGTGGCAGGTCTGATATCCAATGGGACCGAGCCTCCTAGATCTTTGCTCAGCCTCTTCCTGCTTCTTACGCCCAGTTTGAGGCGAGTCGTCTAGAAGGCTGAAGTGTCTGCGAAGATAAAACTAGAAAAATGAAAGATCTCCCACCCACCGAAGCCCAGGTGCGGCCAGAAAAGGGCGGGGCTGACTGCCGTGGGCGCTCGATCGAGAAAGGGCGTATCAGGTAGGACCAACGCCCATTCTCCGATCTCGGCACCCATGGCAGTCAGAACTGGGACATACCAAAGCTTGGTGTCTCCACGGGAGGGAGAAGGCCGGACCTGCTGAAGGACCCGTCTGCCAAAGGATGCGTCCGCTGACGCATAAGAGTCCAGGCGGTAGTGCTGAATGAAGGGCGTAGCTGAGGACCAGGTCGCGGCTCTGCAGACCTCCTCCAGCGGAGCTTGGGTAGACCAGGCAGCCGAGGTGGCTGCGCTTCTCGTTGAGTGCGCTGTGATGTGAGTAGCAGCGACCAGTGAGTGAGCCGTGTATGCGGACGCTATAGTAGCTCGGATCCAACGGCCTATGTTAACAGAAGATGCCCGGGATCCCATCGACGAAGGTTGGAATGAGAGGAAAAGCGCCTCGGTCCGTCGGAAAGGGGCCGTCTGGGCCATGTATATTTTGAGTGCCCTGCGAACGTCCAGCTTGCGCCATACACGCTCTTGGTGATGTCGTGGCGAAGGACAAAAATTTGGGAGCGTGAGCTCCTGGGCTCTGTGAAAAATGGAGTTGATTTTTGGGACGAAGGCCGGATCCAGGCGAAGTACCACCCTGTCCATGTGGAAAATGCAGAGATCTGAACGGACGGACAGGGCAGCCAGCTCCGAGATCCAACGGGCGGAAGTTATGGCAACTAAGAACGAAACTTTGAAGGATAATAATTTAAGGCTAACCTCCCGCAGGGGCTCAAATGGGGGTCCCATGAGAGCAGTGAGCACCTTATTGAGGTCCCACGTGGGGAACCGGTGAATCATGGGTGGTCAAAGATTGGTGGCTCCTCTGAGAAAGGACCTAATGATTGGGTCGGTGGTAATAGATGAATTAGATCCGCATGTAAGGATGGAAGATATCACGGCAACCTGCCTGCGGAGCGTATTAGGGGCCAAGCCAGCAGCGAACCCATCCTGAAGAAACGCAACGAGCTGCACGACGGAGACCTCCGTAGGTATGATGTTCTTGACCCGACACCAGGTAGCGAAGGATTTCCATGTGGAATCATAAATGCGGAGGGTGGACGGGCGACGGGCAGCTTGAATGACGTCAATGGCCTCCGGTGGGACAGTGGATCTCGTCAGGAGGAGCCACTGAACCGCCAAGCGGTCAGCTGGAAGGATTGAGGCTCTGGATGGAACAGAGGGCCCTGTGTCAGAGATATCCAGTGGTCGGGAATCCGCCAAGGTGGAGCCACGGAAAGCGAGATCAAGTCCGCGAACCAGGGGCGGTGTGGCCAATGGGGGGCCAGAAGAAGGACCTCCGCCTTGTCCACCAACAATTTCCTTATTACCCTGGGAATGAGGGGCAGAGGAGGAAAAGCATAGAGCAGTTGGCCCGAGGGCCAAGGAGTGCGCAGGGCATCCACAGCCTCTGCCCCCTGTGCAGGGAAGCGGGAGAAGAAACGGGGAAGCCGGTGATTCACGTTGGAAGCGAATAGATCCACCGTGGGGAGACCGTATCGGTCGATCAATTCTTGGAAAAGATGGGGAGGAAGGCTCCATTCCGCCGGGTCTATTAGGTGGCGACTGAGGGAGTCCGCACGGGTGTTCGCTGTCCCGGAAATATGCTCCGCTCGGAGCGAAGAAAGGTGAGACTCCGCCCACAGGCACAGACGACGGGATTCCTGCATCATAGAAGGGGAATGGGTGCCCCCCTGCCTGTTCACGTGTGCCTTGGCGGAAACATTGTCCGTGAGGACTAAAACATCCCGGCCAAGGAGGTGGGTCTCGAAGCTGAGAAGAGCTAGATAGATGGCCCTCAGTTCCAGATTGTTGATGCTAAGGAGCCGCTCCTGGGACGACCAGAGACCCTGAGACATGTGAGGACCCAGATGGGCACCCCAGCCCGACAGGCTGGCATCCGTCGTGACTACGATCCTGTGGATGTCCTCGAAGGAAGAGCCCCGGGAAACCGCTGATGACGTCCACCAGTCTAGAGAGTCGAGAACTTCCGGAGGTAGCTGTATCCTGGAAGTTGCAGAGTAGTTGAGTACACGTTGGTATGGTAACAAGAGCCATTGAAGCTCTCGGCTATGAAGGTGAGACCACGGGACTATGCCGTAGGCCGACACCATCTTGCCTAACAGGCTCGAAAGAGCCAGGAGGGAGGCGGAGCCAAGGCCCCGGATGCCAGCTGCCATAGCCAAAAGGCTAGATTGATGGTCTGGAGACAGGAAAACTTGCATGCAGCCCGAATCAATGATAGCACCCAGATGTTGAAGACGAGTGGAAGGGGACAAATGACTCTTGGGCAAATTAATTGAAAAACCATGTCCCCGCAAAATGGTCATAACTGAAAAAAGGTCCCCCTCGGCTTGTGACTGGGAACGGGAGAGGATGAGGATGTCATCCAGGTAAAAAAGTATCCTTATCGGGATGGAACTAATGTAACCCATCAGGGCTGCCATTATTTTAGTAAAAACCCTGGGGGCCGAAGAAAGGCCGAAGCGTAAGGCAGCATATTGGAAGTGTCTGCCTCCATAGGAAAATCTAAGGAATTTGCGGTGGGAAGGAAGTATGGGGACGTGGAGGTACGCCTCGGTTAAGTCGAGGACATGAAGTCCCCGTGGCGGATGCAGAGCAGGATGGTTTGGAGTGTCTGCATTTTAAATCGGTGGTAAACGATGTGCCGGTTTAACGATTTCAAATCAAGGATGGCCCGCCAACCCCCCGAGGATTTGGGGACAAGAAACAAACGGGAGTAGAAACCCTGGCCCCGCTGAGAGACGGGGACAGGCTCAATAGCCCGGATAGCCAACAGATGCGAGATGGCTTTGTCAACTAGGCACCTCTTAGAGAGGTCCTGGGACACAGGGCAGCGAAGGAAAAAGTTAGGGGGTGTTGACCTAAACTCAAGGGATAAGACCAAAACGAATAGTGTTCCTCACCCAAATGTCAGAAACTGATAAATCCCATTGGTCGGCGAAGTCGGTTAAACGGCCACCAATAGTGGATTCGGGAATGGGGTTAGCAGGACCGCCGGAAGGGACGACCCCTCCCACCTCTAAAGGGTCGTCTGGGAGGAAAACGGGGCCCTTGTCTGACCTGACCGTCGTGCTGCTGAGATCCCCTGGATTGGAAGGAGCGAGGCTGATGCTGTGCCTGGTAAGTGGAGTCGGAGTTACGAAAGGAAGAGGACCGAAAGGACCCCTGACTGCGATACTCCGAACGACGGGAGACGGCCGGAAGGATCTTGCGGTGGTCCTTTGTCTCGACCAGGAGAGGATCCAGAGGAGGCCCAAACAGCTTGTCGCCGGTGTAAGGACTTGAGGCCAGGCGCCACTTCTTCCTCGCATCTGCTTGCCAGTTGCGGAGCCAAAGAAGCCGGCGAGAGGTGACCGATGTGCCGATGGCTTTGGCAGAGAACCTGGTGGCATTCAGGGTGGCATCAGCAGAAAACTCCACCGCCGCCAGGATCTTGTTGAGGTCCTGATGGGAGCGTAGGTCAGAGGATGGTAACTGTTGTTGCAGCTGCCGGAGCCAGAGGATGGTGGCCCGGTTGAAGAACAAAGCAGCCGAGGAAGCCTGAACTGCCCAGGCAGAAGCTTGGTGACCCTTGATAAGAGTCCTCTCGGCCCTCTTTTCTTCCGGGCGTAAAAATTCCTCTACAGGACCCGTCAGAGGTGATGGGGAAGAAAGGGCCACCACCGGAGAGTCTACTGAAGGGATCTGTAGGAGGTTGGCGAAATCCGGTGCCAAGTTGTAAAATCTCTTGTCAAGCGAGTTCGGAGCTGGGCCGGAGCTGGGATACGACCACTGTCTCTTCACCACATCGGAGAAAAGTTTGGGAGCCGGAATCACCTCTGAAGTGGTAGCCGGTTCCTGGAACAGGGCCGAAGCAGGGTCGGTCGGAGATGTGTTGGAGGATAGGCTAGAGGGACTGGTCCCCAGGCCTGTGATGAGTTGCGCCTTGTGGAGTAGGGAGCGGAACATTTGGGGCTTGAAAAGACCCACAAACGCCGGTTGGTTGGGTTCGAGCCCCTCGTCCTCCGAAAGGTCTTGTTCGGCCAGCAAACCCTCCTCTGAGGAAGATTCTTGGCTAGATGAATCGCAATCAGAGACCTTGGTCACCTCTTCCACGTGGCGCGGGTAAGTCCGCGCACGTTGGGCACGGTGCTCAGACGGAGCCAGGGCCGGATGAAGTTGAAGACCCTGGGCGATGCCCTGTCGAATCGCCTCGGAGGCGAGACCAGCTAAAGACACCTGCATGTCTGCTGGGATAGAAATCCCTTGAAGGGAATCCAACGGCTGAAGGGTTGGAGGTGAGGGATCACCCTCGCTGGGCAGGGTGGTAGTGCCTTGGATGGGGTCAGGTTGAAGAAGCGGACTGGAGGGAAAAACTGAAGCCGCATTGTCGGGCAAAGGCGCATCCCCCTGTAATGATCTATCCGGGGAGAGAGGAGGCACAGGGGTGGAATCCTGTAATGCCTTGGAGTGGGCTTTATCAAAGGCCTTCTCCATGGCCTTGTGGCGCCTATGCTCCGCTTTAGCCTGGGAGGATCCTTTGGATTTAGCAGGTTTAAGGGCCTTAGCAGCGGAAGAACGCTTGCGGCCTGAGGAGGTCCCCTCCCCCGCGTCGTCCTCACGGTGCCTCTTGCCCCTAGATAGATGTCGGCTCTCCTTTTGAGGAGGCATGTTGGCCATTTTAAAGAGGAGGCGGAGAGGTGTGTAACCGCTAAGGGAGGAAAATGGCCGCCGAGGAACTGACAGGATTTTCAAACCTGAACTAAGCTGAGCCGCTAGGAATCTGTTGGGATGGTGAGGCGCGGCGTGCTCAGAAAGTTCGCTAGCCGTCCGGCATGAACAAAGTAAATGCGGCGCCGGATTTGATCTCGGTGAACAGCTGAGAAGCGGCCGCGATGATAGCCCAGTAGTCTCGCTAGCCTGTTGGATCGGGGCGAGAAATAATAGAGAAAGCGCGGAATTCCCATCGCGCCTCTCAGCTGCTGAGTGGAGGCTCGAAGCAGCAATCCCAAACCTCCGCTAGAATGAGGGCGTTAAGAGCAGGGCTAAACGCGACCGGAGACGAATCTCCGCGCGTATTGGGAATCTGCCAGCCGGCAGCCCACGCCGTGAAGCGGCCGGCAGCCGACTCAGGCAATGGCCCTTCTCGCTGGAAAAACTGCAGATGATGAGAGCAAAGCGCAGACACGTCTGTCTTGGACAGACCGAGCCGAAAAACTGGGCGTAAGAAGCAGGAAGAGGCTGAGCAAAGATCTAGGAGGCTCGGTCCCATTGGATATCAGACCTGCCACTCCCAGTTCTGACTGCCGTGGGCGCCGAGATCGGAGAAAGATCAGGGCCACCTGTCTCTCTGGATGCATCTCATAATATTCTAAAACATCCATTACCATCCTGTTGTGGCTCCGACCCCCGAGCCCATCGTATTGAAGGAAGAAGGCTCCGAACATGAAGGAGAGGAGCCGGCCAGGCCTCCCTCCCCCGGCCCCTCCTCTCTGACAATTCCTCAGGTGTCGGCCGAAGGAGAGGAGATTGGCCAGGAGCCAGGTGTCTCCAATCGGTCGGAGAGTGATGAGGGAGACAAGTTGTGGCTGGACCCACGTCAGCGTCGGCATGCTAAATGATGAGGAGGCATGCCAGGGATTAAGCTGAGTCACTGGACCACACCCCACAGGCTATATAAAGGAGTGGGGTGGCCATTCAGATTCTGTGATGGACAAAGTTACCGTATATATACTCGTGTATAAGCCGACCCGCATATAAGCCGACCCCCCCAATTTTACCCCCCAAAACTGGGAAAACTTGTTGACTCGCGTATAAGCCGGGGGTGGAAAATGCAGCGGCTACTGCTAAATTTCAAAATAAAAAAAGACTGGTCAAAAGTGCGAGGACCTGTCAGAAATCACTTTTTTCAGCCCTCTGGGTAGTCCTTTTGTGCACATGGACTACTCAGAGGGCTGAAAAAGTAATTTTTGACTGGTCCTCGCACTTGTGACCAGTCCTCAAACTTACGACTGTCCTCACATTTTACGTTTTTGCCCTATCTTGTCACCATGGTGAAGAGAAGCAGTTGTGAAATGAGTGACATGGTTTTAAGAATGCTGCACGGGCATAAATGTGAGGATGGTCATAAGTGTGAGGACCGGTCAGAAGTGCGAAGACTGGTCACAAGTGTGAGGACCAGTCAAAAATAACTTTTTCAGCCCTCTGAGTAGTCCATGTGCACAAAAGGACTACTCAAAGGACTGAAAAAAGTGGTTTCTGATAGGTCCTCACACTTTTGACCGGTCTTTGCACTTATGACTGGTCATCATTTATGCCCATTGTAGCATTCTTAAAAACGGTGTCACTCATTTCACAACTGCTTCTCTTCACCATGGTGATAAGATAGGGCCAAAACGTAAAATGTGAGGACAGTCGTAAGTTCAAGGACTGGTCACAAGTGTGAGGACCAATCAAAAATAACTTTTTCAGCCCTCTGAGTAGTCCATGTGCATAAAAGGAGTCCATGTGCATAAAAGGAGAGGGAGGAAGAGAGGAGGAGAAGAAGAAAGGAAGAGAAAGTAGGGAGGAGAAGAAGGGGGGGAGAAGAGAAAGTAAGAAGGAAAGAAAAGAGGTGGTAGGTTTGAGGAGAAAGATTGCTGTACAATAAAAAAAATGAAAGGGAAGAAAACCAACCCCAAACACATATAAAGATATTAAGATAAAGAATGAATTGTTAAACTTTAAAGAATAAAAGAGAACAAATATGAATAAATAGCAATAATTAGAAACACACATACAAACATACAGTGTATTTTCTTTGAACAGAATATTTGGCCGGTTCACAAATTTAAACAGTGTTTAGTCATTTCATTTAAATTTACAATTTCTATATTTCCTTTTTGCCATATTTATTCCTCATCTATTTTTTAAAAAACCAATATTACCCTTCATCCTCATCTCTAATCTTAATCAAATTCAATTTTTCACTTCTATTCTATATTATACCCCTTCCCATTGTCATCTATTTTATATCAATCCTCACATTGCTTAATTATGTAATATTTCAGTTGTTTAATACAAATTCAACATTTTAATATAAATCAATTAGTTATATAACTATCTTTTTTGTATATTAATCAATATGAACATGAATATTACAATTATTTCCATGCAATCCAATTTCTTACAAATCCATTAATTATATTTACCAATAATAATAAACCAAATAATTTCCCCCAATATTCTTCCAAACCACAACTTAACCATTTCTGCTTTCAACACAATATACAATTAATAATATCTCAATTATTACAATTCCCTATTTAAATAGAGCTTTTTTTCTTTTGTGTTTTAAAATCTTGAACTCCCCTCTTTTGCCATTTGCCATAAATTTCCCATTGTTTGCACCAACCTTTTTTGATGAGGAAAAAGAAAAGAAATCTGCCTTAGCAAACAGCAAAGCCAACAAGCTGTTTTAGTTTCGCTTTTGGTTTCAGCACAAGGAGAAAAAAAAATGTGCTCTTTGCAGCAGGCACCTTTTTGCAGCCGGCACTGATCTTCTCATTTGTTTTCTTTTAACCCTGATCAGCTGTAGGGGGTGGGGGGGCTTTGAAGCCCAGCGGCAAGAATTTAAAGTTTTTTTTTCCCTCTAGCCATCAGCTGGAACTCAGGAGGCAGTCCCAATAGATTGGGAGTGGGCAGGGTAAGCAAACCCCGTTCTCCTGCTGTTTCCTAGCTTGCAGGGAAAAAGTCATTTTTTTCGTGACCCGCGTATAAGCCTAGGGGGCGTTTTTCAGCCTGAAAAACGGGCTGAAAAACTCGGCTTATACGCGAGTATATACGGTAATTCTTGCAAGTTCCTTTGGTGCAAAGCCTCAGTCTGCTGAAGGATTGTGAATTGGACTGTTTTTTCCCAGCCGGTGTGTATTGCATTTGTTATCTGGTGGAGGAACACCCCCCTTCTTGTTATAGTAAAGAACTTGGCAGCTGGTTCCCGTAGTGCTGCCAAGCCTCTGATAACGGAATGTTTGTGTGTGCCAATTATTTAACCCTCGACTGTCTGTGTGGGTTTGTGCGTGTGGAGGATGGGGACAGAACACATCCTTAAATTATTTTTTATTTGTCTTGTGGGTAAAAAACCATTTTGGTCCTGATGTATTTTGTTATGTAGTATTTTTTTCAGCCTATTAGCAATTATATTCATAAAAATTTTATAGTCAGTGTTCAACAAAGAAATCGGCCTATAATTTTTTATTAATGTGGCATCTGCCCCCTCTTTTGGTATTAGGGAGATGTACACTTCCTTCCATGTGTTTGGTAATTTTGCCTCCATCAGGGCTTCATTATATATTTCTAATAATATTCCGTTTAATAATTCTCCAAATGTTTTATAGAACTCCGTTTGTAGACCATCGGTCCCCCGAGTTTTATTATTTTTCTGTCTTTTCAGCGCTTCTTTTAATTCACCTACCGTAATCTCCCTGTCTAATAATTCTTTTTCTTCCTCTGTTAATGTTTGTACTCCCTTTCCTTTTAAGTAGTGTTCAATTTCCTCCGTTGTTACTATATCCTTCTCATAAAGTTTTTGGTAATATTGGAGTATTATTTCCTTTTTTATTTCCTGGTTGGTTATCGACAATAGAAGCAATTACTCACCCCAATATACTATCAAAACAAAAAATATTAAGATATAGAGAAATATTGGATATGCAGGAGAAATTAAAAACTAGGGAAGAACTAAAAGAACAAGGAATAGCAATAGACTGGTGGCCCTACTCACAAATAAAAACAAGATATAGGAAGGATCAGGAGGAGGGAGGAATAGACTTAAAACAAAATCAATTAGATAAATTATTAGAATCTAAAGAAGGGAAATTAATTTCAAAAATATATAAATATCTACTCGAATATGATTTGGCAGAAGAATTGGTTAAAGGACAGATGATAGTGTGGGCGAGGAATATTGGCCACAGTATACAGCTGGAAGAATGGGAAAGAGCGTGGGAAAATAACTACAGATGACAAAATCGGTGGCCTACAAAGAAAATCACTATAAGATGTGATATCGATGGCATCTGGCCCCCGCAAGATTAGTGAAAATGTACCCGAACATAAACCCGACTTGTTCGAAATGTAAAGAAGCACAAGGAACTTATTACCATGCTTGGTGGCTCTGCCCAGAAATTAAGAAATATTGGAATAAGATAAAAACATGGATAATTGAAATAACAGATTATGAAATTGAATTAGAACCCAAATTTTTTTTATTAGGCATGATTAAAAAGAACATTAGAAATGATATAAAATATTTAATACTGCACATAATTACGGCAGCAAGATTAGCATTAGCACAACTTTGGAAAATAGATCGATTGCCAACTGATCAGGAGTTAATACAAAAAATATATACATGCGCAGAAATGGACAAACTAACTTTAGAGTTACAGGATAAGGAGGACTCAAAATATTATACAATATGGAATAGATGGTATCAATGGATAAACCAGAGAAAGGGAAATGGGTAGAAACGGAATTTAGAAGAAATCAATATAATCAAAAACAGCACTGTCAGAGGAATAGAAAACGAAATATGCCACCATATGTCGGCATATATGTATATATGTATATATAACGGAAATTAGTTAGCAGGTGAAGTTGTGTACTGTATATGTAAATTTGTCTCTTGATTAAGAGAAACTTGTATGTTTTAAATGTTTTTATTAATGAATAAAGTTTTGTTTTTAAAATAAAAAAAAGAATAGCTATATTCTGCCACTATATACCTACATCATAGTGTAAAGCTTTTTCAACAAAGGTACCTCAAATGGGCTAATGTATGGAATGCCTTTTGGACACAGGACTCTCAAAGGAATAAAACCTGGGAAATTTTTGCCACTTTAATGCTACTGTGCTGCCAATGCTGGATGTAACAGTCAGGCAGCCACGGGATCCTCTTTTTCAGCATTTCTTGACTGTTTCTCACAAATCAATGAAAACCCCAGAAAGAACTGATATGATTTCTGATACAGTGATACCTCAGTACTCATCATTAATTGATTCTGGGAGGTGCAATGAGCACCAAAAATGATGCGCAACAAACAAATCTTTCCCATAAGGAATAATGTAGGAGTTTTAAGGAGTTATAAGGAGGATAATGTAGAAGTTATATTGACAAGTTCTAGTTTGTGCGTTGAGTATCAAAGAAATGATTTTTGCATCAAAATGTACCATAATAGCCATTCTATAACATTTGTATCTCTATACAGTACGCCCACATAAACGTAAGAATTATTGGGCTATAAACTTTCATTAAAATGAATAGTGTTTGACTCCTAGAACTTCAGTTAAGTTGTTGTATTGTCAAGTGGTGATAAATATTAAATGACATCGGCTCAAGCATTTTAACTTAATATAAAGTTTCTCATCTTTAACAACAGTTGATATCCTGAACTCCCTAAAAGTTATTGAAGGGAGAAGAATATTTAATTAAAACATGAAAAGCAGAGTATTTTGACACAGCACTTTAAATGCACACACAATAACATGAAATTTACTGCACATATGTCTCTATCGAAAACTGGTGTATCCCATATAAAATGTATTCAACAAAAGTTTATACCTTTATTATAAACGAAGAGACAACTGAAAAATCATAAAAAATAGCCCAAAAAAAGAACATTAAAAGAAACAATATTAATTTAAGACAGTCACCAGAATTCAAAAGGATTCCAGAAAAAAGGAATTCTGGTTTGATATCAAAAAAGGAGAGACTTAGCGAAATTCTCCTGAAGGATGTAGCTTCAGTAACACCACATATCATCTTTTCCCTATCAATTCCCCTGTTATTGATTGGCATGTTTAAAGCTGAGTCAGCTATATTTCATATATATTGTTTGAAACCAGAATTTAAAGCTGGATAGTTTCTATTTTTCTCTGCAGAGATAAGACTCACGGGCAGCCCATTTTTTCCTGGTGTTGTACAGTACTCATCCCACTGCTTCTCCCAGCTCCTGGTTACAAGCCAGCCATTATGGCTAAGTCTGCCTGGAATACAGTCACAACTTTGGCAACAGTTTTTAACTCTAGCTCTAGTAAGGTTAAACCCCTTTAACCTTGCTCCAATGCTGACAAGAACTAGGTTTTATCCTCCTAGCTCTCAGTGAGGCTTTACTACAAGAAGAGTGACAACATAACACCCAGGGTGAGAGGAGGGGAGGGAGATGCAAGCTTTCCCTGCACTTCATCCTTGACCTTGTTCAGTTCATCAGTTCAGGTCAATGGGACATTAAAACAGGAAGAATAACAATATTACATGCAAGCATTTAAATTACACCACATAAACGTATACCTATTCCAAAACATGCATTCATATTGTAATTGTAAATTTATTGTTAAATTTACTTATAGCATTGTGATGTTTTGACAGAGAGATTATTATTATGGAAGACCTATGGCAATTCAAGAGGCGGTGCTAAATTATGGGCGGAGGAGTGGTTTGCATTCCTCTGTTGGTCCTTTGAAGGAGAACACTGATTGGTTCATGCTGATCTCTTCATGCCCACTGCATTTCCAAACTAGTAGGAGTCAAGATGATCATGCAGCAAACTTTAAAATGGCTTGGAGGGATTGGGGAATAGAGCTGAATAGTGTTGTAAGACAGGATTGCTCAATTTTTTAAAAAAGAGAAACCTAATGCCTGAGAATTAATCACCTGTCATTTAAAGCATTAAAAAAATCAGAATGTTCTAATAGCTTCAGAAACCAACTGGACATTATATTTCAGACAGGTTACCCAAATTTTAAAAAATTCATATTCACCTTCTGACCCTATTATAATTTCTGGATATTTTGCAAAAGCAGCTTGATATAGAACACATGTTAATAATAATGTTTGACTAAAACTTAGACTGAAGAGTTTTCAGCTTAAGTGTAACAATTCAGGATACAAGTGAAAGAAATTCAGTCATGCTGGTAACTAGGCCAGTGGTAAACAATACAGCCAGTGAAGGCACCCCAAATAACTGTTAGACTTTCTTTCAGCTCAGCCCTCTTTCCTCTAACACAAAAACTAAAAAAGAAAAAAACAGGAAAAATAAATCTAGATCAAGAATTTAACAATGTGCATGCCAGGTTCCCTGTTTTTTCTCTTCATCATAAATTAATCTGTCAGCTGGACTCAGTTCCACAACTCTGCACAACTGTTTTTTTTTAATTAAAATGACTATTGTTCAACTACATAAAGTGCAGCGTGATTAGTGCAGTGGCTTCCCATTTCCGTTGCTTTTAATAGAAATAATCAAGTGTATTCTAGAAGCAAAACTTAAAATAATAACTTAGAAAAGCAATGCATATCAGCCACATTGGAAGAGGAAAAGCATATTGCCTGTTCCTTTTACTTTTTGCACATTTTACCCATTGTGAAAAATGAACAAACTATCACACTTTTTTAAATGCATGGCAGTTTCAATATCCACTGGCACACTACAATTTACTGTGCCAGTATTCAGTTGTAATGATAGTTTTTTTTATATAAGTAATAAATAGAAATTATAACAAAACTTGATACAGAAATGTTATTTCTGTCCTGTTATGGGAAAAAAAGTTAATGTTCTATTTTGGAGTAGATTTACAAAACTTGACAAATATTTATAAGTCCCTTATACCAAATATGATGACATACATCTTGTCCTAACAGAAGCAGGAGTTCCTGAGCATAACATACATTTTTGAATGGCTTTGGCAAGTAGGCTACAAGATTTTGACAGCTCCAACAAAATATTTCTTTCAAAATAGTAACCCTTCCTTAAGAATACCGAGCCGGTAGTGGTGACGGTATGATGTCACCGAACCAGTTCTGCTCCCCCGCCCCCCCACCCCCCGCGTTATTCTTACCTTTTATTTGGCCCCACCCCCAATCTATTGCTGCCTCCTGAGTCCCAGCTGATGGCTAGAGGGAAAAAAACTGTTTAAACTCTTGCTGCAGGGCTTCAAAGGGCCGCCCTGCAGCTGAACAGTGTTAAGAGAAAACAAATGAGTAGACCGGTGCCTGCAAAAATACATGAGTAGATCAGTGCCTGCAAAAATAAATGGGTAGATCGGTACAGCTCTGCAAGCAATTAAAAGCCTGATAGACCAGTACCTCTGCTAAATCCTAAATAATTGTCACATGACCATCAAGCCACGCCCACAAAATAAGCCATGCCCACAGAACCGGTAGTAAAAAATTTTAGAACCCACTCCTGCCTGAACATAGCACTTGTCACCTCTCACTCAGCCTACTCCTTGAACACTGATGAATAGATGCTCAGAAAAAGTAACTACCTGTATAAAAGGGGTGCCTTCCAAAAGAGAACCTAGCCCAGGATTAAGGTTGTAAGAGTTCCCAGGTGAGGAGCAAACTTTAATTGACAGGTTTCCGCTGAAGCTTGGAGTTCAGCGATTCTGCCAAACATACAATTGGTTTACTTAATCCATTTGATTATTCCTACTCTAGATAACAAAACTGGCAGCTGCTAAGAACGTTTAGAAAAGCACACATTCATTAAGAGACTATAAATCCTACCTATCAACCTATCGATCTACCTAAAATGAATTACTTGAGTTAATAAATTAGCAAACTTTGAACAGCCAATAAACACTCATCCTCTTTGCATTGAGTGGAGTCTTAAATAGCTTAGAGTTTTGCATTCCTTATGCTGTCCTAGGACTTATGTAATGAAATGCAGAATAAATTGAGAAGATGGAAGATGTCATTTGCAACTTGTTAATTATTGAATATTTTTATGTCAGCACCGTCTTTTCAAGCTGTTATTTATTACAGAAGATAAACCAGCGCTTGGCATTTGGCATACCAAGAGGTATTCAGCAGAATATTATGTATCATAACTAAAGCCAAGAAACACATTTAAAATTAGACTCAATTTGGGGAGATTTTTTTTAAAGTTTCTAAAATGCTGTTATGTGTTTTGATAAATTGTCCAGAGTTCAAAGCTTCATAACACTCAGCATCTCAAGTATCCCAAAAAGCTGACTATAAACAATGTATGTTAATTTCTGAAAAGCACAGATTAGCCTACAGCTGTGATGGCGAACCTATGGCACGTGTGCCAGAGGTGGCACGCAGAGCCCTCTCTGTGGGTATGCGCACCGTCACCAGCTGCTCTTCCGGGTTCCGTCACACGCATGCGTGTCGGCCAGCTGGTCTTCATGCGAATACCAGCTGGCCGGCGCGCATGCACGCACCAGAACCCGGAAGACAGCAGCTGGCCGGTGCACATGTGCACCAGAACCCAGAAGAGAAGCTGGACACCACATGCATGTGCACTAGCCAGCTGCTCTCTTCTGGGTTCTGATGCTCCAGCATACAAGCGCGCACTCCAGTTTCGGCACTCGGTGCCAAAAAGGTTAACCATCACTGCCCTATAGAGACATACTGTACTTAAAAGAGTAATAATATCCATGGATACTGAAAATAATAAAATCAATGGAAAAGATTAAAAATCAAGGATTGAACTGACAAGGCTCCATTGAAGCTAGTGTAATATACAAATGGAAGCTGAAGTGGTTTCCAAATTCTTCTTTCTTTAATTATAATGTTGATTATCTTCTTTAATACTGTTGTGATGTATTCCATTCATTAAAGCTTATTTTCCACATGTTACTATTTCTGTTAAAAAACAAAGGTATTCAGTCCTCTTTTTTATGACATGCAATATACTAAAATAAATGTGCAGATCTAATTATTGTTATTTATTTATTTATTTCAGGCACTAGAACAGTTCAGATAAACAAAACAAATATGGCTACAGTATGACCATTATATACAAAATAAATAAAATGGAAATCTGCAGCAGGTTTATGCCTTAGATCCAAGGAAAATACAAAAGTCACATAAACCATTATCTATATACATACTTACCAAGTTACTTGACAAACAGTTATTGCTTCACTCTGGTAGAATAATTGCAAACCTCAGAGCAAAATAGATACTATACATGTCAGAAATTGGATTTTCTATTTGGCATATCATTTTAAAATACATTATACATCAACTACATTAACCTGGAAGTACAAGTAAAAAAAAACTCCCTATATTCTTATAACCAGAATTATTAACATTTGTATCATTTTAAATGCTTGAAACCAAGGAGCAGTGAGGTGAATCTTATGCACTATTATAATGCTCCAAAGTTATCCTTTTGAGAAGACGAGATTCATTCTAAAAGAAAGCTGTGCCACCTAACTTATTACACCACAGTGAAGCAAAACTCACATTCCATTCACACAATTGCATTAACAAAGGAGAAGCAGTGCTTGATTTTAAGAAGGCTGTCTCCTAAAAAAATTAAGTGCTTAAATTTATTGCTATTGGATATATAAAGAGAAATACACAGAAAAATCTATTCAAAAGTAGAATGATGAATTTGGATGTGTTTTTAGTGTATTTTTTTTAAATTTGATTTATATGCTGCCCTTCTCCGGAGACTCAGGGCGGCTTACAATGTGCTAAGCAATAGCCTTCATACTTTTGTATATTTATACAAAGTCAGCTTATTGCCCCCACAAACTGGGTCCTCAATTTACCTACCTTAGAAAGGATGGAAGGCTGAGTCAACCTTGAGCCTGGTGAGATTCGAACCTGCAATAATTGCAGGCAGCTGGTATTAATAACAGAGTGCTTTAGACCACTATACTACCAAGGCTCTATTTGGAGCATTTATAGACAGAAGTTTATTCCCCACCCCCCACCCCAATCTGCTAAGGACAGTATGTAACTCTGCTATCTACTTCACTATGAATACATAGGAAGTCCTGGGGTGAAGAGCTGAAAAAGGAAAGAGAAGGCAGATGTTGCATTTTGTTTTTGTCTCATCTCTTTAGACTGTTTTGCAGGCGAGTTCTGTAGAAGAACAGTTACTGGTTATGTCAGTAGAAAAAGGAGGGGATGGTTAGTTAGTAATGTAGCAGGTTGACTGGGGGAGGGAAAGGATTCCTTGCCTTCCACTGCACTTCATTCTTTTCTCAAAAGGAAGCTGGGTTCAAATGGACCTGAGCAAAATTACTGATAAAAGAAGGAAGTGGCAATCCAAGCCAAGTAAAGAAATGGCTAGGGAAACATTGACTACCCTGAATAGGTCTCCAGGACCAACCTCTGAAAGACTATGGATCTCTAAATTCCTCTCTGTAAGAAATAATGGAGCAAGGGCATAGGCCAGAAGGGATTTTTTTTTCCCAAATAAAATTTCCACAGAGTTAACTATATCTACTGTAATTAAAATGATAATGGATACAAGAATTTCAGCAAGTGAAATATTTTGCCATTTAGAACCAATATAAAGTACTAATGTGATTGGGGAAGACAGAAGGATACTTCTTTCATAGATTTTCTATGAACTGGCAATGAAATAACAGGGAAGCTTGTTCTTGAACCATTTTATCAATCTGGGAATGAGCTCTTACAAAAGATTGGAAAAGGGCAAATGCTGGCTCTAGATAATTTAGAAAATAGTGCATTGTTTTGCAGCAACCAGCATTTCCTAAATATATACTATGCCAAACCAAACTGATCTCCTAACAGAATTATTAGTATGGTTGTCCATGTGGTAGACATAATGTATCTTGAATTTGACAAACATTTTACAATGTCTCCAATGTGATTATAGTACAGAAGATGGCAGAGCTGAACAGGAGTTCTGGTCTAGACACTATGTTATTCACATATTTATAAATAACCAACCAGATGGGTTGGTACATATGATTATTAAATCTACAGATAACACAAAGAGAGGGTGAATAGCAAACACTTAGAGGATAGTATTAAAATTCAGGAGGATCATGTCAAGCTGGAACAATGGGCAGAAGCCAGCAAGATGAATTTCAATAGGAACAGATATAAATATGTATATTTAGATAAGAAAAATCAGAGGCTTGAGAGTATGATGGGGGAATCGTGTGGACAACAGGACATGTGAAAAAAATCTAGACACTTTGGTTGGTCAAAAGCTGAAAATGAGCCAATTCTGTATGTAGCTGCCAAAACCCAAATACCCTGCTAGGTTGTATCAACAGAAGCATGGTATCAAGATTAATTCTTTTCTATTCTGAATTCTATATGTTTGCTGTATCTTGAACATGGCACCCAGTTTTGATTATCACATTTTAGAAAGGACATTTTGTGTTCAGTGTGGCCAGAGGAAAGCAACTAAAATGATAAGGGATATGGAAAGAAAATTGTATGGCTGGAAATACTGAGTATCTCTGGTTTGAAGAAAAGTTTTACAGGGAGATGTGATAACTCTTCAAGTCACTGAAGGGCTGTCGTAGAAGATGGGGAGGAACTGAGCAAGTTGTTCCACAATGCAGGAGAAAACAATGGGTTTTCTTTACAAAGTCAGTTTTGTTGTACATCCTGAAAAATTTTCTACTGGTAAAAGATGTCCAACAATAAAACAGACTGGAATAGACGCTCCCTGGTTGGAAGCATTTTAGCAGAGCCTTGATTGTCACCTCTCAGGGATGCTACAGTATTGGATACCCATATTTGGGGTAGGGGGAAAAGGAGGATTGGGCTAGATCGGGGGTGTCAAACTCGATTTCATTGAGGGCCACATCAGGGTTGTGTTTGACCTTGGGGGGCTGGGGTGGGTGTGGCCAGGGTGGGCGTGGCCAGCTCGACATCACTCATATTGGGCGTGCCTGTGGAAGCCCAAGAGCTCTGCCAGGAAAAAAGGACTCCCAACATCCGTTTTCAGCTGCGACAGCCTCCTGCAACTCTCTGCCAGCAAAAATGGAGCTCGGGAGGGCCGCATGCAGCCTTCTCAAGCTCCATTTTCGCTGGCAGAGGCACTGCGGGCCGGTCCTTCACTGTTTCCAGGGCGGCCCCGCAGGCCAGATCTAAGCACTCCAGAGGCTGGATCGGGCCCCTGGGACTTGAGTTTGACATCCTTGGACTATATCATTTTGAAGAAGCTTGCATTCTATGATTCAATGTTTTGTATACTCAGTTACCTAATCATAGAAAATGAGAAACATGTGTACTACAATATCTACATCATAATTCCTTAAATGATTTGTTTAAATGAATCATTACCAGTTTATACCAGTTTACCCAAAATTGATGCTCTGTTGAGAAAGCCCCAACATCATTTTCAGGAATCTGGGCATTACAAATCACAGTTTTTGAATTGTGACAAAACTGTGCATGCTAACATATTTCCCATGTGCTCAGAGCTCTGTGGAGATCTGCTTTCAGCAGCAATCTAACAAATTGTGTTAGAATAGAACATGGAAAGCTACTTAGACAGACTTGAGATGCTTCTCTCGGTCATAAAAGACAAAGTGTCATAACCAGATGGAATGAAGTGAGGTGTCTCATCCTTCCTCACCAAAGGCTTTGTGCGAAGAATCAGATCTTTATCATTCTTCTGAACAGCAGCAGAGGGAAGGCCATCCAGATCTCAGGGATAACTTCATTCCAGAGAGCAGGCACTGCTCTAGAGAATGTGTGCTGTCACAATAGATAACATTGTTTAAATAAAGGAATCCAGAGTATGCCAACCCTGCAAGATCAAAGTGGTCAGGCAGATACTATGAGAGATAAGCATTTCCTCAAATAACCAAGCCCTGTGTCATGTAGGGCTTTATAGGTAACTATTAACCTATTCAGTTGCACCTGAAAGCAAACTGCCAACCAATGCAGATCGAGGAGTGGAGGTGTTACATGGTCTTAACAAGCCATGCCCATCAGTGCTTATTCCACTGCATTTGGGACCAGCTGAAGCTTCCAGGTGGTCTTCAAGGGCAGTTCCATATAAAATATGTTGCAGTAGTCAAGTCACAGATGACTACGGCATGAGTAGCTGTATGAAGGGACTCCAGTCTAGAAAAGGGCAAAACTAGTGCGTCCAGGTATAATTATGCAGTGACCTTCCTGGCCACAGTTGCCACCTGCTCTTCAAGCAGGAGTCACAAGTCCAGGAAGACTCACAAATTGCACACCAACCTTGAAGGGGGAAGTGCTATCCCATGCAAGGTCAAAGATGGAACATCCTCAGATCTGAGTTTATTATCAACTAACCTCATAAACTGAAGGAAGGATATACACACAACCTTGATCAATTTTTTTTTCTTTTTACGAACCTGTAGTCCCTTAATTCAGGATAGAATCAGGGCGAATGAAGCTGATCATTTACTAACTGGATGCCCTTTCTGACACCTATCTGGAGTTCACAGCAGATATTTTCTCTTTGTGCCCTGAGAAAGAAATATCTGTCGTTGCCTATGAATGAACTCTCAACCTTCTGAAAAGGGGGCGAGTATCTTCATCACAGTGCCCCCACACCACTCAACCTTGACTAATATAACTCTACGTAATTATATATCAGCCCTCCCCAATATGCAGATTGAAAAATAACATGAGCTGTGGTCTAACTGCCTAACATATGTAGTCTAACATATATGCCCCTTTGATGCCCCAAGTATTAAGACAGGTAAATCTGGAATATCAATAAATATAACTTACTTCAGTGATGCTTAGAATTTTTAAGGTAGTTCTGAAAAGAAGAGCCCAACAACCTCTCACAATATTGTTGTTGTGAGCCACCCAGAGTTGTGCTCTAAAATAGACATCCATAAGGTAAAAGTAAAGGTTCCCATCGCACATACATGCTAGTCGTTCCTGACTCTAGGGGGCGGTGCTCATCTCTGTTTCAAAGCCAAAAAGCCAACACTGTCCGAAGGCATCTCTGTGGTCATTTGGCCAGCATGACTAAATGCCAAAGGCAAACGGAACGCTGTTACCTTCCCACCAAAGGTGGTCCCTATTTTTCTACTTGCATTTTTTATGTGCTTTCAAACTGCTAGGTTGGGACAAGTAATGGGAGCTCACCCTATGTGGCACTAGGGATTTGAACCACTGAACTCCCGACCTTTCGATTGACAAACTCAGTGTCTTAGTCACTGAGCCACCGCGTCCCTGAAGGCATCCATACAAATATTTTAAATAAACAAATCTGAAATATGAGCCCGTGACTTGCAACATACAACCTTGCAATCAACAAACACAAGAGAGAAAAGACAGAGCAATTCAGATGAGCCTGCTAAAATATGCACAACAGAATGAATATTATCAATCAGCATTTCATTTCCTTCACACTCCACCTGCAGAAAGAGATAAAACAGTAGGAGGCAAGAGAGTAGTACATCTTCAAGGACAGGCACTGAACCAAAAAGCACTGTCATTCTCATATATGCCTGATGAACAGAAGCTCTGATGCCAGCTTATCTGCTTGCTGTTCCCACATATTGCAACCTTTATCAAGCTTTGCAGTCTGTGTTAAAATGTCAAGGCAAATAACTACTATCGTGAATACCTTGCAGTTCACAAGAGAAAGCTTGCCTGTTTACGGCTGATTTTAAGCAACGTATTAACAAAAAGAGGGGGTTAGGGGAGAAGTGACCTTACTGAAAAATATTATGCTTTTAAAATGTATTAGATTCAATCTCTTACTGTTGGTTTTAAGAACACAACATGATTTCAATATAAAAGACAGACACAGATTTAGATCCCCCCCAGTTTATTTCCACAAAAGTAAATCCTTCTGAAATCAATCCCATTCATTTGTAAGATACAAACTATAATAAACTTAAGAGCCCACAGATTCATACCTTGCCTTGCCTTGATTTGTTTAGCTATGGTCGACGTTACAACAGCACTGAAAAAAGTGACTTACAACTAGTCCTCACACTTACCATCTTTGTAACATCCCGACAGTTACATGAACAAAAGTTGGACAAAAACTTGGCCACAAATTTGGCCAAAAATGTCATAAAATGAGGCATGATTCACTTAACAACTGCCTTGCATAGCAATGGAAATTCTAGCTCCAGTTGTAGTCATAAAACAAGGAATACGTGCAGTGGTGGGTTTCAAAAACTTTTACTACCGATTCTGTGGGTGTGGCTTGGTGAGCGTGGCATAGCTTGGTGGGCGTGGCAGGGGAAGGATACTGTAAAATCTCCATTCCCACCCCATTCCAGGGGAAAGATACTGTAAAATCTCCATTCCCTCCCCAATCCAGGAGAAGGTTACTGCAAAATCCCCATTTCCTCCCGATCAGCTGAGACTCGGGAGGCAGAGAATAGATAAGTGCAGGGCCAGTCAGAATTTTTACTACCGGTTCTCCAAACTACTCAAAATTTCCGCTACCAGTTCTCCAGAACTGATCAGAACCTGCTGAAACCCACCTCTGAATACGTGTAGCATGTAAGCCATGAGGTATGAGTTGGTTGCAGAAATTACCAAAAAAAAACAATTTTACCAAAATCAAAACAACCTAACGAAGTTCTTTTCAGAAGATTAAAAGTCTCCAGATCTATATTTACTTACCTCTAGTTTATCCTTTTACTGCATTAATGTATTAATTTGTAGAGAGGTGCGAGAATTTTGGGTTATTTTAGTCATTCAATTGGGACATTTCCCCCATGAACTATATTAATTAAAAGGGGAGGGGCTGAATGAATGAAGAACCCAAACTTAGTCCCAAAATATTAGAAATTGTAAAATGTTTTTGATACCATAAAATGACTGGGTTATTTTTCACAGGTTTCTAGATATATTTTCAATGTTCCCATTTACAATATTACAAAACAGACAAGAATATGCAACAATTGCTGTACTCCACCCATGAATATCAGAATATTTGAACTGCAGGGGCCAAGAATTAAAGCTTAAATATGCTTTTGACCATTGCTATTTTGTCAAGGACATTTCTTTACCTTTTATTCTTTAATAAACCTGTTGCAAAAAAAAAAATGGCCCAACCTTGAACATCAACAATTCTGTAATTGTTCTTTCTACTTACAGCTAAAGAATAATAAGCTTCAGATATATTTTTATTGCTTAAGAACATTGATAACATTAATCTATTATTAAACTACCAAAAAATAGCTAAATTCCAGATTCTATTCTCCAAAACAACATCTGCTTGTGTCCTGTTCAAAGCCAAGTAATTGGTTATCTGAACATATATTTTGCATGTTAACAGACAACATATGTAAACCAGTGGTGGGTTGCTACCGGTTCGCTCCAGATTGGGCGAACCAGTGGTGGCAGTGGGAGGCTCCGCCCACCCACCCAGATGCTTCTGCACATGTGCAGAAGCGTCACGCATGCAAGTGCGCATGCACCCACGAGTGAACCAGTAGCGATGGGATTCAAAACCCACTATTGGTGCGCGCCCATGAGCGAACCGGTAGCAACGGGATTTGAAACCCACTACTGATGCAAACCATACATTGATTACATTGTATACATATCTTAAAATGTGTCCCTTTTGCTTTCCTACTTTTATTCACAAATATGCATAAACTATACACCAAAGGAAAACCTCAAAGGTTTTCTTAAATCTTCCAGCAAAAGCTTTATGGTGGTTCAGGACTCGTCTCATTCCCTAGCAAAGAATTATTTTTCGATGACTTAATTTCACGCAAAGGACATCAATATTGCTGGGTTAGTACTGGCTATTTAATTCCTCTCTCTTATTCTTCCAATATTATAGATTAGGGACAATGATAGATAGGATCCAAATGGCTTTAATGGTAATACTGTTTCTTAATTTTAGATTGAAACGAAGTATACTTTAAGAGAAAAACTGGCCGGCTCCTTGTCTAATGGTAAGGTCATCCCTGTATTTACTATGACTAGAATTAAAAACTCCCTTTTTATGACCCTGTTACACTTTCACCACTAGGCCACCAAGCTGCTCTTAGTATGACTATAATTGATTAATCAAAAAAGAGCTACTATTACAGATCAAACTAATTAAATTCAAAAAGTATAAGGCTTGTTCCAAATCAATAAGGCCTTTTTGTTCTCCTGGATGTGTTAATTTGTTCAGTTTCTAATATTTTGTTCCTAAACTGGTTGAATATATAAAATAATTAGTTTAAAAAAACTATATCTGAATATACAATTTATCTTAAATTTAGGCTGGACAATTCATCAAAATTGACAAAGCTATTATCAGTTGATAAACATTATAGTCATCAAGGCATAAACACTGGTGGTACTAACACCAAACTGAGGTCAAAACCCACAACTTCTCAGTTCAAAAACGTTCATTTATTGGCGTAGCAAATTCGACATTAGCGAGTTGAAATCTCAAATATGAATGAGAAATCACCACTATGTTAACTGGATTTCCAAAGTTTGACAAAGACCATATGTATCTGCTCCAAACCTCAGTAATGGAAACATAATGCAATGTGCATCACCACTTCACAATGTAAACCTCAGCTCTTTGTATTTGCTTTCCAGTGTTTTGCAACTTACTCCCTTTGCCCATACCCAGATTTCTGAATTAAATGGTGCAGAATTACCATATGAATATTTAGGTTGTTAATAACACAAAAACAATATCAATGTTTTCCAATTTGAAACAGCTGTCTTATTTAACCATTTCATTAATTATTCCACTACAGGGAATTTAACTCCATGTTTACTATTTATTGCATCTAACTATACACACAGAAGCAGTTACAGTACACTAAGAAAGTATGTGCTAAGTGCCTGAGCACTTACACATACACATTCAGAGACTTGGATTTTGTCTTTCTCAAGTAACCTAATTCAAAATCAATTATTAAAAACACAGGTTGATTCAGATAGCTATTTTATTTTATTTTTTAAAAAATTGATTAGTTTTAAAACTAGAATTCACCAAGACCTACTCTATTTGAAATCAATAATATTGGTTATTTTGGAATTCCAGAAGTTACCATCAGTAACACCAGGTTAAGAGTACAGTGATCAATCACATATTTCAGCTCCATGTTGAATGGGAAAGAAATAGCAATGCTAAATAAATTAAAAACAGGACAGAATTATTTTACAAATGCTTGTTAAAAAATGGAGAAACCCTTCCAGATAGAGTTCAGACTCAACTTTTGCTGTCTGATAAAGATAAAAATATATTTTAAACTATTTGAATACAAGTTGTTTAGGAATAATATATAGTCCTCCCAAAGAAAGACAGAAAAAGAAATTCTGAGAAAAATATTTTTTAGTTCAGATCACAATTGGCCAATCTTAAAATATATATTATTGCTGCTATTGTCACACATAATGTTTATAACGTTAACTTTTGTAATCTTGTGTGACTTCAATGATTTTATTGTTCCTGGCTTAGGAATTGCTTTTAATGAAAAGCAGGTTAAGTGTTGTTAAAAATTCAATAGTGGTGAAATAGAAAAGCAAAATCTTTGGTTAGGACAATCATCCAGTTAATTCACTTATGCAAATTATTTCTCATTTCAGCATATTCATTCTATAAATATCAGATAGGACTATTGTGGTAAGAATAGAGTATTATCCATGCTAATTGCTTGGTATGTTAAGTATGAAATCTCCTGCACAGCCACATGGGGGATAGTTCAAATTCTCACTTATCATCAGTCGTTTATAAGCCACCAGTTTCAGAGAGGAAAGACTTTCAAAAATGAACTTGCCCCAGCAAAGGGAAAGTGTAGCATGAAAAGTAGGTTTTTAGTACATTTAGTCCTCCGCTTATGACTGATCACTTAGCAACTGATCAGAGTTATGATGGATCCTGAAAAAGGGGCTTACAATCCAGTTTAAAGGTTCCAACGTTTTTCCCTCTCCCCGCAGTCATATGACCATATTTTGGACATCGGCAGCACCCTGAGATCACATGACCATGATTTGCAACATTTGCAACAGGAAATTGAAGTTTACTCCTGGTTTTCGGCAAAAACTGCTCCATTGTGAATAATGGGTTTGCTTTACGACCACAGCATTTGCTTTATGACCATCATATTTGCTCACGCAAATCTATAAAATCAGGTCACAAAGTTATATGACTGTGTGTGACTGCTATCCTCTCATATTGTGTTTGTGTGTGTTTTTATCTATATGCAGACTGGGAATGCAAGGTGAAGTACATTACGCTTCAAATATCAGAGGGAGAGATGGAGCGCTCAGAATGAGGATTTGGCAGCAGTCTGAGCCACTGCCTGAATGCATTTCCCCTATGGGTGCACTGAGGAATTTGTTCTCTTTATTGAAGGAATTACATAAAAGCATTTAAAACATGCAACATAATGATGCAGGATTGAAACCTTCTGTTCAAACTCCTGTGTCCCAGGCTGTATTTTTCACACTCAGATGCAACTGGTGTCTGAATAGCATGTTAGGAAACGCAATCTGAAACGTAGACAAATAAATTAATTTTAACCATCTTTTGTCACACTGAAACTTTCAATTGGCCACCATCCCAATTTTCATTTTTTTTTACCTTTAGTTAAGGTCAGGTTTCTGTGCCAACAGAGGATAATCAAGCCTTGTTCAGATAGGGCAGGGGTCAGCAACCTGCAGCTCTGGAGCCGCATGTGGCTCTTTCACCCCTCTGCTGCGGCTCTCTGTCACTCAAAATATGCGTCACAACCGCCGATGTGTGACACCCAATGGCACGCGATTTATTGAGCTTTTCAACCCCCGGTAAACCAACCATGAATAAATCCAAGAAAAGAAAAGTTTCAGAAGAAAACAGAACATTTAATTCAACTACATATGCTAGTTTTGTGGCCGCTCAAGAAATAGTTAGACACGGGAAGGGTTTTGTGGCTCCCGGTGTTTTCTTTTCTGTGGGAAACGGGTCCAAAAGGCTCTTTCAGTGTTAAGGGTTGCAGACCCCTGAGATAAGGGAATGGGAGGTAGATTTTTCTGTCCATCCATTCCCTATGAATAGTTGTACAGTTGCAGAGGTTAAGGATCTGATATTCCCTCCCAATTGTGAATGGATGGATCAGAGATGGTCTGAGAAAGGGGAGTTGGATACTGGGTTTGTTTGGAAACTATTAACACATTTTAGAAGTGGAAAATTTATTCTTTTTTTAACTTTTTTTTTATTAAAAAGTTTTATAAAAAGTACAAACATTTTCTCCCCCCCTTCCCCACCCCCTCCCTAACCCCCCTCCCCCCCTTCATATTCTTAATAATAAACAATTTACATCACTATTACATTTTTCCCGGGGCTGTTCTTTTACCACTTCCTTTTACTCCAGCCTTCCTTCCACCCCTCCTCCCTTCCTTCCTCCCTTCCTGCTTTACTCCTCCTCTTTCCTACTTCCCAAACTCCACCCCCATTCCTCTCCTCTTCACACCCCCTAACCTTCTCCACCGCTCCTCTTTCCCCACCCTCTCTTCCTCTCCTCCTTTCCTACTCGCCATACCGCCCTCTTTAATCCTCCCCCTCTCTCCAATTATGTCCCTTTTCAAAATCTAAAGTGGTATTCGAGCAGCCCTGACTTCTCAGTTGTGTTTACATTTACATAAAATCTTTTCCCCAACACACCCACCCCACCCCACCCCACCCTTGACCTCCCAGAGCAGTAACAGGGTGTTACAACAACAAACATAAACATATACTAAAATATGCTAACATACTAAAAGATTCAAAATTTCCCATAGATCCTTTAACTCCCCTAATTCAAATTTATCAACCTCCCTAAAAATATAAGTAGCATTAATAAAAAGAAAAACACCAATAAAAAAAAGAAAAAGAGAAAGAGAAAACCAAAAACAGAATCCTAAACAAATATCCTGCCTTTCTCCAACACCTTATTTTTCCAACAATAGTAAAACTAAAATTATTATCCATTTTAACTTATTAAAATTAAACATTTTTCACAAAGAAAGAACAACAAACAAAAAAAAGCAAACCCCTTAAACCTTTATACTTATTAGAATTATACATATTTTTAAGGTAACTCCAAAATTATGCCTTTCCAACATTAATCTTTTTAGCTTATTGAAATTAAACATTTTTCATAGAGGAAAGAAAAAAAAAGCAAACCCCTTAAGCCTTTATACTTATTAGGATTACACATATTTTTTAAAGATAACTTTAAAATTATACATTTCCAACAATAGTAAAACTAAAATTATTATCCATCTTTTAACTTGTTAAAATTAAAGATTTTTCACAAAAACAAACAAACAAACAAAAAAAGAAAGAATGCATATCCCTTACACCTTTTATCTCATATAATTTTTAAAAACATCAATAAAACTTCTTAAATCATTATACAAATGTAGATTCTCAACGTTCCGGAGGGTAACCATCACCTTTTACTTTAATCATTATAACAATAAAAAAAAGAAAAGAGAAGAGAAGAGAAGGAAAATTATCCTTTTTACATATAAGACATCCATACTTGAAATAACCTTTGAAACTACTATTTTAATAAAAGTCTTAGATCTTCTTCTTATATTTTTTCCAATCCTTAATTTGCAATAATTCTTTCAAAGTTCCTTCTGGCCCTCCTAAAAATTTCTTAGACTTGCTCTGAGGCTGATATATCATAAAAGATCCCTTCAGTTTTGTGATCTTCTCCCTTAACTTGAATTTAAAATCCTGATTTCGCCATTTCTTACTTGTGTAGTCCAGCAGACCATTCCTTTGTTTGTCAAACCTCAAATTACCAAATAATTCCTCCACTTGTGATGACTGGTTCAATTGCAGCACTTCTAAAAAAAAAATTGGAAATATCCACCACAGCTTCCATTTGGATTAAATCCCCCAACATTCTGGTCCCTGCAGCTTGTCTTTCAGTCTCCAAACTCTGCTGTGTAATGTCTTCTGGTTTCTGCGCCAACACTTCATCATCAGACTTCTTTTCATTTAAAGTCAAAATATTGAAAATAATCAAGTCTGAAAGTTCTTGAAAGATTTTTGCAAATTCAATTCGAATATCCCCTGAATCAGAAAGTAATGATCCTGCAGGTCCAACTTGAGCCATTATTTCAACTTTTAGTTCCATTCCAAATCGGCTCTAAACACTTTCCAGTAGCTCTTTGTCTGCTACAAATGTAACAAGCGCTAACAATCACTTTCACTAGGCGCCATTTTTTTTGCTTTTTTAAACGGAGTTAAAGCTTTTGCAATCTTAATTTCTTCTCTCCTGCTCTGCTCAGCCAGCTTCTTAATTTCAGTTAAAATAAAATTAAAAATAAATCTTCAAGTATTTTACCCTGGAATAGTTTTGATTGCTGGTGTGGTCGCGTCCTCTCGTTCTGCATCCCAGCAGAGTCGTTCCAAGCCCAGAGCTGCTTGGCTGGTTTCTGGGGAGTTCCCCTTCTTCGCTCCCCAGGATTTTCCCTGGGGGGCTTTGGGAAACTCTACCCCCACCAGCCTGCTCTTCACTCTCCCCTATGCCCGGGGAAAGCCTTTTCAAGCTTTAGCCTGCTGATCAGGAGCTTTTACAGTACAAGGAAACGGGCGCCCATTTCTAGGCGTCTTCAAGGAACCGCGGAGCCACCGGAAGTCCCCTTTTTTTAACTTTAAGGTACAGTATCAGTGGTGAAATGTAAAATTTGTTACTACTGGTTCTGTAGACATGGCTTTGGAGGGGGGGGGGTAATGTGACTGGGTGGGCGTAGCCAACTTTTTTTTTTTACTTTTATTTTTAAAAGCATTTTTTCTACAACCTCTTCAGCCGAAGAGGTTGTAGAAAAAATGCTTTTAAAAGCCTCTGATGATCCCAGCTGAGCCGTGCAATCATCAGAGGCTTTTTAAAAACTTTTAAAAGCATTTTTTCGGCCGAATAGGTTGTAGAAAAAATGCTTTTAAATTTTTTTTTAAAAAAGGCTCTGATGATTGCGGGGCTCAGCTGAGCATGGGGGGGCAGGAATTTTTGCTACCGGTTCTCCGAACCACCCGCTGCCATCGCTACTGGATCAGGTGATCTGGTCCGAACCAGAAGCATTTCACCCCTGTACAGTATGTATACAATACATAGGTGGAAGTGCAGATTAACCCTTACAAACAACAAACTAAATAAATGCTAGTCAAATCACATCTACATGAAGAAAGAATTATGTGCTATAGACATTTGCCTCTTTTTAAGAAACATCCCCCCAAACTTTACCTTTTCCTTCCATAAACAGTTTTTCAAGCAATAAATGGATGGTTGAACAAAGGATGTCCAAATACGCAATCTTGCACTGTCAGTTACTTATATGGATTTTTAAAAATTGCATGTATTTATTTATGCATTTATTTACAAATTTATAAGCTGCTTCAGTCAAGAATGTATATTTTTAGCCCACAATTTCTATTTATCTAGGTTGTAAACATCTGGCATTTCTCCTCCTCTTCCCCTTGCTGAACTTGAGTGCTATGAGCTGTGGTGGCACAGTGGTTAGAATGCTGTACTGCAGGGCTAACTCACTGCTCACTCCAGGAGTTCAGTCCTGACTGGCTCAAGACTGACTCAGCCTTCCATCCTTCCAAAGTCGGTAAAATGAGGACCCAGATTGTTGGGGGCAATAGGCTGACTGTAAACCCCTTAGAGAGGGCTGTAAAATACTGTGAAGTGGTGTATAAGTCTAAGTGCTAGCCGCTGCTATTGCTACCAGGAAAATCATACAAGCATATGGACAGTAGGGCAAAAACTAGGGATAAAGTGGCCTTCAGCAGACTTGTACAGACCTAGTCCTTCTATCAATTATGAACAGAACAACTAACACCAAAGTTGTTAGCCCTCTCTTCTTCTTCTAATGCTGCCATCATAGCCAGCAGGGCTGAGGAAGCCAAATAGGGAGATGCATATGGACTGAGTGTGTTATGAGTGGGTCAATTTAGTTCATGTTATATAGACATATCCTTATATATTCAGACATGCAAAGGTAATCCTAGCAAGCACTGATATATTATCAGCTTTTGAAAATGACCACTAGATTTTATAAACAGCTCCTTTCCTTCTGTTTGCAAAACACTTTCTGCTATTAATTAAAAAATGGTTACCTGGATTTTCTAGATGATCAGTACCAACAACAGGAAGGTATTAAACATTGTTTTACTATCCAATGTATGGTAGATCCTATGGGCTACAAGTTATACCTGGTATGGTATTTAAAAGAGCAGTTCCTTGGGACGTTTCAACTGCTTCTGGAGTGTTTACTGCTGTAGTCATGCTTGAGCCATAAACATGCCCATTAATTTATGTTTTCTTTTTCCCTGTGGCAAGTTTAAAGAAACTTATATATACACTTCCAGCACCCATATTCATTCATACACTCATATATACTTGTAAAAAAAACAGTCTAACATTGATGCGGAAGGAAATTTTCAGCATTCTATACATGTAGCGACATTAAAATAAGGTGATATCATCCGGCTTTTTCCCTTTGATCTAATAATCATCAGCTCTTTGAGGCTTTACTAAAAAAAAAAATCAGATTTATGGATAAAAGTGCCATGCAAGGAGAGAATATATGAAGGGCATAGAATTTATTCTAATACTTCCATTTCATGGTTTATGAATTCCCCTCATAAATGTTTGGCTCTGTTGCTATTTTATTCATTTTATGCAAAGTGAAAGCAACTTTGCTATTCCATGCCAAATTTCTAGTTTCAACAGATTGAAACCCCCACCAGAGGGAGAGGGAGGAAGATTGCCAATAGATGACTAGAACCTGGTGCGAGAATCAATGCCATAGCTTAAGGTAAAGGACCGCTCAGAAATAACAATCCAATTATGTCATCTACTCTGCTTGTATAATCAGGGCTGCTTCAGAGCAACTTACCATGGAGCAATTCATTTCTGAATAGCAGGTTAGTAATTTGCTCTGAATTGCAGACAGCTATTGAGCAATGAATTTAGAACCTAATATCACGGATCAACTGTGCAGTGTAATTACAGTCTAATGAGTAAGACAGACAAGGCACAGTGCCAACAGAGTTGAGAACTGAGAAAGTGTTCTAGATACACAACAGATCAAATGTACGGATGTTATATATATGTGTATATATATACAGTCATGGCCGTAAATGTTGGCTCCTGTGCAATTTTTCCAGAAAATGAAGTATTTCTCACAGAAAAGTATTGCAATAACACATTTTGCTATACACGTTTATTCCCTTTGTGTGTATTGGAACAAAACCAAAAAAGGGAGAGAAAAAAGCAAATTGGACATAATGTCGCACAAAACTCCAAAAATGGGCTGGACAAAATCATTGGCACCCTTTCAAAATTGTGGATAAATAAGATTGTTTCAAGCATGTGATGCTCCTTTAAACTCACCTGGGGCAAGTAACAGGTGTGGGCAATATAAAACTCACACCTGAAAGCAGATAAAAAGGAGAGAAGTTCACTTAGTCTTTGCATTGTGTGTCTGTGTGTGCCACACTAAGCATGGACAACAGAAAGAGGAGAAGAGAACTGTCTGAAGGACTTGAGAACCAAAATTGTGGAAAAATATCACCAGTCTCAAGGTTACAAGTCCATCTCCAAAGATCTAGATTTGCCTTTGTCCACAGTGTGCAACATTGTCAAGAAGTTTGCAGCCCATGGCACTGTAGCTAATCTCCCTGGGCGTGGAGGGAAGAGAAAAATTGATGAAAGGTGCCAACTCAGGATAGTCCAGATGGTGGATAAGTAGCCCAAAACAAGTTCCAAAGCAATTCAAGGGGTGGGTTCTACAATTTTTATTACTGGTTCTGTGGGTGTGGCTTATTTTGTTGGTGTGGCTTGTGGGGGGATAATGTGACTGGGTGGGTGTGGCCAACTTTTTTTTTTTTTTACTTTTAAAAGCATTTTTTCTACAACCTTAAGAGGTTGCAGAAAAAAATGCTTTTACAAGCTTCTGACAATCAGGCAAGTCAGCTGGGATCGCCAGAGGCTTTTCAAGGCATTTTTTTTCCTACAACCTCTTCAGCTGAAGAGGCTGCAGAAAAATGCTTTTAAAACCCTCTGAGATCCCAGCTGAGCCGCGTGATCATCAGAGGCTTTTTTTTTAACTTTTAAAAGCATTTTTCAGCCTTTTTTCAGGCTTTTTTTTTAACTTTTAAAAGCATTTTTCAGCATTTTTTAACTTTTGAAAGTTAAAAAAAATGTCTTTGATGAGGTGGGCGGGGTAAGCGAGTGGCGACCGGGCTGAGGACCGGTTCGGGGGCGTGCCCAGCCAATATTATTACCGGTTCTCTGAACTACTAAAATTTTTTACTACCGGTTCTTGCGAACCGGTACGAACCAGGGATCCAGTCAGGATTATCCAATCCACATTCCCCCAAGGTGTCATGTGGGGCGCAGCTTCAGATGGCTCCATCCTTCTGGTATGCCAGGACGGTTGACCTTGACTGGTTATCAGCACGCCTTCCAGCTGCAGAGAAAACTTTCTCCAATTCACTCCCTGTTATGAGATATCTCCACCAGCTCGGTTCCCCCCCCCAAATACCCAGACAGCTCCCCCCTCCCCCCCATTACAATGGCAGCCAAAGCAAGCAAGCAATATAGAGGTGGAGGCTGACACACACACATATACATACATACACACACTTGCTTCCCAATATATACAATGAAACATTTTTCATTGTTTTTGGTTTTGGCCATGAAGTAGCTACCTTATCTTGGCTAGCCAACAGGACTACCTAAAAAAGTAGTGTTTACAGCAGGAATGAATAGCTTGTAATCCAGCAGCTGGATGCACCCCAACTCCTGTGTAGTACCCCCAAAACTACAACCAAGTATATAATCAAATTCCAACAGCCCAACTATTGAAAATTAATAGAACATGTTCCTAAAATGCAAATGCTATAGAGCCAGGCATAAAATAAGTTGAAGACAGTGTTAAATAAAAACAAAACAAAAGGAAAAATCACATTACCCACTAAAGGGGGTGGGGTGCAGGGAGTCGCAGTTTTGCCTGTATGTGAGATACAGCCCTGCTCACTTTGTATTAGCCCCTATATAAGCCCACCTAAAGCAGACCTGGAATTTTCTAAATGCCATACAAAGATTAAGAAAAATACACCCCCGTTCTCAAGATTCATGCACATGGATAAAAAGGGAAAAGCTGAGAACAAGTAAATCCAAGCTTTCTTTCTTTGTAACTAAATAAATAATTTGTTTCTGATGTAGGAAGCCAGCACTCACCCCTCTCCTAGAAAAATGAAATATTTTAGGATATACTAAAAAGGCAGAATATTTTTCCTAAAAGAGAAGTAGAAACTCAGAGAAGCAGAAACTCAGCCCCCCACCTTTGTTAATGGGCCATTAAGGCCTGAGCCAGTCTATTCTACATAACAAAGATCTACCTCCTTCAGGCAGAGCCATTTAATTGCCCTTTATTGCACCACCCGCCAAGTTTCAGCCAAACTTGGCACACAGACAACGTAAACGGCTAGCTATGACCTCTGACAGCAACCAATCAGGATGCACTTCCTGGGCCCCAGGAAGTTCAAAGCCAGAGAGGGCATAAAACCAAGGCATGCTCAGCATCTCTGCTTTTTTTCTCTTCAGGAACTCAAACCATGTGATCCTGTCCACCATTAAACCATCTTTCCAAGCAGTCTCCGTGTTTCCAGTGTCTTTTTCCCCACTTGGAGCTGAACCCAGAAGGTTCTTCTAACACTGACAAGCTAGAATGGCAAATACTAAAATATTTTGAAAGAGTAGAATCCATTTACCACAGCCAAGGCAGTGGACTAAGCCAGGGTGCCTCACCTTGCTACATTCATGTAAAAAAAAAATCTGCTAATTTTGCACGTTAGTATTTATATATTTGCTTAAGCACACATAGGGCTCGAAATGGGTAAATTCAAAGGGTAGCTTCCAAGCTTCACGGGGTTCAGTCTGTTCTGGATGGGGGTCACATTTGTCCTTAAAGAAGGCAGCGATTCAATTGTGAGATTGCAGCTACTGAGAGTTCTGCCTGCTTCCTTGGGATTCAGACTCAAATTGATTCCAGGTTATTTCACAGTCTGAAGCCCTAGTTATCTTCATTGGCAATGTCCAGTGAGCAGTTTTACCCATCAAATGCTGCAAACATTCTTCACAGTAGCCTTTCAGATTTTTTGCTGATTGTTTGCCTTAAAAGGGCTGCTGGATAACACTCAGCACAAACAATAACAGCAGCAAAGTATTTTCCTTATGTCCTTGAATCAACAGCATGAGGGCTCAAATATTATCCGTGTCAGTCAGACGTGAGACAGTTTTCCTTCTAGGCATCTCTTTTGCCATCTCATGTCCTGAGCTCATTAGCAATGATACCTTCCCTACAGCAACTGGAGAATCCATGGCCCAAAACATGCCCAATGCCAGCAACCCAACTCTGAACTCTTATTATCAACATACAACTTCATTAGTTTTTTTTTTTATAATGTATTTTTGTGTGTTTTGTTCCTTTGGGGGTTTTCTCTTTTTCTGTTATTGTTTTGTAGAAAGTTAGCGCCCACCCCTCCTAGAAGAATGAAGTATTTTGAGAAATATTTAAAAAGGGAGAATATTACATTTCCCTAAAGGAGAAACATGTTTCTAAAGACAGAAACTCAGAGCCTCAGCTCCCTGCTCCCAAGTAGATGCTAAGATGAGGCCAGCCTTTAGAAATTGAGATTTGGTAATCCATTATTCCCAGCAGCAAGTTCTGAACAAAGGTAGGATTAGCCCTCAGCCCCTTCATTGCATCAGCCCACTTCAACCAAACTTGACTTCAAGAGAAACATGACCCCACATAGCCCATGGAAGTCTGATTACAGCCAATAGAATACATTTCTTGCACAGGAACAGGTATAAATACCTCTCACTCTCCACTCCATGTGGTCAGCTACCCAGGACCTCAGACCCATGTGGTCCTGTCCATAAATAAACCATCTTTCCAATCAGCCTCCATGTTTCCAGTGTCTTTCTCCCCACTTGGAATGAACCAGATGGATAGTTCTTCCAACAGTTTTAAAAGCAGTAAAGCAAACTTTATTTAAACGTTCTGTTAGCTTTCAGCCTCTATAATTACGTGGTAACCTAGCGTGTTAGAGACAAACATGGAGGCAGACAAAAATGGCCACAAATCCAAAGCTCTTTGGACATCCAGTGCTAACCATCTACTGTAGTATCTGGAAAGATATCTCATGGTCTGAGGGAAATGCCCTAAATCTAGACTACAGATTTATTTTTTGTAAGTCCTTTAATATATATCTAGTTCTTGATTTGTATTTTGTCTTGTATTTTAAAATGTCTTCATGAATGTTTTAATTTGTTTTAACCCACTGTTTTTAACTATAACTTTTGATGGTTAACCTCTCTGAAGGTTCTTTCAATGGTAAGCAATATGGATATATTATTAACAAATTAATGAATTTAACTAAAGGTACATTAGATTTCAATGCACAATTCAGAATTTCCTTAATTTGATATTGTATAGAAACATAGCTAGGAAATCCTAACCTGTCTTGTAGAAAATGGTTTTTTTAATCAATGGCAATGTAACCTCATTTGTTTTTATCTTCCTGTCTACGATGTTGATTGGTGACTTGCTTCAGCTTCTTAAGAAAAGCCACAAAACAGAAAGATGACTATTTTTATCATGTGAAGAGCCTTTCTCCTAAATAATAAAATTAAGTTTAAAGTCACAGAACCAAAAAGAGGTTTTCTATTGCAAGATAACTCAAGAAATGCTAAATGATTCCAGGTGATCTTAACTTTATAGTTTCAGAAAAAGTAAAATATTCCATTAGTCCATTAGTAATTTGGAGGCCCACGTTTATTGGTTTGCAAAGAAATGCTTTTGCGTTTACAAATATCTCTTCAAGAAGAAAATGTTTCTTCCTAAGATAGGACACAACAATATTGAAACAAGCAAAAGAAAAACTCAGAAAAAGCACAATTAAGAGTAGGAAAGAAGGAAGTGCGCATCTGACCAATTCAAATGAATGAGCCAAATTGCTTCCAAATTGCATTAAAACAGCTTGTCTTGTAGAAGATATTGTGTGGGGTTTTTTTGATAATGCAAGTCTCCCTCCTAAAGAGTCATGTATAATTTGCTTGTATGAGAAGACATAAAAACAGTATAATTGCTGCCAAAATATGCTTTCTTACAGGTGCCAGAGCACTATCAGGTGTTAAATAAGCCTTCTCTTATCAAGAGCCACCACACCAGTGTTACAACAGATTTGTTCATATGATATCTTCTGTATGCAAGTGCATCTGCATAGTATCTCTCATATGGAAAGGAACTTCAGTATCCGAAGCACCATCCATATAAACATACAAAACCTGCTCTTTTTCTTGACTATCACTAGACACTGCAAGTACATCATACTACAAAGTTAATGGTGTCAACCATGACTGGTTAAAGCAGAGTTTTAGCTAAAGAGAAAGCAACACGTGTCTCAGTTACACAGATCCAGGGGTGGGCTCCTGGAGGTTCGGCAGGATTCAGGCGATCCTCTAGCCAGAGATCGCTGGGGTTTGGCGAACCCCCAAATGCCACCCCTGGCTGGCCACGCCCACCCCGCCCCTCCCAGAAGTCTCCACATGGCCCATTCGTGAAGTGGCCGCGCGGAGGGTCTGGGAGGACAAAAAATGGGCTTCCCAGAGGTTCTGGAACTCCGGAAACAGGCCTGTTTCCAGCCTCTGGAGGGCCTCCAGAGCCCGGGGAAAGTTCTTTTCGCCCTCCTGGAGGCTCGAGGAAAGCCTCTGGAGCCTGGATAGGGCAAAAAATGCCCCCCCCCCCCGGTGGTGCAGGCAGCCAACTAGGCCATGCCCACCATGGCTACGGCCACCCAGCAACAGGGCAGCGAATCCATTGCTAAAGGATCTGAAACCCACACCTGCACAGATCTGAAAGATTTCAGATTTTCCTTACTCCTTATCCTGACCTTGCAGAAATATAAATCTGGAATCTCACTATTCAGTCAACATTAATTCATACCATTCCAGTATATTTTTAAAGACCAAAAATAGATTTATAGGAATAGCTATAGGAAACTCAAGGTGAAGCATTAAGCCTTTTAGTAAAATAGAAAAAGTCATTAGATTTTGGTAAAACAGAAATGTAAAATAAAGATCCTTTCAATTTGAAAGCAGGTTACAGAGAAAATTGAAGTAGGAAAGTGAATAAATTGTAAGAATGTACATAATGGCAAGGTAAAAACTTGGTTTAGGTAACAGACGCTTGTTCATCTGTGGTGATCATATCTCAATCATCACTGCCACAGCATCTGCGTCTAGAACACCATCCCCAAGTGATTCCCATTCTGATGACATTATGAAAATCTCTGAAGACCTGGCTTTTCTTCCTTCCAATGGGGCTAGGATGGGTTCCAAGCCGTTGTTGATCATTTTCATTGTATTATATGTTTTCTGGATGTGTATTGTTCTTTTTGCTTGGTTTTATCATTGTTATATGTTAAGTATAATATGCATTTAGAGTTGAATGGTCTCTAAAATAAATAAATATGTAACAGGATGTCTGGTACAATATTCTGGGCTAATTTTGGAATCAGAATACATCCAAACTTAATTGAGAGGGTTTAAAGATTTAACAGCTAACAGCAAGGATTGGGGCTGTCTATGCTTGTCTGGGTAGTGTGAAGTGACACAAAAATAAACATACGTTTGGAAGTAGAACTTTCCTAATAATGATTTCCTTGGAAAGAAAATTACATGAATTGTTTACTCATGTAATTTGGAACAATAATCCCCTTAGACTATAAAAAATCTGGCTTTGCTTTATGAGGAATGGCACTTATTAGAAGAAAAAATGTTTCTGTATAACTTCTGATGACATACATGTTTGTGGATTTAGGGGAAAGAGGTGAATGATTATTGTCAGTTGTTAGTTTTCAGGACAACATTTTCTCAAAAGCAGATTGATCTTTACATCTTTACATTCTACAAATAAGGAACAAAAACCATCGCCATAGTTTGAACTGCATTCGTGTGTGAATTCTTTTGAATGTTCAATATTTCTGCATAAATATGGACTAAATGATCCATTCTCCACACAAGTCCTAAGATTAAATAAAGAATACCCAATTTAAACAAAAAAATCAAAACACTATACTTGTTCATTTATTCATTGAGGGATATGATCCAAAACTACTTATTAGTATGGGACAAAAGTATTTACATATTATATTTTCAAAGCAAAACCAGCGTTTGGAATTGCTTTACCATCAGAAATACACTGATACTCTTTCACTGTAAAATTAAAATGGCAGAAAGCAGTATGCCGAGTTATGCCTATTTTGATCATAAAAATAAGCTGGACTTCGTGTACTTTTTAAAAAGTATTGTAATAATCACTATTTTTAAAATTGATACAGATTTTTATGAGACCAATGTGGCTATAGTCAGATTTCTCATAATCTTAGTCAAGCTCCTTCAATAATTGAAGCCCAGACAGACATGGAAGTCTAAGAAAAGAAAATCCAAGTAACGTTCTGCAAAAAATTGTGCTTTTAATATAGTTGGATTTTTAAAGAGTTGTGCTCTTGCCAAATATCATACCAATCCATCTTCCAGTAGACTTTTGATGAAATGCCATTTGTAGATCCACAGAATTATGAAAATGCTATCATCCAAAGCAATATCGTAAGAAAATCCAGCTGAAAGGACTAAGATGGATGTTTTCAAGGATGGTTAAGCAACCAATTTCTCTACACAAAAAAGTACAATTGAATCCAATAACTGAATAATCCACTCAAGAATCAGTGCCATGACAACCACAAACGTATCTAAGCAAAGGCTTATACTAGGTTGCAAGGTGGATATTGTGACTGTAACATTTGAGGAAACAAATTGAGATAGATGATCAATTCCTGTTATGTTTTAGCAGTAGCATAAATCCATAATATTCTGAAATCATGCAACCAGTCCTACTACTGAGTTTAAAATCCTTTAAAGTAAAGGTAGAAAGCCTGAAACTCATAACCTTGTAATCTTCTTCCTGTGAGATGCCCCAAGTCTCAAACCATTCTACAATCTTGTTAAATTATACTAAAAATTATCTCTCAGATATCCTCACTTAATCCACACCCACAAATGCCTGCATCTCACCCACTATCAGATTCAGCTCTGCCCACTCATACAATGCAATTGGGCTATGTATGACTGAAATTTATTCAGAAGAGGTGTTTCCCAGTGTGTGGGAGGAATTTAGCACCTTCTTAAAACAGCCACATCTTTTTTTGTCAGGTTACCTTGAAAAACTCATAACTGGGATCCTGAACACCCTTAAGCAATTCTTCTGAATTATTTTCAAAGCACAGCCTTAGTATAAATGCCCCATGTAATTTCACCCCATTGCAGGATGTATGACTTATAATTCCTAAATTAATGATTTGTTATTTCATTACGCTGTTTGAGATGCAGTTGTGTCTAACTACCATAACATTAGATTCTGATATCTGCACAGAATGTGAGAAAATGCTCACATATCTTCTAATGCAAGTTTATAGTCATTAAATGCATGCTTTTAAAAGCAGAGTGAGATGCTCCTACCTCAGTTTGTGCTTGTATAATTCCTGTGAACTGTTGGGCTTTGCGCCTTAAGGGTAAAAGTCACCATTCAGAAAAACACTTGGAGAGAAAAGTTACTTTGCTGATGGTTAGAAGCTGTGTGATATTTATCACCCTAAATAAGGCAAACTAAATACAGATGTGTATAAACTGTTAACAGAAATAAATTAGAAAACAAAAAAAGTTTTATTTGTACTGTGAATTTCAAATCATTTTTTTTATTGTAGCTTAATAGTTGTATTGTCACTATTTTTTTTTATTTGAAACTCAATTGAACAATGCACAGGACAACCAGAACTGCAACTTTTTTTCTTTGTTCAGGGGAGGGCTTTTGGTTTGAACTATCTAGATTACTTTAAACCACATCTGCCTAACTCTGGTTGATGACTTCTTATGTATTGGAGTTATGGCAAAAAAAAAAAAGAGCCAGCAAAACCTTGGCAGTTTTTATTCAAACCACATATGGAGAAGTTACATAGGCATCTAGCACAAACCACAGTGAAAAAAATGACAGTGAAATGAGCATGGTTTCATAATTGTTTAACGGTGTTGAATAAAAATAAGTGTAATGTCTTACGGTGGGACACATTTCATCATTTGATCCCCTTCGCAGATACTTATGACCATAAGGCATTAATGTCATAATCTACAAATGTGCTAAAAATATGTGCTAAAAAGCAGCAAAAGGGTTGTAGGAGACTGAGAGTGATAGGATTAGAAAAGCAGAGGAAGGAGCAGGAACACAATAGGAAACAAGAGTAGAAAGACAGACTGTAAAGAATTTGAAACCTACGCATAGAAAACTAAATATTGGAGAACATCTTTTCCCAATTGCAGAATCTTATTTTGGCTTGGCTTTGATCTTAGAAGATCATTACACTAATTTTCTTCCTGCATTGCATCTTAAGCATTAGTGTCCCAAAATGTATTTAATTGCTATGCTGTAGAATAATATGGCTTCCAGACACATATTTGAAGAAACATTGCATTATGCAGCTGTTTTCTAGAGCCTTTTTGGTGCTTAGTGTTGGCTTCTCAATATAAAATAAAGGAGAAAAATGCATGGCTTAGCTAATATTATGTGAGGTGCTCATCTCCAATCCTCTCCATTTATTTCTAACCACAAAGTCTATTTCTACTTTTAACAGTCATTATGGAAGCATTCATAAATTTCATCCAACTTCATTTCTTGTGATGGAATCTACATATTGGTAGTCTTATCTGACTAAAACTGTTAATTATGATTGCTCTCTGAGTGAATTCGTGTAGTTCAAGAGAGTGGCAAATACAGCTATATTCAATTTTGTACTATCTAAATATGGACATCTAACTCTTCAGAAAAATGAAATTTGCCTTGACCTATGTAACACATGAACAGATTGACAGAATCCTAATCAATGTCAAAACAGATTCTATCTAGACTGAGAAGATGCAAAAAAACCCCTTCTTTCAGAACAAGATTATATAATGCATAATCATACACAGATGATTTGGCCATAGCAGTACAGGAAAAAACACATGGGGGGTGGCAGAGAACCTCTTGTCCAAAAATCTTAAAATCTTGGGAAACTTCTTCATGACTGGATGCTCACCCTAGCACTAGCAACAATAAACTAGCATATAAAGCCTCGAAGGTCTACTTAAACAACAACTTATTCCCCTATAATCCCTATCCAAAGAACCTTGAAGAAACATTGGACCAGACTCTCTCCTATAAGATACACCTAAAGAATACTGTCACAAAAACCAATTCTAGGAACAACATACCGGTATTCCAGAAATTATACGAAACAAAATGTGGAGCTTCAGCTACCACCCTCAGGTAATCAGTCCTAGGGCTGGTCTATTCCACAACAGATCAGAAAGGTTGGCAGTTCAGCGGTTTGAATCCCTAGTACAGGTCTCCTGCGTCAGCAGGGGGTTAGACTAGATTACCTCCAAGGTCCCTTCCAACTCTGTTACTATTACATACAAGAACACTATGCCCCTGTATGGCTTAAGGATAAGAATTGCCAGTTTTCCTTCTGTTGGGTTTAAGTTGGGTTTCTATTCCGTATTGTCGAGACAAATAAACATTATGGCATCTGGAATTTAAACCCCATCTCTGTGCTGGATTCAGTGTAGAGTTGAAGAAGAGTGTTGCTTAGAGAACTGAAAGATATTTGGAGAGAAGAGAAAAACAAATGGACACAACTTAATTTGAGAAGAAATTTTTAAACTATTCTTATATGAATTGGAGAGGTTGATCACAGGATAAATAAAGCTCAAGTTACAGATTCAGTCATATCAACACAATTAAAGCAAGTTGGGATTCAAAGATCACCTTCAGCCTCTGATTTTAAGAAACTTGGTATCTGAAATCGTAAATAAACTAGGGTTTCTTGATGGTGAGGATTCAAAAATTCAAAGCTAAAGTACACAAATTAATTAAAATACACAAGTAGTAGCTTAACATTGTATGTTAATGGAGCCAATAGGCAAGCTAGGTGACAAATCAGACTGCTACATCCAATATTCTGTCTGAGGAATTTTCAGAGGAAAATACCTAAGACTCCTTTGATTTAAAATAATCATCTCAGACACATTATGAGAAGAACTGAAAGTCTGTATAGCCTTCAACTTATTTCCCAAAATGGACAGAAATTGGCAGAGGACAGCATGACACTTCTCCAGTTATGACCTTATTAAGTGCACCATGCGGTCTTCGTTACTGCAATTTGTACCTAAAGAGCCATATGCCTTGAAGTAAAAGCATAAAGTTGAGGCTAAATGATTCTTAGATCCTGTAGAGGCCACCAATCTGTTTGTGATAACTATGCCCCAATGTTATTTGCTATTTTCATTGCTAAATTGTTAAATAATATAATCTACCTTTGGTACATTGAATAGTAGCTGAAAATGCAAGCTAACAATACAGGTACAATACAAAGCTACCTTAATTATTATACAAAGGGAAAGATATATAAAAAGGAAGAAATAATTGGGTAGGCATTTACAAAATCAAACCAACTGAAATAACCTTTGCAGCCTTTATATACTCAAAATGATCTCTTATTTCTGTGTCCCAAAATGAGTAGAGTTAAATACTGTAGATAACTTTAGGTCTGAAGATTTTTAAGTACATTACATAGTAAGCTGAAAGAACTAGCCCACAGATCATCTGCAGCAAAAGATGAAACAATGTTCTTGACTAGTTGTTAAATGGCTTAAATTACTTTACTGCCCCAGATGGCACTATACAAAACCTAAGTGGAACTTGATCACCTATCAGAATTAACTAGATACTCATTAAACAGACACTTAACTTGCATCAAATTGCAGCACAAACCTGCGCCTTTTTTTCCCTGTTGCTTCCTCGGGATGTTGCCTTCCCCAGTTCTGCAGTCCTTACCTGAGGGAGCCTTTCGTCATCTTTAGTTACACTGATGTTAATGTAATGTTTCCTCACTTACCAAGAAACAAGCTTTGTCTTAGATACAACCTAGTAGATTTCACCAACTGTTCTCTCATTGGTACAATCAGATGACTTCTGGCATGGGGGTGCAAGCAACCTGGCACCTATTGGCCAGTTTAGGCTGCTATGCACATGCCCCTCCCTTCTGGATCCCTAGGCATGGTACTGAGTCATTCTGTTTTGTGTGGTAGGGGGAGTAGCAGGGGCTGCAGTGGGAAAAGCAGGCAGCATCTGCTCGCTGTTGTTCTCTTTCTATTCCTCGCTCTCTGTCATGGCACAATCCTCTCTGTGCCTGCCAGCTATTGTCCCAGCCCCAGGCCATATTAAGGAAGATATTTTCCCACTGGTTGGTGACATCTAATTAGGAGAGAAGGGAAACAAAGCTCCGAGGCATGACAGGGATTGCCGGTGGAGGACAGGACAGTTATCTTCCAACTCAAGGACTGGTATACAGCCCTTTAACTCAGCCATGAGAAAAAGCCCTTAGCAATAGTTGCCTAATTTGGCTATTCAAACTCTGGAAAACGTAATGCCCCCTTATTACAATCCCGGAGAGAATTATACCAGTCAAAAAGAATGAAGTTTCTATAATTAGCATTTCAAAAGTATAAATGTGCAATTAATGTAATAATTAATCATATCACTGATGAATGGATGATTTGAGCCATAAGCAACAAGCTCACATTTTACAAGACTGGAGAAGCAACAACTAAAGCTTTAGAGATATAGGCTTCAATTGACTGTTCCAGTGAAAGGATCCAATCTTTTGCATCCTGCTCCCATTTAATGTAATCAACAATCATGTTCATTTAAACAAGGAATCCTCTCAAAGATGAGATATGCTATTTTGTATTTGTCAGAAGTAGTTCCTCTTGGGGATCTTCTTTTATTAGAAAGAGAAATGACTGAAGGCAGCCAGGTGCATAATATTCTGTGATGTTATTTTCACAGAATCATAGCAAAACTATGGTAGAAAGATAATAACAAATTCAAGATGTTGAACCACACTTCTGCTGCTTCTTCTTAGACTTTGGCAAATGTTCAGCGGTGCCAGCCTTTCTACCCTGTAAGCAAATAAGTTGTACATTATATATCCCTAAATCTTGGGAGATGATCCACTTGCAAAAACAATACACCCTTTCTTTCTTTACACATTCTCTTGTGCATAAGCAAGACTATTACTGAAGGAGGATACAAAGCCAGGCAGAGCTATATCTCAGTTTATATAATTCTGAGGAATAAATCCAGTTACTAAACTGAGTTTATTAAACTTTCAGATCATTTCATTTTATTTGTTATTGTACTAGGCAACAGAAAAAAACAATAGATCAGGCCATCTCATTTTATATCAATTTACATTATACAAGCAACAGAATTTGTAAGAGCATTGCTGAGGGCAGATTACATCACCATGAGTGGACTTCATAAGTCAAGCATTTGTAGTTAGGTTATGTTAAACATACACTTGGCTTACATAAAGTGTTTTGTCAGTAGAAGCATAAAAAATACAATATGGAACAGAAGGAACTCAATAAAGCACTAACAGAGAGCCAGTTTGGTTTAATGGTTAAGCAACAGGCTAGAAATCAGAAGACTGTGAGTTGTAGTCCTGTCATAGGCACGAAAGCTGGCCTAGTTACTTTGGATCAGTCTCTCTCAGCCAAACTCACCTCACAGGCTTGTTGCTGTGGGGAAAATTAGAGTAGGAAAAAGTATTGGTGTATGTTCACTGCATTGAGTTATTTATTTAAAAAATGATATTTAAAAAATCTAACATATCTATAGAGCCCTGGGTGTACAAATCTGAGCCATTTAATGTTCGTAGAATGGTGATGCATTTTGTGTCAAAAAGAAAGAGTAGGCAGTACCAGGTGCTTCTTTTGTGCATTTGCCCTTTATTTTTTTTTCCTACATCATTTTTGGAAGTGAGGATTTGCATATGCTAGCACTTCAGTAGGAACATTTTCTGATTTAAAATATTAAAAGCCAGTCAGTTATTGCTCACCAAGCAATGTTAATCATAGAAAGCCAGTTTGGTATAATGGTTAAGGCATCAGGCTGGAAATCAGACCATGAGTTATAGTCCTGCCTTAGGCACAAAACCAGTTGGGTGACTTTGGGCCAGTCAAATTCTTTCAGCCCTGAGAAAGAGCAAAGGGCTAATCACTTCTGGAAAACCTTGGCAAGAAAACTATAGGGACTAGTTCAGGCAATCACAGAGAGTCAAAAAAGCTGACTCAAAGGCACACAAACACAAAAATACTGTTCCCATAGTATTTGCATGCCTATCAGTTGGTACAGAAAATAAGGCAATGTATACTCTATATTCTGCAAACCTAGGACTTAAATCTATAAGAGAAGGCAGCTGAATCATGAAATATTGAAGGCCCAGAAAAGGAAAACAAAGCATTTGTGCAAAGAATAGAAGAGGGACCTTCTGGAGCCATCAGGAATATTTGTCCCTACTTATTATAAGAATGTCAGACTTCTTGTGGGTGAATATGGCACACTTAAGGATGCTTGCCTGAAATTAGAGTTCAAAATTTATGTGTGCAATTTGAAAGTGTTCACCACTGCTTATTTTACACATATTTATATTATTCCACATTTCATCCAGAATCTTAAAATAGCATATGCAGCACTCCCAATTTTTCTAGCAATAACAAACCTGTGAGTAAGATGGGCTAAAAGTCAGCTATTAGTCCAATTTCATGCAATGAGCTGAGGACTTTAACCCAGATCTCTTTGCCATGTGGCTGAGGACCATTATACCACATTGACTGTCTATCAGTGCAATATTGCTTAAGTGTCCAGTAATAATTTTAAATAAATAAATAACTACGGTAATTGATAATCATTGGGGGGAGGGATTCCATAGGAATATATGTGATGGAGCCTAGTTGTTTCAGTAGAACTAGGCAGTCATGTTTGGGCACAGGAATCCATCTCAGATTTCTATTGCCAAGTAATACTGACTTTTTATAAAAAAATTCCTATCAGTGGGAATGTGTACATCTTACTTACCCTTGTTTAATACCAGAAAACAATCAATTTAAGCTCAATGTATGATTTACTCCAGCTCTACTGAAACATATACAGTAGTGACATTTGCAAAATGTACTCTGTCAACAGGCCTGTATTTTTAAAGCAATATTTCATGATTGAAGCTTTCGTTACCATTCTTTTTAATACTGTAGGAAGTTAGCACCCACCCCTCTCCTTGAAAAAGGAAATATTTTAAGAAATATTAAAAGGGCAGAATATTTCCCCAAAAAGGGAGGTAGAAACTTCCCTCCCCCCCCCCCACACACCTTTGTTAATGGTTTAACAAAGGCCTGAGCCAGTCCATTCTACATAACAAAGATAGGATTAGCCCTCTACCCATCTAGCAACAGAACTCACCACATGGCACCTGGGAAGATTACCTCAACCAAGCCTGGGAGATGGACAGCCTACAAAGTTAACTAAGACCCCCGCCCCCTGGGAGTTTGACCACCAATCAGAGTGCATTTCTTGCACAGGAACAGGAAGCTCTAGAGTGGGGCCCAGAGAGGGCATAAAACCAAGCCACTCTCAGATCTCAGCCATTTTCTGTTCAGAAACTCAAACCACGTGATTCTGCTCAGGAACTCAAGCCATGTGATCCTGTTCATAAATAAACCTTTTTTCCAAGCAACTTCCATGAATCCAGTGTGTTTTTCCCCACTTGGAACTGAACCCAGAAGGATATTTCTTCCAACAATACCATCAGGATTCAAGACAGAAAGGTCTGAAGAATTTTACTATCTGTATCATACTGGCAAAGATACTTCTTTTCTGCCCCTTGTTAAAATCCTAATAGCTGGCTTCTCCAACCATGAAAACAAAAGTAAAGAGAGAGCGCAGCTTCTTTCACTTGTATCCCATTTTAGGCATTTGTTAGAGATACATGACAAACAACTAAACAGAAATAGTAGTGAAATGGAGAAAACAAACACACCCAGAGAGAAACCAGGCATGCCATTCAAAAGCCACTAATCTGCTTAGTCCAGACTACACCGAATTTAAGAGCAGGATCATTCTACGTCTGCTCCCCCTCTGCGCATGCAATATCCTGCTAGAACCAAATTCAGACATGGGTATTAATCCAGGCGCTAACATTTCCTCCAGGCCAACTATTTTCTTATTCCTTTTTTTTTGCACCTAACTGCATGAATAGAGCCCAGTCATATACCACTGATCACAGATCAAAGTCCTGCATAGCAAAACTGCGTACAAAACAGAACTGCATTTACTCCAGTAGCATAAAGGAGCTATCTAAGTAGAGCATGGACTGTCTTAACCTGACAAAAAATCAGAGTGCGAAAACAAGTCTGTTAGTGAATAAAACTGGTTGGGGACTTTCTAGAAAATAATATTGTTAACGTAAAACAAATGTGAATGGCTTTCAACTTCTCACAAGTAAAGGACCCATCAGATTCAAAAAGACTAATTATGCAGTCCTAAAGCATTTATTAGATCAGCTATATTAAAACACATACAGGAATGCAGGAACCAATCTGGGTTGGTCACTGGGACCAGAGATTTATTCTTCCACGTTTTCAGACTCATGCTGGAGCCTATCCTTAGGGAACTTCTCTCTAGAAGAATGTGTGCTTTGGGCTATTCTAGGTCTAGTATTTATGTGGTGCTTGCCTGTGTGCGGCTTTTTAGTTGTTGATTGAGGTATTGATGGCCACCTATTAAGTTGTGACTATTGTTTCCTTGTGTGCCAACCCTTGGACTCCTATGTATTTGATAAGCTAGTGGTAAATCAGCCTGTTGACTGACAAGGGGCTTGTTTCCCAGGCTTTAATTATTTCCCTGGGTATTTTTATCCCTGCTTGGCCAACAAACTTAGCAGCTGCAAAATTGAATGTATGTCCTTGTTCATTGCAATGTGAGGCTACCAACGAGTTTGGGTCTCTTCGTCTGACCGCTCGCTTCTTGTAATGCGGTGGTTAGCTTCCTCCCTGTCTGTCCTACATAGTCACAGGAGCAATCCTTGCAGGGGATCCGGTAGACTACATTAAAAGTATCTCCCAGGCTTTGCAATGCATGATTTGTCCTTGTATGGTAGCCTCTGAATGGTATGCGATGCCCATTTGCAGATCTAGGAAGCTCTGTTCTACTGCTTCTGAAATGTTTTTGATGTATGGTAGGGTGTGCCATAGAGTTGATTTTGTACCTTCTTTCTTCCTTTCTCTCCCATGCATGTTGCCTTCATTCGTGACAGATAGGAATCTTCCAACTTCTGTCTTATCTAGATATAATTTCAGCTGACTATTTCTCAGTATCTACAAAGTTTCACAAAGTTTAAATAGTTAGGAAAAATGTGTTATTTTGTTGGCACATTGAAGACAATTTACTCCAAAATGATCTCAATTGTTTGATAAAGGTATTAAAAAACACTGGAAACAAGATGAAACCTTGATCATCATAGAGCAAAACTGCCGTAAGATCAAGTAAAGTTCCTGAATACATTTTTAAAAATCTCCTCATGGTTGAAATCATCTGATCACCTTAGCCCATACAGTCAGCACAGCAAGATACCATGATTTAAATATATCAAAAGCAGTTAAGTAACATCATCAGGCTTATCATCTTCCAGCAAGTTCACGTTTCATTGTAATACCTCAAATGAAACCCCAAATGAAATGGAACTAGATAGCTGATTTTATTTGGAAGTGGTCAAGTTAAACTGAAACTATCCTCCCAAATACTTTGCTGAAAAAAGGGAATGCCACTGAGGAATGCCCTCGGAAATCAGTATTTGTTTGTTTATTTGTATGTTTAGTGACTTTATATGTCATTCATCTCAACCTGAAAAGCAACCATAAAATTAGTATGTATTTCACAGATTGTAGAAAAACCTTGGACTGTGTCAATCATATCAAACTATGAAATGTGTTTAGAAAAATGGGGATTCCAGCACATCTCATTGTTCTTATCTAAAACCTATAGATACCTATAATCTGGATGGAACATGGCAAAACAGATTGGCTCCAGGTTGGCAAGATAGTGACACAAGGTTTTATATTCTCTCCTTATTTATTTAACCTGCATGCTGAATATATGTTGATGGAAAGGAGTTTTAAAATGGTGGTTTTAAAACTGGAAGAAGAAACATCAACATGCTTTGTGAATAACACTATCCCATTTGCTGAAAGTAAGAAAATCTGCAACCTCTAACAATAAAAGTTAAGAAGCACAGTGAAAAAAACAGAACTATAATTAAATATAAAGAAGACTACAACTAATGACAATTATAGCAACCAGCTTTAGAATTGCCAATGAAACTACTGAAGCAGTAGACAGCTTTTGCCTTTTAAGATCAGCAATCAATAACCAGCAGTCAAGAAATATGTGCAGATTAGCCCTTGGTAGGCTAGGCTCTAGAGAAGTCTCTATGCTGGAAAGATAGAAGGAAAGAGAAGAAGAGGATGACCAGCAGCAAGGTGGATGGGTTCAATTACAGTGAAGTTGAATGCACCATTGGATGACTTGAAGGATCAGACTGGGGACAGATTAGCTAAGAGGTGACACCAACCTGAAGGCAAATAATCAGTCAATGCTACCCTTCTGAATGCTATGCCATCTGGATTCAGCAAAAAGCTTAAAATAAGTTCTTCTTCTTTCAAGGAAGCACAGAAATCTTCTAAAAACAATCATTAGCTTGATTTAAAACAGACAGTAGAAAAGTATTCAAGCTTGGTCAGAGCTCTTTAGCCATTTATCTACATCCTCAGGTAAGAACTGAAATGTATCTGATAATAACTGAACCAGACAATATCTAGCACCTCTGTATCTGGTTCACCAAAGCTCTCTATAGTCAGACAAGATATAAATGCTCCTTGAAAAATCTAGCAAATTTGTCATATAGGTGTATGAGTATCCCAACTTATCTTTCAGTCAATTTAGTCTCATTTGTTAACTATATATGTGCACAAATTATTCCTACTTATATATACAGATTATATGTAGGTTAGCAATACGATCCTTATTCTTCAGCTCCATGTCTCACTAGGAAATATGATTGCCTTCAAATAGTCATGCATAATATTTTATTTATTTGTATCCCACCTTTATTATTTGTACAAATAAGTCAGAATGGGGAATACAGCCATCATACCTTCTTCCCTCCTATTTCTCCCACAACAACAACCCTGAGAGAGAGTGACCAGCCCAAAGTCACCCAGCTGGCTTTCATGGCTAAGCCAGGATCAGAAGTCATGATCTCCGGCTTTCTAGGCTGGTGCCTTCATCACTATCTTGCTGGACTACAGAACAATAATTAATATTATACCAAATGTATGGTTTAATACAGTAATTCTGAAAAATATAGTATTTTCGTGTGTTATGGGAAAAAGAACATGCCAGCTATAATTCATGGGTTTTCCTTGTTCTGCAAAAATCAAGGTTATTGGCATTGAACAAACTCATAGGGGAAAGTCATTGTATTCCATTAGCTGAACTGTCATTTTAATCAAGGGAACACTAAAGCACATATAACTGAATATAGTACAGGCTAGCTGGGGAACATTTTATTTAGAAACAGCAGGGGAAATACCAGAATATTGCACCAAAATTAACATCAGAATCTATATAATTAAATTCATAGCATTATATTGTGCAAAATTATTCTCTCCCAACCTTTTAACGTTTTGTACAGACAGGGTGAACAAGTGTTTCCTTAATTCATATTATTACCCATGATCTATTGGGTCATTCTTTCAGAGATATTTACTTACCTATCACTCGCACATCCCCATGTATAGTACCTACCCTGACACTTGCTGCATCTTCTTTGCACCATTGTGCACTCCTTTCCACCCTCCCCAACAAAAAAAAAATATTCAAAAATTGTTGCGCTATAATGCACCATTTTGGCTAATTGAAAATTACAAACATACAGGACAATTTAGTGGCATATAGATAGACAGCAGCAATGCAAATCACAGCCAGTTATCACATTGGGTCTGATCCAGTCCTCATCAGCACCAACAGCCTAAGTTTCCATAGTGTGTTGGCAGAGAAACCTAGAGGATGCAGCTGAAGTTTGAGAGGGCTGTAAAAAAAAAATCTTAAAATATAATCTTACACATTTCTACTTGGAATTAATCCCTGGAGCTCACATCCAGTTTAATGGGGATAGATCTGCAGCTTTAACCATCTGATCCCTGTAATGCCAATCAAATAAACACATCTCTAGGCAGGAAACTACAAAGTGTACAAAAACAGCAAAACACGTACCAAATTTTAGTCATATATTGGGATTAAAATATTTTGTACATGTCATTTAGTGCAACAAATATATAATGAAAGTTTATATGGATAAATTGGATAATCCAAGAGACAATGTACATATTAAAACATACATCAATATACTTAGTTTTAGAGCTATACATTCTCCCACCTACATACATCAATATACTTAGTTTTGGAACTATACATTCTCCCACCTTTGGCTTGTGAGAAGCCAGACTGTCCCAGGTTACAGTTGAAGGATTCCAATTGTTGATGAGATATAATCTCAACATTCTTTATCACAGATCATATAGTGGATGATTCAAACACATCTAGAAGGTTGCAGATTCTTCAGGCTGTCCTGCATTATTAGAATCATGTATAGATTAGTTGCCTTAAAAACTACCTTTATTTCCATGCATGTTTATCTATTTCTAAGTTCGCTAGTATAAACCAGAGCTCAGCCTCGATAGCATTTGTAAGGATATTATTTGTTTTATCATAAATTCATCCACATGCTCAGTGACACTGCATCACTTAGTAGAAATTCATGCTTTGTAAGACTTTGTTATAGCAAATGAGTACAATGACTGTTAATCTTCCTAGCAAATTTCAAAAGGCTTTCCAGTTCCTTTATATAGTTAATAAATTCTGTGCTGAGAGAGAAAAAAAGACAAGTTTTTAAGAAAGATTTTGCATTAGCAATAAATTAATTTGCAAGAGAAAAATGAAACCTGCAAAAAATAATTGCTGGATAGAGAAAGAGTTTATGGGAAGGCAAGTTATAATGGAACCCCCCCCCGCCCCCAAAAGGTACTCACGACCTGATTGTGGGCACACGTGCATGTACATACACACACATATGGTCGTATAACTTCATCACAGGTGCTTGGCAAACAGCTCACTTTTATGACCAGTTGCAGTCACATGACTGCAATTTGAGATGTTTCAGCTGGTTTTCAGGAAAAAACACCCATAGGAATGCATTGACTTGCTTTATGACTAGCGCATTTGCTTTAGGATTACTGTGTTTGCTTTATGACCACCACAAAAAAAGGTAATAAAATTAGGTGCCTTGATTTACAACCATCACAGAAAGTCCAGGCTTCATTATTGTTGTAAGTTGAAGAATACCTGAGCTGATGTACAAATATTGATACAATATACTAGTTCCAGATTTATTAGCTTTAACCCTTTCCTGACCTGCTTTATAACTTAACTGATTGTAGACTCCATACTGAAGTTAGTTTGTCATCAACTGAAATAAAACAGGATAATAGCATCCAAAAACAAAACATTGATTTCTCTTCGTACAACAGAACTTCATTCTCTCTCTTCTTCTCTTCTCCCTTCCTTCATAATATTTCCTACATCTCCAGATTATTGGTAAATACTCCAAAGTAAATCAGAGGAAGATATGAGGGGGGGAAAAGGGAAATTTATTCTTTTAGCAGAGCCCCTTCAACTAACTGGAAGGTTACAACTGGATTTCAGCCTCAGCATTCTTATTCCATTATAAAAAAAGATATGAAAAACTTACTAAGACCAGCGAACTGTTTAATATTGTTTATGGGGAACAGAAATCTTGCTCATTCAAAATCTGTGCACGTCTTCCATGAATCCCATAGATACTCTAAAATAAAAGTCCTTGTACACTAGCATACACGCTACTTTAGTGTGATTGCAAATATTTGAATTAAATCTATATAAAGCAAGCAATAAATTATGATTTTGATTGCAGATCATAACAACATAGTATGGCATAAAAATAAAAGGAAGAATAGTAATAAAAATAAATGTGACATGCATAAAAAATGCAAAATAGAAAGAAATTTAGTTGAACTAAACCAGTACTACAAATAATTTCTGAGTTCAAAGAGAGCGTAGCAAAAACAGTGACTGTTAATAAATGGAGTCAGATCCACAAGAAGACCATTCAATACTCCTGTACAGGTAGTCCTCAACTTACCACCACAACTGAGCCAAAAAATTTTGTTGCTAAGCAAGACAGTTGTTAATTTTGCCCATTTTACAACCTTTCCTGCCAAAGTTGTTACATTAATTACACTGTTGTTAAGTGAATATCACTTCACCATTGACTTTGCTTGTCTCAAAATGTGACCACATGTCCCTGGGACACTGCAGCCATCATAACTGTGAGTCAGTTGCCAAGCATCTGAATGTTGATCACATGACCACTGGAATTCTGCAATGGTCGTAAGTGTGAAAAACGGTCATAAATAATTTTTTTCTCTGCTATTGTAACTTTGAACAGTCACAAACAGTTATAAGTTGAAATCTACCTGAATTGACTTATCAAGTTTGTCAATCATCAATGTGTTCATCCCAATTTCATCATAGATAGAGCACTAATGAACAATGTCCTTTCCACACAGAGGCCAAGGCTCTGTTTCATTGGACATTTGCAAAATCTCCTCTGAGATATGCTAAAATTTAAATATATAGCATATAAGTAAAAAGATGTAAAAGCCTTCCTCAATGGAGTATGGTGATATTAAGCAAATACTGAAGGCAGTTCTGTTTCTTATAATGACATATTTGATTACTGTACCATAGTGATGTCTCTACTGGCATCCAATTGAAGAAGACAATCTCAAACGTTTTCTTGTGAAGAAATGGGGAATACAGTTGTAGGACATGAGACAAATATCTGGGCCATGTATTCCCATACTTCACATAACAAAATTTAACTAGGTGAGGTATAGTACCTTGGAAATGAAAAATGGACTTTTAGGGAAAGTAACCCTAACTTCATCCTTAAATGAGCAGCAGGACACCCAAAAGATGGCCAACGATCTTCCTTAGGAAATTGTTCTGAGCTAATTTCAGCTGCCTTGGATCTAGAATATTTTCAACTTTAGTATAGCTGTTTAGGGAAAAAAATGACAATTTTTGGAGATTGGTATTCTTGCATTTAGTGTTATAATTTTAATTTCAAGATTAATTTTAATCTATTCAATTTAGGAGGTTGTATCACATCTTAATTTCTTATGCTTTTGAATTGCTTAATTTGGACGATCAGTAAATACCGGAGATAAATAAATATAAATACAAAACTGGTTTATACTAAGTCAGACCAATGGTGTGTTTAATTCAGTATTGTCCATGCTGAATGACAGATGTTCAGACAGGAGTTCCTGACTATTCTTGGAGATGCCAGGGATTGAAAGTAGAGTTTTCTGCATCAAAAGCAAATTTTCTGTCACTGAGCTACAATCCTCTGAAAATAGAGGATACATGTACACTTCATACAACAGCTCTCACAGCAGCTTTTAAACAAACCATAGTTTAAGGTACTCTGTGAATCCAATTCTCTTTACCTCAAAACTTCAGAATTAGTTTGCCATAGCCATTCTATGCCAAAACAACATTCAAAACAAAAGTGAAATAGGGCAGGGATCCTGAATAATGTCCAAGAACACATCTGTGAGAACAGTGGGACCCAGGGGCATCATTTTTTGGACTTCTGCAGTGATGAATATGTATCAAATTTATACATAAATTTCTGGAATCCTTCAGTGGATAGAACTAATGTTATATGATAGAAGGAATTTAAAGTCATATACAGTACATGTTACCATCTGTGTTTATAGTGCAATTGTACAGTATTACACAAATCATCTCAGTAGGATTGCACCTGCAGAAAAGGGATATCTTACTGTTTAAGAGATGTGCAGTAATACTGTATGGATTTAAGAATAAATCGTGCTGCTTATAGAAGTGTAACTCCCAATGAAAAATACTTACCGTATATACTCGAATATAAGCCGAGTTTTTCAGCACGTTTTTCAGGCTGAAAAAAGCCCCCCTCGGCTTATATTCGAGTCACCCAAAAAAGGCCTTTTTTCCTGCAACCGTTTTGGCTCCTGGGGTTGCAGGGAGGCTTGCTAAAGCCAAAATGGGGTGTGGGGGGTGTGGCGCCCCCCCATGCCCCTTTTTGGCTTTAGGGGTTGCAGGGAGGCTTGCAGCTTTTTACAGCTTCTCCCGCAACTGGCTGGCTGCTCGCTCGCTCGCAACTGAGCAGAGAGGCAGCCGGTGCCTCTGCTCCTCTGCCAAGGGGTAGAGAACCGGCTCCGCTGGATACAAGGGGGTGGGGGAAGGATCAGGGCTTCCCTTCTCCCCAGCCCAGCACACTGTCCAGGGGGAGAGAACTGGCTCCGCTGGATACAAGGGGGTGGGGGAAGGATCGGGGCTTCCCTTCTCCCCAGCCCAGCAGGCTGCCCAGGGGTAGAGAACCGGCTCCGCTGAGTACAAGGGGGTGGGAGAAGGAATAATGAAGCCTGCTGGGCTGGGGAGAAGGGAAGCCCCGAAAGCAGATCCTTCCCCCACCCCCTTGTACTCAGTGGAATAAACAGCCCTGCCTCGGAATAAGGAAGACAACGCCACCATCCCATTCTTAATTCGTTGCGGTGCGAAGGGGGAAAAAACCCACAGAAAGTCCTGCTCCTGGTGCTGCC
>WNWU01000006.1:43986997-44254725 GCA_012654045.1 Ptyas mucosa | reverse complement strand
GTACGATGGTATGCATTTGGTATCTAGCTGCTGCATTTCCCACCCTCGGCTTATACTCGAGTCAATAAGTTTTCCCAGTTTTGGGGGATAAAATTGGGGGGGTCGGCTTATATTTGGGTCGGCTTATACTCGAGTATATAGGTACTCAAAATAGTATTTTATTTATTATACTTGTAAACTGCCCATCTCGCCTAGAGGTATAAGCAGCATATAATGTAGTACTGAAGGTGTTGGTCCAGCATCAGGGAGATCCAAGGTCAAGTATATTTTCAGCCACAGAAGCTCACTGAGTAGCTTTGGAACAGCCCTTCTCTTTCAGTTCAACAACTTTGACAAATTTGTTGTGGGAAAACCAAAGGAGAAGAGAATGCAATATAGAGTACTTCAAGCTGCTAAAGTGATGTCAATATATAAATCTAACTAATACACATGTACACATTTCTTGCCCATCCATCTACTCGCCCTTAGTAAGCTCAAAATATTACCTGGCCTTCTTGAAATTCTGATTCTCCTTTCTAAGTGTAACATTTTGGGATCTCTGAGATGTTGCTGGATAAAGAGTATTGCTGGATCTCCTTATTATATTTAAATCCTGGTTATCTGAATAAAATACAGTGGCTGAGTTCATACATATAATTAAGCGATAAACAAAAATGGCTGAATTAATCTGTCATATCAAGCCAAAAGTAAACAAACCACATTTCAGTTTAATAAGGCATGAGAACTCAATCATGGGAGGGTGTTGTGGTCTGCTGGCAGCCTGTGGAGCTGGCAGCAGAGCCGGACAGTGAGGAGGTTGAGGAGGAACATGGGCCAGTCCTGGAGTCTTGGGAAGGCTCGGCGAGGGCTCTGCATCGGAGGCAGAGAAAGGGCCATCTGGGAGGTCCGTGCTGCCTCCGGAGCCTCCAGAGTTGGACCTCAATGAGGCAGAGGAACAGGGGGAGCCTCTTCCCAGTGTGCACAGGCGCAGAGCTGCCAGAAGGCAAGAACAGTTAAAACAAAAGGGATGACTCGGGAGTAGGGCTTGGAGATGATTGGCCCCTCCTATAAGACTTAAAAGAGAGGCAAAGGCATGTGGGCCTTTGCAGGAAGCAACGTTGTTAATTCTGTGCAGTTTAAAGTCTGAAGCTCTGTTTGATTCTGGACTCCATGTGGCGTTGCCAATTAGGTCTTTGGCAGCATGTCAAGGGAGATAAAGGTGGGTGATTATCAGTCTTATCCCAAAGGACTCTTTACAACTATTTGGGACTCATCTGTGAATGAACAGAATTCACAGCTGTTGCAATAAAAGAGGTTTTTGGGACTACTTGTGTGTTTTACTGACTCAGAAAGCCTAGGTCAGAACAGGGGGGTTGCCTTTTCTTTTTTTATTTCCTCCTCTCTTTTTTTCGACAAAGAATTATTAAGCAAACATCCTACTCTTCTGCATCAACTGAAGTCAATATACCGATTCCATACCCATGTCATTCAGTAGCACAGAGAACTAATAATTGCAGGAAAAAACAATCAGAACTATTGCTTGGGAAAGTGTAAGATATTGAAATAAAAAAGTCACATCAGGTAAATGGGCTGTGATATGTATTACGTTCCACATTTGTGAACCAGATGTTACAGTATTAGGGTAAAGATTTAGAGTGGATTTAGTCTTCTTTTTTAAATCTTTGATATTTTATCTCTTTCCATCACTGATGCAGTGCTAACCTTTGTTTTATTCTTTTCTTAGGGGAAAGCAAGCATTTTATATCCTCTATTCCAATCTTTCTTCCACATAGCCAGTGAGCTCAGTAATTAGGGATGCATATATTGGAGATAAAAGCTTGCGCTCTAAGTGAGGATTGTTCCTATTTTAATATACCAGCATATATCACAAATTCTCTGAATTTTATACAAAAACATGGCAACCAACTAAGAAATTAAAGAAAGAGAAGGGAAAAGGAATGCCTGGACTCTTTGCTTCTTTTGGCAAATTTTAATTTCCTTCATCTTTGAATTTGCAGCAGAGGTGTCAAGAAAGATGGAAACTATAGGAGAATTTAGTACTGTAGTATGGGTGGTATATGCAAACTATATCCATTTGAAAACCATAGGAAAGATCATAGCATTGGTGATGATGACTTGGACTGGAAGTGATGACAATGATTTATAAACTGCAGAATTTGTAGATAAAAGTAGACATCCACTTTTCTGTGGAAGATTACTAACTAATGAATTGAAATATCTATTTTGTGACATTCCTTCCCAATGGTATTATGAGAGGCCTGGGATTTTTTCCTATAATTTTTTGCTCTGAAATTTCAATTATCCCAATATAATTTAATTGAAGATTGAAGTAAATGAACAGCTCTATATTAAAATAAGTCTAAAATTATAATAATTTATTAAATTTCTCTTTATAAAGGTGAAATGCCATTTAAATATTGCTGACACAGGCCATTTTTTTAGAAACATTGAATTCAGCAGAAACCCTTGTTAAGGGATATGTTCCCAAACATCAGCAAAACTGAAAGAATATTGAGTAATTGCATCACAGCTTCCTATTTTAAAGGAAGTGCTGAAAACCAAGATATAGTTGTCTTGAATAGAGAATTAAGCTATCTATGACTCTTAACAGATATTCAATCTGTTTGAAGTCAAGGTTGTACTTGTAAACAAGTACACAATATCAGAAAAGTTTCATTTTTATCTAAACTGCATTTTGAAGAGAGGAAAGTTGATAAAATCTGAAGCCCAAGAGAGAGAGAGAGAGACATACAAAGTTCCCTGTCTCTTACATTTAGACACTCACTTAATTAACAATACAACATGTAAGAATCAGACCTAGAAGTGTGAAGACCCTTCTTCTCTTCTGTCTCTCAGGGTTTGTTCTAGTTGTCAGATAGGGTCATACATCCACAGAGTTGGTGCAGATTGTAATACAGTAAAATGCTGTTTACTGTATATTACTGTAAAATACAGTAAAATGTACTGTAAATGCTATTACAGTACAGTAATACAGTTACTGAGTCCATCAGCACTACTTAACCCTATATATTTCAAAATACCATGAAGCAAGTTACACATCCAGGTATAGCATATGGAATCAATATCAGACAGAAGATATCATCCTATGATATCAATATCAGTCAACCCCACCCCCCACACCCCATTGAGATGATGCTGGCCCTGGACCATGAGACCTTTTGAAATCCTTTAAAAAGTGGCTTTTCCAGCAAGCCTGGGGATTCTCTGCCAACAGAAAGCCCATGCATTGGCTTGCATCATGTTTAATAACCTGAGGAGGTCCTTTTTGTCATCTTGGGTTATTCTTTATTTTTGTTTTGTTTTTAGTTTATCGTTTTAACTTTTGGTTTTATTGTAGTACACTGCCCAGAGTCACCTTGTATGAAATGGGCGGCCATATAAATTTCATTAAAAAATAAATTACTAGGGAGCAAAAAATATTCAAAGAAAAAAAAAAGAAACTCTTGCATGTTAGAAAGATGGCAAATCAATGAAAAAAACAGACCAGATGAGGTATAGTATTTTCTTTATTAGTTTGCAATCTGCATATATGTGTGTGTGTGTGTGTGTGTGTGTGTGTGTGTATTTTCAATATGTCATTTGGCCAGGCACTATTTCAGTGAAGATTCAAATGAATCTAACAGAACAAGCATAAATCAGGATTAAAAATAGAAGAAATTTAGATTAGTCTTTCTCGACCCCAGGCTAGATATTTCAGAGTTTGATATATCTGGAAAACAGTTTGGAAAGGGCTAGTTATATTTGGTTTCAGCATCAGGTTAGAAACCAAAATAAGATCAGATCCACAGGATCACACGAACAAAGTACAAGATAAGAAAATACATGCACTTATTTCTAAATCAAACTCAAGTAGCCCATAGATTTGTCTTCCAAATGAAATCAGCATGACTATTAATCATGCAGTGAGTGTTACAAAAAATCATTGTTCTGCTAGGAGATGCAGTGATTTTTTTTAGTTTAGAGAGGCTTTTCCTATATTGGACTTTAAAAAGCAGTTTAAAATGAAGCAAAAACAAAACAAAAAAAGCCCTTCACTGATGCTTTCATCCTTTTTCCCCCCACATGGATATAATGCATGTGAATTGTTTAGTGTTAAATCTCCAATGTTTTGATAGATTAGGATGAAATTATACCTTTTTAGAACTTCAGTATATAGGACTTGGAATATTTTCATGTATAAAGGCCCATTTGAGCACTTTTAAATAAGTATGAAAAGTTTTGTAATTTAATAAGAATTTCATATAGGAAATATTCCATTATATTTTTGTCAATTAGTGGAAAGCATAAGGAATCCTAAAAACACAATTTAAAAGAAAAACAGTGATTTTATCCTGTGCGGTTATTTATTTTGGTACTTATTGGGAGTTCTTTCATATTCAATATTCTTTTTCCTGAAATATAATGTTATTTCATATTCAACAGTATATTTCGGGGGGGGGGAACTATGTGGAATAAGCAAAAAAAAAATATAAACATACATAATAGCATTGCATACTATATGACAATATTGTCAGCTAGATTTCACTAACCTTGTGCCCTCCACCTTTGACTTTAATTCCCTAAATTCCCCAGCCATCATTATGAGGATTCCTAGGCTGAAAAAGATAGATTGCATACAACCATCTTGTGAAGGATCTTAACTGAGAAATCAAGCTCATTCAGTAAAGTACATCACTATATTGTACTTCAATTCAAATTTGAAGGTCCTCTGGTTGTAGCCTTAGTCAATTATCTACACTGCTTCCCAAACTTCATAAATGCAGACATGCTGTACCACAAATGTTCTCTCCTTGATGCTGTGTAAATTTTCTGACATGACCAGGACTTTTTCTAGTTCACCAATGTGACTGTATAAAATATAATATTTCAGTCTGTGCTTTGCCCCGATCTATTCTTGTTCTTTCCTCACCTTTTTTTTTGTTTTCACACACGGGAGAGGGAGCACATGTGCAGGGGCAAAACAACCTCTCCCTCAAACTGACTAGGAGGGATACGGGTGTGAGCCTCAGGAGTGAGAAGGGAATTCTGATGTGGTGCGACTGTTTGCCCTATATCTTCAAAAGAAATAATGCAAAACTCTATTTGGACTGCTCCTTTTCAAAGAAGAGAGAAGTTAATTAGTTCATTTTGAAAAATTCTCTCCATTGCATCTTGGTGAAATAAAAGTACAACTTTAGTCTCAAATTGGCAGTTTTTGCATTTGGAACAGGCTGACACTGTAACAACTAAGCCATATTGATTATTTGATGTATAGTATATTACATCCTGGCACATGATTGTGCCACTCTATTAAGTTTATAATGTCAACTCTAAATTAGGAGTAATAGCATATTAAATTCAGAAATGTACAACCTCTTTCTTTCACTCAAAAACTTATAGCCAGAGAGACCTCATGCTTTATATTCCCAGAACACAACCTCAGAGCTGGATCCTATTTTTAATTCTATAAATATGTGAAAATAACATCAAGGCGAACTAGAGAACAGGAAACTGTCTTGGGTTAAAAAAATACTACAAACATGTCTAGTCACAAACATTTCTGTCACGCTAAATGTATTATTGTTTTTAAAGAGCTATAACGATGCCTTAAACTTAATAGTGCTGAACTGTTTCAAGCAAATTTGAGGTTTAAATGTTGTGAAGTCAGAAAAAGAAAGAGAGGAAAAGAGAGTAAATACAAGACAGCATGTAGGTGAGCAACTGAAGTTACGAATACCACCAAGTGACTTATAAGTGCACTGTACCTCTACTTTTTAATACAGTACGCCTTAATTGTTTTGCAAGCATGGTATGAGCTAAGTCTTCATTTTATTTGGAACTACATTGGAAAGAAAAGTGGTTTGAAGAAAGGGGTTCAAAATACATTAAGAAGAAGCAGATTTAAAGTGTACTGGATTGTTGGTTTACTGGAAGAATTAAAAAGCTCTTAGAATGGAAAAAAATATTGAAACCATGCATTACTCATGAAGATCAGAATGGACTAATTCTAAAAATTTAAACTGGACTAAGCAATTCATTTAAACTTTGACTACATCACCATTTTAACCCACATCAAAGGTAGATAGCTAGTTTCCAAAAAGAATGTAAATTGCACTGAAGTAGGAAATGAATGGGGATCCAAAAGCCATAACTATTCCATCTATAGCATTAGCTTCACCAACATCTTTTAGCTCAGATATAGAATAATAGATTGAAAACTTCTAATATCATATAGGAATCTTTTCTTAAGATTATTTATTGGATAGATTTTTATGCCACTCATCTCACTTCTTCTTCCATGTCTAGATCAAATTTTAAATTGCCAGAATGAAACCACCTTCTTGACACATTGTAGGCCAAAATAAGTCATTATTGTATATGTTTTTGGTAGTAGCTGTCATACCAGCAGATGGGCCAGGTTCTGCATCTCTCCACATTCCCACACAGTATTGTTATCTACTAAGAGCCTCCACTTCAGCATACTGGTTTTACACTTCAGCACTCCAACTCTCAAGTAGTATAAGGGAGGTCAGATCCTTCAGCTTGATCCTCCTTTAATGTTATTCCTTGCTCGATGGTCTCCTTCCATCTTTTAATTCAATTTTATTCTTGAATACCGTCAAGAATGCTTGCTCTTGCCATAATGTTTGTTCATGCTGTTCCTGGATCTGAGTCTGTGGGCTCCGGTTTATGTCTGTTCAGAGGATGTTGAGGATCATTCTCTTCCTTAGTTCTCTTGGCATTTGCTGCTACTTCTCTCCAGATCTTAGGTGGGGCAATGCCAGCAAGAGGATATATTTTCTCAGTTAGTGTAGGTTTGAGACATCCTGTCACTTAGTGTGCTACTTCATTGACTGCGATACCAACTTGTTTTGCATGTGCAGATGCACCCCACACTGGAGCAGCATGCTCTGCTGCAGAGATGCACAAGGCCAAAGCTGATGTGAGCAACATAGATGGTTGAGCTCCCTGTGTGTAGTTTATCAATTTCCTGATGATATTGTTCCTTGAGCTGACTTTAGCCCTAGTATTCAGTCAACACTGTTTAAAAGAGAGCGTCCTGTTGAGTGTCACGCTGAGATACTTCACTGTTGGACAATGCTGTAGTCAGTTCCCCTGCAATATAACATCCAATTCTTCTCTACCCATCTCACCGATACAGAGACTCTGGACACCTTACAACAGGGGTCCCCAACCCTAGGCAGCAGCCTATCTCCAGGCTTCAGCCCTTTGGAACTAGGCCACAGAAGTGGCAAGTGAGCGCATGTGTGTACACTCATCCCCACTTGTGCAAACAGTGGGTGTGCATGTACATTTGTGCTCCATTTGCATGAGTGGCAGGCCCATGCTTAAGGAGCTAGGCTAATTTATACTATATTGCACCTATTCTGTACAGAGTATTTACATTATGCTGCAGAATTTACACACAATTCAAGGCACTGGGTTTGGCCTTTAACTTCTAAATTGGCTTGATGCATGCTATCTGAAGGACTGCTTACATATGTAAGAGTCAAACAGAGCAGGAAGATCAATATTTGACTGATCAATAACAGCTATTACATTGGCTGGTAGGGGAGTATTGGGCTATCTCAATCAAAATTCAATGGTTTTAGAAATGCATCAATCATTACTGGTTCTCAAGGAACACTTTTAGGAGATATGATTAATAATGTGTTTTAGAACCAGGCCTTGTGGCAATTGTGAAATCCTTACTATGCTAAATTCTCCATGGCCTCTTAACCACTTCAGGGCTGACAGGATTCTAAATTATAGCAAAATCAAATCACTCTAACTTAATGCTAGGTACAAATATAGGGAAACAAATGAGTAGATGTCTCAAGCAAGCAAACTACACAATAGAAAAGTGATACTTTCCTAAATAATTTTGTGAAATCTTCTTCCCTAGTGATTCTGCCAGCTTTCCCCAAACCAGTATTCTCCAGATGTATTTAAACTACAGCTCTCAACCTTCTTAAACAATACTGTATGGCTGTTGGAAAAGGTCAGCACCTTATTCTTCAGTGCACAGAAAGCATTGCAGTCCAATGCATTATTCTCAGAATTAATGAAGGTGAATTCAATCACTCTTGCTCTCAAGTTACTGTACATAGGACTGCAACTTTTACCATTTAGATTCTCCCTAATATTTCATTCGCTATCCCTTGATTCAAATTATTTTTCAGAAAAAAGGCAAGGAGGTACAAACATTAACCCTTCTAAAATCCTTATGAAACAATCACCCTATTTTTATATAGCAGAGAGACTGGCTGGCTGGATAGATATAAACAAATTGAATTCAATCTTTTAAAACATTAGCTTTTAAAATCTTCTGTTGTAAATGATTAAAGGAAATTTCTCAGCATTTCTAAACTTGTCTTTAAAATAATTTATATAATATATTGTTTTTTTTTAACATTTTGTATTTGTAACTGCATTTGTAACAGCTAATTTCCTCCTTTTCAAATGGTGTCATTTTCTATCAACACTAACCTCTCCAGTGATTCTAGTGAAACCTCTCCAGTGATTCTAGTATTTATTTCAATCAATAAAGCCTTTAATACATAATTTAAAAAATAACACATATATTAATCTTGGCCGATTCAGATTGTGCAAGATAATTGATTTCACTAAAGAGTTGGTGGTTGATTGCATATGAATAAATGAAAAATGGGTGAATTTTGAGTGTGTTTACAGATTATTGCATAGGACACAAATGGTTTCACTTCTGCCTGTTTCTGCCTCATTACCTACAATCCTTCACACATGTATATCTATTTTGTTTTTTAAACTACTGTGGTTCTCTATATTTAACTAGGATTATTGTGCTTGATCATCCCCATACTGGTCCCCATTTAGTTTTTCTACAACACCAGTAATGATTATAGATGTATCTACTACTGGTAGAGCATCTCTGATATGAGTCTACTTGCTTCTGTAATGATAAATTAAGCTTAAATATACTTTTAGGTTTAAAAAAAGATTTTAAAGAAAGTTATATATACATGGTGTGTGCACCAGATGTTCCTAATATTTTAAGACATCATACAAATGGATGAATGCAGGATTTGGAGTAATTGATGTTTCCTTAGACAGAATAGCTTAATGTGATCTGTAGTACCCTCCAGATGTTTAAAGCACTAATAAAGACCATAACATGCCACAGAGAAATAAAGGAAAGAAATTAAAGCAAACTTAAAACTTTTACTCCACAGAATTCTCCTCTCTCACCCATTTACTTTTTCAGACTTATGAAAAGCAGTTAAAAAGCCATTAACACATACACTGTCATATTTCGAGGGTAATCATCTCATGTTCAAGATCTGATCCAGGAATTAAAAAAAAAAAACTACCGTCCCCATTATTCTGATGAAGGCCATGCGGGATTGCAACCCCAGAATGCCAGCCACCGTGTGCTCATCGGAAATGTTGGAAATTAAAACCCAAGGCATTTGAATGCTATTTATTTGGAGAAGGCGGTCCTAACGGGGAAATCCTGGAAAGAAAACAGACCCGTTGTACTGAAAGGGATGGAATGTTTCATGGGCAGATTCCTTTTTATCTTTTTTTAAAAAAAGATAATCCGATATAATTTTATTGGAAGCAAAGCGAACGGTGCCCTTGCTCCTCTTTCTCTCTCTCTATCAGAAGCCATCGCAGAAGAGGTGAAGGGGTTCATCTCGGATAGTTTCTCCCTCCCCTCCTACCATCCTCTCTCTTTGAAATGAATTTACCGCCGATTCTCCTTCCCCTAAACAGGCATCTCCTAAACAGGGCTGAATATCAAATGCAAACTTAAAGAGCCGCTGCCACCCCAGGGGCTTCCAGCCAGCCGCGTTTCAACGTCCATTCCTCAAATCTCCCACCTAGGGCTTGAAATGAACTCCTAGTTTGACCTTCTCGGTGAGCGGCCGCACCGCTCCCGCAGAACAACACGCAACCTCGGCTTCGCCATTTGACGCTCGCTCCTTCCTTCCTTCCCCACCCACCGCCCTCCTGCACTCCCCGGGTGCTTGTTTTCAAGGCGAAGATACCCTCCGGGGCTCCGCGACCTGATCTGCTTCCCACCGCGGTCGAGGAAAGCGCCCAGCGGGCATCTCCTGGCTGCCCGATCGCCAGCTGCTACCTTTGCCCAGGTCGGGGGCAGGATTGGGCGCGTCCCCAGATCCCGGCACCTCAATGCAAGGCAAAGCCATCTGAACGTACCTTGATAATACTGCTCCTCCGAGGGGTCGCCCGGGCCGCTTCCAGAAGCCCGGAATCTGAGTCGGTTGCCAGGGTGCTGGCAAAGCGCTCCGCGGCGACGGTGCCGGTCCCGGCTAGCAAGACTCCGCTCCTCCGTTCCCTTCTCTTCCCTAGAGACGCCGCGGACATCTCAAAAGCTCCGGGCTCCGAAGACATCTCCGCGTCTTCCTCGCCCTTGGGAGCGATCACGGACGGAGGTTCTCGATTCCCCGAGCCTTGGGCCATGGCGGGTCCCGCTCCACCAAGCGGAATCTCAACTTAGCGGAGGCCACTTCCACAAAAAGAGCGCGAGTCAGACCCCCTTTCACTGCAGTGCAGCGGACCCACCAAGTTTCTCCGGGAGAGTCATTGGGGTGGCGCGGTTCAAAATCCCCGGCTGGCTCGGTGAGCCCCAAGGCTAGTGGTTGTCCATGCGCGGCTGTATGAGAGCGGCGGTGGCAGGGGAGGGGCAGGAAGGCGCTAAACTTGGACAATGAGGGAGTTTTCCAGCCGCAGAGAATTACAAAGCAACAGCCATCCCCCTCACACGCCCATCCAAACGGAGACTCTCTTTCTTGCCCTCTGAGATTAATACGCGCATCTCATCATTATATATGTATACATATACATACATACATACATGAGACAGCTATATCTAGACAAAGAGGCTATATACATATAGATAGGTAGGTAGGTAGGTAGGTAAATAGAGAAAGAGACAGACGCGCTGATCTCAAGTACGCGCCAAGGAAGACGCTCTGAGCCATGCGAAGCCCGCCAACCAGCAGGAAGTGCAGCCGTTCTTACTCTTCTTGCCTCTGACAGAGCCTGACTGCTTTTGACAGACGAGACTGATAGACGTCAGCCAGGGCCAGTAATCGCGGGAGAAGCGTTTTGACCGGAGCCGCCGCGGCCTATCGTTGTCCTGCGGGGCGTGGCCAAAGCATATTGTGCGCGCGTTTCTGCGCGCGCGCACGCACGGGGCGGCTGGTGTACATTGAAAGAGAAAGAGGAACGTGTTCTTCGTTGAGAGCGGGTCTCAGTAATTGAACAGGCATTTACAATGACTTTAATTTTTTTTTATATTTCTGTTGCTTGCAAGCTCTTTTGGTACTTGTTATACTGAAAGGCACTATAGAATAACAGCAATAAATAAATGTGACATGCAATAAAAAGTCTTAAAACAGGTTGCCTACTGAACCGAGTAGAGGGCAGATAATCCTCTTTGGCACATAGAGTAACCTCGTGGAAAAGGTGTACTTAACCGTGGCATCTTACTGTCATTTGATTGTGAAGGATACAGACCTTTCCAAAATGGTTTAAAATGTAATCAGATTTTAATAATTAAAAGTTGTCAACAGGTGATTCTCTCACACCTTTTCCAACCTGTTATATTCCAGCAAAGTTAAACAGCACCTCCCTTTGCCTCCTGTAAACATGACATTCATCTATCTGGTAGAAGGACCACCACCCAAACCCTTGGCAAAGTTGCACTTAAAATGATAGGCCTGAACTTTTTCTTTCTTAAAGGCTTTTTTTTTCCAGGATGAAATGCTGCTTGATGCAAACATTACCAGAAGTATCAGAATGGAACTACAGTATAAAAATAGCCTTTTTAGAGCCTTCTGGATTGCTATATCACCGACCAATTCGTATGATTGAGGATAGTAAGGTCCTCAGTCTGGCAAGATTTTGTCTAATGGAGTGGAACAATAAAGAATTCAGCTTGGAAAAATCACTAGGTGTTATTTTTGGTCAGGGCCTGACGAGCACATCAGTTGCTTAAAGGAAAGGTTAAAATACTTTTGCCACACACAAATGTGTAACTTTGGATCATTTTCCTCAAAAAAATCAATGAAGTATAATGGTTTGGATTCATTTGTTTAATATGTAATTTTAGGACTTGTGTGGGGAACATGTTTATGAAGAAATATTCACACACGTTTAAGGACTACTGTATAACATGCTTTCATGTACCAGCATGCAGGCATCTGCCTTCTGCCATCAGAGCAATCTTCCATTTACAGTATGCTGCACAAATCTACCCTGTTAGCAATATGGCTGGAACAAGCATACCAGTTGGAGGCCCATCTGACCACAACCTCCACCTACCAGGCAGCAATACCTGCATTTGAGAAAATGATTAGTGGTAGACAATTCTTGGGCAACATCTTTGCCTTTTTAAAATTATCTTTGTAGCATACAAACTTTCTGGAGAAATGAAATTGATTTTTCCTGCAGTTATAGGAAGTTTTCAAGCCAATGATCAGGAATGATGGATTGCAGTCTAATAATTGAAGGCCATAATTTGACTATCAATGGCATAATTTAAAACAATTGAAATCTCAACCGAGCCTAGAGTGTTGGATTGACATGTGAATGGGAGGAGAAATAAAACTCATTTTCTCAATTACTTCCAAGTTAATTGAGAAGTGTTATTGTTTTTGTCTTCATATTGTGTTTTCATGTGTAATATTTTTAAGTGGTCCAGACATCTATGATGAATGCCTGCCTATCTATTCACAAAAATCGACCATCGAACAGATAGATTAACTGTAAACAGATAAACATCACGGTAAACTGAAAAGAGAGCAACATATAGGAACATGTAGAAATCTGCAGATTAGTTATACTATACTTTAAGAATTATTATGGTGATGTGAGGGGACAGAATATCAAGTGGCATTTTAGTACACTGCAAAGTCATCAATACTGTAGATCTGACAAATTTATTTCCTGCATCAGCTATTCAACTGATGGAGCAGGAGTCAAATTATTATAACCAAGAGGACAAATCTAGTACAGATGTCAGAATTGTTTGAACAAAGTTATCACACCAGAATATAAACATGGGTATGGGTTCTAAACCTTAGGCAGAGATCATCATTATCTGTACATTCAGAAGGGTAGCCAGTTAGTCTGTTGCAACCAGTGACTACATTGGCAGCTGAAAAACCCAAGGCTGTATATTATCCCAAGACTGTTTTATTATTTTGGACAGATACCTCCATTTCATTGCTTTAGTTCAATAAAACTGCATTCGCCTGTCAGCAGCCTTCATTTATTAAAGCACAATCTATTCCAATATCTCTAATAATAAGTTTATATTCACCAGCAATGGAAGAATAGAACCTATTAAAGAATTTTGAAATGTGATATTTGTCAAAATTATGCAGCCTTTGCTTTCTGGGTATCAGCCACTGCAAGTTATTTTATTCTATTTTTGTGAGATAGAAATTTAAAAAATTATATAATTTAGAAAATGCAGTTAAGGCTTCAGTTTAACCTGTTAGTCATGCATTAGTGCTAAAAATTGATTGAATCATTGTGTTTTAGTTATTTAGTTTATTTACACTAATAACTACAATTCTCCAAATAGTTTAAAGTTATTTAAAACAGTAAGATTGTCAAAATAATACATTAATACAATGTATATAATTACATAATTTAATGAACAAACATTAATAAAACATAAAAATAAAATTAAAAAAACCCCAATCCTGCTAGCAAAATGTTGGGGCCTAAAGTATTATTATTGTAATTATGTTAAGGAATGGTTTTACACAGTGGTGGGATTCAAATAATTTAACAACCGGTTCTCTGCTCTAATGACCGGCTGGGTGGGTGTGGCCATGGTGGGCATGGCCAGGGGGTGTGACAGAGAGCACTCGGCCTCCTGCACCCCCCTGGGAGCAAAAACGGGCCACAGGGAGGCTGCCCCCCATGCCCTCTTTTGAGCTTAGTAGGCCTCCCTGCAGCCTCCTGGGAGCAAAAACAGACCACAAGGGGGCCGTGCTGCCCCCCCCCCAGCCCCATTTTGGGCCTAGTAGACCACCCTGCACTCACCTGGGATCCAAAACAGGCCATGGGGGGACTCCTGGAAGGGACAGGGCAGGAAGGGGTGGGGCCAGCCAGCAATTTAACAACAGGTTCACCCGAACCAGCTGAATCCCACCACTGGTTTTACAGTAATCTAAACATAGATGTTTTAAGTTTTGGTATTGTAGACTGTAAGCTGCTGAGGATAATTTTGATTGTAGAAGAATAGACCTATGTTCAATAAATAAACAAATAAAATTAAAATGTACTATAAAAATCCTGAGATAAGAAAATTAAGCCACTTGCTGTATTCAACATATTATTGTCATGGATTACAAATTTTAATTTTAATAAATCCAAAGTAGAGGCTTTCTCTGGGTTCAGATAACATAGTAAGCCTACTTTAACAACTTCATATGACGGGGTAAGGAGTATAATGATGGCCTACATCAATTTGACTTTTGAGGCTTAATGAGTTGTCTGAAGACAGCCATAGGAATGTGGTATCAATCTATATGTCCGTGATGGCGAACCTATGGCACGCAGTGCCATCTATGTGGGCATGCAAACCATCTCCCCAACTCAGCTCTGCTGTGCATGTGTGTGCGCCTCCCACCAGCCAGCTGGTCTTCAGGTCTCTGCCACGCATATGCAGGGAGTGGGGTGCATGTGGGGTGGGTCACACGTGCATGTGGGGGGCATGGGTGCATGTGGGTGGCACACATGCATGTGGCAGTGTAAGGAGCATGTGCGCATGCCCAGGGATGTGAGGCGTATGCAGGGGGGCACACACATTGCATTTTGGGGGTTTGCATGTGCACATGCACGCTTTGGGCACTTGGTTTGGAAAAGGTTAGCCATCACTGCTATATGTCATATGTTAGCAGCACAGTAATGCATGTACCCCTGCAAATGTATATGGTTGATTTGATTTGGATTGATTTGGGTCATTACCTGATACAAAACAGCAATTATAAATCAGACCAATATTATAATTTCCTATTAGTACATTTTAAGTGAATGAAAAAATGCTGTTAAAAAGCATGCAATGCAAAACATTATAAACAAGAATAGAACTTCCATATACTGCAGAACGTGTTACTAAGTAAAACTTCACTCAGCATGATTTGTATTTTTGCATTTATATTTTTCCATTAATTTGCAAACCTAGAAACAGAATACCTTTGTGACTGTATATATTCTGGATTAAAAGGATGCCCTTAATGTTTGCTAGAGGAGGATTGGTGGTAGAGAGTACTAGGGACCAAAATGGGCTAGATAATTATGAGAAATAGGAAAGACCAAATTAATTAATTAAACATATAGATGGTGCAGAGTTTTTCTTTTTTCTTGATTCTGGACAGTCTTCATTTTTAAACCTAGTATGCTTATTATAAAGTTCATTTTATTGTTTTCACTGAATAAATACTGTAGAACTGTATCAATTTTGCAATTTTTTGCAATTGTAAATAAAATGCAGTGATGCAATCAGGCTAGAAAAAGAGTTGCTGAACCCTATTTTAGAATGGTGGGGAGAAACACGGCACTTGAGATTTTCTCATTATATCTTTTGGTCGGTGAATTCAGTGAAGAAGATTTATATTCTAGGCTCAGAATACATTATTTGAGTAATTGTTTTCCCTGTGTTGCTCATTGCTCAGGTCAATCACCAAATGCCTTCACTCAGAGTTCTAAAAAGAAAAAAAAATATTTTGCAAACAAGGCAAGAATATTGTGCATTAAATTAATTGTGCATTAAATGTAGCAAGTCCCATGCAAGGGGTGCAATGCCTGTTTTTATAGCCATGTATAACAACAACTTCGCAAATGCCTAATTCTATAAATCTCAAGTTTAACTTCCCAAATAAGGTATAGCCCCGATTTCTCACTTTCTAACTGGTATGCTTTATCTCTGTTGCTGGAATCATAACAATTTCTTCTCATTCCTTTCTAATCTGTTTGCGTGACTTTCTCTCGCCTCTCTATAATGTTGACATACTACCTTCCCTTCTAAAATGGTATTAGTTTAGTTTTTTTAATAACTACTGCCTAACAACACCTAGGAGATGAACAGTAGAGAATATTTGAGCCAAAGCAGTTTTAAAAAAACGAAAGACCTTTAATTTAAACATTACAGTGCTTAGCTTGATACTTGTTTTCATTCTTCTCTAAATAAAATTCCTTCATTTATTGATCTTGGACTGTCTCTTCTGGAATGTGCATTTTAAAGGCTAAATATCTACTTTGAAATGAAGTGTCAACATAGCAGTTTTAAAAAAAGACATTTTACAATTTGGAGAACTGCACATGTTGCAACATATTTATTTCTACAGGTGATTCCTTAACTGACAACCTAGATTTCTAATACTTCTTGTTCATTGATTTTCCAGAAAAGAATAGCAATGATGAAACATTCCTGACAGCGTGCATTTAAAATGTATCCAACCACCAGACATAAATGTAATCAAATCAGTAATATTACTCTCTAAGGAAACATTATAGGTCAGACTTTGACTAAGAGATGTTAGAACATAAGGAGGAGAAAAAAAATATTAATAATAAATCATGGAGAGCATTATAACTGACAATCTTTAATGGCTATTGCACAAAACAGCTTTAAAACAAAATAATCTAGAAATGAAATGATTTTTATGATTATTTTTTGCAACTGCAGTTATAGCATCCAAATCAATATAAATATCTTATGCTATCCAAGATTGATTGTAAATGTTCTAAAACATAACTAACATGTTTCCAGCCACCATTTCCTGTAGGAAAAGTCATCATCATCATTCCTTAGTCTTCAGCTAAAATATGTTTTCAAAACAGTTTACAAAGATGTATAGGTTGGTCTCTGCCTTTTTCCTTCACTAATTATGTTGCAATTAGGTTCCCTTACTCCTTGCTATGAAGCTCTTCCTGAGAGGCAGCCAAGGGGCACTTAGTCCAATGGCCAGTGGGGGAATATAGCACACCCTCTCTTTAGTTCTGCAGGCAACTAATCATTCAAGCTGAATGTTTTTTCCTGAGAAAATTAGTTCCTTGCAGCTGCTTTGTTTCTGGGAAAAGGACAGAGCTTGGTTATACTGTAATTCATCATTTTACTGATATAAGAAGATGAAGAGAGTTGGTAACTCTCAAGTTTTACCCAGCTATAAAAATGGATTGTCAGTAACCTTACACATCAAATCTAGCAGATACAGGAAACAATGGCTTTACTAGAGCTTTGTAATGATCGTTTAATTGGGTGAGAAAGAGAGAACGCACAGGCAGATCGCTTAATTATAATTACATTTTTGTAAGTACTTATTGCTCTGTTAGGTTTGACGTGTCCACAGAGATTGAGCTTCACTTTTTTTTCCTCTTATGACATTCAGTGGCTAAGAAAGAGAATGAGAAGCTTTAAGTTGAAATTTTAAAATGTCTTTTCATTGCATATATTTCTAACAGTATTAATGTTACGTTGTATTATTTTTAATTGGCAGAGAATTAAGCATATGCTTTACTTTATGCCGTTTAACAATCAATGGGACAGATTGTCATTAAGCCCTGAAGACCACCAGGTGGCTTTACCCAAGAAAAGTATGATAGTCATAAGACACAACCAGGATCCTTATAGTGACCAGAGTAGAACCGTTACTGGTAAAGGGAATTTGCTCTGCTCGTTTGCTCTTCCTGGCTAAAGTAAAGATCATACTAGCAATAGCCAAATTTACTAGCCAAATAAATTCTGCCCTACTCAGGAACAAGGACCATAAACTGCTATTCAGACAAAAGTTTCACAGAGAAAGATCAACTAGCACATCTGTATGTAATGATGCAACTATTGTTTATCATTTCTTATTGGCCCTGAATCTCTTTTTCTCCATTTTATGTCCACTCTTTTCTCCTGCATATCTTATATATTTTGATTTTTAAATTGTAGCTTGAGGGCAGGACCAGTCTGGGTCTTTTAATTGGAGCAAATCACAAGACATCATTTCAAAACAGCAATATACAGTATGAGACTGCAAATCAAAAGAGTGAAGGTTTTAGGAATCTAAGCACTTATTCAGCCAAAATCCAACACGGTGACATTTACAGGGTTTCCAGACAGAATGTTCTTAGAACTGCCAGTATTATGATAATAATGATAATGCAGCTATTCCACCTTTTACTCCTTAATGGTTTGATTGATTGATCAAGAAGGAAAGAGGAGGAAACAATCCAAACTTTCCATAGGGTTACAAATGGAAGATCACATAATCTGCCCCCCCCCCCAACAAAATGAAGACTGCAAAATAAAAGCTTCTTCTGGATATATCTATGCAAACAACAAAAACCCAACCCATATGGTTCAGCTCATCTTAATTGCATTCAAGTACAAAAGGAAATGCTATACAGAGCTACTGTTGCACCTCATTGACCAGCCAAAACTGTCAGTGTTTTAATACTTTAAAACTCTGAAGGCCAATAAGGAACATTTTTAAGAGCTTCACAATGTAAGAGTACACATAAGAGAAAATTATCATGAGCAAGATTGCCCCCTAGCTTTGATTCGCAAAAAATTAGCACACTGATGTTGCTCAAAAAGAATAATGTTCACTTTCAGTTCTTATATTCTCAGGTTTGTCTATTATTATCATGCATAAGTCTTAAAATCATGAGAAATGTAAAGTAAAATGCTATTGATCTTAAATGTTAAGAACATGGGAACTGTAGTTAGCCTGGGACTATCCATATCACTTCAGTTGTCTGCAGAGAAATATATAAGATTGCACTTTTGATCTGATAATTTAGAGATTTATCTGTATATTTAACTATTTGGCATATTCATTTGTTATGTTAAATATTCTAATTTCTCTTTCTTTTTTCAAATAATATTATTTAAATAAGACTATATTATACAACTAAAGTGTATATAACCACAGAACAAAGAAATACATTTACAAAATAATAATAATTGAAAAGAATCCCATCTCACCCCTATGTGTCTTCCTCCATCTTGGCTCCTCTGGTAGAGAAGGAGGCTTGGGAGTTTGAGGGTTCTGCACAGTATCTTAGCTTGCACTCTTCTGGACAGAGAACTCTGATGTTGTTCTTTGGATGTGTTGGAGCGACTCCAACAGCTTAGGAGTCAAAGCCCTGAGTACTTCAACCACTACTGGGACACTTTGACCTTTACTTTCAACATCCTCTCCAGTTCCTCCTTCTGGCTCTGGTGTTTCTCCAGCTTCTCATAGACTTCCTGATGTTGCTGTCACTTGGCACATCTACATCTACCACCACCACTATCTTCTGCTCTTGTCTACTACCAATGATTTATTGATTGGCCAGTACCTGCATGTTGATCTGGATTTGGAAGCCCTGTTATTCTCAATTACAGAGAATAACACCTTCCCTGTAATTCAATTATACCTTCTGTGTAATCCTCTCTGGGTTTGACAGCATCTACACCTGTGATGGCGAACTGGCACATGTGCCAGAGGTGGCACGCAGAGCCCTCTCCATGGGCACCCATGCCATTGCCAGCTGCTCTTCTGGTTTCCAGCACACACGTGTGCCAGCCAGCTGGTCTTTGCAGGCACCTGAGCGCCAGAAAATGGCCCAAAAAACTGCCAAAAATGGCCAAAAAACAGGCATGCACTCGCTGGCCCGCTGGTCTTCGAGTTTCCAGTGCTCCAGCGCGTGCAAAGACAAGCTAGCCAGTGTGTGTGCGTGTGCAGGAAACCCGAAGACCAGCTGGCCGGCACACGCACCTGCACGCACGTTCCAGTTTGGACACTTGGTGCTGAAAAGGTTTGCCATCACTGGTTTAGACTCTAACCCATAAATTGGGCAGATGTTCCAATACACAATGCTAGCTACTTGGCTGTATTATTCAGTGTATGCTGTCCCTGCCTGCATCTCACATCCTGCCACTATGTGTTGGACTGTCTCTGAAGCTTCTCTGTATAGTCTACATCTTGGGTCCTGTTTAGTGTGGTGACTCCTGTTTCTATGGATCTACTACACAGTGCTGTTCTTGTTCTGTTATGATCAGTGGCTCTGAGGTGAACCAAAACTTAATTATTTTATATATCTAATTAACTCAAAACACAATATGAGTCCAAAGTGGAATGATTGTCAAGTATGTATTTAAATAAATTTACAGAAAATAAATATGATGAAATAAGAAAATTATGCCACATAGCAAAGAAATAAATCCAATGCAGATAAACACTTTACTTTGTGAAGAAAAAAAAATCAAAAATTGATATCTAAGATGTCTCCATGGAAATATCCTATCAAAACAAAACATCATAGCAGAAATGCTTCTCAAACCTATCTATTTTCTGAGCAGATCCATTCTCCTGGTTGGCCCTCCCTCAGGTATACAGGCAGTGGTGAAATCCAATTTTTTTTTACTACCGGTTCTGTGAGCGTGGCTTGGTGGGTGTGGTGTGGCTTGGTGGGCATGGCTTGGTGGGCATGGCAGAGGAAGGATACTGCAAAATCTCCATTCCTGCCCCACTCCAGGGGAAGGATACTGCAAAATCTCCATTCCCTCCCCACTCTTGGGGGAAGGATATTGCAAAATCTCCATTCCCACCCCACTCTGGGGCTAGCCAGAGGTGGTATTTGCCGGTTCTCTGAATTGCTCAAAATTTCCACTACTGGTTCTCCAGAACCTGTGAGAACCTGCTGGATTTCACCCAATATAAGGCCTTTAAAGCTTTAGATAAGAATATGCACTTAACTTATCTTGCTGCCTATATAGATATTTCAGATTTATAATCTATATGCTATAAGGGGGGGGGGGTGTTGAACAGCGGTGGAGGGAGGATTCCCAAGATCAAGAATCTAACCTGAACAATGATCAGTGAAGCAGATTTTATAACTACCATATAACAGAAAGGAGATGAACTTATAGCAAGTGGATTAATGGGAAGGCAGAATTTAGCATTAGTTAGCAACATCCTACATGGAGAGTCAACTAGTATCTGCTCTGGGCTTGTGTGCCTGGGAAAAAATGGATAGAAGGAAGTGGCTTGAGAGTAGTTATGTCTTAACAAAAAAAAAAGGCTGAATAGTAAATAAATAGGCATACATTCTCTCCATTCATTTTTCATTCCTTATGAGCCTAGATGACAACTTTGCCATCCAAAAGGTAGAGGAAGGAACTAGAGGATCAGCTATGCTGGACTTAATTCATACTAATAAAGATGAAATGATAAAGGGGGTTGAAGTTGTAGGAACTTTGGGAGAGAGCGATCATGTCATATGGGAATTCAATCAGTGGTGGATTGTTACTAGTTCGCCCCGGTTTGGCCGAACTGATAGCAGCAGCGGTGGGAGGCTCCGCCAACCCACCCGGACCTCATCAAATATGCTCTGCACATGCGCAGAAGTCGTGCGCACGTGAGCGAAGCGAGCGCACGCGCATGAGCGAACTGGTAGCAAAAGTAAGTGAAACCCACCATTGAATTCAATATAATGCAGACACAAGCAATAGAACAAAATCAGACTAGTGTCTTAGACTATAAAAGAGCTGATTCAGCAAACTTAGAGAGCTTGGGAAAGATTCCATGGATGAAAATCTTAAAAGGGAAAACAATTTAGGAAGCTTGGGAAACTCTGAAAAATGTCATTATTAAAAGCCCAGTCCACCACAATACTGCTGGGAAAAAAAAACAAGAAATCCAAGAAACGAGCACGGTTGCATAAATAACTCTCTGATAAACTGAAAGACAAAAATAATACGTATAAAAAATAGAAAGAGGGGCACATAACTAAGACAGAATAGCAGAATATAGTCCGAATTTGCAAAGACAAATCAGGAAAGTTAAGGCTCACAATAGCAATAGCAATAGCAATAGCAATAGCACTTAGACCTATATACTGTTTCATAATGCTTTACAGCCTACTTTAAGCAGTTTACAGAGTCCCAAGGTTCTGTCTTAGGCTCAGTACTCTTCAATAGTTTCATAAACAAGTTAGATGAGGGAATAGAAGGGGAATTCATTAAATTTGCAGACAACACCAAGCTGGCAGGACTAGCCAATACCTCAGAAGATAGACTCAAGATCCAGAAGAATCTCAACAGACTTAAACACTAGGCCCTATCTAACAAAATGAAATTCAGTGGTGAGAAAAGTAAGGTTTTACACTTAGGCAAGAAAACCTAAGTGTACAGGTATACAATAGGTGGAACCTGGCTCATTAGCAGGAACTGCAAGAGTGATCTTGGAGTCCTAGTGGATAATCACTTAAATATGAGCCTTCAGTGTGCTGCAGCCGCCAAAAACATCATACATTATGCACACATGCACACTGCTCACGCAAATGGAGCTGCGTGCATGTGCACTTGCTAGCTACTTGCGTGGAACAATCACCTCTCCCCTCCCTCCAATCCGCAAAGCTGGAAATGTTGAGGAACTCTAGTCTAGAGTATAGACATATAACCAGGGATCATTAGGATATGAATGATATCTAGTCTGATATAAATGAATGACCTTGCCCAGTTGTTTCATGTAACTGTTAAGTAACAAAGGAAAGAGAATGACATCCTGAATAATCTGAAGCATATAAAAATGTTAGATTCTTTTATATGACAAGTATTGTAATTTATATGCACTAACCACTGAGTTCAGTAGGATTTACATATTTCAGAGTTATCCATGCTGTTGTTCATAGTAGATACCTATCTGAGCTTCTTACTATTGATTAAACCATCATTTTTGTCCTTTTTTAGGTAAACAATATTGCATTAGCTGTTCAGTCTCTCTTATGATTTCTACAGACTTTTCTTTTCTGGTAATTTTTTTAAAATTGTTGTCATTCCTAAACTGATTCTCATTCTGATTTTGACTGATTTGTTGCCTCTTTATACAGCCCGTCTGTTTTTAGGTGCTCCTTTTAACTGCTATTGTGTTGAAGCTGTCATATTTCATTATCATTTTAAGCATGACTTCCCCATTCACTGACACTTGGTTACCTTTGCATATTGAGATTTTAGTAGTTCATAGATGTTTGTGGTAATATTCATCACATATCTTATCCTGGATCTCATAATCATTATGAAATTAGACATTAATTTTTTATCTTGTTATTGCTGTTTATTGATCTAGCTTTTATAATTTTTCTTCTAGCTATTTATTTCTGAATAGTAAACTTTCTTATGTCTCACTTTAGCTCCTAATCCTGAGAGTATCTTGAATCTCACAAATGAAGGCAAATATACATATCCCAGGATAATGTTGCAGGATCCAACCTGGGTCTGTCACTGGGACGAGATTTTTTCTTCCAAGCTTTCAGACTCATGCTGGAGCCCATCTTCAGAGAACTACTCTCTAGCAGAGTATGTGCTGGTCTATGTGTGATATTTATAGTGCCTGTTGTAAGTGGCTTTTTAGATGTTGATTGGGATGTGTTGATGGCTGGCTTTTAAGTCATTAGCTGTCATTTGCTTGTGCTGCCCAGCCCTCACCTTCTAAGTACTTCATAGGCTGGTGATAAATCAGCACTCCTGTTGACTGGCCCCGGGCCTGTTTCTCAGGCTTCAATCATTTCCCTGGCTGTTTTTGTGTCTGCCCATCCAACAATCTTAGTTGCTGCAAAGTTGAAAGTGTGTTCTTGTTCATTGCAGTGTGAGGCTATCAGTGAGTTCAGGTCTCCTGATCTGACTGCTCACTTGTGCTCTTGCAATTTGATGGTTAGTTTCTTCCCCATCTATCTATATAGTCACATGGGCAATCCATGCAGGGGATTCAGTAGATTACTTTGGAAGTATCTCCTGCCTCCCCCTATCTGAATCTGCTTTTTTTCCTATTATTTCAATCACATTTTAATTTATTAAAATCTCTACATTCTGTATCTTATTCTATGCTTTGCTATTTATTTTACTTCCAGCATTTCTTTTTGATTTTCATAATATTTTATTATTTTTAATGTGTGCCACATTTTATTCACTTTTATAATTTAAAGTATTCCTCTTCATATCAGATTGTTCTGGAATTCTTTTTGTATCACTAGTACTGTTGCTAAGTTTCTATCTACAGCAGTTTCCATAAAAAGGCATAAGTTGTCCCAAATTTGGAGTGACATTATTATAACACTCATTTTTCTTTTATTTTATGGCATTTCTATTCAATTCAATTTCTATCTTATTGTTCTACTGAATTTCATTCAATTTTTCCTTTCTCTACATTTGAATTTCTAGATTTTAAATAACTAACATAGTCTTTGTTATATTTGATCATTGCTTGTATGTTCTTTTCACTCATTGGTGATTGGCAATAATTAAATATATTTTACTGGGATTCAAATTATTACTTTCTCTTTTACTCCTTCCATTCAATCTGCTGTTTATCCTACAGCTGCTATTTCTTCATTGACCATCCTTTTTTCAATCTTTTTCTAATGTGAGATAAAAATCCTATACTGCATTGTAGATTTAAATTTTCATGACACAATGATAAGCAATTATAAGCAAAAGCAAGATATAGTATTTCACTGGTCTCCTCCAAGCATAAAGCAAGTTAGAAGGTGTCATGGACAGGTAATGGGGCACTGTAAAGGCATGTTTTTGTATGATTCTAATCTAAACTGACAGATTTAAAACAGCAAAAAGATTGGCAAGATACCAGGAAGGAATTTGAACAGTTTACAATGGTGTTATTTATAAATACAGTATTTTTACCCAAAATCTGTGTACCATTGACCTTCATCTCCTGTTTACACATCCAGGGTAGACACTCCTTTTGCAAATTTACCAGTTTAAATAGTCCATAATGAAAGAACAACTTCAAATGGATTCTGCCATTCCAAATTGTGAGGAGGAATACACTGATATGGTAGCTGAACCAATCAATTTATGATGTCAGTGTAAGGCAGGCAGTTCATTATCTCCTGATGCGCTGAACCATAGATTTGTGAGATGAGTAAGGGTGACAATGGTCACTGACATAAATTACCAGTTAATCAAATTCACTAATTTATTTCCTCCGTTAATAGGATAGGAAGATGTGAAACTAATATGAAATTTATTTATTTATTCAGTTATAACATTTGTGTGCCACTCTATTCCAAATGGCTCAGATGTGAATTTAAAGTACATTCAAAAATGTGAATTTACTATAATTAAGGATTGTGTAAAGAATGTATTATAAAATTGGAAACTAGAAAACTCATACTCCAATAAATCATATTCCATACCAATATACATACTACCACCAGTTTACATAACTATTATTTAACACAGATTTGTTTTTTTTTAAAAATGACGTTTTTGTCTCAAAAAAATCAAGAGGCCCAAAGGCGCACCCTACACAGGAAGGGATCGATAAGAGAGACATCAAACCTCCCGCCCACCTCACTTTTGGAGTTCCGGATACCAGCCCAAACGTAGCTACAAGCCATTTCCCTCAGCCCCACCTCTTGGGCCAGCGAGGGGCCACTGCACCTGTAGAAAGCTTGTCGCGCCCGCTCACCCCGTTTCCCGTGCCTTGCCCCTTAGTAACGGAGGCGCGGCAGCTGCGTGAGAAGGCAAGCTGCGTGCGGGAAACGTGCTGGCTAGAACTTGAGGCGTGCCGTGTATATACGTGTGAAGCGAAAGATGGAGCCCGATTCCTCGGTTAGTACGAAACCTTGCAGCGCTCAAAGGACACTCCGACCCCATCGAACAGAGTTCGCGTCGCCTAGGGCCGGGGTTGGCCCACAAGGGGTTTCCTGAGGGAAAGGCGTGCCTTAGGGTTGAAATGGGCCCTAGGAACGGACGGGGCGGGAAGCAGCACTCTTCGTTGGGGTGGAAAGTTGACGGCGTGGAGAAAGGGCGAGAAATCACTTCAGACCCAGAGCCACGAATGATTTTGACGTCGCTTTCCCGCCAAAATACGCAAGCGCTCAGGAACGCTGCTACTGCTGCTGCCGCCGCTGCTCCTCCCTAGCACTCATGAGCGAGAAAGACGCCGCGCCCTTTCTTCCCGTTTTCTCTCCCCTCCCCGCCATTCCTTGAGGCGCTTCTGTATTCCCCCCTCCCCGCGGGATGGGAGGGGCCCTCAGCTGGGGTAAAGAAACGGCCCTCCTGGGCACGCGCCCCCTAACGGCAGCGGAAGGCGGTTGGGGTGTGGGGAGGGGGCGGAGGGAAGGAGCCGCGGTTCTGTCGGGCGGCAGAGAGTCGAGGCTCCTGCCTTGTGCTGCCTTTCTCCGCGCCTCTGTAGTTGGAGGCGCTAGCCTTTCGCTTTGCTTTTGCAGCCGTCCTTTTATTCTGCCGAAAGTGATCCTAAGGCCAATATTCTCGATATCGTTAGGAGGATCTTTACTCCTCTTTACCTCTTTATTGGGTGCCGGCGCAATTTTTTTTCTTCTATTTGGGTAGGTGAAGGTAAATTCTCCTTTGGTTTCAGCGTGACTTTGGTGTGATTTATGTGCATACAAAATACACAGAAGGAAACAGATGAAACAGATCTCTCTAAACAGAAAATATGCAGGAAATATGAACAGTATTTTATACCTTATCTCTTTTCCACTATTTTTGCATCAAAGTTTTAAAAATTTTATTACTCAAAGACTGTTTTATTTTGTTAAGAAATAGATTAAAAAATATAAGCATGCGCTTTTATAAAGAAAACAAGTTCAACTCAAAGAAGCACACTTTCATAACACATTTGCTTAACGTCTGCATTTAAACCGAACAGTCATTCAAAGTGCCCAGAGTTGCTTGCTGAGATGGGCAGTCATAAATTGAATAAAGAATTAAATATCTCATGATTTTTTTTAGAAATGAACAAAACATTCCTATAGTACAGTACAGGCATTTCAAATTCTCAGGTCTGAACTATAAAAACATGGAAGCTAATTCCTGATATGACTGTTTTTGTGTGTCTGCATAGTCTTAATTGGACATTCTAAAAAGATTGCATCTTAAAATGTTTTTTCCTGGTGATTCTCACCAAGCTGTTATTCAACAAGAACCCTGGCGAAAAGCCTCTTTACAGATTGGAAAACTTTTCCAGTTTGGTGTTTTTCAAATGTATTGAAATTTGGGGTTTGGTCATGGTGAATTGTAGGAATCTAGAGCATCATATTCGAGGAGATTGCTTTTTAAATATTGTGGTTTAAATTGAGCTGTCTATCATACTAAAGACTGTTGGAAGTTTCCAATACATTTTTATATGTTATCCTGTACGTCACATGTTTAGCTACCTACTGGGAGATTACCAGAACATAACTAAATTATACCAGGCTCTCTCTCTTTTCAGATAGGGATGCTTCTGATTTATTTGATGTTCAAGAGATATAGCGACCTTCAAATCAAATATCTGAGCTAGAGAAATTGACCACTTGATAACGATGCTGCTATAACTTGTCAGGATTGACCAGTTACTGGATTTTATTCAGTTAATTACTCTGCTCATGTTCTGTTCCAGTAAATCACATATCTTGCCCATTGTCTTGATTTCGTATTAATATTAATTAAATCTTCAGTCATCTTTCTGTACTGTATATTATTACCCCATGGTTCCTACAGATATTAAATAGCTCAGATGATAATATGGAATGAGGAATTTTGATACATAACTCAGAGTAAACCACCCTTTTTGTAGTCTGCTATCCAAGTAGGAATGGAAGCACTATAAAATAATGTATATAGGTTAAACAGCTGAACTAGAAAGATAGCATAACTAATAATGTTGAAAATTGTTAAGCAAAACTACATATTCCCAACTATGGGGCAGCTCAAGGTAGGGGATGTTTCACAATGGGTTAAATATGGTGGCTTTAGCTGAACAGTTGAGGCCCTGCCCCCTTTTTAATTTGCAACATTTATCAGTATATATTTTAAAAAAGGTGAGACATTAATTGTATGGCCAATCTTGATCCAAGGTATTTTCAATCCCCATTTAGTCAAACTGAATTGAAAGAGTTATATTTCATCATATACTACTTAAAATAGGTCATTGATTACTTGCTAAAGATCTTATTGTCCATTTATTCATATTTAGATTTTTCTAAAGTGGCCCAGTTGTTGCCCCTTTCAAAAGAACCTGGTACTGTTCCTGGTACTACTATGATAGACAGCTAAAGAAAGAATAGTAACTTTAAAGATACAAATAGTTATCCCCTATTTATTAGAAGCAACAAACTTTCAACATGCAAGTATTTGGATTCCTTTTTATAGTTAGTTTTATTAAAAGTTAGTTTCTTTTATTAAAACTAATACAAACTTTAAAAAGTAGAAGGTAGATAAAAGAAAAAACAGGAAAAACAACAAAAAACAAGAACACAGTAAAGAAAAAGAAAAGACATATATAAAATCACTTCCCCCTTCATCACAAGTATAAACTATTTTAATAACTTCACCTTCTCTTAAAATACAACAAATGATCTCTTCTTCCCATACTCCCTTATTTATTAAAGAAATATCCTTAAAGTCTTGTTTCAGCCCTGATTAGCCAAAACCCATTACAGGTTACTAGGGATAACAGCATATCTATTCAAACCTTGATCAAATAAACCAATTTCCTTTTACTTTTAACAATTTTCAGTCCCTTCCCTTCAAATAATGTTCTAGAAGTTGAATTCTTTTCATTTTTTTCTTTATCTCTTTTCTCAAAATTCTTCAAAGTTTTAATTATCCTCTTTTTTAAATCCAATATAGGAAAATTATCCAGGTCACTGTGTTGGTTTGTTGTTTGTACATCCTTCTTAATTAAGATGGTTTCTTTTGTATGTCTGTGTGGCATCATTCTCCATATAATTTTTGTAGCCTATCATTTTTAAATCCATTTTCAGATCAATCTCAATCTTGTCAGGTAAAATTTGATCCTGATTCATAACATCTTGAAGCAGTCTATCAATGGAAGTAGACACTCTTAAAATTAACTCCATTTTTTTTAAAAAAATCCTTCAATATTTTCAATGTTAAAATACTTTGCATCATTCTTAAGTAATAATTAAAATGTCAGTATTCTCTTTTAATTGTAATTTTTAGCTGCTACTGGTTGTCTCTAGTATCTAACCTTCATAGTCTTATCCTATTATGTTTTTTTAAGAGAATTCAAAACAAAAACATTTTCTCATAGGAAGAAGTCTTATTAATAATACCAAAATCTGATTTCAAATCTATCTGGATCCGTAGTCCACTTTTAACTTTCCAGAATCAAAGTAATAATCATTCCTTTGCTGTTCATTCCAAAATAATTAAATCTTTAAACTTGAATAGGTAGTTTTCGCCTTAAAACCATTCATTTAGTGACTGTTAGAAGTTATAACAGCACTGAAAAAAGTGACATAACTTTTTCACACTTACAATCGTTGTAGCATCCCCACAGTCATATGATCAAAGTTTGGATGGTTGGCAACTGGCATGTATTTATGTCAGTTGCAGTGGCCGGTGTCATGTGATCACTTTTTGCAATCTTATAATAAGCAAAGTTAATGGGGAAGCCAGTTTAACTTAACTGTGTTACTAACTTAAGTGCAGTGATTCGCTTAACAACTATGGCAAGAAAGGTCATAAAATGGAGCAAAACTCCTTTAACTATCTTACTTAGCAATAGAAAATTTGGGCTCAATTGTGGTTTGAGGACTGTATTTAAAATGTCTTTCATTAAAAATTTAAGGAAACTCACCTGGTATTGTAAAACAATGATCCAAAAGGTTTCCAATACCTAAAATGCAGTTAACAAGCAATTTCCATAAGTGATTAGAAAAGCATGTCCATAAGTGATTAGAAAAGCATTGTCCTCTTGATGGCACTAACCATGGTTTCAGCAAGATGGCTATTCCCTTCCCTCTCAGGACTCTGGATGCTGGTGTCTTGTATATTCTCCTCATGAAGAGTAGCACTATGGAGCACTTGTGGGTGATTTCAAGCCCCCTCCTTGACCAGAGAAGAATTGTAAAAAGCCAATCTACATGGTGGCTCTTCATTCTATTGAAGTTATTAACTCTGCTTCAGTTTGCAATTTCTTCCCCATAAGTCCTCAAGTAATCAGGTTCCTGATTGCATTTTTAGATTTTAATACTCAAAAACATGGACTGAATATGAATAGTTCATTGCCTCCAATAATAGAGCTACAGTGTGTATGTAGTCATGCTGAATATTGCTGATTTTTTCTTCAAATATTTGCTGAATTTGTTACAATAATTCATTTAAGGTAGAACCAGTTCCAATTCTGTTCTGATTATAATAAATCACTTACTGTCTGAGACATCATTGCTTTGCAGATTACATTCCAAATGCTATGGATAGGAAAGAGAACTCCTTTGGCATAATCACAGTATAGACTAGATAATAAGATCTAATATATAATTCTGTCAGTTAAGTCTTTTTCCTACTTGCTTTATTGTTCCTACCAATTAAGATCCTATATCATATTAAGTTATATCTGGAAACTGATTTGATCTTGTCAGTAGAAAATAAATATATGGTTCAGTCACCAAGCATATCAATTGGAAAACCACTAGCAGAATTAGTTTCTTAACTAGAACCATTCTAGTACAATCATTTACCACTGTAAAAGAAATAAATGAGAAAGTAAAAACAACAATATTTATCTTTTCATCGTGTCTGTATCATTATCATCCTACCATCAACTACAGCACATGATATGTCTGAATTCAATGCTCAATGGGAAGTGCGAATGCCACTCACTCTCTACTGGCCCAGGGTGCTGGATACTCACAGTCACCTTTGGGAACTGCAGTAGCCTTTCACACCACACTTTTAACTCTCCTCCCAACTTTTTCCAAGAGAGGGTGATCAGTCCTCTCCTCCGTCCCTGTTTACAGGGAGGGATTATTCCACACCCAATACTTGCCTGCAGGTGTGTCCTATGTCCTCCGGCCGGTTGGAGAATTTCCTGGTCTCCTTTCCCTTTACAGGTGGTTCTTGAAGGTGTCGACCTCCACTGCCAGAGCCTTGCATCAATGACAATGAGTCTTGGGACTCTCTGGAGGGTTACCCCTCTGCCAGGGGCCTTGTTGAGTTAAGAGGGAATATCCCAGGTGCCATCGGACACTTCGATCCGAGGGACTTCCCGGTGACGCTGTTTGACATGCATTTAAAATACATTGTGAAATAGCCCCTCTTCTCTCACCTTTGCTTCAGAAACATTTGAATTTGTCATGTTCATAGCAAACAAAGTAGACGTATTCTTCTGTATGTGATAGGAATTATCATATATACAACTAGACCTCTATGATCAACGTGTAATTTATAAGGAGAACCTCTATTTTATTATGTCAGACTTGATCCTAAATAATATATTACAAAGATGTGTCCCTTCAAAAAAAAAAAGTAAGGCTTCCTCATTAAAGCAACCATTGATTACCTATAGTTAATTAGCAGAATCCACTCCTTTGCCAAAAATATAGCCAATCATGTGTAAACTAATACTATATGTATATTCAGTATTACTTGAATTATATTGTAACTTTAAATCCATGTGTTTATGTAGTCTGGCAATTTCACAGTGCTATATATAATGCCAAATGCCTCAAAACAAACATATTAGTGTTTTAGAAATATGAAATGTTAACAGTTTATAGTAAAACTGCATCATAATTATATAACAATATATATTTTTAATAATACTATTGTAATTTCATAGTGTACAAACAAGTTATTCATTGATCAATGTTGGAAGGTTTCAAAAATATTTTTGTTAATCTAGATATAGTATTTTGAAATAAGTTTAGAAGCAAGCATTATAAATGAGAAAACATTCAAACTGATTTATTAAAAATTATCAAAATTCTGAGAGCCATTCTAATAGTAATAAGCTCTCTGTCAGATAGAGTTCTCTCCATTGTTGTTATTTTATCTCTGTACATCTACATATTTGATTTCCACTGTTATTAAAACTTAAATATGAAATAAATAACAAAATTTCATTTGTTTACAACAATTCAATAAATATTTGAAGGAAGAAAATACAGGTAGTCCTCAGTTTACAACAGTTCATTTAGTGACCGTTCAAAGTTACAACAGAACTGAAAAAAGTGACATCATTTTTCACACGACCTTTGTACCATCTCCATGGTCACATGATCAGAATTTGGATGCTTGACAATTCTTGTTTATGACAGTTATAATGTCCTGGGGTCATGTGATCTTCTTTTGCGACCTGAAGAGCAATGTCAATGGGGGAAACCAGATTCACTTAACAACTATATTAACTTAACAAATGCAATTATTCACTTAACAACTGTGGCAGGAAAAGTCCTAAAATGGGGTGAACTCATTTAACAAATGTTTCACTTAGCAACATAAATTTTGGCCTCAACTGTGGTCGTAACTCAAGGATTACCTGTATAGAAATTAAATTATTGGGCTTCAATATTGATGATAGTATTACATTTGATGAGGATTTTAAAAAAATTATATTATTTTAAGAAATTACTCAGTAAGAAAGTACTGTCGGTTATCATTTCTAGCCCCAAAATAGAAGGAATTTTTTTTGTTGTTTCATGTTTGTACTCAGTAAATATTTAAACAACAGTAGAAGAAATGTGAGTTCTCGTATTATATGGTTCTGATACTATCAGTATGTTAACGTATTTCAAATATTGGCTTTTAACTCCCTTTGTTGGTAGGAATACCTAATAAAAAGGACATGATAATATGAAAAACTCTAATAATCAATTAGTGCAGACTAGATCAATTCTTTACAAGTTTATAGTTTCTGAAGCATTCCAGAGAAATACTGTTTTCAGAATTGTTCAGTGGAAAATTTCCAAATAATAATAGTACTAAATAAATGTACAAATAGTACAAATGATTTAAATATGTAGTATGATATATTTTGGCAATGAATACATTATCAATGTGAGGAAAACCAGACTGAAAAAAAATAATTTTATTGTTACTTATGTTTATAACTATACCTTAATTTCTGAATTACCTACAGTATATGATTGAACTTTTATAGTATTTTTTCTCAGCTTTCTTTTCGACAGACTCAGGAAGAAGGACCTTGTTGTTCTGTTGCTCATAGCACATTATGCTATGCTAATACTTCCTGTGCATGCTTTACATACACTGCACTGGACAATTCAGATATTCAGGACAGTGGTACTTTTCTGGAAAATAAATTGACACTTAACAATTAAGAACCCTGAGATAAATAATTTTATTATTAATGGGTTTTTGATATTTTTGTGACTCATACTATCAATGTGCTTTCAAAGTAGAGCAGTTTTAGAGACAGAAGGAGATGAGAGGAAAGGACTACATTTGAGACTATTTATAAATCAATACAAGAACATTCTATATTAGTTCTTTATTGAATAATAGCTGAAAATCTGTCATTATGTTTCTTAGTAAATTATTACTACCAAATATAATAATATTTGAATCTAATAAAGGTAAAAATGGCCTGGTGTTTGCCTTGAACTTATTAAAGTATGAAAACAATCTTCAGAGGGGAAAAAAGGAACAAACCTAATTGGTTTTAACTTCTATGTTTTTATGAGTGGGAAAATATACTAAAAAAAGCATAGCTAATTAGGTTTTCTTTAGATTAATTTATATATATTTTGGAATATATAAATGATATTAACTAGTAATCTGATATCTGATTACATATCACTTCATTTTTATGCAGTGGAACTCTTTCGAAACAAATAATTTGAAATGTATAGCCTAAGTAATTATATATTTCTTTAAAAGCTAAATGAAAAATGTTTTTAATGTACAATTATGTGGAATTCAAATTTTTATTTTAAATTAGTGTTTTACTTTCTAGGTTAGATGTAAATTTCATTGTACAGATGAACTGTCCTAAGAAAAGAGAGGATACAAATATCCTATTTAATTTAGTAAAGCAGGGATAATGTCCATACATATTTTTTTAAAGGGTTCTATTCTTTTCAGTTAAGACAATATTTAATACACTTACAAAATAATAATTTCTCCAGCGTGCTGCTTGGAGAATCCAAAACGTGGGTATTCAATGGAGTGATAGCCAGAGACTGAGTGTGTGTGTTCCTTTAAATTTTCTGCCTTGGATCCGCCTCCTTCGCTCCACTGGAGTCAGTTTGATTCACTCAGTGGAGTCGAAGAGACTGATCTTGGCTTGCTCTGGCGATCATTGTTACTCACGCCTTGGATTCTCATCTTCACCTGAATTTCTTTGGACTGTTTGTTTGGACTGAGATAAATGACTGGACTTTCCAGGATCAAATTCTGAGCATTCTTCGCTCCAGGGCCTTGGCCTGACTTACGACTGGTTTGACATGTCAGCCTTCAGTTCAGGAAGCTACCCTGCGGGTCTTCTCCGACTACATACTGCTGCTGGTGGGTGAGTTGGTTCTCCGGCTTGCCGGTAAGACAGCCACCACCTCCTACTATCTGTCGAGCGCTGACCGATCTGGCGGCCTAGAGACCCTGCTACTGTCCGGAGCAGACTCTACCTTATTCCGCTTAGCTTGAAGCCTTGGTGCCTTGCTAGCGCGATCGCCTCCTCCTTTTTACGGCCATTTCGGAGCCCCTTTGCTGGGAGCTGCCCTGGATGCTCCGATAGCAATTTCATTGAAAGTTACTGGCCGCTGCTTGTCTGAGGCGTTTTTTCCCGCCTGCCGCAATTTTGACTTCTAATGAGCGGCAAGGGCGGTGCGGCAAGCGCTGGTTATGAGTGCCGCTTCTGGACTTAGCAGAGCATTTTGACGGGCGCTTCTACATATACCAATTTCCGATGCCGTCGGCCGCCCCTATCAGCAGTGGACCGATCGACTTCGGGGGGCTCTATCGCAGGATTCCCTCCAGCTTGGCCGCGTCTAGCTTCTCTTCCTGACACCACCGGCAGTTGCGCATGCGCAGAGGATCGCCGGGCACCATCCGACATTTTGATTTCGGCAGAGGGGGTTTTCCCGTGGCTGACGTTGCCGCCGACATCACTGCCCACGCTTTCATCGTCGGGAGATTCCCCGCTTCATTGGCCTATCCCCTCAGGCCATAGATCTTGGAGGGAAGCGGCATTGAGGTGGCTCTGCTCTTTTATGATCCACGTCTCGAATCCCGATTGGCAACAGCAGGCTTCAACTGTCTGCCTTGGTGTTGACTTTCTCTGTTCTCCCAGTTATTCAAAGTTATTTCCTGGCCTCCTACCTGTTCGTGGTCTCACACTCTCCTTCCTTCCGGAACTGTTTCCTGCTGGTTATCTCTCTGTAAAAAAAAACAAAAAAAACCAATTAAATATATATACATTATCACAGTAATACCTATCAGCCTACTGATAATAAGACTTAAACCTGCCAATCCACGATGGCAGAACCGGACCTTTCCTTGGACCTTGAACATTCGGACGGCCTGTCTGTTGCTGAATCTCTGCCACCTAAAGGGAAGGATAAATCATGCTCCCACCGTGCAAGGGCATCGTCAACTCCCCCGCCGGCCGCCTCTCAGCCTTCCGCGCAAGTTCCATCTAAAAGTAAGGATGAACAAAGGCACCATCGTGCATTAGAAAGGTAATTCCGCCTGGCCCAGCAGAAAGCTCTGATCTCGGGGTCCGCTTCCATACTACCCAGTGTGGCCGGACCATCCTTGGAGGTTACGCACTTACCTGAGGCTAGTCACCGGGTGCGGGGGAGGAAGCCCCTCGCTTATTTCGGACAGACCTGCATTCCGTAGCACTGTCCCAACCTCAGGTGCAGGGCCACGCTCCTCGCTTGTCTACTAGCAGACCCGCGCCAGAGGCGACCTTCACTCCTACGGCCGCGGGACTCCGCCAGCCCGAGGTCTCTCAGTCAAACCTTCCGCTAGATGTCCAATCCATTGTGGCGGCGACAATCTCCAGTCTCCTGGCCTCGGGCGCCTTACCTACTGCTCCTTCTCAGGTCGCTCCGCTGCCTCCCCAGGTCCAGGCCACGAACTCTTCGGGTCACTACCGGGACTATGAATATGACCGTGATTCCGTTCATAGTGACGAATCTAATTGGGAGGACGAGGATCACAGAGACTCCGAATTCTCAGAGGACGAGGGCCTCCTACCGGACAGACCCCCGCTTACCAGGCTCTTTCGTCCATCCCTGTTTAAATCCCTGCTACATAAAGCCAAAGTATCCACCAACTTGGCTGCTTCCCTGGACCAGCTATCCGCTTCCTCCTCGTTACCTACCGACGGCTTATTCAACGTTCAGCCTACGGCACAGGATTATATTCCTTGCCCCCAGCTGTTCTCTGAGGTCATCCAACGACCATGGGGCCTTCCAGGCTCCTTGCCTGCCCCAAACGGCCTGGACAAAAAGTTTTATTGTTCAGCGCCCAACCTCCAGGACATGCTCCAACTCCCTGCGGTGGACGCACCAGTGGCCCAGCTGACTTCTTCTTCCATCCTCACCAATGACGTTGCTGATGGCCTCCATACTGAGGACAGAAAGGCGGAGATCCTGTTGCGCAAGAACCATCAGGCGGCCGCTTGGGCCAACAGAGCGGCAACATCAGCCTCATTTTTCAATCGTGCGTCCCTCCTCTGGCTCCGCCAGTTACAAGATCGTTTGCCTCCGGATGATAAGTGGCTGCACCAGGACATTAACAAGTTGGTAGCAGCTGTTGAGTACTCTGCCGATGCGTCCCTGGACGCAGCTAAGTTTGCCTCCCGCTCGCTCACCACCACCGTGGCATCACGCCGCCTTTTGTGGCTGCGCCAGTGGAGAGCTGATACCAAGTCAAAGTGGCAGCTGACTTTGGTACTGTTTAAAGGAGCTAATCTGTTTGGAGAGGCGCTTACCCCTATCCTCGTCGAGGACAAGGATAAGCGAAAGGTGATGCCATCTTCCTTCCGGCGTGGGGACAGGCACGTTGCCCCTTACCCACAGAGACAGCCCTTTCGGCCTAAGCCTGGACCCAGTGGGTCCTATCAGTATCGCCCCAACGTCCAGGGCCCCTACTGACAATCTGACAGGTCCAGCTTTCAGGACCAGGGCCGCAGACAACCGTCCTACAGGAAGTCCTTCAGCGGTAGGGGATCCTGCCCCTACTGTAGAGGCAAATGACTGCCCCTCCGTTCCTCCCATTGGCTGACGCCTCATACTGTTCAGGGACCAATGGGAGATAACAATGTCGGACGCCTGGGTTCTTCAAACCATCCGCCTCGGCCTTACCTTGGAACTCAGGTCAGCCCTGCCGTCGAGGTTATCGGTCGACCCTCCCTGGAGGATCCCAGGGGACAGGATTTCTCTAAACCAGGGGGTCATACTGCACCCAGATCCGCAATGGTTGCAGTTGACCGTCTGGCACTTGAGAGGATCCTCCTGACCAAGGACAGCCTCTCGGGGGGGGTAATTTCTATCATCCAGGCCTCCAGGCGGCCCTTTATGACAATTTACAACGCTACCTGGCGTTCCTTCTGCCCCTGGTGCGCCTCGTCTCACACGGACCCTATCACTGTGTCCATACCAGCTATCTTGGATTTCCTCCACGCCGGTTTCAATAAGGGGCTCACCCCCGACACCCTGCGTAGACACGTGGCTGCCCTGGGGACTGTTTTCTCGAATCGCCCCGAAGGCCCACTCTCTCATAACCCGCGGATTCGGAGTTTTCTCCGGGGTGCCTCCAACCTACGTCCTCCGGTGGTGCACCGATATCCCACGTGGGATCTGCCTCTAGTGTTCCAGTCCCTTATGTCTCCTCCATTCGAGCCTCTGGGCTCCATCGGACTATGTCTTTTGACTCTCAAGGTTGCCTTCTTGGTCGCAATTACATCTGTGCGTCGCATCTCGGAGTTGGTGGCCCTATCAGTGAGGGACGACTTATGCGTCTTCCACCCTAACAGGGTTGTTCTACGGATGGACCCCTCCTTTTTGCCAAAAAATCAACTCTCCTTTCCATCGGGCCCAAGAGCTGATCCTCCCGGACTTTTGTCCCGATCCACGGCATCCCTCCAAGGAACAGTGGCATGCCTTGGATGTAAGGAGGGCCCTTCGTCGATACATCAGACGCACTGCCCCCTTTCGCCGCTCCAAAGCGCTGTTTGTTTCCTTCCTCCCGGCTTCCTTGGGCAAGAAGATCTCCCCTTCAACCATAGGGAGATGGCTGAAGGCTTGCATTTTTAAGGCCTATACTATGAAGGGTAAGCCTCCGCCGGGGAGGATTCTTCATCACTCCACGAGGAGCGCCTCGACTACTGCTGCGTGGGCCACCCAGGCTTCTGTCCTAGAGATCAGCCAAGCAGCCACCTGGATGACACTGTCCCCTTTCATTAAACATTATAAGATTGACTCCTTCGCATCTGCAGAGGCATCATTCGGTCCCCGGGTTCTCCAATCTGTCACATCTGCGGCAACCACTCCGGACCCTTCAGCGGACCTGCTCTGATCAAACTTGCTTGGGTATATCCCACGCTTTGGATTCTCCAAGCAGCGCGCTGGAGAACGGACATTGCTTACCTGAACGTCCCTTCTCGGCGCGCTGCTGGAGAATCCAACCCACCCTGTCTCCGGTCCGGAGGTGCGTCTCGTCCTGCATGTCTACTTCTCTATTCTTCGTGATTAAACTGACTCCAGTAGAGCGAAGGAGGCGGATCCAAGGCAGAAAATTTAAAGGAACACACACACTCAGTCTCTGGCTATCACTCCATTGAATACCCACGCTTTGGAGTCTCCAAAGAAAGCGCGCCGAGAAGGGACGTTCAGGTAAGCAACGTCCGTTTTTGAACTTTATAGAATTAAGAAGAGTTGAGTAGAGGTAATCCCCGGGTTAGCGAATGTTCAAAGTTATGTGATAAGCACCCCCTAGCTTTTACTAACAAGTCCAGAAATTGCGAATGTTGCAGCACCATGGCAGTTGTTCGCTCTTATAAACTACCACAGAGGCTCTGCAACATTCACCCTGCCTATTCCCCCCCCCCCCGTGCCCCCTCCCCCGCCCAGCTGGGTCTTCACAGGCACTTCGCCTATAGAGACTCACCTTTTAAAGATCTCTCTGTCCTGGTTTCTTTACCTGTTTCATTGCTTCAGGCTTTCAGTGCATTCACAGAGAACAGGCCTAATAATGCGAGATCAGTAGTGCAAGATCTTGTGCTATTGATCTTGTGTGATCACACATTTTAGCCTCATTTCTGTGTGAATTGAGGCCTGGATGTTTGCAAACTTCGGGCCTTCAGGCCTTCCCTGTTTGCTGTTTCCTTGCCAAAACCTGCAGGAAGATTGCGTTACTGTAGGCTTTTGCAGCCATTTGCAAAAGGCCTTTGTTGGCATCAGCAGATCTTGGGAGGAGCAGGTGCATCCTCCAGAGCCTACAAGCAAAGGCTTTTTGCAAAGGGTTGCCAAAGCCTACAGGAACACAATCCTCGAGCGTTTTGCTGACGAGAAAGGAGGCCCGGAGTTGTGTGCATCCCTCCAAGCCTCCTTTTTCATTGCCAAAGTCTGACTCACGCAGTTTCTGGTGAGAAAGGAAGCGCAGAAGGGTACGTGTAGCCCTCCAGGCCTTCTTTTTCATTGCCGAAAGCCGACTTCAGTGGTGAGAAGGATGGCCCGGAAGAGCACACATGGCCCTCCGGACCTCCTTTTTCATCGCCAAAGGCGAAAAAGGAGGGAGCAGGCAGTGAAACAGAGGCTGGAGAGGAGACATTTCTTCATAAGGTAAGTGACCCAGCGCAGCAGGATGGGACGGAGCAATTGTGGGGACTTAAGGGGAGGGAGAATGAGGTATCTGTGGGTCAGGGGAGGCCTTGGGTGGTCTGAACCAGGGGACCTGTTCCATCACTAGGCTCCCCTATGGGGTTCCCCACCCCGAGATACCATTCAAGCTAAGAGATTCACTCCTACGAGTCCTCAGGTATTACGTTCGTAACTGAAGGACTACCTGAATATGAAAACATAATACAAGATAGAGAAACTTTTGAAATTGTAGCATTAAATTACTTCTGGATTAAAGTTAAAATGCTTCCATTTCCTAGAAATGATTATAACTATTGTTTGTTCTTTTTCTCATTATAATTTTTGAAAATCCATAATATATTAGATCGAAAATATATTTAACAAGAATATGTTCTTTTAAACAGCAAACTGCAAATCAGATGCAAACTGATTCTTTGTCTCCATCTCCTAAGACTGTGTCACCAGTGCCTTTAAATAACGCCACCAGTGCCCCAAGGTTTGGAACAGTTATTCCTAATCGCATCTTTGTTGGAGGAATTGATTTTAAGGTAATTTGGATGATTGAATAACAGTCCAACTTTTATTGTAATAGAATTGTTTTTATATTGTTACAAATATCTAAGAATTTACTAGTCTGGTGGATAGATACAGAAAATAAGTGTTACTTCTCCCCCATCTCATTCCTTAGTTGTTGTTGTTGTTCTTTATTAAAATGGGATTGTCATTACAGTGGATTCCAGTCTCCCACTCTGATCTATTTCAATAGGTTGTGGATTTTCCAGAACAAATTTACTAGTGTCTTTGTGAAGATAGAGAGTAGGGAATCATCCTAGCAGACCTAGCTTATTAGCCATGTGCTCTGATCATTCTACCTTTTATTTTACTGTTTTTTAAATCTTTCATTCACCCATAAATTCGCTCACTTTCACTTTTTAGTTTTTCAAATTATTCTTCTTGAGTTTTAAGTAGCATTCTTGAAAATATCCAGGTAACGTCTTCTCACTGCCTTCATAAGACCTTCTATTGAGTATGGAAAAGTGTGCGTTTTTTTCTATAAGCAATTATGAATGAGAAGATGTATGTTGAGAGAAGTGTAAACTAGCCACTTCCAATCCATTCAAAGGTCAATGTTGCAATTAACTAAGAGCAAAAGCAAAAAATCTATATTCTTAGACACTACAGGAAACATACATTCTTGAAAATATTTCCCTCCCATCATAGTTTAGTAAAATTTAAATATGCACCCAGCATTAAAAACTTAAAAGTGCTACTCTAATGAGATATTAATTCTTAAATATATTATTCAATTTATATAGAGAGCCATTATGGCACAATGGTTAGAATTCAGTATTGCAGGCTAATTCTGCTGACTGCCAGCTGTTCAGTTGTCACCGGCTCAAGGTTGACTCAGCCTTCCATCCTTCCGAGGTCAGTAAAATGAGGACCCAGATTGTTGGGGTCAATATGCTGACTGCAAACTGTTTAGAGAGGATTGTAAAGTACTATGAAGCAGTATGTAAGTCTAAGTGCTGTTGCTATTCGTTATATCCTTTTCAGCACTTCATTTTAACAAAATGCGCTTCCAAGGTGATTCATTCTTTTTTAAAAAGGCCAATCCTTCCCATTTTATTTCCTGCAATAACATTTCTTTCTGTGTCTTTGCAGACTAACTTTTCTGGGAAATGGTCTTGAAAATCATTTATTATCAGGAATGTCAATATATCCAAAGAAACTCTGCTGATTTTTCTCTCCCTTGTATTATTTCCCTTTTTTTAAAAAAAAAAATCAGAATTCCATGGAAGTGGAAATTATATACAATATGGGTAAGTCTAGCAGAATTGGCCCACTTTAGAAAAGATTGCAGGTAGCCTTATTGTACAAACTGCTGAAGAATATAATTGGAAAGTAAAAATAGTATATAAAAGATTGAAATTAGTTTTGATTGAGCAAACATGCCAATTATTAAAAGAATGTCAATATTAAGTGATAATTGTATTTTAACTAGATTTACTAGTATTAAATCTAGTATTATAAGATGCAGTCTTACTCTCTCTCTTCCCCCTCCCCATATTATTTATTTCAATAGACTAACGAGAATGACCTGAGGAAATTTTTTTCCCAATATGGCTGTGTGAAAGAAGTAAAAATAGTAAACGACAGAGCTGGAGTATCAAAAGGGTTAGTAAACCAAAACATTTATTAAATTAATATACTGCTGAGAGGCTGTATATAGTCTTCCAAAAATTAAGAGCATGGTATAAAAGTCCTTCAAGTCTGTAATTCTGTAAGCAAATTATGTGGGAGTCAGTTTAAACAATATTAGGTTTCTTAGTAAAAGTGCATAGGCTGTGTTTGGTTGAAAACAATTTCTAGAGGCCAAATTGTGTTTTTCATTTGCAATAAAACAATATGTCATGATACTCAATTAAAATCCATTTAATCCTCTTATCATTTACTTCTTCATTCACATTCCTTTTATCAATGTTGTTATTCTTAAAGATGCCATTAAATTTTTTGAAAATAATATAATTTATATGGAATTATTAAATTTACTTAGTTTATATACTATAGAGTTATTCCAAACAAAGATGGGCAGTATATAAATTAAATAAATAAATGCATAGTATTATGCAACATAACTGAAATGTTTATTAATAATCCTGTGTTGTCAGTCTGTTGTATAGTTCTTATTCAATAAAAGCTGTTCTAAAACATCTCTTTAATTATTTTATTCTTCACTGTGATATTTCTCTATCATGCAAATGAGTCTCCATGTCTGTGCTTTGTATCATTTGGAATGTTTCAGCAAAGCAATTTTTGGCATACTATATCTGCATTTTTGTCCATAGCAGTATCTATTGTGTTACCTCAGCTCCTTCTCAACCCCCAGAAGTACTTTCAACAGCATTCTCAGATTTTTTTTCCCTCTTCATCTTCATATTTCCCCAAATCATTTCTATTTTCTTGTTCCTTGTGGTTATTGTTATTGTTTTTCCTTATTCTACATTTGAAAAGGAATAATTTGGGGGAAAAATAGATTTCATTGAGGTTTTTGTTCAGACTATTCTACTTCTTAATAAGATTTTAGAGTTTAGATAATTAAAGAAGCCTTCCTGTAAATATGCAATTTGAGTAAAGTTACTACATCTGACAAACGTGTATGTCTCATGTTTATAGGCAAAGGCCAAGAAGTTGAGGCATGTCATCTTTGCTAAGTATTAGTAAAACAAACCTGGTAGAACATTGCCCTTTGGTTTAAAATTTAAGAAGAAAGCACTGCCTAGCTCAGAAAACATGTGTGTATGTAAGGTTCCTTCACAAAGCAAGTGTCTTCCGCTAGCTGAAATTAAAAAAAAAAAAAAATCAAAATTATTCCCAGAAGCATATATAGTACAATAATGTATTTTCCCAAAGTGCATTTTTTCACCACTTTTTTCAATGGCTAAAGTATTCAACACTTCTGCAGAAGATTTTGCCTGTTCTTCATCAAACCCAGGGCTTTAAGTGATTTGGTACATACTGCACCAAAAGCTACCATATTGGCAGTTTCATCAGCTATGGCTTCTGTTTCCATCCTAATATATTCCTAAAGTGTTGGCTATCATCTTCTGGGTTTAGTAGAAATATTCACAGATTTACTCTTCAATGTTCATTATTCAGTTTGAAGATAATGAAGTGGATTATATTCCAAAATAGACATACTGCCTGTCATAGGGTTACAGGTCTATTTTCTTGAATAATCGATAGTACTGCAGAGCACACTTCCATATGACTTACTTACTTTGCACCTAAATAGCAGGTTGATCTTCCCTTTTACTTAGGCTCGAATTCTAGATAATCAGTTTCATTTCAGTGATAGATACTTCCTTTTTAACATACTGATCACAAGTACATCTTTATCAGAAGGCGCTTCATTTCACTGGTTTATTACTATTGCTATACTCATACCTGCCTATATGATATTTTGTCTCTATCATACTTTTGTTGAGGTACATAAGCATATTCATTTATTACTATAACTTGCCACTCTCGTAGGAGCACATGAAGATTTTGAACAAATAATCTTATTTTCTATTGTTGATTGATTACAGTCCTACTTTTCTTGTATTTAGAATATGATATAAAGCATAATTGGTTCAAAGAATCAAGGAAAACAACTTCAGCTATATGGTTTTAATTTATAGTTCACTACAGCCATTCAACTATATCAAGAATTATATCATAGTTAAAAATAAGCATCCTATTCATCTATACAAATCCCACAGAAAAGTTATATGTCATTTTATGCAAATAAATTATTTCTTCACTTGAAACCTTATTTTAAAAATCATCATAATTGCCAGATGTGTTTCGATGCAAAAATTCACAAAAATAGCAAATTGAAATGAAAGAATTCTCAGTTTGAAAAATAGATTCATTTTATTGAAAGTAATTCCAGAAGGATATCTTTTATGCTAATTACAGCTTCAACAGTTGAATTTTATACTGAATGTATTTTTCTTCAGCATTAGTGAACTTGGAAATTTGACCTAGAATCAAATATTGTTACACTCTCCTAATATAAATCAGAAAATGTCTAGAAATTACAGTTTTTTTTAAAAGGACTAAATAAAAACTGAATGTACAACTTAACCAAAGCATTTAGGATGTAAGTTTATATTAACATTTATGCTAGTTTTATTTTATTTACATACCATTCTGAGTTTTATCTGTTTTTGCTTTTGTCTCATACAAGTCTTACTTGAGTTATATTGTCAAGCTAGAGTTACAGCAGAATCTTCACGTTTCAATTCCATACGTAAAGTGCTATGGTTCTTAACTTCCAGAATTCTGTTTTGATTAACATAGGAAGCATCTTTATTGTGAGATAGAGGTTTTTTCTGGTTAATAAGAATTTGTTTTCTGGCTACTGTTTTAAGCCTGTGGCTTAAACTTTTCTTCTATAAATAAAAAAAAATACATGGAAGTAACATGTTTCTTTTAGAAGATCATAATCTGTTTTCTCTTTGGGAAAAATGTTTTTTAAAAGCCTTATTCTCAGTAGAGAAGCTGAAACAAACAGTTGCTTTACATTCCTTTTTTATAGACTACAAAATGCCTCAAAATTGTCAAACAATACATTAACATTTTGGAAGACTGCACATATAAAGTACTTTAAGGAAAATAATTTCTGTTATTTTACTTAGGTATGGGTTTGTCACATTTGAAACTCAGGAAGATGCACAAAAAATTTTACAAGAGGTAAATGATTATTTTATTTTATTTATTACATAGAGAGTAGTAATCCTCTCACATTTACGTATTTGTGAAGATTGTTATTTGAAGTCTGTAGGAACATCATTTTTTTCCAGATTTGGTGGGCACCATCACAAAATAGCTACCATAATGTATAATCAATATTAAAGCTATGTGTACAAGAGAGAATCATGCAAGTTACTTACAGGAGATACAGTGGGTCTTTTTAGATACCATGGACATTTGGGCTACTCTTATGTTCATGGGCATTGTGTTATAGAAATGGGATGTTCAAAAGCAGAGAAATTGATTGAAATGTGTAAAAAGATTTTTTAAAGCTGTCTTCATTTCCAGTCAATGTATCCATGGCAATCAAGCGAGGGTAGAAGATTTCTGATGCTCCCTTCTAGCTTCCCACAATGAAACTCAATGGGGAAGCCGGCAGGAAGTTGGAAGTCACTCCCACTGCTTTTTTGCCCTCCCATGGTCATTAGGTAAGAAAATAACTCTGAGGTAATGACGCAGTGGGGCTCTGATTGTGCAGTAGAAAGTTAAAAATCACAGCAGGCCTAGAAGTTTGAAATTGCTTTTATGTGGCACAGAAGAAAATAAAGATGACAATGTCTTACCTTATTGGGAAGGGCTAGCGGAATGGGACAACTCGCCACAGCCAACTCGCTGCAGGACAACTCACTGTGGGACAATTCAACAAATACAAAAGTTAATTTTGATGGAATTGTAGCCAATAATAATAAAATAAGGTCAATCCAGAAATATATGAATTAACAATAATTTTGAAAAAAATGTCACCAATAATAAAAGTAATAATGAAACAATTAATACAGTATTGAATTGTCACTGCAAGTTGGCCATGATGAGTTGGCTGCAGCAAGTTGACAGTTGCAAGTTGGCCATGGCAAGTTGTCCTAGACCCAGGGCTAGAGGCAGCAGGTAATCACTTGAAGAAAGCATACATACAAGTCGGGAGGGGGGGTGGTTGGGGAGGGGGGAGAAAATGTATGTAAAACTTTTAAAACTTTTTCAATTAAAAAAAAGAAAGAAAGCTACTCTTGGATAGCTATCAAATGCTTTAACATGACAAGACATGTCAAATAGCCAACTCCCAACACAATTTTATTTTAGGCATAGGAACATAGAGAAACAGGCATTCCTAGTCCTTCAAAACCCTTGGTTCCAAGATATCAAGGGGTTTATAATTTAAAGCCAGTGCCCTGAAGAAAATGCAGAGAAAAAAAAATTAGGGATTGTTTTATATTTTGAATTCATATTTTTTGAATTTTATATTCTCAAAATCTTTATATAGTAATATTAATTATTTGAACAAAATAATTGTAATAGTAACCAAGCATCCCCCCCCAAAATTGCAAGAGGTTTTTTGTAAGATATTTAATGAAATAAATATCTGAAAAAATTGTTGGATTGTTGGTAAACATTTTGTAAAACAAGATTTAGAAGTAAGTTTATTATTGGTTGGATTTTATATGCCGCCCTTCTCCAGAGACTCAGGGCAGCTTACAATGCGTTAAGCAATAGCCTTCATACTTTTGTATATACCTGCTTAGTAGGGCTTTTGGCCCCTCCAAGCGGTGTTCTTTTTTATACAAAGTCAGCTTATTGCCCCCACAATCCATGTCCTCAATTTACCTACCTCAGAAGGATGGAAGACTGAATCAACCTTGAGCCTGGTGAGATTCGAACTTGTACTAATTGCAGGCAGCTGGCAGCTAAGTGCTATTTAACAGCGCTTTAGTCCACTGCTCCACCAAGTAATATAAATAACATATTTCCTTTGTTTTGTTTAGGCTGAAAAATTAAATTATAAAGATAAGAAACTGAACATTGGTCCAGCAATAAGAAAACAACAAGTAGGGATTCCTCGTATGTATTTGTTTTATCTCCCTCTTTGCCCATCCTCCAGTGAAATCTCTTTCAAGCAGAGCACTAGACATAACCATTAAGCTGCTAGAATCAAGAGATTATTTGCTGCACATGAGCCTTCTGATTCACCCTATTTATTCATATTACATCAATAATCTTGAACAGTGATGGCTAACCTTTTTCTTGTGTACCAAAAGCACACATGTGCATGCCCGACAGCACACATGCATGCTGGCACCCATAATGTGATGCAGCTGCCCTGCGCATGACTCCCCACGCTCCCGCCGTGCATGTACATGCGACCCCCGCCCCCGTTTAGGGCCTAGTAGGCCTCCCTAAAGCCAAAAACGGGCCACAGGGGAAGTGCTGCTCTCCTGCATGACCCCCCCACGCATGTGCATGCAACACCCCACACATGCATGCGCATCTCCCGCATGCGCCCCTCCACATCCCAAAAATCAGCTGGCCAGCAGGAGGCGCGCGCACATGCACGGTGGAGCTGAGCTGGGCGATGGCTCATGTGCCCGCAGAAAGGGCTCCATGTGCCAGCTGTGGCACACATGCCATAGGTTTGCCATCACGGATCTAGAATCCCTCCATGTGGCATTCAGTCTGGCCACATGAGGGTTATGGGAAGGGCAAGAGATGCATATCTCTTTCATTTCTCTGTAGCTTCTCCACCTACTACTTTCTCTTCACTTTCAGCCATTCAAACTGCTAAGGGAGAACCACAATATTTCTGTTCCAGCTGATTAACAGATATTGTAAAACTTTGAAATTTGCTTGAAGTGGAACCTGTTGACCATGGAAAATTTTTAGACCCACACTTCTACCGTGCAAATGCTACAGAAAATAAGTATTTCATTTGCATTGTGGTGAAATAATGTTCTACAGATAGTCCTTGCTTACTAACCATAATTGGGTCCAGGAATTCTGTCACTTAAGTAACACGGTTGTAAAGTGTGACATCACATGATTGCATTGACTTACTATAGGAGTTCCAGTAATCCCAGTTGCTACTGTCACATAGTTCCCATATAGTCACAGCATCTCAGAGTCACATGATCACCATTTGCAACCTCCTACTGACTTCCCCGTTGGCTTTGTGTGTCCAAAGTTGGCAGTGAATGTTGCAAATGGTAGTCATGTGACACTGCAACTTAATTGCAAGCTGATTGCCAAGTGCCCACAATTATGTGACTGGATGGTGCTGCAATGGCTGCAAGTACAAGGATCCGTCATATGTCCCCTGAAAGGGATCAAGCCTAGATTAGTTTGGATTGGGGTGGGCAATTAATGTGGCAATGGAAAGTGTAAGAATCCCTATTGCTAAGTGATGTAGTCATGTGTTGTGCTTTATGATTGCATTGCTTAGCAACAAATTCCCATCCCAATTGTAGTTTTAAGTTGGGGACTACCTGTTTATCACTTTTGCCTTAATTTATATGCCAAGTTCTGTAGTGTTTTCCTGTTACTCGTGATGCAGATTTAGACTTCGGCTTAGACTTAGATTTGTTGTAGCCACCGAACTGATTGACTCTGGGCAAATTACCACTGTATTTCTCTGTTCCATCAATAAAATCCTACCTGTAAAATGATTTGTATATACTTAAATTCTTGCTTAAGAAATTTGAGGAAATTTAATAGACGCCTCCATGTCTGATTAATTTTTTTGTCCCCAAATTTTCAAACTTACATATATTGCATATCTGATTTTTACTAACTAAAACCTTGTTGTTCTAAGAGCACAAAATGATAAAAAGATACACATTTATATTCTGTCATTATTTCAGGTTCCAGTATAATGCCAGCAGCTGGAACAATGTACTTAACAACTTCAACTGGATATCCATACACTTACCATAATGGAGTAGCTTATTTTCACACTCCTGAAGTTGCATCTGTTCCTCAGCCATGGGTAATTCTTTTTTATATAGGAATATCAGATTTTCTGATACATAATATGCTTTATTTTATTACTCTTTGTTAGCATGCTTTGTAAACTGTGGTTAATGCAGCAGTTTTATAATAGTGTTGCCATTGCAGTTTTATTCCATGCAGCTGTTGCTAATAATAATAATAACAACAACGATGATGATGCTGATGATGCAGGTAGTCCATGGGTTACGACAGCAATCCTGAGAAGTTTGGGTTGCTGTTGTAACATAAAGATGTATGGGTCATTAAGCAGGAAGAGATGGGAGTCCCAGCTAAGGAGGGCAAGAAGGGAGGAAGGCCTGAGAAAGCTGGCACAGGCCACGTAGGAGGCCTAGGAGAGCTAACACAGATCACACCTAATTGTGAAGACTGGGGAGAACCAATATAGACAATGCATGCATCAGGGTAAGGGGCAATCAGATTGCCCATATCTCACAGAAGACAGGAAGAACCAGCAGAGACTGTTATGGGTGGGGGAGATGCTGCAGGCAGGTGAAAAATCAGGAGCAACTTAATGGAGCAATTTGCAACTTTCCTTGCTAGCTTCCTCATTGTGTTAGCTTGTTAAACACTGCATTCACGTACAGCACTAAGCCAAGACATAATCATGATTAACTAACATAAACCAGTAGTGGACTGCTTCCAACTACTTTTCACATCAAACCAAAAATAAACAAACCAAATTATAGATAAGTGTTATATATAAAACAGGATAGTAGTTTTATGAAGGTTAATATTTATCATGGTCAATTTCGATTGATTTCAAAACAGGTTTCAAATTTTATTTATCAAATTTGTGTGTTGCCAAGTCTTCAAAGACTCTTAAATACAATAACATTTTACCAAATAAGAGAAAATGACACTACATTATACACAAATACAGATCTATAATAGTGTTAGCTATAAATAAATACTAAAAAATAAAACTTAAGAAAAAAGGCAAATGGTTATTTTTTTAAAAGCCCTTTGGAAGAGTTTGGTCTAAAAGCTTCCAGAAAGCTGTTACAAAGGAGGCCCATTTAACTTCTAAAGAAAGCCTGTTCCACAACATAGATGTCACAATATTATTTTTTCTGGTCTTAACCTTTTTTATTTCACAGAAATAGTGTTCCACAAGTGGCCACTATTACAGGGATCTAGGAAAAGTCAAAAACCCAGAATCCTAATAATAAATTAGTATTGATGTATATGAGAGTCTGTTTGGTGTAGTGGTTAAGGCATCAAGATAGAAACTAGGAGTTCATGAGTTCTAGTACCACCTTGGACACATAGCCAACAGGGTGACCTTGGGCCAGTCATTGTTTCTCAGCTTTTAGGTAGCAGACAGTGATAAACCACTTGAAATTTTGCTGAGAAAACTGTACAGACGTATCCAGGAAGTATCCAAGAATAAAGACTGATTTGAAGGCAAAAAAGATACGTATACAAATTATTTATGTTTCACATTTCTGAACTGCCTATCTCCCTCAAAGATTCCCTCAAGACTCTCCGGAAATGAAAGGATGAGGGAGTCTGCAATGGATGACGAAGCAGGTAGAGCACACAACCCTAGACAAGATGTGCATTAACTGAATGAAACTTATTTATCCTCTTTTACAAAAACTAGTATTTTAACAATGCAAGTATACAGTGCATTCAGAAATTACTCAGACCCCCTTCATCTTTGTCAATTTTGTTATGCTGCAGCCTGATTCTACAGTTGTTGAAATTCGTTTTTTTCTAATTAATCTACACTCAGAATTTTAGAAATGTCTGTAAATTTATTAAAAAGGAAAAAACCCTGAAATATCACATTGGGATAAGTATTTAGACCAGTAGTTCTCAACCTTCCTAATGCCGCGACCCTTTAATACAGTTCCTCATGTTGTGGTGACCCCAACCAGGGGTGGGTTCTAAATTTTACTACCGGTTCTGTGGGCGTGGCTTATTTTGTGGGTGTGGCTTGGAGGTCATGTGACTGGGTGGGTGTGGCTAGCTGGTCATGTGACCGGGTGGCCATGGCTATGTGTATAGGGACTACTCAGAGGGCTGAAAAAAGTCATTTCTGACAGGTCCTCGCACTTTTGACTGGTCCTCACATTTGTGACCATCCTCACATTTATGCCCGTGCAGCATTCTTAACAACCATGTCACTCATTTCACAACTGCTTCTCTTCACCATGGTGATAAGGCAAAAACCATAAAATGTGAGGACAGTCGTAAATTCGAGGACTGGTCAAAAGTGCCAGGACCAGTCAAAAATAACTTTTTCAACCCTATGAGTCCATGCGCACAAAAGGACTACCCAGAGGGCTGAAAAAAGTGATTTCTGACAGGTCTTCGCACTTTTGACCGGTCTTCGCACTTATGACTGGTCATCATTTATGCCCATTGTAGCATTCTTAACAACCATGTCACTCATTTCACAACTGCTTCTCTTCACCATGGTGACAAGATAGGGCAAAAACGTAAAATGTGAGGACAGCCATAAGTTCGAGGACTGGTCAAAAGTCCGAGGACCAGTCAAAAATAACTTTTTCAGCCCTCTGAATAGTCCATGTGCACAAAAGGACTACCCAGAGGGCTGAAAAAAGTGATTTCTGACAGGTCCACACTTTTGACCAGTCTTCGCACTTATGGCTGGTCATCATTTATGCCCATTGTAGCATTCTTAACAACCATGTCACTCATTTCACAACTGCTTCTCTTCACCATGGTGACAAGATAGGGCAAAAACATAAAATGTGAGGATAGTTGTAAGTTCGAGGACTGGTCAAAAGTGCGAGGACCAGTCAAAAATAACTTTTTCAGCCCTCTGAGTAGTCCATATGCATAAAAGGATACAGCAATAGAGAGGGAAGAAGGAAGGGAAGGGAAATTAGAGTAGGAGTGGGGGGAAGAGAGGGAGGAAGAGAGGAGGAGAAAGAGAAAGGAAGAGGAATAGGGAGGAGAAGAAGAGGGGGGGAAGAGAAAGTAAGAAGGAAAGAAAAGAGAGAGATGGTAGGTTTGAGGAGAAAGATTGCTGTACAATAAAAAAAACGAAAGGGAAGAAAACCAACCCCAAACAAATATAAAGATATTAAGATAAAGAATGAATTGTTAAACTTTAAAGAATAAAAGAGAACAAATATGAATAAATAGCAATAATTAGAAACACGCATACAAACATACAATGTATTTTCTTTGAACAGAGTATTTGGCCGGTTCACAAATTTAAACAGTATTTAGTCATTTCAATTAAATTTACAATTTCTATATTTCCTTTTTGCCATATTTATTCCTCATCTATTTTTTTGAAAAACCAATATTACCCTTCATCCTCATCTCTAATCTAATCAAATTCAGTTTTTCCCTTCTATTCTATATTATACCCCTTCACATTGTCATCTATTTTTACATCCATCCTCACATTGGTTAATTATGTAATTATGTAATACAGTTGTTTAATACAAATTCAACATTTTAATATAAACCAATTAGTTATATAACTACCTTTTTTGTATATTAATCAATATGAACATGAATATTCCAATTATTTCCATGCAATCCAATTTCTTACAAATCAATTAATTATATTTACCAATAATAATAAACCAAATAATTTCCCCCATATATTCCTCCAAACCACAACTTAACCATTTCTGCTTTCAACACAATATACAATTAATAGTATCTCAATTATTACAATTCCCTAGTTAAATAGAGCTTTTTTTCTTTTGTGTTTTAAAATCTTGAACCTCCTCTTTTGCCCTAAATTTCCCATTGTTTGTAGTTTTGCACCTACCTTTTTTGGTGAGGAAAAAAAGAAATCTGTCTCTGCCTCATTTTGTCACGTTGCAGCAAAGACCCTTCTTTACTTTCAGTTTCACTTTTCAGCATAGCTAGGGGGGAAAAATCTGCACCTCTTTGCAGCTAGCAAGAGAGCCCTCCGCAAAACAGCTGAGAGCAAATCAGCTGAGAGTCAGGAGGCTGATCAAATCAACTTATGGTAATTAACCTATGCTGAAGCTGAAAGGGGCTGTTTTTTCTATTTTTGCAGGCATCGGTCTACTCCTTTGTTTTCTTTTAACACTGATCAGCTGTAGGGCGGCCCTTTGAAGCCTCACGGCAACAATTTAAACAATTTTTTTCCCTCTAGCCATCAGCTGGGATTCAGGAGGCAGGAATAGATTGGGAGTGGGCGGGGTAAGCAAACGGCGAACGGCAATCCAACAGAGGCAGAGGGTGAGGGTGAGTGAAGGCGTGGGGGGGGGGCGAGAGAGGGCTTTGGCGACCCCTGTGAAATGGCCGTTTGACCCCCAAAGGGGTCGCGACCCCCAGGTTGAGAACCACTGATTTAAACCCTTTGCAATAACACTTGAAATTTAGCTGTGGTGCCTCCCATTTCTCTTGAATGTTGCTGACATGTTTCTACATCTTGATAGAAGTCCACCTGTGGTAAATTAAATTGATTGGACATGATTTGGAAAGGCACACCTCTCTATAGAAGGCCTCACAGCTAATAGTGCAAACTGTAGCAGAGCAGAAGCCATGAGGTCAAAGCAACTGCCTGCAGAGCTCAGAGACAGAATTATTGCAAGGCAAAGATCTGGGGAAGGCTACAAAGGAATTTCTGCTGCACTGAAGGTTCCTAAGAGCATAGTGGCCTACATAATTCTCAAATGGAAGAAGTTTGGCACAACCAGGACTCTTCTGAGAGGTAGTCACCTGGTCAAACTGAGCAATCGGGGAAGAAGGGCCTTAGTAACAGAGATGACCAAGAACCCAATCTATCTGAGCTCTAGAGATCCTGTGTGGAAGTGAGACAGAGTTCCAGAAGAACAACTATCACTGCAGCCCGTCCACCAGTTTGGACTTTATGGCAAAGTGGCTAGATGGAAGCCTCTCCTCGGTTCATGAAAGCCTGCTTGGAGTTTGCAAAAAAGCACCTGAAGGACTCTCAGACTGTGAGGAATAAGATTCTCTGGTCTGATCAAACCTACACTGTGTGCACAATTATTAGGCAAGGGAGTATTTTGACCATATTCTTTGTATGCATATTTTCCACCTCCAAGCTGTATAAACTTAAATGCTTAGTCGCAGGGGTGGGCAAATGAGGCCCTTTTACAACCTGTGGACGTCAACTCCCAGAATTCCTGAGACAGCTTGGCTGTCTCAGGAATTCTGGGAGTTGACATCCACAGGTTGTAAAAGGGCCACATTTGCCCACCCCTGATTTAGTGGATATAAGTAGATCAGGTGATGTGTATTTGTGTAATGAGGGAGGGTGTGGCCTAAGGAGATCAACATCCTATATCACGGTGTGCATAATTATTAGGCAACTTCTTTTCCTCAGGCAAAATGGGCTAAAAAAGAGATTTAACTGACTGAAAAGTCAAAAATTGTAAAATGTCTTCAGAGGGATGCAACACTCTTGAAATTGCTAAGATATTGGGGCGTGATAACAGAACCATCAAATGTTTTGTTGCGGGTCACTGCTATTGGTCACTGCTATTTGTCTGTAGTGGTCTTTTTTTTTTTGACCACTGTCAAAAAATGTTTATTTGTAAATTTTGAGTTGTTTGTTTATTATTCTCACTAACAGATGAAAATAAATGAGATGGGAAAATTTTCATTTTTCATTTAGCTACATAATAATTCTGCACAGTAATAGTTGCCCAATAATTGTGCGCACATAGATATTCTCCTAAAAAAGCCATAACCTCACTTTTATTTTCTTAAATATTCAGGTTTGAAGTTTCATTTTGGATTCACCGAGAGCATTGTAGTTGTTCAATAATAAAATTAATCCTCCAAAATATAGTTTAACTAATAATTGTGCACACAGTGTGGATTGAACTCTTTGGTCTCAATTCTAAATGTTATATATGGAAGAAACCAGGTACCTCTCATCAACTGCCTAATATCATCCCAACAGTGAAGCTTGGTGGTGTTTTTCAGCAGCAGGGACTGGGAGATTGGTCAGGGTTGAAGCAAAGTTCAGGGATATCCTCAGTGAAAACCTATTCCACAGTGCTCAGGACCTCAATCTGCACCGAAGGTTCACTTTCCAACATGACAATGATCCTAAGCACACAGCCAAGACAATGCAGGAGTGGCTTAGGGACAACTCTGAATGTCCTAGAGTGGCCCAGCCAGAGCCCTTACTTGAACCCTATTGACCATCTCTGGAGGGACCTGAAAATGGCTGTCCACTGACAGTCGCCAACCAGCCTGACAGAGCTTGAGAAGATTTGCAAGGAAGAATGGCAGAAAATCCCCCAATCCAGGTGTGCAACACTTGTTGCATGACACCCAGAAAGACTCTAGGCTGTGATTGCTGTCAAAGATGCTTCAACAAAGTATCAAAGAGTGAAGGGTCTGAATACTTATGCCAATGCAATATTTCAGTTTTTTCTTTTTAATAAATTTGCAGACATTTCTAAAATTTTGTTTTCACTTTGTAATTATTGGATACTGAGTGTAGAATGAGAAATGAATTTCAAAACTGTAGAATCAGGCTGGAGCATAATAAAATTGACAAAAGTAACGGGATCGGAATACTTTATAAATGCACTGTATTTTTAAGTAACATTGAAAATCTGAGTATATCTGAGCAAAATACTTTTTCAAATAGTTTTTACTAAGAATTATAAATAAAAAATAAAAATCAATACCAAATATAAATAGAAAAGTACAAGGGAAAAAGTGAGGTGTGAAAAGGAAAAAAAGAAAGAAAATAGAAAATAAGTACTGTATTTTTCGCACTATAAGACACTCCGGACCATAAGATGGCAGCTAGCTTTTGGGGAGGAAAACAAGAAAAAAAAATTCTGCCTCTTGCCTCCCAGCAATTTGCCTCCTTGCAGCAAACAGTAAACAGCCTGGTCAGCTTCAGCACAGCCTGATTTAGCATGAGCAGCTGATTGGCAGTTGGATTGGCCTCCTGGAATACCGCCGTTCAGCTGTTCCAGGTGGCGGGAATTGCCACTGCCTCCGCGCCCCCCCGTTTTTGGCCTCCACGCATCCTGTTTTCAGCCTCCGTGTGTCCCTTTTTCAGCCCGTTCCAGGTGACAGGGATCACCGCTGCTGCCTATCGCCACCAAATGGGGATCGCTGCCGCCTGGAACGGGCCGAAAATGGGGCACGTGGAGGCAAAAAATGGGGCATGCGGAGGCAGTGATGGGCGGCAGCAATAACAGCAGCCTGGAACAGCTGATCGGTGGTATTCCAGGAGACTGATCCCACCACCAATCAGCTGTTTGTGCTAAATCAGGCTGTGCTGCAGTTAACCCTGCTGTTTGCTGCAAGGAGGCAAATTGCTGGGAGGCAGAGGCTGAACGGTGGGGGCCAGCAGGTAGGTGGGCTTTTAGTAACATTCGCTCTATAAGATGCACAGACATTTCCACCCACTTTTTTGGGGGGGTGGGAAGTGCGTCTTACAGACCAAAAAAATATAGTAACTGTTCATCCTAGCAGATAAAAACAATTTTAGTAGTGCTTCACTGTCTCTAAATAAAAAATAATCTCTCTTCTCCCCATAGCATATCTCAAATAAAGAAAACAAAGTCCAAATTCTAGATCAATCAATCTTGTCATCAAAAGTCCAGTAAAGGGAAACAGATATTTTTAACGATGATCAAATAAGCCAATCTTGCAAACCTTTTCTAAGTTTTTAAAATTACACTATAACTCCTTCAAAAAAGTCCTAGAATTAGTTTGCCCTATCGTCTGTGCTTCAAAGTGAAAATTCTTCAGAATTTAACAGATTTTAATTGGTATCAATAAGTAAAGTATCCCTTTGTCACTTCTAAAAAAAGTCTTTCCTAATCTTAGCAGAATTCTTTTATATATCCAGAAGAAAAAGTCCAAATCAGTTTCCTGTTTAACATCTGTTTATCTCCTTTAGGGAATAAATCATCAGATCCATTTCCATTACATTTAAATTCCCTTTCAAATTAGTTTCATAGACATTATGCTTTGTCAATTTTATCAAATATTTCATCCATTCTGTCGAAAAACCTATGTAGAGATATTCCAAAACCTATAATTTCTTTCCATTTTCTTTATCCTCTGGCTCTATTGTCCGACCTTCAAGGTCTCCTTATCATTAAAAAAAACAATCAAATCAATCTCCATTTTCCATCAGAAAATATCTTCTAAATAATTCAAAACTATAATTCCAAGTCCTCTAGCCCCTTAATTATTAATTTTCCAAAATCTATATAATATCCTTAAAACTTTTAAAGTCAAATTTACACCATCATCTTTTAAGGGGGTGAAAACTCAATCAATGAATACAATAAGACCTTGCTGATCTGAAGGGTTTTACTCGCTCTAATATGCAAACAATTTTAAAAAACGAAGTGATTAAGATGTAAGACTCGGTCAAATGTGATGTCTATAAAGTCTGGTTTATGAGTGTGAGTTTGATGTAATCCTGAATCCCCGCCAGTCCACTCATAAACCAACCGAAAAAAACTGCAATTTCATGATCTACACATGAGTAGATGATACAGTCATGTCAATGATCACCACAAATGTCTCCCTTGTTCCAGAGAGATTTTGCCAGCTCAGATCTAGCATTGATTTCCCTTGCAAAAGCTGTCTTGCTAACCAGCCAAAGCTAGAAAGACATTGACTCACCATGTGCCTACAGGTAATCTCCATCTCAGCAAAATACTAATTGATGTTCTTTTCTTCTTTTTAAAGTCACGTTCAATTTCTAGTTCTCCTGTGATGCTAGCTCAGCCAATTTATCAACAACCAACATATCACTATCAGGTAACAAAGATTGCATTTGTTCAATATGATTGTAAATAAGGGAAATCTTCTTTTTGTTTATGTAACAAAAACATTGAAAAATTATCAATATATTCTATTTGGATTTTATTGATTAATAATATCTTTTTTATTTATTGTAATGGTTTCAATGTTTATTTTATTTAAAGTTTGTATAGACAGTCTTTGACTTATGACCATAATTGGGACTGGAACTTTGATTGCTAAGAAAGGCAATCCTTAAGTAGGTTGCACCCAATTTTATGACCATTTTTGCTATGGTTATTAAGTGAATTACATCATTAATCCAGCTTCCCTCATTAACTTTGCTTGTCAGACGCCAGCTAGGAAATGGTGATCGTATGGTCCTGGAATGCTGCAACTATTATAAATATATGCCAGTTGCCTAGTGTCCGAATCATGATCGCATGACGGGAGATGCTGCAACGGTTGTGTAATGACCAGTTGTAAGTCAGTTTTTTCAGCATCTCCATTACATTGAATGGTCATTAAACATATGGTCATTAGTCAAGACTAACTGTATGTACAGTATACATTGCTTTAGAATTTTGATTAGACAGAGTATTAATAAAAAAATTGTTTTTATCTATCCTAGGCTCCTGCACAGTGCCTTCCTGGACAATGGCAGTGGAGTATTCCCCAGGTAAATTGGAACATTTTTCTTTCTTTCTTTCTTTTAATCTTTATTAACATTTAAAATCCAAAAATTGGATTTAACTTAAATCCAAGTTAAAATATCTCTATGACAAAAACACATCTGTAATAATTATTCAATTCAACGTCTTTCTGACAGTATGTAATTCTCAACTTTCTTCATCTATTCCCACATATTCCTACTTAATCAACATATTTAAACACATCTTATTTTATTCTATACATTCCTTATTTTTAATTTCTATCCATCAATATAAATTTTCCCAAGTTAAGTAGTATTCCGAGTCTTCCTTATTATTTGATTCTAAAGTAAATTGGTCCATTTCTGCACATTCAAAAATTTTCCAGATTATTGCATAGTCTATTGGTATAGTGGACATTTTCCAGGCTTGCGCAAGTACAATTCTAGCTGCTGTAGTTTATTATTTATTTATTTATTTATTTATTTATTTATTTATTCGTAGTTATATGAATTCATAGTTATATGAATGATTAAATATTTTATCCTTTTAGGGTAATTTCCTTTAATAATACCCAGAAGAAACAGTTCAGGTTTAAATTCTATTGTAATTTCTTTTAGCCATTTTTTTATTTTAATCCAAATTTTTTTAACTTCTGGGCAAAGCCACCATACATGGAAGTAGGTGCCTTGTACTTGGTTGCATTTCCAGCAATTAGGTTTTAGGTTGGGGTACATTTTTGCGAGTCTTGTTGGGGCTAAATGCCACCTATAGAACATTTTATACTGGTTTTCTTTATATGCGACAGATTTTGTTAATGTATAGTTTTTTCCCCAAATTTTTCCCATTCTTCTAACTCAATGTTGTGCCCAATATTTTTTGCCCATGCTATCATCGATCCCTTTACAATACCTTCTTCTAAGTCAAAAATTTAATAAATAATTATATATTTTAGATAATAATTTCTCTTCTGGGCCTGTTAATAATTTATCTAATTGTGTAAATTTTGGTTCAAATCCAAATTCCTCTAAATCTTTTCTGTATTCAGATGGCAATTGAAGATACGGCCACCAATCTTTGATTATTCCGTTACTTTAATTCTTGGTTAGATTTTAATCTTCCTCCATTGTCCAAAATTTCATTATATTTTACCATTTTACCAATATCTAATGTGTTGGGGTAGATCATTGCCTCCATAGTGGATAACCAGCCTGGTATTTTGAGATAATATTTCTTCCTAATTCCCTTCCAAGTCTGTATCAGTGAATCTCGAAGTATATATCTATAGAAGTACGAATGCGAATGTTTCTTATTTCTGGTGTTCCATATGAAGGCATGCCACCCCATCTGGAGATCAGGCCCTTCCAGTGTTAAAATTCTTCTATTCTTTAAATTAATCCATTCCCTAACCCAAACCAAACTTGCTGCTTTGTAATAAGTTTCCCAAGCAGGGAGTCCAAAGCCACCTCTGCTTATTCTATCTTAAAGTGAGATTAATTTTATCCTCGCCTTTTTTCCTGCCCATACGAACTTCATAATCATTTTGTTTAACTCTTTAAAGAAATTCTTATCTAAGTTTATAGGAATCATTTGAAATAAATAGTTTTGGCAAAATATTCATTTTAATTGTTGCAATTTTCCCTAATAGTGACAACTGTAATTTCTCCCATCTTTCTAAGTCTTTCCCTATTCATTGTATTAATTTTGTATAATTATCCTTTTTTAATGCTGAACATCTTGCTCTTAACCAAATACCTAAATATTTCACTGTTTTTACAGTTTGAAGTTCCAATCTTTCCTCGAGTTCTTCTTTTTGTTTTTCCGTTAAATTCTTAACTAACATTTTAGTTTTTTCTTTGTTAATTTTAAGGCCTGCGACCTCCCCATATTTCTTTCTCTTGCAGTAGTATTGGTCCAGATTCCAATGGGTCTTCTTTAACAAATACCATATCATCTGCAAATGCTTGCACTTTAAATTCTTCCTGTTTAATTTTGGTTCCTTTTATTTCCGTTTTCTGTCTAATTCTCTGTAATAATATCTCAAGAGTCAGGATAAAGAGCAGAAGTGACAGAGGACAACCCTGTCTAACTCCTTTCATTATCTTAAATGAATTTGTAGTCTCCCCATTTATTATTACCCCTGCCTTTTGCATGAAATAGATCGATTCAATCCAATCGTCTTTTCAAATTTCTCTCCGAATTTTATAGCTTTAATTTGTTGAATCATAAATTCCCAATTCACATTATCGAAGGCTTTTTGCACATCCAGGAAGACAAGGGCAACTTGTCTTTCTGGATGCGCCTCGTAATAGTCCAACATATTAATTACTATTCTGGTATTGTTTCTAATTTTCTCTTAGGAAGAAATCCATTTTGATCTGGGTGTATCTTATAATTTAGTATGTTTTTTTTATCCGTTCCACCATAATGTTGATAAATATTTTGTAATCCGAATTTAAGAGTGAGATTGATCTATAATTCTTGATTTGTTTATTGTCTGTGCCTTCTTTAGGAATCAAGGTAATATATGCCTACTTCCATGATTCTGGTGACTTTGCTTCCCTCAGGGCTTCATTACGTACGTCCAACAATAATTCTACCGAATCTCCTAAGTATTTATAAATTTCCCCTGGCAACCCATCTGCTCCTGGGGTCTTGTTACTTTTTTGTTTTTGAATTGCTGCTTTAATTTCTAATAATGTTATCTCCTTATTCAATGTTTCCCTTTCTTCTTCCATCAATGAAAACCCAATCCCTTCCTTCAAGTAATCACCTATTTTCCCCTGTTCTGTCTCTTCCTGTCTATAAAGCCTCTCAAAGAAGTCTTGTGTGATTTTTTTCTTCTCCATATTACTTTCAATGGAAAATTACAATTCCATTTTCATCCTGTAGTTGGTGTATTATTCTTTTTTCTTTCTCCTTTTTTGATAAGCTAGCACCTCCCTGGCTTGATTGCATGTTCAAAATAATTTTGTTTTGCAAATTTTAAGTTTCTTGCCATTTCTTTTTGATCCAAAATATTCAGTTAATGCTTGACTAGGGCCATTTTGTTTTTAATTTGTTCATCCCCCGGGTCTATTTGTAGTTGATTTTCTAATTTCTTAATTTCCTCGGGCAAAATGTTATGTTCTTTCCACTTATCTTTATTTCTTTTTGCACTATATGCTATTGTAATGCACCTTAAATATGCTTGCTTAGTGTCTCAGAGTTTTTGTAAAGAGGTGTGGTGTTTTTTGTTGTCTCTAAAAAATAATTCCAATTCTTTCAGGATCTTTTGAATATATTCTTTTTCTTTTAGAATTTGTGGATTCAATGTCCATCTGCCATATTTTCTTTTTTGCCCTTTCCAAATTATTTTGAGGGGATTATGATCAGCCCAGGTGTTTGGCATAATCTCTACTGTTTCAACATCTTTAACTAGATCTCCATATATCCAGGCCATATCGATTCTCGACCAGGATCTATAGGGGTTGGAATAGAAAGTAAATTTTGTTTCTTCTGGGTTACGAAATCTTCAGATGTCTAATAGATTTAATTCTTCTGCCATTTCAAAAAAAAACTGGGTAAGATGTTCCTTTTTATTTTTGTTTTTTAGTTATTTGCATAATATTTTTTAATGTCCACTATTGCAGTATAATCACCAATCAAACAAATATTGTCATTCCCTATCTCTTATTATCTTATCATATACTTTTTTATAAAAGTCCCCTTGGTTCTTATTGGGCGCATATATCACCACTAGCAAAATATTTTTTTTGATCCATTACTATTTCGATTATCAATATTCTGTCTCTTGTGTCTGTATATATTTGTTTAGCTATTATCCCCTCTTTAATGTTGGAATATTTTTCAATCTCCTTCCCACATTTTACTATTCTGTTTGACTTTCCATATGAAATTCTTAAAGAACAAAAATATGGTAGTTTTTCTCTGTTCTTTTGATAAAAATTATTGTATATGAGAAGCAGGATTGAAAGTAAAGACATAGGGTTATTAGTACCATTTATGATTGAGTAATCACTAAGTATAGTTCGTTGAAATCATGGTTACAAACAGGATTTTGATGTAACATGTTGAAAACGCCACATAGTTTTCTGATTACAACTGACTATAAGAATTAAGGTTGATAACGTGCTAAGTTCCTCAGTCACCCTCTTCTCAGTGAATCTCAAACAGATAAATTCACATGTTATATTGAGAAAGATTGTATCATTTCAAGACTTTTTAAAAATAATGCTATTAATAAATGTACCAAAAATGTAAGGATATGGATCATGTTTTGAATCAAACCATTTGAATTTAGGAATGTTTCAAGGTCAAAGACATTTGATTTGTGTGAGGAGCAGTGCATAGTCTATTATTGTTTGATGCAATTTAGCTGTCACTAACCATGTCGTAGTTTGGATTGCTTTTCAATTGCTTATAATATTTTGGAAGATAGAAAATGGACTATTTGCATGGAGAAGAAAGTCGAAAAATAGAACATTTTTAAGTAAGCTATTCAAAGAGCTAGTTACATACATGCATGCACATATTTTTTCAGAATATACCATTTTTAAAGAAAATCTGCAATCTTTATTAAATAATAGCTCAATAGGATTTTTAAAAAAGATTTTATAAAAATTACTACAAATTACTAAAGCACTGTCTTGATGGAATTTCAAGTATTCTGAAATAACTTTTAAGGCACATAGCTGTTATAAATAGATTTAATTCACAGCTCAAACTATGTGCCTTTCCCATTCACTGTACATGCATGCCCTAGTAAAATCATTTTTCTGTTGCAATCCATGTCATTGCCTTCACCTTCTTTTCAGCTGATAAGCTTAATAGATTTAAAGTCTTTAAATTATACTGATGTTTTAAGAAAAATGTCCAGAACACTGCGTTACCTTGGAGAGGAATCTGTTGACTGCAGTGAGTCGAAATAGAGGGATCAACAATGAGCAAATATAATGTTAATATAGCTTGTTTGCCAGCTGAGTTATGAACAGATAGTAATTCAATTCAGTAGTGCGGAAAGCTCTATACTTATTTGAAATTAAGGCATATTAAAATATGCATACTGGAGGACTTCGAAAGAAAAGCAGCTTTATGTGTCTTGCTTTGTTTGTGACTTGCTCGGAGAGCAGTTGCCATAGATTCATGCTAGAAAGCAGCACTTCATAACAGGGATACGATGATATGAAATTGCTGAATGAATAATGGGGTTCATCTTCTAACATTTTTGTTGATTTGCTGCATAGGTCAGAGTAACCCATGCTATAAATTGAACTTTGTATGGGGTAGTCATGTTTTGCATGTCAGAACAAGATATATTTGTTTTTTAACTGGTGAAAAAAAATAGAGGAAAAAACATTGAAGTAGCCAGGAAAACAAACAAAATGTTCTACATGTTTTTAACCACATTGAGATATATTGTAAATCTTTTAAACCAAATCTTCTTTTATTGGCTGATAACCTACATTAGCATAACTCAATTTTGTGGAGACATTTTATTTATGTATATATAAAATGTAGTCAAAGTAATAATGAACTTTACATTAATTTCCTGATATTGTTGAATTACCAGTATATGGTTTAAGTATCCACAGTTTTTTGTCTTATTGCTTTTAGTCACCTGCTTCTCCTACTTCATTCTTTTACCTTCATCCTTCTGAAATTACTTATCAACCATTGGAAATTGCACAAGATGGTGGATGTGTCCCTCCTCCTCTTTCCCTAATGGAAGCTGCAGTTCCAGAGGTATTTATATTCGGTAAAGCATTTGTATCTGCTCTGTTCAATCTATGATTTTTAGTTTATTTTTTCCACAGAAAATTCAACTTTAAAATAGGAGAGTTTCTTTGATTAATTGAGAATACATCAAAGGGGGTTTGGGAGGCAGGAGAAAGGTGCATTTTAAATTCAAGATTGTCTCCCTTCTGATAAATATAAACACTTATTTCAAGTTAGATAATGGGTTTTCCACCAGGGGGCAGGATTAGCTTTATTATGGATTTGTGCCCTTCTTAAAATGAACAGCTAGTATTCATCAGTACCAAATAAAGTAAAAAAAAAAAGCAGTATTTGTTAAAAGTATCATTAGTTCCTTGTTTGGAGGAGGGGTAAGTGGGCAAATCACACAGATTTTGTTTCTCAGTATATTGATTGCAGGCTCTTTGTCTTGAAGAATTTGGAGGGAGCTGTTTAGAATTAAGCCTACTCATTTATCTTTTGTCAGTATAGGACATTGTGTTTTTTGTATTACCGCTTCTCAGTTTAATTTTTATTACTCCAGATCACCAACAGTCTATAAACTAGCTTTTATTTTATAGAATTCAACACATTTTGAAAGCTTTTATACATTCATTCTTGTTATTGGAAAGTCTATTATCATTACATAGGGATGTGGAATCTGCAAATTATCAACCCGTGTCTCCCTCAATGAGATACTATTCATTAGGGTTTATTTGTACTTTGGTTTTTATATTTGTTTGTGAGGGTAGACTACATGACAAGGTGAGCCCAGGCTAACAGGGTTCTCTGGGCAAGGAGAAAGTGTCAAGATTATCTACTTGAGCTCTGGAAGATAACTGCTCACATGCAAATCTGTAGGATCTAGAAAGGACCTCTCTACTTGCTAGTAGAGAGGTTGGAGCTGAGGGAGAAAATATGCTCACATGAAACCTGTCTAAAGGACACTTAGTTTGCCTACTTCACTGTCACTAACTTTGTAAAGGAGAATAAATTTCCCCAGTAAAAGTAGATGAATATTTTAAGAAATAAAATTTATCAAAAATAACAGATAAACAAAAGCAGATGATGAATGGACCTGTAACAATAAGGGAAGTCAATGAGGTTATAAAATAAGGAAAGCTCAGATGGATTGCCAGCCTCCTATTATAAACGTTTTGAAGATGAACTGTTGCAGCCACTTCCCTTTCTGAAAGCTGGACATGAAATACAACATTAATTCACAAAGAATGTCAGGATTCAACCTTAGCAAAAAATTATCAGTGAATATTATTAAATAATATTTATAAAATATTTACAATGATTTTAGCTGAAAGGTTGAAAAGTATCCTGCAAGATTTTATACATGAAGACTAGTATAAAATTGCTTTTTTGCCTAAAAGACAATAAAGAGATAATATTAGTAATATTTTTAATATTTCAGATTTTTTGCAACATCATAATGAAAGATAATCCACATTGATCTTTTTGGATCTTTGTTGACTGGGATTGTTGATTTAAAACTGTATTTTGCAGGCAGTGATTTGATTTGGCTGAAAGAGTGGGTATTGCTGAGAAGTAAGAAAATGTTACAAAAAGAAGTATATAACCTGAGATTCAGGTGGCATGACTTTATGGTACAACAAAGTAAAAATTAATGTAGATTTTTAAAATCATCATGTGAGAAATGCCATTTTAAGCATTTGGAATAAATAAAAGCCCATCTTTTATGTATTGGTCTCAGCACAAGAAACATTATAAGAAATAGTGGACAAAGAAAAATGGTTAAAATACCAAAATGTGTTAGTACGGGAACATGGAGAACTTAAAGATGAAGTCAAGAGAACAATTGACTGCAGAGGGATTTGCAGTCATTTGTTTATGTCTCAACTTTACCTTTTTTTTTTATATAAAAATGCTTGTAAGTGTTGTTTATAAAAGCTCACAGGCTTTTGTAGAAAATAAAGGTGGATGATTACACCAGAGTTTTGCAAGTATTTTCTTCCCTTCAAAAAAATGGTAGAGATAAACCAGGGCTGCTGGATAGAATGCAGAAAATTTTTACTTTCTAATAAGAGTGACAAGGCAGTTTTCACCAAATAGGCAAGCTTTCCTGTCCCACAGGTAATAAATTTATTGATACCCGAAGAACATTTTCAGAGAATTCCAAATGTGCTTGCCAGTCCAAAAGACTAACCCACATTGCATGATGATGATGATGAAATTAAAAAGTATGTAAATTTGGAGAGCAGAATGTTAAGACTAGAATCAGTGAAGTTGACTTGTAGAATGTGAAAAAGGGTTTAAACTGAAAATCCAGTTTTGGTTGTTGTTCATATACTGAAGATGCATTTAATTCTAAAAAGAAATTGAAATATTTGTTTGCCTATCAGCCATATACTGATCATGGAGTGCAAGCAGCATATCACCAAGTTTATGCTCCAAGTGCCATAGCCATGCCAGCCCCTGTGATGCAACCGGAGACTATTAAAGTAAGGCTTCTAATTTTTTTGTATCAGTTAATGTGTTTTAGAAATCAGGAAAAACTCAAGTTGGAAAGATTATTGCAAAAAAAGGGGAGGAGTTTAATACCTTCTTATCCAAACCAAAAATTGGTTGGGTTTCAATCCAGATTTAATAAATGGAAAGCTGTTGCTATTTAGGCATGGTTTGATTCCATAGGAGTATCCTACTAGTAAAAGAGAAGCATTTTTCCATCATCTGCTTTGTACCCTCCAGCCATATCTATCTAAAGTTTTCCCATATAATTTAGAAATTCCAAGTTTTGGGAATATAGTGTAACAACATAATGACATTTTTGAACCTTAACCTCTTTCCAAGAACCTAGCAATATATTTTAATTTCCTTTCTCTTTTGTTTCTGCTGTTCAAAGCAAGTTTTCAGAGAATGCAGATTGCTATTGGGCATCCACAAAAAATTCTACCTTTATTGTCACATAATATTTGCTTTTTCTTTGACCCTTTGAAAGACTGGCTAGGTGATACAGAAAAATCATACTATATCTTCTGCCTCGTGAAGCAATGTATAAAACTCTTACAATGATATCAGCCTGTTATTTTAAACAAGATTTCTGTGTTCTGATTCTTGAGTTTCTGTGCAAGTATACTTCATATACAGGATAACACACTATTGATACTGATCCTTTTAAATAACTTGTACCATTCCATTGCTGTGCACTAGTTACAACTATTATCACATCAAATTTCACATATTTATTGTCACATCATATTTCTCCTGAGCTATAATCTCTCTTTAATTCTATATCCTCTGGGCATTGATGTAGAAAACTGAGGTTTTGAGTGGCACCACCTAGTGTTTCAGTTTTCTGTAAAATTTAGAGTCCAAGCTTTGTTCTTTTGCTTGTCCCTTTGCATTCTGCTTTATTGACCACAGTTCTTGGCTGAGTATATGGTTCTGGGCCTTCATCGCCCTTTTTTTTTCTTAGTTTAATGCCACCTGATGAGACTGGCAAGATATATGCCACATATTTACTTTTCAGGCTTTGAAGATGTAGCCCACCTTTTCCCAAGTGTTCTTTCTGAAGGTGGAACAGGTTATTCTGGTAGAATTCAAACCCTATCTCTGTATTACATTTAGGTAGCAAATTGTAAATACTTGCTAATAAATTACTTTGATTCAACTTCTGTTCTCTTTCTCTGGTATCTCTTTTTTCTTTTAGGATCTCTTTATTTTTCCATTTATTCGCAAATATATTAACCATAATAGATTTCTTCCTTCAATAAGCAGTTCTTGTCATGCCTTGAGTCCTTTTTGAATCCAGATGTCTCATGTTTGCATATGTAATTAGATATTTCTTACTTTAATTATCTTTGAAATAAAAAGCATTTGATGATGGTGCTTGTTGTAAAAACATTAGATTTATCCTTGCTTTTAAGTAAGTCCACCTTTTTAATAGATAACTCAAATTGTGAACAGTTTTTGGCCTCTCTTTTGAATCTTGCAAAACTTTGAATTTTACTCTCCATTTTTTTCTCCCATTCAAAAGAATTAATTGAACTTTGTCAATCCTGCCTTTATTTATCCAGAAATCAAGGTGCTGTTTGAAATAATAAAATTATCTTTTATAATATTTATTAATATAAATAATAAATTTATATTAATGCCTCAAGTCCTAGCCAGAAAATTTTTAAAGATTTTTCACCTAAACATAATTTTGTTTTATTTTCCCCCATAGTTTATTGAAATTGTTTTGAAATAAGATTTTGTTATATACTGTCAAGTATAGTCCTAAATGTGTCATTGGAGCTTATGTTATCTCACAGTCAGATTTTTTTAATGAAGTTTCTTCCTCAGAAGTCAGTGCTTTGCTGTTATCTTTGGGGTTTCTTTCATTGGTTTAGAATCTGGAAAAGCAACCCAAATCTTTGATTAATTTCATTACCTACTTTATGGAGTTATGGGGTTTTGTGATTGCTAATAGTATTTCATCGGCATAAACTTTCATCTTGTATCCTTGATATATGATGAATAAAAATTATGTGCTTATTTTTGGGGGATCCTGTTGGCTAAGATTTCCAGAGCAATTACGAATAGTAAAAGCAAGTAGATATCCTTCTCTTATGATTTTGCTAATGGAAAAATTTATAGAATGTTCCATTGACGGTAAAAAACTGTTTCAAAGGGTAAATAAGTATTACTGTGCTGTTCATTGGTTTGCTTACTTTGGAAATTATGCATTTCTGCAACACTGAAGAAAGCTAATCAAAAAGTAAAATAACCAGACTCTCTAATAAAAGGTTGAGATTCAGTTTGACAAATTACTCAGTTTGACAAATTATAACTAAAGATGCCAGCATTCAATTTATTTTTGTTAGTAGTTTATCAAGGTAAAGAAATGAATTTGGTTAATGGGATTGTTGTAAATTATTTTCTTTCTTTTCAGGCTGTATTTGTATTTGTTCATTTTCCTTTTGGAAACTTCCTTATTTTTATTGAACAGATTAGCAGAATGTCATGCTTTTATTTAAACTGTATTACAGAAAAAAGCTGTGTGGTTTTGTGAATGTGGGTTGTTGTTGTTTTTTTTTTAAGGAAGCCAGGATACATTCAGTGAGAAGAAATTTTTCTCATCCTTCATCTATGAGTTTGAAGCCTCGATATGCACGAACTCCTCATTTTCACCCTAGAAAAGATTACAGATCAGATGACAGTATGCTCAATACTTCATCCTCTACAGACTCTGTTAAATAAAATGTTAGATATCTACCAAATATGTTAACTCTTAAAGGTATGTAATATTTGCTTATATTTGCTGAATACAAAATTCTTCTCTTGTGTAAGGGTATTAAAAAACCCTTGTTCTTATGAACATAAAGTTAGTAAACAAACTGCAGGATAAAAATCATGGTTACTGTTATCAATTGGTATACTACTATGGTGACACAGACCAATAATTTGTAATATGCAGACTGTGCATATATTGCTTGTTTTAAATAATACATTTTAAAACCAGCATCTTTATATTGTAAGGCAAGCCTAGCATTTATCTTCATCTGATAAATTACAAGGGTGATGTAATAAAACAACAAAAGACTTCAGTTAGACTGAAATCTAGCGAATATCAGATTCACATTATTTTATCCAATCTTTCCATTTCAGTTCAATTTATTTTATATATTTTTTAAAAATCTTTTTTACATCTTGAAGTTAATTTCAGTAAATTGGAAGATTATTTAAGATTTTTAAAGTCCTTTTTTAAAAACTACAGGACTGCCAGCTTATATATATATATAACATTCTGATTTTTATGGCTGATAATTTTCTTAAAATTCTAAACATTATACATATATGTATTTTGTTTAATGTTGAGATTACAATAGACATAAATAATACTGCATACACTTATAGCTTTTCCCCTATTTAAGTGCAGAATCAAATAAGATCTCTGCCTATATCATGTCTAGTGTATTCTTCTACACTATATTACACAACACTACACAGATCAGAAAAGTTTGCTTATTCCTTTTTCTAGTAAATTTTTATTACAATCTCTCAAACTTAATATAGCAGAATAAATAAACATGAAACAATTACTATAGAAGCCCATTCTTGTAATTAACAGTCAAATATTTTTCCATTTTCTAATTTTAACTGAAATATTTTTCGTATTTTAATTTGTTTAGTCAGCTTTAGAGCTATTTTTGTGGTTGGAAGGTTTTATTTATTAATACTTTTTGTGATTGTTTAATACGGGATTGTTTTAAAGCAATGGTAGTTTTGCCAGCAGTATTTAAGTAATTTATTTTGAAATTCCTTTTCTGTTTAACATTACATTGGATGCCTATATGCAATTTATAGCTGGAGGTTTTTTGGTATATATTCAGACTCTTAACACTTGCTTTTCTAGTAACATTAATGACAATGTTTATGACAAAAGATCAACCGGAAAAGTATTTTATACTTTTTGTATAAATGTTTGTGGTAACAGGCCTTCGTCATTTTATGTCAAATATAAATAATTTGAATTGTTGAAAATACCATACTAATGTTTGTGGTTTGATACTTGCAGAGGTTTTAAAATATATACAAAGATGTTGATCTCTCTTGAAACGGCTTTATATATATGAAAGGATTTGCTCAGTTGTAAATATTCTCGTAAACAATATAGAAATAGACATGAAAGGGCCATGTGTTCTGTTATTATGGTCTTATTACTATCATGAAACATCCAAGTAGTCAGGGTTAATTTTAAACCCTTTGCTTGGGTTCCCATTTTTTTCTTTGTAGAATATAAAAATAAAATATTGATTTCCTGAAAATATTTCAGAATATTCAAGGAAGCACTTGGAAAACAATATACTTGAAATTCTTTATTCCAAATATTGTGTTACAGTTATTGATATGCCTATCAGGTAAAGAAAATACATATTTCCCACGTGAATTAATTCTACATAAAAGAACAGTGAAAACATCAAGTTTGTTTCATATTTGGCCAAAAGTTTATTTCATGCCATTAAATATAATAACAGAAATAATTAATAAGAAGGTCCCAAATGTTTTAAGTGTATTATGTCCAAAAGTATTAAAACTGCTTTCTTTAATTTGGTTCTGTAATGGACTATCACAATTCTTGTCAAATTGCATGAGCATTTTACATAGACTTCACACATCACAGAGCTTGGAATACTACCTGGACAAAACTATTACTCTTCTATTTTTTATTATGTTTCTCCATAAAAAGCCAGTAGTTCCTGAGTATGTTTAATATTCAGACATCTGTATGCTACTTGAAAGGCTAGATTTATAATATTTTAATACACAGGACTTACATTTTTCTGTTCAAATGTTTATTAAGAATACAAAGTAGAATCATACTAGCCATCGATTTAGAGATAATTTATTTAAATAATATGTTGATATGATCAGAACTCCATATTTTGAGAAAAAGAGTGCTATAATGTTGAATAAACAGGAACTTCCTGTTACTGGAAAAATGGCCTGTTTTGAAATTTGAAAAAAAATACGAACACCAAATGTTACCTTACGAACCATAAAAATGTTCAGTTTAATAATAAATCATTTGACCTTTCACTTCAATTTTTCTTTATGCTTTCAATATCCTAAAAAATCCATTTAATAAATTACTCAACAAATACATTCTACCTAAACCTTAGTCTTAAATAACAGAACACATGGCTTTGCAATATATATATTTACCTATATCTTAGCATAGTTTTACAATGCAAGTTTATAGTAATACATGGTTCTAAGTGTTAAGTAAAATAAAATAATAATTTCAAGGGGTTTAGAATAATTTTTGTAGCGTAGCAACTTTAAAAAAAACAAGTGACAAAACTGAGTAAAATATGTATGTGTACTGTGGAAATTTATTTTTATATATGTCAATTCTTTATTATTGTGAAAATTATTTTTAAACAGTATTATTATATGTAAGAAACTTGAAAAAGTACCTTCTTTTGAACTTCAAAACAAGAAGGTGCTTTTCAAAATTGTTGATACATTATTCCAAAAATACCTTTAATGTGGCAGTTACAAGTGGGCTTTAGGATTGTATTTTATAATATAGGGATATTTTCCCAGGCATGTATATATCATCATAAGAAGCCTTTCATAAAGATGTAAATCATAACCAATATTTTTTTAAAAATGCTTGCCTAGCCATAGAAATATTATGCCTAAACTGATAAAGTGTCTTCATTGCACTACAGTGTATGCATTTGCTATAACTACTACAGCCTTAGAGACAATAATATGGATGCACAGAAAAATGTTTTATCAGTATTGAAAGTTTTGTAAGCCTATTAGCTTAATGTTTTCTGTAGCCATTAGTCAATTTCAGGCACAAAGGTAGTACACAGAAGATTACAGCATTCTTTTTTGTCTTTCCAAATAGACATAGTCCTCAGCATTACATATTAAAGCAACAAGGGGAGCTAAGCAGATTCATTTATTAAAGACCTATTAAAGCTTTCTTTTTTTGTACACGCAGAGAGGAGTAAGCAGTTCTGTTAATAAATACTGTAAAAGGTCTTTGTACAGGCACGCTAAATCTATGCTGGACTGGATTGTTTCATGAATGTACTGTATAATAAATACAGACTAACAAATCAGTTCCTGTACATTGCATCTTTTAATTAAAGTGGTTTTGTAATAAAGGTTTATCTCAATAAAGCATTCTGTATTTACTGTTGGTGGCTCTTTTTTTCTTTTTCTTTTTTAAAGAAAAAAACATTTGCATAAAATAAAACAAAAGCCAGCTACAGGATTTTTTCTTTTTTGTATGAAAAAGCAGAATCCAGCAAAGGGGCATAGCTGGCAGCGAGAAATCCTGGAATGGTTTGATCTTTAACTTCTCCTTCCAGAAGTATTGAGCAAGAAAAACAAAAACAAGTAGTCTTCAACCTACAATAGTTAATTTATTGATCGTTCGAAGTTACAACAGCACTAAAAAAACTGACTTATGACCATTTTTCACTCTTATGGTGTTGCAGCATCCCCATGGTCATGTGATTTACATTTGGATGCTTGACAAGTGACACATTTATGATGGTTGAGGTGACCTAGAGTGATATGATCCTGTTTTGTGACCTTCTGACGAGCAGTCAATAGGGAAAGCATTCACTTAACAACTGTGTTACTAATTTAAGAACTGCAGTGATTCACTTAACAAATGTAGTGAGAAATGTTGTAAAATGAGGCAAAACTCACTTAACTAATTTCTCACACAGCAACATATATTTTGGGCTCAACTGTGGTTGTAAGTTGAGGACTGCCTGTATAGTCGTCATACCTTTCCTAGATATTCTTCATTGTGGTCTCTGTCAGATATATATAATATCTAACAGTCTCTGTAATTCACATTTCTGAATTTGTGAAGTTCTTTGTCTCAAGTTCCATCCAGAACATTCTAGAGCTTTGAAATACTTGGCTACATCATGCTCTCTATGTATACCACATGATTAAGTGTAGTTTATGTCAAACCCTTTCTGTCTGTTTTCAACTACAGCGGCATTAATATTTACCTTAGCTCTGATTTCCTTTAAATGCTGTCTTAATTTTTTTTAATTTCATGTTTTTTAAAAAAAACTTGTCTTAGCTTGACGTCAAACAAATAAAAACATTTTAGTGTTTGAGAATCGTTACTCAAGAAACCATTGTCTTCCCTCATAATCTATCCAGCCTTCAACCGTATTGCCTTAAATGTCACATTTCACAAGTATCAGCATTGCAAGAGCAAACTTCGCTCACAAGACAGGCCCCACAAGTCTTTTTATTTTGGAGAAGGTCATTCAATAGACTCTTGAGGATTACCAGTCATTTATTAGACAGACTTATTGCAATTAGCCATCTCATTTGTGAGCAATTTTCTGGGAACAAACTCTTGATTTTAAAGCTATTGTAGTCATTGTCTTACTCCGTAGTTTCCATTGTGCCCTAAAAACTATGGGTTCATCTCTTTCGGAGTTCGATCAAATCCTTAAATCTTAACTGAAAGTTAATTGGCACAGGGTATATTGCCCAATAAGGGCTCAAAACGTTCTAGCTAGACGGCCTTGCCTGATTCCAACAAAGAAAAAAAGAGAAAAAAAAGATAAAGGCAACTGCAGTCTTGACTTTCTCACCATATCAGCCTTCTCAGTTCTGCTGAAGTGAATTCTACAGATTCCATTCTATGTATCTAATTTTTAATCAGCTACTCTTCACCTAACTTGAAATCGGGGAAGATTCAGGAGACGCTGAACAGCTTTTGGTAATATTGCTATTCTGTTTTCAGGATTTCTATCTTTTAAAACATTTCTTTGAGATTTTGTTTTGGAGTTCTAGGATGGCAAGGCCCTTTTGCCTAAAGAGATCAGTGGTCCCAAAGCTGCTTTTTCCCAAAGGAACCGTGGTAGCACAGTGGTTAGAATGCAGTATTGCTAGCTAACTCTGCTGACTGCTGATTGCCAGGAGTTCAACAATTTGATTCTTACCGGCTCAAGGTTCACTCAGCCTTCCATCCTTCCAAGGTCAGTAAAATGAGGATCCAGATTGTTGGAGGCAATGCACTGACTCTGTAAACTGCCTAGAGAGGGCTATAAAGTCTTAAGTGCTGTTGCTATTATTTTCAAAAGGCAACTGGGCTTTCTTCATTTTTCCTTGAAGATGGTTCACTTCTCATCCAAGCCTCACAATCAGTATCTGCAGAGACCTTGATCTTGTTCATTTAGCAGAGATCACTCCATTCATTGCTTAATGAACTACAGGCCCATCGTCACAAAGCTGGTGTCAGTTCTTCGAGGTAAGCAAGATTAGGAAACGGGCAGGTCAGGAATATTAGGAATGTATGTATTGTAGAATAGAATTAACAATCCTGAAAATCTATCAAAAAAATTTCTAAGCTGCTTTTACCAAACAGAAGTTTCTTAGGAAATTTTTGAGTCCCCCTTTAATGGTTTACTCACTGAGGTTAAGCAACCTGAGGACCTGGTCCATCATTTAGTACAAGATATTTCACCAGTCTTCATCCCTTTCCTTCCTGTCTTATTGAAGAGATCAAGAAATGTATGGGCCAAGCCAACTACTTTGCTATCACCATTTTAGTGAAAGAGCATTTCTATTAATTTGGTGCATTAACACCATTAACAATTGTCTGTGCTGATGGGCGAGAGATACTCCAAAGTAGACTACCTTAGAGTTTCAGGAGCTTTTTCTTCCAAATTTCCAAATAAATAAAGTGAAATGCCAACATTTCTCCTGGAAAACATTCTCCTTAGCTCTATCTTATTTGCTAATAGACCACAGGCAGATAGTCCAGATTTTCTCAGGAAGAACCGTAAAATAGTTAAGGAATCCCTAGTTGTATCTAGAGAGATTTATATATTTATTCAATTTCTATAGCCACCCAACTCAGCTGAGTGACTCTGGGCAGCTATAGATGTCTACTGTACATTTGTCTCTCATTCTCCCAATAAATAGAAAGATGTTAAAAACATTTCTATTCCACTGAGGTTTTGAATATTTTAATGACTAACCTAGTTTGGGATCTAATTTTAATATTACTAATTTTATTTGAATTTTCTGTTTTGTTATTCTAAACTGCATAGAGTTTTGGAATAGGTAGACATTTTGGATGCAAATTCAAAAGTAAAAAATTTAAAAATGCTAAGCAAGAGTTGGATGTTTCATTAGGCTGTTGACTCAGCTGCCAAAATCAAAAAGCCTAGCATTGCTTTGCCTCCATTTTCGTTCCACTCCACTGTAAGGCCACTGGAAGCTAATGCTAGGCTTGGGAACTTTCCTTTCAATGAAGACATTTTTTGTTTGTTTGTTTGTTTGATTGATTGATTGATTGATTGATTGATATCCTGTAAGAAGTCTAGGCGGTATTCCCTCTTATTTTACAACAATCCTTTGAAGTAGATTGGGCTACAAAAGAGTGGCTGCCCAAAGTCACATTGAGCATTCATGGAGGAGGGTGAACCAGAACTTGGATCTCCTCTGGGATACTCCAACAGCTATTACATCACCCTGGTTTTCTTAATAACAAACACTTTTTTTACTATTCAGCAATAAGACTGGTAATATCCTGAACAGAATTCAAAACTATACATAACAAGGTGAAAATGAGGTCTCCCTCAACTATACTTCCCCTTCACTGTTACGCATGGTGCTATTTGCATCTTGACTAAAGGTAACCCATATTTCACAGAGGTAACTACCAATCTATTCCCAGATATTCATCCAGGAGAGCTGTAGGTTCCAGGCTCAAATGACATCTTTGACCTCAATATTCTCCTTCAGCTTTTAGAGGACAATCACAGATTTGTTGATGTCACAGGATAAGAGGTCTAGGGTTTCATTTTTTTGCAAAAGTAATTGGATAGACCTCATTGCCTTGACAACATCTTTTTCTTGTTTGGAATGGGTGTCCCAATTGGTTTCTACCAATGGTATTCCAATGGTGATTGGATCTTTTTATGAAGAGTGACAGGGATTCAAACCAACTGCATTTTCATAAAACCTTGGTATCTTTATAGTTCTGTTTGGCTAACATTTGCCTCCTGAATCATTCTAATGCACTCCATGCATCAACTAGAGGTCTTCCATTTGTACTTCAGTTTTTATTAACCAACTAATAAGGTGCTTCTAAAGAACTTGATACACTTCTGTATGCTGACATCTCTCCTGATTTCATCTTGGAGCCTCTCACTTTTTCTCTCGTTGAAATTCCTTGAGACCATTTCCATTCACTTTCATGGAAAGCAGAATTTTTAATTCAAAACTCACTGCAGAACAGCCCTTCTTTTCACAGAGATAAAGTAGTCCAGCTATCTTCTTTCTTTCTAAATCAGTCTAAATTTTTCAATTTGAATCAAAATATTATGCTACCTATATTTTTCCTCAACATTAAAGGAAACATCAGTTGATATTCACCATACCCTTCTTTTCTACTTGAGTTATATGGTGCCAGGGGCAGCATTTATTTCTGGACTTTCAAGGCTCATGGAAAGGGAGCATTCTTACGTCCAACATTCTCTTAAGTATAAAGGCAATCATCAAGCTTTGTTGTGAACTGGCTAAGCAGCAATGCCCCCCTTCTAATCTGTACCCACTTTATAAGAGAGAGAGCAACAGTGAAAACTTCTCTGAAAAATTTTCTTGTCAAAACTTTTCCAGCCAGCCCTGTGAGTTCAGTCTTCCTCATTATAGACTGATTTTTCCTTCTAATGAAATACTATATGTGGAAGAAATGCCTTCTAATAATAATTCTTGTAATAATCACACTAAGAAGGTTGCTGGACTTCATGAATCACAAAGGCCACCATGAAAAATAATTGGTTAAATAGTTTCCTCTACTGCATTTCTTTAAATAGTCATTTGTGACCAAACACAACCCATTTCATAGCCCATTTGGTATGAGATAATTTTACCATTCAGGTCTGTTATATCAGTTTTAACAAGGTATTTCTCTATTTCTCTCTCTCTTTTCCTTTTTTCTTCCAAAAAACTGCATTCAAAAAGACAACCTCAGATGTCCTACTATGTAGATGGAAAATGTGTTAGTTTTTATACTTCTGATGGGTGTGCAGCCATGTTTGTATCAAGAAAATCATCTTTCTCAATGATTTAATTTGATACTTTGACAAATTTCTCTCTTTTTTCTTTCTTATATAGAATGGCTAGACACCTATTTTACATCATCAATATTAAAAATAACCATTTTTATTATTATCTCCATTTATTTTGGATATATGTTACCTAGAACATGTTAAAGAATCTTATGTAATCACACGCTATTGGTGATTGCTAGGAAAGAAAGAAAAAAGGATTGGTAAGTATTTCTGAATATATACTAAAATGTGTATAACATCACAGAAGTCTTTTTAATATTTTGCAAGTACCTCTGTATGTTTTTGTGTCACACTATATTTTCTTACAGAATGGAGCCAAAGTATTCCATAACAGTTTCTCTAATATGGAATCAACCATATGTGTTGTTACTACCAGCATCTCCACTTAGTATAGTTAATATAAATCATTCACACCATCTAGTTACGTGGAAGGAATTTTTCAAAATTAGGTATTCATATTATGCAACGATCTGTTACTAACTTAAATTAGTCAAATCCACTGACTAATTCAGCCAGTTCATACCAGTTCAGCTGAACAGATTGTTAATTTTTTGCGTAGTTCGGCGAACTGGTTGGTTCCACAACTGGCTTGCTCCACCCTGCCCACCAGGAGTTGCCATTCAGGGTGGGGAGGCCGCAGGGGCGTGACTGGGAGCCACGTTGATCAGCTGGGAGGCAGCGAATGGACTGGCCACTCCGATCAGCTGGGAGGCTCCCCACCCCACCCCCCGCAACCCATTTTTGGCCTGGACAGCTTTCTGCAAAATCCTGCAGCAACCACTATTCCTTCACCAACCTGCTTTTCAACTCCATTCTCCTGCATACAGGACAACAAAAGAAGACCATGTGATTACCAGTTTTAAAAAAGTTCAATCAGCTTCGTGAGATATTTTTTCCCCCGAGAAGTTGAAAGGTCTGACAGAATTTTTTTTAAACTGGTAGTCACATGGTCTTTATTTATTTATTTATTTATTAGTTTGATTTATATGCCACCCTTCTCCAGAGACTCAGGGTGGCTTACAATGCATTAAGCAATAGCCTTCATACTTTTGTATATACCTGCTTAGAAGGGCTTTCGCCACCCACCCACCCACCCACCCAAGCGGTGTTCTTTTTTATACGAAGTCAGCTTATTGCCCCCACAATCCGGGGGCAATATTTTACCTACCTCACAATCCGGGTCCTCATTTTACCTAACTTGGAAGGATGGAAGGCTGAGTCAACCTTGAGCCTGGTGAGATTTGAACTCGCAGTAATTGCAGGCAGCTGGCAGCTACTTAACAGCACTTTAGTCCGCTGCTCCACCAAGGTTCCTCATCCTGCATGCAGGAGAATGGAGCTGAAAAGCAGGTTAGTGAGGGAATGGTGGTTGCTCTGGGATCAGGTGGAAGTGAGGATTTTGTATTATGATGGCTCTGGAATGGGGTGGAAGTGAGGATTTTGCATTATGATTGCTCACAAGTAAGTAAGAGCCAGTAAAAGAGGAATGGAAAATTCTCTATTTGTAGATCAGCGTTTTTCAGTCTTGGCAAGTTTAAGACGGGCGAACTTCATGCTGCCTTGGGGATTCTGGGAATTGAAGTCCATGTACCTTAAAGTTGCCAAAGTTGAGAAGCATGGGTCTACAATATAGTTTAGGATTTTCCATTCCTGTTTTATTGAGAGTTTGGGGCAATTAAATAAATCAGTTGTGGTTTCCTTAACAAATAGTGATTAAAGCAATATGAACCATTACTGGACTTCTTGTGAGAAACTGAAATTTATTATTATTATTATTATTATTATTATTATTATTATTATTATTATTATTATTATTATTATTTATATACCACCCTCCTCTCGAAGGACTTGTGGCGGTGTACAGCCAAAAATTAAAACATAAATATACAATATCATAGCTAAAATTAATTAAAATCATTAAATAGTTTTGGCCGAATTTTAAAACCCAAAGTTAAAACCCAATTTAAAATCATTCAATTTGACAGCCCCGCCTGTCGGAACAGTAGGGTCTTGAGGGCACAGCGAAAGACCCGGAGATCAGAGATGTTACGAATATCCGGGGGCAATTCATTCCAAAGGGCAGGGGCTCCGACAGAGAAAGCTCTCCTGGGTGTCGCCAGCCGGCATAACTTGGCTGACGGCACCCTGAGGAGTCCCTCTCTGTGGGAGCGAACTGGTCGGTGGGAGGCTGTTGGTGGCAGAAGGCAGTCCCGTAGATATCTTGGTCCTATGCCATGGAGCGCTTTAAAAGTGGTAACCAACACCTTGAATTGCACTCGGAAGACCACTGGGAGCCAGTGCAGCTCGTGCAGGAGAGGTGTTACATGGGTGTAACAAGGTGCGCCCATAACCACCCGCACAGCCGCATTCTGGACCAGTTGGAGCCTCCGAGTGTTCTTCAAGGGGAGCCCCATGTAGAGAGCATTACAGTATTCCAGACGGGAGGTGATGAGGGCGTGAGTGACCATGCGCAGGGCATCCCGGTCCAGAAAGGGACGCAACTGGCGGATCAGGCGAACCTGATAAAAAGCTCCCCTGGCTACGGCTGTCATGTGCTCTTCTAAAGACAGCTGTGAGTCCAGCAGGACGCCCAGATTGCGAGCCCTCTCTGTGGGGGACAGAGATTCACCCCCAATAGTCAGCGATGACACCAGCTGACTATACCGGGACGCCGGAAGCCACAGCCACTTGGTCTTGGAAGGGTTGAGCTTGAGCCTAAAAGTTGATCTAGGCTTTAATGATTAGATATGGGATTATGGAAATAATATAGACAAATGTTAATTTTAGAGTAAGAGTCTGATATACTTCTTACTTATATCTGTACCAAAGAAATTTGGAAGTCATTCTTTTTCGGTTTTCCTTCTTTTCCCCTTCTTTCTTTCTTGCACTTTCACTCTTTTTCTTTCCTGAGCCTTTTCTTTTTTCAAATCTGTTTTTAGCTTTGTATTTTTTTGCTGTATGAAGGATCAAATACTCAGCCATTATAATTCTTTGTTCCTTATTTACAGAAATCATACCAAAATTTAGAATGAAATCCACTGGGAGCCATCTCATATAAGGCAGGCTCTGAATCCCTCTAACCAAGAAGTGTTTATTGATAGAAGAGAATATTTGTAGCTCAGGGTTGAACTGTGGGGTCCTTTGTGCTCTCTGAGCTTGATTGTTTTCTTGTAGATGTTTCATTAACAAACAAGGTAACATCATCAGTACTAGAAGGGAGTGGAGTTTGCTCTTATTTTTATATACTAGTGGTTTACACTATCAGTGTTGATCAGTTGCTTCACAAACAGTGTTTTGATTGGTGCCAGGTCTCTACAGCCTCAGGCAGAGAAGGGCTATTCTGCACCCCTCCCTTAAATGTTCTTTAAAATACAGTGTTTCCTTTAGGAACCTCCAACATGCAAACTGGTTACTTATGCTAAAATGAATCCTCTTTACCTGGAGCTTCAAAATTTGCTGTTTGCCTGGAAGATATGTAGCTAAAAGTCAGTCTACATTTAGTGTACATCTGACTTTGGGGATATTTCTTCATAACCAGGCAAAAGTGTATTTCTGTGCAGTCCACACCCCTTGCTTGCTGGATCTGGATGTCACAAAGCAAAGCCCACATTTTGTGATTAACCCCCGTGCCCCGTTTTGACTGGCAGAGTGCTGCGAGAGGCTGAATGCTGTCATGTCCCCTGGCCACGCCCATCCAGCTGGTCATTAAGGCAGAGAACTGGTTGTTAAATTATTTGAATCCCACCACTGGTCAAATCCATTAAGTTTATATAAAATAAGTTATTAGATCCATCAGAATTTGAACAAGACTTGATGAGAACTGTCCTCCAGCAGAAATATGTTGCTTATTTTCTGTGGTGTGCAGAAATTTGAACTACTGTATTTTTCGGTGTGTAAGATGCACTCCCCCCCCCCCAAAAAAAGTGGGTAGAAATGTCTGTGCGTCTTATACAGCAAATGTTGCTGAAGTCCCGCCCACTCGCCGGCCTCCACCCACTGGCCTCTGCCTCTGAGCAATTTACCTCCATGCAGCAAACAGCAAACAGCCTGGTCATCTTCAGCACAGCCCGATTTAGCACAAGCAGCTGATTGGCGGTTGGATACCGCCTATCAGCTGTTCCAGGCTGCAGGGATCACCACCGCCCGTCGCCTCTGTCGCTGCCCATCTCTGCTGCTGCCTATTTTTGCTCTCTGCGCTCCCCATTTTTGGCCTCCACACGGCCTGTTTTTGGCTCGTTCCAGGCAGCGTGGATAGGCGGCACCAATTGCCGCCTGGAACAGGCTAAAAACAGGACGCGCAGAGGCCGAAAATGGGGCGTACAGAGGCCGAAAATGGGGCACGCAGGGACAGCGATAGGTGGCAGCAGTGATGGGTGGCAACGAGCGGTGGCGATCTCCGCAGCCTGGATCAGCTGATAGATGGTATTCTAGGAGGCCGATCGAACCACCAATCAGCAGCTTGTGCTAAATCAGGCTGTGCTGAAGCTGACCAGGCTGTTTCCTGCAAGGAAGTATATTGCTCAGAGGCAACGGCAGATTTTTTTCCCCCTTGTTTTCCTCCCCAAAAGCTGGGTGCGTCTTATACTTTGGAGCGTCTTATAGTCTGAAAAATACGGTATATTACGAAGTCACTGTTGCAATTTAGAAGTTCCTTGACAACTTATTTTAAAATTTTATATAAACCCTAATATTTAACTAATTAAAAAAACGCTTTGAATATCTGATTTACATGTTTTGTAATTATTTGTTTTTGGAAAAAAATAAAAAATAAAATGATACTATTCATGTTTGTTTTTTACTTTGATTTATACAGGCAACCCTCTCAGTACATGACTCAGGATAGCTCATAACATAAAAGGTTTAAATTTATAATACTGCTCAATTCAACACTGACTGAGCCGTATATGATAAAATCAGTAACTAAAATACAAATAAAACTCCCAAATAATACACAGGATCCACTTCTCATTCTAATTCAAGATCAGAAGGAAGAGTTAAGTTTTCTGGGATCTTTTAAACACAGCCAGGATGAGAGATAAACTTCAAGGGGATTGGTTTCCCAGGTCCCATCAGGCGATACTGCTTAAAGGAAGGGACTTGAAAGCATCTTAACTCAGTCCATTTGTTCCTTCCTGGCAAAAACTATAGGAAACAGTTCTTTTGATAACCAGCCCTATTTTATAAAGTGCTTTATAGACACTAACCACCATCCTCAATTGCACTGGACATCTACTGGAAACCAACACAGCTCATAGAGCAATGGTGCTATATGGCCATGACAAGGCTTGTTGCTGCATTCTGAATTAGCTGCAGCTTTCACATGTTTTTTGGGGGGCACCTCATGTACAGCACATTGCAGCAGCCCATGTGCATGCTGACCAAAGTATGAATGACTGTCCAAATAATGGCACAAATAGCAGCCAATTTGGATTTGTGTGAAGGCCGCCTTAGCCACAGCTGCCACTTATTCCTTGAGGAAGAGTTGTGAACCCAAGAAAACTCCCAACTGTGGACCAGTCTTGCAGAGAACAGCCTCAGAAAGCCATCAAGATCCCCTGGACAATAACTGCCACCCTACACTCCCAGGTTGAATTAAGACCATTTCAAAAAAAAAAAAAGAATAGATAAAATAATTGTAAGCAAATAATAATTTTTGTGCAATGTCCTACTGCTTATTTGTTCTATTTATATTGTTTGAGAACTATAGCTCTCAAGTGCATCTCAAGTGTGAGATGCACAAGTGTGTGTATGTGTGTTGCCAGGAGAGGGAGGGAGGGAGGGAGAGAAGAGAAGAGAAGAGAAAAGAGAGAGAGAGAGAGATAACATAGCTAATTGTAAAAAATAACTGCTGGTTAAAATGATCACTCATTTGCTTATATTAACAATTGTATCTTAAATATAGAAGCACTTGTGCACACAAAATCATGCCTATACGTACACCTTCCCTTCTTTGAGCAAACAAAAGAAAAAAAACAGTGAAGAACAGGATGACGATGGGATAACAGTGTGATGCATAAGGAATGGAAGATGAAAGGAGAAAGGAACTGAATGAAAAAGGAGAGAAAGAGGTTCCTGGACTGAACGAGAGAAACCCTGCTAGGATGTCACAAACAGAATTTGCCACCTGGAGAAATGAGCCCCACTGCTCCCTAAAGCCATCTTCAAAGGCAAACCATTGCTGCTCACTTCCTTGTTTTTTAATTTCCTTGCTTAATTTTTAGCAAAGTTATAAACATCCACCCCTATTCTCAGATGGGGGAAACCTGGCTTCTTAACTAAATACAGCATGTGCAAAAAGAGCATACCATGTTGAGCATAACCCCTTTTCATGTTAAAATCAGCCATATTTTTATATCTATTTATTTCATGTATGCTGTTAAGCTACTAGCCTTCAAGTCAGTTTACTTAACAAAGGAAAAAAATGGAAACTCATATAAACTTTTGTGTGCAGTCTAAATATCTAAATAGTCCTATGCATGAAATTTCCAGAAGTAAAGTGTTTGTTTGGATATGAGATCCAGAATGAGAATTTTGGATCACTGTTGGAGAATAAGCATTCCTCTATTCTTGTATTATTTTTATTTTTATGGGTCATTGCAGTCAGCCAGATGTTTAGACTCTGGCATTCTCTATTGCAGTGATGGCTAACCTTTTTGCCGTCGCGTGCCAAAAGCGGGGGGAGCATGGGGGGTCACGGGTGCAAGTGCCCACATCCATAATTCAATGCGCCCTGTCCTCCCACACATGACCCCATGACCCCTACACACTTCTCCCTGATTTTGGCACGCGATGGCACAGTGGGCCCGGGAGGCCCGTTTTTCCCCCTCCCCAGGCTCCAGAGACTTTCTAGGAGCCTGGGGAGGGCAAAAACAGCCTTCCCCATCCTCCCAGAGGCCTTCCGGAGGCTGGAAACAGCCAGTTTCCCGACTTCCGGTGGGACCGGAATGCCTGAAAATCAGTTGGCTGGTGCGCACTGGAGCTGAGCTAGGACAACACTCGTGTGCCCACCAATATGGCTCCGCGTGCCACCTGTGGCCCCCGTGCCATAGGTTTGCCATCACTGCTCTATTGGAACTATCTTTGCATTCCTTTGCCACAGTCATTCTGTTTGCAGATCTTTATATTTTGTTATTTTCTTCCGTTCCCTTCTGCTATCTCCAGCTACTGTCATGTCCACAATGCAGACTTTTTTGTTTTATCAACAAATGTTAAGTCTGGGCCGATAAATATCAGGTACTTGTCTTTATGAATTCTAAAGTCCCAAAGCACTTTGAATTGTTCATTTTCTATTACTTTGTCTATTTTGTGATCTTATCAGTTTTTGTTTGCAGCCAAATGGTATTTCTTGCAGATCTTCCAACGCACCATTGTTGCCACTTTATCATGCCATTGCTTGTAGTCAGTCTGTGCAACCTTCTTGTGGCAATTAACTAGATGGCCCACTCTTTCTTCAGCTTATTATAGTTCACCGCACAGTCAACCATATGTTTAGACTGGATTTGGCATTTTATCAACTCCTTCCCAAAGACCTGGGGTAGACAAATATTTTTGATATTATTAATAAGAAAAAAACTTCCTTTTTTCTTCTGTTAGTTTCTAAATTATGGATTATAATAAAGTATATAAACATTGTATAATATACAAATCTGTTCTAAGCTAAGCAGTTTTGGAAATAAATGGTTATTTATTTAGATTAAGTACAGGGTTGCTCTGAGATAAAATATTCCTGTAAAACTCAAATTCTGTCAGATTCAGGAATTAAGAAATGTTGTATAATCGTTATAAAAATGAATTCAGTTATCACATTATCTAATATGAATAATCAATAATGCTACTGAGAATTTGCTGAATTCCAACACGTGGAATTGATGCAAAACCTCATCATTTGTAATAAAGATTTTTTTTCTCTCTTTTCTTGGGGGAAAATTGTTTCTGAAATTGAAAGTGCAGTGTTCCAAGACATCTCACTAGGCCTAGGGGATGCCCAAAGGGGGGGAAAACAGAATACTGTGAATCATTAAGATGAACAGATTTGCTGTTTTTCATGGTTGTGATCTTTTATAGGACAGTCCAGCTGCCATCTTCTGAGGTGACAAAAATCTTTTATCACATTCTGGTTTAACTTGATTACTGCATCTATTTAAAAATGAACATAAGTAAAAGTATAATAGTTAGAAACCCAATGCTTCACCTACTATTTTAGAAAAGTCAGATAAATTTTAAAATATTGTTTTTACAAAATGTTCCAGAAGATAGTAATTAGGAGGGAACTTTCCCAAGATCCATTTTTTAAGATGATGTTGGATGACCCTGATTATTGCTCCACTGATTGTTTTCAAGAAGGCAATTTAATCATTCCAAACACTATGATTCCACCATTCTAGTCAAATCTTTTTGCTTTACTAGCATGATGTGTAGTTTTCCAGCTGCCCTACGAAAAGGAAGTAAGCAACTAACGCTCACATTTAAAATAGAGTTGAACTGCTTTTCATTTATTTTCCTCCCCTTTGAGATGCCAAAAGCAATTTCCTTTTAAAGTTGACTTCCTTTCTGGAAATGATTTTCTTCTCAGACCATGGTGAAGCTCTCTATCCTATTTCTTTGACTTTATTTCCCCATTTTATTTCTTTTACTGGTTATTGCACTGAAGAAGATCTTCTGACTGTAAGTAATCACGCTAAAGTTTTGCTCTAACTTTATTTTGTTTCTGTTCTTTTTTCTCATCATTATCAGCCAGCCAAGAGAGACAGACAAAGCACTCATTGGTGCCCGCTGCAACAGAACACTATTAGGGGGCTGGCTGTAAATTGACGTGGCATGGAAAATCTCTGCTCACTTTGTAGCAGTTTGTATTTTTTGGAAAGAGGAGTAGTACTCCTGCTGAATTTGTTGCCTGGTATCCTTAAGAGCGGTTGTGCCTTGCTGTAAATATGGAGAGAAAAACTCTTTTTTTTCTAACTTGGGAGCAGAAGATTGGTTTCTGTTTGGATGTTTGGTTAACAGCAATAAAGAAGATCTAAAACAGATTGCTAGTTTTTAACCCTTCTTGTGAAAGAAGCCGATTTTGTGCCTGCAGAGTTTCTTCCTTAGCTTCTCCTTACTTTTCCCCTTATACCCATCCGCCAGGTCTTAAGATGGGGTGTGGACTGAGAAAGCTAGAAGATCCAGATGACAGCAGTCCTGGAAAAATATTTTCAACGCTGAAGAGACCGCAAGTGGAAACAAAAACAGACTCTGCTTATGAGTACATACTGGTGGATTTTACATTAGAAGGTATGTATGAAGTATTTTAACCTTTCAGAAGAACATACTGTATAAGCCAAATGTGGTTTCTTATGGTTAGATACAGAAAAAAACTTTGATTCATTTGTCCCTACTGCTTATTAGATTAAGGATTTAGAAATGTCTATTAAAACATTTCTCTGCCTGTGCTTGTCATACCTGGGTATCTCTGAAGAAATATATCACTTTTCAAGACCTTCAGGATTAAGCTTGAGCTATTAATAGTAAGTGAAACATTGAAGATATCAAATACAAATATAGTTGAACATACTCTTCTTTGTTTTATACTGTTCATGGACATCTGTGCGGTTAGAAACAGACTACCCTGTAGGGCTACTTCCTTCTTTTGTAGGGTGTCTTGTTTCTAACCAACTCCATGAAAGTTGAAAAAATAAACAAATAGTCCCAGATGGCTTCCCACTAAGAACAGACAGCTCTGTTCTGCAAAAGTTGCTTCTGGTAATTTTTTGAAGAAGTTTTCATAAAGCTATTTGGGTTTGTACACCAGCTTTTTTGTGTAGAACTTAGTAGGAATTAATCCCAAACACAAGTTGCATATTCTAGTCAGCGTCAACATGGTTATAATTTAATAGAATGATTTTATAATGTATAGGATGCATAAGGAAGCATTATACAGTATCATTGAACTATATGTTAGCTTTTTAACATTTTTATTTGGTTTTGGATGAAACAGCTTTTGTTCATTGTGAAGAGAAAAAATAGTAACAAATACTCTGAGTTTCATGTTTGATTGCCTAAAATTAAATGCAACTATATTAGTTATAACTGTGCATTTGGCTTTTGATTTAAATCACACTTTGTTTTATTTTAATGGGTAGTACGGTAGATTTAAATATGTATATTTTCAGGATTATAAAAGTACTTTGATAGAGATTATTTCTTATAAAAATAATCATATTGCTAATAATTCAAATAACTGTTAGCAATTTTATGCAGTTACTTTGGTAACTGAAGTGATAGATGAGAGAGACAAAGAGAGAGAGAGAGGGAGAGAGGGAGAGAGGGAGATGATATTGCTATTTTTCAATCACATATCATAAAGAAATAGGCAGTTGAATCCAATCTTGTCCTCCTACTACTGGAAGGCTCTTTCCATTTCTGGCAACTAGTCAAAATTCAATGGAGATTCCTATTGGGGTAAACATGGAGACAATGAAATCCAGTAGTAGAACCCGAGATGGTAAGGTTAAGTATGAAGACTCCAGAAACAACATGAGACTAAAACCAATTGTTGGGGTTGCGTTTTTTCCCTCTTTCCTTCATATTTTATTGATGGTGGTGGGAAAGCTGAACAAAACTGCAATTATTTGCCAGCTCCTTTATTTTAGAATACCTCTGAGTCTTGCTATACATTATTGGTTATACTGAGAGGTGAAAATACTCTGCCATTTATAGATGCAACCTTCCTATTAAGCATAGGATCAGAGTATGCTTTCTTTCTAGTTGTTTTTTTTAAAGCAAGTTCCTATATCACAGTATTCAAGGCTTGAAAATAGTTGGACAGTGACTGGTGTCAAAAGCAGAACTTCATATGCTGTAAGGCTCCGTTGTCTACTCAAACTCTTTGAATGTATATACTAGAAACAAATAACTAATTCAGATGTGCAATATATATAGACCAAAATCTATTGTTATATAAACTTCCTTTTTAAAAATCACTTAATAATTTAATAACCCTGTGTTATAACAACAAATATAATTTGTTTAATTGTATCCCTGTACCTGTTATAACTATTAACGGTTCAACACTTAAGTCCCTATATTCTGTTACTGCTATAGTAATAGAAGCCACATGCAATGCTGTGTTTTTTAAAGTAGTTTTTTTCTCAGTAAATTGATTGATTGAAATATTGCTTCTTTTCTCTTACAACAGCTCTCTGAAATTATTTGTTAAGTTCTTTTCTGAAATTTGTATTTTTCTTGGATTCAGCTTCTCTTCTTGGCCATGCGGAATGACCTTCACACCTTGTGTGACCCTGCTATGTGTATATACTCTAAGCATCCAATCCTGACTTCTCACATATCCTTCCCAGGACCACTTACTCCTATCACTATGATGAGGCAGGGCAGAAGGACTTTGGGAGGCAGGTAGTCTTAGTAAATGTCTGAAGTGAATAGTTAGTGAATAGTGAATAGTGGACCCCCCTAGTGATAATGTATTACTGTACAACTGTACAATTTAATCTTTATAAAAAGTTATTTTAAATGTTTTTTAAATCTTATATCAACTGTTTCTGGTTGTTTTAATTCTTTTAGTTATCTCAAATCCAGAAATTATCAAAATATGCTCTGTTTTGGATATTGCAAAGAACGTGGAGGAGTATTATAATAAAGGATATGTGGTAGGAGCTATTCATCCTGTTTTACTGTCATCTGGACAAAGAAGGCATTTTCCAGCAAGTCACATCTATCGAGTTGTGCTTGTGCGTCTCAAATCCAGGTATGCCATAAGAAATGCTTAAATTCCAGTAAGCTTTTGTATTGAGCTGAGTTCCTTCATCAAAAAAATTGTTCCCTGCTTTAAGAGTAAAACCATTATTATGACAACCACATCATAACTTTGTTGCATCTTAGAACCAAATTACGTTAAACTGCATGACTTAGTTTATTCCCCATGCAAATAGCTGTTCAAATCAGGAGACTTGCAAAAATAATATCCTCTCCATCCTCCATAATGTAATGTTGAGACCCTGATTGTTCTTTCATATAGAAAACCCTTGCGTGCAAAGACATAATATGTAGTTAAGTCACAGGTTTTAAGCCCATTTATTAGGACAGAAACTTTGGGAGATGAAATAATTTCCATTAGACCAGGTGTCCCCAAATAGTATGATTATGATTGCCATTATCTGCCTTTCCTTGTCTTATTTCCTTCTGACATTTTTGTTCTCTTTGTATCCTTGCCTGTGCATATCTATTAGTGGAGATAATTTTTTTTGCATCTGAGAAAGTTACATCCAGCCCATGAAAGTTTATGCAAAAACTACATTTAAAAAAAAATGATTTATATGCCTCCCTTCTCCGGAGACTCAGGGTGGCTTACAAGGCGTAAAGCAATAGCCTTCATACTTTTGTATATTTATACAAAGTCAGCTTATTGCCCCCACAATCTGTGTCCTCATTTTACCTACCTTAGAAAGGATGGAAGGCTGAGTCAACCTCAAGCCTGGTGAGATTTGAACTTGCAGTAATTGCAGGCAACTGAATGTTAATTACAGTGCTTAGTCTGCTACGCCACCAGATTTGATAATCTTTAGCTATTCGATAACGGGTACTGTAATTGTGACCAACAATGTGACTTTTCAGCTATACTTCTGAGATTCTTAAATTAAATCTCCAATGAAGAATTGCTTAAAACTGAAGCTGAACTTAAACATAGTACATACAGAACATTAGGTACTGATAGGAAAGCAAGCTAGACAAATAGGCTTTGTGAAATCAATTTTAAGTAGCCTTTTATATATTCTGATATACTTGGTGGATATTAGTTCATATATTTGTATATTTTTACCTAACTAAAATTTATGTTGTAGGAAATTGAGCATTATTTTACTTTTCCAAGGCAGCATTCTCTGATGTCAGCCTATTTGGGTCCCAATTGTTGGCTTATTCTAAAACTGTGTCAAATATCTGAGCCAAAAGTGTCTATAACCATCTTGAGAAACATCTTAGTGTTTCTTGTCTTCTTGCTGACAAGCCCCTTTTCTGTCTCTGATTCATTTTTTAACAACCTCTTTGTTCTTTTTTAGTCCTGCAGACTAGTGGGGGAGAGACTGATTATTCTTGAAAGCATGATCAGAACTGCAAGTTGCCTTTTATAGGGTTATTATATTTATTTATTTATTATACTTTTACCCCACCTTTATTACTTTTATAAGTAACTCAAGGCAGCACACACACACAATATTCCTTTCTCCTCATATATTTTCTCAGCATGAGAACTGTAGCATTCTTAAATAGGAGGAAACTATTCCAGAAACAGAACAAACATTGCAAGAAAATACCCTATATGACCTTAATAAATATTTGTAACACTAAAACTAACATAATAAACTTTATTATTGGCATATTAATATTAATATCATGATATATAACAAAAAGGCCACAGATATTAGTTCTAAATGTATTTTTCTTGACAACTATTTACAATTAATTTTAATTTATTGAACTCCTTCAGGTTCAGCTCTTGAAACTCTTCTGAAATATTTCAATATAGCTAAAAACTGTATTTGTGTGTGTTACATTACCTAAATTTGAGTGTGAGATGTTAAGTGCTGTTAAAGTTCAAGATAATGAATATACTAAGCTCCACTTAAACCTTAAAATGTTAACTTAAAGCATTTCACAGGACAAAAGTTCCCAGTTCTGTCCTCTCCACAGCTATCTACACTTCATAAACAATGTGGGACAAGACAGTAACATTTCCTTACTGTTAGCTTCTTAAGCTGAAATATCCTAAACTTCAAATCTTTAAATCTAACTAGTTGTTAGAAAACAGTTATCTTCTGACTTAGCACTCAGTCATTTATTGCTTGTGTCATTTTGGTGAACCTTAGACAATAACAGTTGTTTGTCATGATGATTGCAACTATTTTGTCTGGCGCTGCAAGCCAAGTACTTTTTTTTTTTAAGAGAAAATTGAAGGATAGATTTAAATTATCCAATTCATTATCTCAGTTGGACTCACTTTTCACATTCATTGAGCAGAACTCTAGAAATCTTTTATGTTGCTGCATCACCTGGGGTTCCTCTGAAAACTAATGAAGATTCTCCAAGCTCCACAGGCATAACAAAACCGCACAGGTCCTACTGAATCCAAGACAATTGTCATCCTCTTGTTACAACTGGTAATGGCTTCAGTAAAACCAGAACCCTAAGAATAACCCCAAGTTTCCTTTTGGATGGAACCCAAAAGAATCCATCAGATGCCTCGAGTGGACTAATCAAATAAGGTCCTATCTCCCTGCTCCAAGGTCAACAGGGAGATCTGTCCAAGACAAGGGAGTTTCAAGTCTCCCAGAACAATAAGTCTGGTGTACTCCACCACAAACCCAGCCCCAGATTTAAGCTATTCAGCTAGGGAGGCCACTCCAGATTTCTCTGCTGCAGTTCTGGGTGTCTCGGCAGCCAAAGACCTCCAATAACTTCCAGGCCACCAGACAGGTCTACCTCCCCCACACTCTGCTTAATTTGGGCTAACCTGGGGAGGTTCTGCTTCATGGTGTCTAAGAACTGGCTGCCATAGCTCTGTCCTATTCCCAATTTAACCAAACAGTTTGCACCAAAACCTCCAAACTCTAACCCTCAACAACATTCTTAATATGCTGAAATTCCTGCATACCTTGCACAGACCCGCAGCCCTGACCCCAGAGCCATTACAAAAAAGTAACGCATTTGTAGCTCAAATTAATTCTCTCAAATCTTACCCTCACCAGGTCTACATTACAGTTAAAATACCATCAATGAAACCTTTTTAAGTATCTGAAAGAAGTCTGCTTTTTAACTCACATATTTATACTTGCATATTTCAACAGAAAAATATTTAGTATTTTAAATGAAATGTAAATAAGGTTGCTCAATGGGTCATTCAGGTCTGTTCCAAGCAACATGTTTGGGCAAAAGAATCAAGAATAACAGAAGAGCTACCCAAAGAAGAGAGTTGCCAACATTCAATTTATAATTTTTGGGAATGGAAAAAAGTGTTGCTTGCTAGTATTTTGCACAAGATAGGTCAAATTTCAACAAAGGCTGCTTTCTTTCTGTGTTTTAGTCACAAGAATCCACCAATGAGAGAACCAAGACCCAGGCTTGTGATTGAAGAGTGTCCTTTAACATACGAAAAACTAACAAACGAGGCAGTTAAGGAAGTGTTAGAGAAGGTATGACCATCTTCACTGAATATTTTACTTTTCCTTTAACTATAATCCTACTCTGAGAACTCAGATAATGTTCACGAACAAAAGCATACATATCTAATACCAAACTTTGTCTTGATGCTAACATAAACTACCTTCTGGATCTTTTGTTTCAATCACTTCTCATAATTCCACATTTCCAAGAGGGTGAATGGGTAGCATTGCAGTTCTCTGGCATCACCAATACTATAAAGCAACCTCCTGAAGGGCGTCAGGTTGTCCCGTTCCTTGTCAGTTTTCTAAAAGCTTAAAAACTGGGTTGTTTTTAGAGGGGCTTTCTTTGAGTCTTTCCCTGATGCCACCTTGCTTTTTGGTTTTTGTGTGGGGCTGGGTGGGTATATATATGTGTGTTCCCTTTTGTTTTTATGCAGAGCTAACCTGTTGACTGGCTTTATTGTTATGACTGTTTGGATTGGTTTTACATTCACACAAATGTTTTAACTTTTATGTAACCTGCAAACACTGAGAATCATTAGATTGCAGCAGAGGAGAAGCACTACAAATAATGTTAGCACCCCATTTATAGACTCCTGCAATTCAGTTCTCCCATAACTCTTCCCGTTCCCTGTTGATTCTGTTGAGTCAAAGATGGGTAGTTGAACAAAACAGTGGTGGCAGCAGCTATGGAAAATGTTTTCACATCCATTTCTTTGTGTTGGCCTGCTTTACACAGAAACCTGATTTCTAAATTCAGAAGAGAAAACTATGCTAGGATTTCTTCAGAAGAACTCCAGGGCCTTATTGATGAAATATTCTACTGAATGATATATTTAGTTCTGTATGATAACTAAGTCCCTCAACTGTTCAGTAAAGCTTGCAGAATGCAGCCTTGAATTATTCCATGTTGACATTCCATGATGAAAAGTTGAATATTATGTTGAATGAAATGTTGACTGACAACCAGTTTGTGCCCAAACACGTGTGCCCAAAGTGGGAACTGGAGCCATGTGCCTGGAATGCGCGGTGTCGCCTGTTCTCTTCTGGGTTTCTGGCACGCATGCACACGCGACGATCAGCTGGCCTTTGTGCATGAGGCAGTGCCAGAAACCGGAAGAGCTGGTCTGTGAGCCGGGAATGGGGGTTCCTCAAACTTCGGAATTGGGAGTGTCCAGAAAGGAGGACCAATGGGAATCTCCCTTCTGCAGTGTCATCGGTCTCTGGACAGAGTCTCCCTTGACTTCACCCACTGGAGGAGTTAGTTCCATGCAGAGAAGAAGCCCAAGTTGGTTATTCAGGCCAAGATCCCCCCTCCCACTTTCTCTGCTTCTCTCTCTCCACAGAACTGTCTCTCTTCCTTCAGGTGAAGCCCCAAAGGACTCTGCCTGGAGACCGATTACGCTCAAGCAGGGAGAATTCTCATTGGTGTTGCCTCTAATTCTTGCCCCTCCCATCTCAAAAGTCTGAGATAAACACTTTCCCCCAATGCAGAACTGCGGATTCCTCCTCTGGGGCTGGAAATATCTGGCCAGAAACACATGCGTGTGAGCATGCGTGCATTGAGCATGTGGGCCGCCAGCTGATTGGCGCATGCGCGGCAATAACTTGCTGGCTGGAGCACATGCGTGTGCCAGAAGCCAAAAGTACCTTATCCGGCACACGCATGGCTCCTGGGCAGCTCCTCTTCCTGGTTGCGGCCCTGACAAATGCGCACAAAGTTCTCCCTTTTTGGCACTCAGTGCCAAAAAGGCTCGCTATCACTGGTCTAGTGATAAGGCACCAGGCTAGAAACCCAGAGATTGTAAATGCTAGTGGACCAGTCACTCTCTTGCACCCCAACTCACCTCACAGAATTATTGTTGTGGGGAAAACAGAAGGAATAAGGAATATTAGGTATGTTTGCCACCTTGAAGTATTTCTAAAAATAATAAAGATGGAATATACATGAACAAATTATTCCAGAACATCAGCATTTATTAAATCTTTGCATTGATGTTTAAGATATTTCGAGTATGTTTTAAGAGTTAATTAAGAAGGAGTTAGGGCATCAGGCTAGAAACTGGGAGACTGTGAATTCTAGTCCTGAGTTAAGCAAGAAGCTAGCTGGGTGACCTGGGGCCAGCCCTTCTCTGTTGGGTCTAGGAAAGAGAGAATGACAAATCAATTCTGAAATCTTGCAAGTAAACTCTGGGGATTTGTGCAGGCTCTTGTCAGGATTCAACACTGATTCAAAGGCACAAATAAATAACATGTAAAAAATCCCTTCACATACCATTAATTTTTACCCACATACAAATAGGCCAAAGAAAGACTCCATATATCGTGCTCTCTTTAAAACTGAAGATACATGTTTTACAGTTAGTTGATATTTTTGAATAGGTGGCTATTTCATAATATTAATAGTAAAATAGATATGCTATTTTTATAGATCAATGAATATTTCTTTCTATGAATCCATGTAAAACCATCATACAGAAACTAGCTATACTTCTTAGTGAACAATATGCATATCCACCCCACTGAATTAGTATTGTCTTTTTGAAAAATATAGGTCAATGATGCTGCTAAAAGAGGAATGAAGTTTGTTGGGTTTATAACCCAGTCTTGCTCTCAATCTAAAATTTGCAATGGTACAAACCTGGGCAAAGATATGGAGTCTGACTCGACACTATGCAGAAGGAACAGAGAGCAGAGGAGTCATGATTCAGAGGAAAATGTTAGAATCTGGAATGAAGGGACACTGAGTGGTCAATCCTCTGAGAGTGGAATACAGGAAGAAATTCAGCTGGACATCAGGCCAGCACAAAAGACTGATTTTCAAGAGGGAATAGAAGACTGTCCCAGCCCGAATAAATTAAAGGAAAAAGAAGGTATTTAAACACATCATCTATATAGTCTACATCACAAATTGTAAAACAAAGATCACCATGTTATAAAAGATGAATAATGTGAATCATAAAAAGAAGTAGCAAACAGTTGAATGGGAGTAGGTGGAAGAGGAGGATGAATTTAGTTCAAGAAGAATGAACTTTAGAGAGAAATACCAGTGTTGCAGATAATTTGGCTGGGAATATTAGGATGTAATGTTGCCAAATTTAATTTGCAAACTGGCAATCCCAGGGAGATGTCCACAGCATAGTTACAGCTGCAAAATTATTGGTGAGATGCATGATGATAGCAGCAATAGATGAGCCAATTAAAATTTAAGAATGGAAGTGTAGGTTTTAGACGCTAGAAAAAGACCAAGAAAGAAAAATCCTGTCAATACGATACAAAAAGAGAAGAAAAACATTTTGCAAATCACAATGTAAATTGAAAGAGGAAACTATGTTCTGTACAGAGAAAATGAAGAGTTTGGATTTAAGCCCTTGAATTAAATTGGCTTTCATAGTAGGATTTTCTAACATTTTTGCTTACATAATTGAAGGATTGATAGATCAATTTGAATTAAAATAGCATTCAAATGTCTTGCTGAACTTTTATTCATATGAGTTTTAATTTGTATTCTTAATGCAAAATGTAATTTTGTAGATTTTTTTAAAATCTGTAAATAAAGCCTATTGACATTCTTACAATGCATATTACCCTAATATCTTTATTTCATTTTTTTTTCTCAGACACCAAACTATATACAGTTTTCAATGTCTTTGAAGATGATTCCATCAGTTGGACCTATCATGACAGTATTTTGTCTCTGAAAGTGTCACGGAAAGGACCTGTGATTAGTACATTGGATGCTGATTGGTTAGATTTAACCACATTTTATTACAAACAAGGGTTATCATTAATTGACTCCTTTGTGTGTTGGGAAGCTTCTAAAGGTAAGGATAATGATACTCTTTTTCATACTTAAAAATAAGGATATTAGCAAAATTCATTCAGAAAATTCAAAACGAGACAAAAAGAGTGTGTGCAAGTTTTAAAATAGGCTGCAGAGTAAATAAAGACAGTGGTCTGTTTGATTCAGGATAGTTAAAGCTTTCAGATAAGACTTGCATCTGTCACCCACCCACAGTTATAGATACTACATTTATCACTCATTGGCTTTCTCTCCCAGGGAACTATTAAAAGATCACCAGAGGGAAGGGAGAAGCAATGAAGATCCCCCACCAGCTGTTGTCTATGCGTATCACTTGTTTCTCACTGTAGAGAACCAACTGTTTTGAGCAGAATGGCTGGGGGAGGGGAATTCTCACTTCCTTTCCTCCCACCAAGAGAGAGTCAAAGAGAGAAAGAGGGAGAAAGAAATTCACCCTTAATTTAGGAGTGAAAAATAAGAACTACCAATAGCTGAGCAGAAGAAAGCTATAAAGAGTCTTGGAGAAGATTAAGCAGTTTTTTAAACTTCCAATTTGTTCTTTGTAGGAGAGTTCAAGTTCTCAGATTGATCTGGCCTTCCACTTTGAAGTGAATTGCTTAAAAAGATAACCAGAAATAAAAATCTAAACCTGAAATGTTTGCTGTCATGGAAATTTTTTGTTAAAAAAAAAAAGAGAAATATGATGAACTCCCTATTGCATACATCACACGAGCAGCTGACTTACCCAGTAGTTTCTACAGGAAACTTAAACATGTGAAACACACTCAACGGGGTTTTTTTTAACGTTAGCCAACAGAAAAATGAAACATATATATTCAAATTTTACTCTTATTTATATCTAAACTATTTAGTTTCCAAAATTTAATTGAATTTCTCATTAAGGGCTAAACTAGACATGAAGTGATTTAAGAAATGAACTAATACATCAATCTCACAGATGCAAATGAAGACTGTGAATTCTTAACATATGCAGTTTCCTTTTAAACTTAATTTTTAAATATAATCGTTCTAAAGGTAAAATAAACAGCAGATGACTTGCTTGAAGCAAGTAAGAAGGTTGACCTAGAATTTGCTTTGCTGTTGTACGTTATTTGCCATTTTATTTGTAAAAAAATGAGGGTGTCAGATTCATTTTGTGCTTAAGAAATGTACTGCATATTCTCTTTATATTACATCTACCAAATCAAAATTTAAATTGAACATAGCTGAAAATAGCAACCAGATCTGGGAGTGGGGAATCAAAACAACTGCTTAATGGCAACAAGGAGTCTTTCACATCCAAGATTTAGTAGCCCTAATTATTATTTAGAAATGTGCAATTCAAGGATAGATAACTTCAGCCTAGTCTGAAAAGCTTTTGCAGAACACTTGTATATTATTTGAGCATGGTGTTAGTAATGAAAGTGTAATGTGTCAAAAAGACAACTTGGGGGAGGGAGGTAATGGCCGAATGCACTTTGGGCTCTGACCTCATTTCTGCCGGTTCCAACCCTACTCATCATAGGAACCCAAGATATGTGGCATTTGACAGGAAAAAAACTTAACCACCCACAGTCACTTAGAAAGTAAGATAGGCAGTGTCTAAACTTGCATAAATAAGTAAGTAAGTAATATAAATTTACCAAATCCTGTTCATTGACAATCACATCAAAATGATCATGTGTGAGACAGAAAAGGAAAGCATACTCCTCTTAATACATAAGTGTAGTACTATGAAGTTTAAATATTATTTACTACTTTTCTTTTCTTTTTTCTTTCTGTAGCTGACTTTGGGCTCAAATCATTAGAAGGATTATTTATATATGAAGAAGAACCGGGGTTTCCAGGTTCGGAGAGGAAAGGAAATGATGCTATTGTTGTAGAACAATGGACTGTCATTGAGGTAATTCCCTATTTTTGTTTTTGACAATTTAAGTTACTCTTCCTGATTAATTTCAAGGGTTTACATAAACTCAGTATACAATTAGAAAAATAATCAATATGTGAGCGAGTGTGTGATATCTTGTAATTTTAAACGTATTTGAGGTTTCAGCAGAAAATAACTCACAGTTCAATTATCATTTTAGATAATCATTCCTTGTATATATCTTTGTTTTCTAATGTCCATAAAGGCCAAATCTTTACAATAACAATGGTAGGAGTGGTTGTCACAACCAAAAATTTGTTGATGATAGGCAATCATTAAAGATAATCTTCTGTTTAAATTTTAAAAATCCTCAAAGAAATGAATATCAAGAGTTTGCAATAACAAATAAATGAAATCTTCAATTTAAGAAATGAAACAGGTGGTTCTGTTAAAGTTGAATTAAATCCAAATGGGTTTTTTCAGACTCAAAAAGAGACATATATATGAGACGTTGCACTTTCCTGAAAGTGATGACAATTACAGTCTAAAATACTATACAATATTATCTAACACTTTTGCATCCTGGAGTTTGCCTTTTATATAAATGGTGGGGTGAATTGGAAGGAGAAACAAAAGGAATCACAAGGCGAAATTTGGAAGTGTGAAACAATTGTCATTTCCCTTCTCTTGTTCTAGAAAGAAAGTCATAGCACTAAAATCAGTGCATTGGCTTCTCTGGACACAAAAACATATTCCAGAACTTAAAGTGGGCAACTTAAGCATTGGTTCTGGTTCAAGGGAGGTGGCCACAGAGGCTGCCCTTTATACAAGGAAGACTTCGTGAAAGGATTAATTTTTTGCCTTCATGCAGAAAGAGGACGTTTCATCAACTAAATTCAGCCACTGGCCTCCCCACAGTTATCCCTCACAGATTTACAAAGCTGACAAGTCTCAGATGGTCATCTGTTCTTTGGCTTCCCATATCCATCTTTTCAACCATCCAGTTTTTGTTAAGAGGTCTGGTCCTATACTCTAGTACCATGATGGCGAACCTATGGAATGTGTGCACGCAATATTGGCAGGCACGCAAGCCTTGCCCTAGCTTAGCTCCAGTGTGCATGTGTGCGCCGGCCAACTGATTTTTGAGCCTTCAGGGCCAACCGGAAGTCAGGAAATGGGCCATTTCCTGCCTCCAGAGGGCCTTGGGTGGGAGGTTGTTTTTGTCCTCCCCAGGCTCCAAGAAAGCTTCTGGAGCCTGGGGAGGGCGAAAAATGGGCCTACCGGGTCCACCTTGCCATCGCATGCCAAAAGCGGTGGGAGCGTGGTGGGGTTGCATGCACGGAGGCCAGGGTGCATTGAATTATGGGTATGGGCATGTGCGTGTGTGACCCTCCCATGCCCCCCCCCTTTTTGGCACACGACGGCAAAAAGGTTAGCCCTCACTGCTCTAGTATCTCATTTTCTATTCCTCTGCTATATTCCTTCTTGTTAGCAGTAAAAGGTAGCAAAGTCTGTTCTTATACAGTAAATTTTGTTGGAACAACTCAGATCCAGCATATTTTGTCTGTTAAATTCAAATTACATTGTGGACTGTTAAATAGAGGGTTTACTATATTGCCGTTTCTGTGTCACATATATTGAATAGATCATGCTGAGAAGCATCCTCCATTTGGATTTGCATATTTTATATTTTCTAATGCAGGACTCTTTGTCATAAACTTTGTCTAAAGGAGCAGCCATTCGCTGACAATGCATATGTGCAATCATCTCCACTTGGAAGAACAAAATAATTACTCATTTCATAGAAGTTACCCCACAAAAAAGCTGATTAGTTCAGTTCCCCAAGTGATTCCATAAATAAGTGTTGACAACTGGAATAAACATCTTTGATTAGTTTTTAATTATATCAGCAATCATTGTACCATATATGTCAGGGACAAATAATGGAGTCTTCAGAACTTTTAAACTTCGATTTACCTCAGCTGATATACTTAAAGATACGAAAGGAGCTGTGAAATAGTCCAAAACATCTAGAAGTTGCCAAACTCTTATTATTGCTTCAAGTAACTCATACAGATAACTGTTGTAGTGTGACTTTTGGAATTCAGAAAGAGACAGGAATAAACTGGGGAAAAAAATTTCCATTCTAGAGAGTTTGCATGTGCAGATGAAGGAGAATTACACATTACTTAGTTTTTTACAGTTTTTTCCCTGTTCCCGCCTTTTTACGATAAAAAGTAGGTTCAATGGTGGTAATATGGCTGCAATGGAAGCTTCTCAGAAGTTTTTTTTTTTTAAAAAAATACTGTTTTATATCCAATAATTAGGCAGAAATGGCTTTGATTTGAACTAGAGCTCTTAAGAGGGAAAAGTCCTCTGTATATATAAACAGATAATTTCTTTGTTCTTAGCTCATCAATTTACATACATCATTAAAGTCACAATATATATGTACTTTTAGGTTCAATCACATTTAGAAACTAAAGAGAAGATTAGAGAGAAAGGGCTGTGAGGAACAAGAACATTTCAAGACCACACAACACACAAAATCTTTTGATCCAATGTAATTTGAATTTTTTTTTAGGCCATACCAGTAATAATAATATTTGTGTAATATAACATAACACTTTAAAAACTATTATGCTGTTACAGAAACAAAATGATTATTTAACCAATGGAAAAGAAAATGATGTGCACCGTAACTTTTAAAATGTTTGATAAGTCATAGATATTAAAAGTATATATTAATGTAATTTCCAGTGTGTTGTAAAACTGAATAAGGTTGCAACTCCAGGAATTGGATTTCATTTCTGATTAGACCAGCATTGGGTTGCTCTATCTATACTAAATATTATAAAATCAGTTTTTGGCATGCATTACCACAAATGGACAGAAGTTTTGGCTTGTGTTTTCAGGTCTACACTAAACATAAAATGGAACTAAACTTAAAGGAACTGAATTTCTTTAGGAAAATAAATATGTAATTGTCAAATTTCTTTCTATAAACACACCAGAACAGCAATAGGAAGAAAAAAAACATAACTATACAGAAAAGTATATGCATGTTCTTATTTTTTGTATGTTAATGGTTAATAATCCTTTTTTAATATGCAAAGACCTTTGGGTTTCCCCTCCTTCCTCTCCACATCTCATGGTTAATCTGTGGAAATGTTTACCCTATTCTTACATATATATTTCTGTATCTATTTTTGCTAACAGGGCAGTGAAATCAAAACTGATTATGGTCCTTTACTGCACACTTTGGCTGAATTTGGCTGGCTTTTAACATGTGTGTTGCCTACTCCTGTCATCCGACTGGACAGGTAGATGAAATAACAATTTTTCTTCCTATTTCCGGGAATGTAATTGAATACATATATTAATATAATATATATATTAAGGGAGATGTTTATGGCCTATAAGTATAAAATGTTTTTTAAAAATATCAATGAAATTTCAGCAATCTAATGTGCAATTGCTGAGATATGAGAAATCTCATGAGGTATTGGTATTCTTGTGCATGATTTTGAAAGACTGAGGGGAGGAATTCAGACTATCATTTGAAATTTGCAGAATGGTGGCTGAATCAGAGACTAGTCCTACATTTTTCCTCTTGAATGGATTATTCAGAAACTTCAATTTGAGAAATTAACTGAACATTTATTGGTTTACAAAACAAAAAATGATGGCTTAAATTAGGAAATGTTTGTTGAAATATGAAGCTGAGGACTAGTTGCTAAATACAACAGGAGTATACAGGTAGTTCTTGATTTACAACAGTTCCTTTAATGACTCTTCAAAATTACAACGGCACTGGAAAAAGTGATTTATGACCGTTTTTCACATTTATGACCATTGCAGCATCCCCATTGTCACATGATCAAAATTCAGATGCTTGGCAAATGACTCATATTTATGACGGTTGCAGTGTCCCAGGGTCATGTGATCACCTTTTGTGACCTTCTGACAAGCAAAGTCAATGGGAAAGCCAGATTAACTTAATAACAGTGTTGCTAATTTAACAACCACATTGATTCACTTAACAATTGGGGCAAGAAAGGTTATAAAATGAGCCAAAGCTCACTTAACAAATGTCTCACTTAGCAATAGAAATTTTAGGCTCAACTGGTCATAAGGTAAAATACCTGTAAAGCAAACATGACAATAAATGGAATGATTCATGAATGATTCAGAACTACACAGGCAGTAAGACAGGGGACATGTGATATCTCCTTGGTCTATGTATTTATGGGTGATATCCATGCTCATCTCACTCAAATGTCCATGCTCATCTCACTCACTCCCATCAGCCAGTTCGCTCCCACAGAGAGGGCCTCCTCAGGGTGCCGTCGGCCAGACAATGTCAGCTGGCGACCCCCAGGGGGAGAGCCTTCTCTGTGGTGGAGCCTACCCTCTGGAACGACCTCCTCCCAGAGATACGAGTGATCCCAGACCTCCGGACTTTTCGTCGGGCCCTTAAAACCCATCTCTTTCGGTTAGCTGGGCTGGCCTGACCCCATGCTGGTTTTAAAGTTTTTGTTATTGATTTTTAATTCTAAATTGGGCCAAATTTATTTATATCATTTTAATTGCTTTTAACTTTTGTATACTGTGTTTTTAGTTGGCTGTTCACCGCCCTGAGTCCGAAAGGAGAAGGGTGGTATAGAAATTTAATAAATAATAATAAATAATAATAAATGCCCATCTGAGAACACAACAAATAGTTTAGTTATCTGCAGGAAGTAAGCCTTCATATTTGCAAATATCTGTATTGTCTTCCACATTGGTGATTTTTTTCCCCTTTTTTAATGTTTGCATAGGACTGTAATGGTCAGCTGTAACCAATAGCAGATTTTTAAACATCTATTTGATATTTAGCCATCAGTTAGCACAATTAAACAATCTCTCTCTATGATACCTCCTAGGCAGCTGGCCCACTACTTCAGTAACAATTGCTTGAGGAGAGACAGGCGGGGGGAAAACCTTTCCATATAATCTGTTGGAGGGCAGAATAATTTAGGAATTGATTCAAGCAATTATATATTTATTTCATGAGAATTGGCCTAGGCCCTGCACCAATTCTCTTTAACTGAAATGCAGCATCGGTATTCCAGACAGTGCTATGATATTTTTATTTTATTTCTCACAGGGATAACAGCAATTTTTGAATTCCCTGTTTAAAAATAATATCTTAGAAATACTCATCTACAGATTTAAAAATAACATCTAAAGTGTTTTCTGAAGATGAGCATTTAAAGTTTGAAATGCCTGAATGAAATAAGTGTCCTAGGAATTTCACCTCCTAGAATTACATTTTCTGCCTATTGCACGCTAAAGTGACCAGCTGAGAAAAGTTAACAGGAGATATATTATCCTATTATTTCCATCAGTATCTTTGCAGACCAAATAGCATGTCTTTCAAGAAAAACAAGCTTGGCTCATATAGAATGAAAGCAAATAGCCTCAGCTCATAGACTCCATCCTTATCTTGAGTATTTGTAGATAGCAGAAGGGGCATTAGGGGAAAAAAGGAAGTTTGAAATCTTTTATAACTAAGGGACTGTTGCAGGAAATAGCATTTTAGTCATTAAATAGCTATCATGTGGTAGTAATGAATAAGCAAAACTGTATAGTATTTTTGGGGTCATAATAAATAGCAGTCCTTTGTGAAAATAAAGCATGCAAAGATGGATGCAGATCATGAACTATAATTTACACATAGAGGAGTAGAGGCTCTCATCACAGCTGCAAAATGTGACCAAAGTCACATGCCAACTAGCTATTCAGTATGCACACCTCTGTCCATATATGCACACAAACACACCCTGTTCTTTATGCCAGGTTTGGAACTATTCTTAATTCCACATATTACTAATATTTTATTGTATCAAACTGGATTAAACAGCTCACCTAGTCTGAAGTCCCTTGAACTATTATACAAAAAAAGCAATACAAATACAAAACTTATTTTTATCATATGCAAACAAAGAAAGACTAGTCCACAAAGAAAGCATTCATTTCTTATGAACTGAAGATTTCTGAACATAATTATTTAATAGGAGAAAGATAAAATTGTACATATTTAAAAGGAAATTAAATCTGCTTTTCTAGCTAGTCTTCTGAAAAGGACTCCCAAAGATAAAATGATTTTCAAATATATATTTACTGATTTGATTTTATTTATAAAATTAATAGGCCACCCATCTTACCCCAAGGTAACTCTGGGCGGCTTACAATATAAAAGATAAAAACATAAACAAGACAACACAAAATCCAAACATTACAAGCCAATTAAAAGACAGGGAGGTCGGGAGCAGGAGGGAGGAAGGAGAGGTGGGATCTGTTGTTAATCAACAACCTCCACTGTGATGCTCCCCCATTGGAGCCCCAAGCTAACTGGCAGAGCCAGCTTTGGACTATTGTACAGCTGATGGGGAATTGATAATTTCTCACCTTATACACAGGAAAAATATTAATATAAACAAGACATATTACTATTGTCTTCCTGATAGTTTCCAAATCACTGGTGTATCAGTCCAAGTAACACAACAATCTTCAAAAACTGGATGTGTAAAAGTGTATTTTGAGCACTTGTTTTCCAACAATTAGTTCAACTTATCTACTTCTTCCTTTAAAAACATAGATGATCAGAAGGGAAATAACCTCAATCCAATATAATGTGTTGAGTCAGCAACCTTTCTTAATCAGCTATCAGGAAAAAAAAGTTTTTTAAAAGAGTTAAAAGCTGTCTTTATCAGCTTCTTAAAGCAAGCGATTCCAGCCCCCATTTACTGACTGTGGACTATGTGAACCTGCCAGGCAATTGGATCAGCCACATGAATGATACACAAAGCATTTATGCACAAAGGAATCTGTAGCCTAGAAGCCTGCTTTGGCACATTCATGGCTAAATGGGAGTCCTGACACATCTGGGAAATTTGTTATAAGATGCTATTTGGTTCAGTTTTAAAAGTGCAATCCAAGTTACTGAATTAATTAAATCATCTTTTTTTTAAAAGTACTCTCTCCACTTGCCAGAATAGACTGCTAGCAATTCTGAATTAGAAACGTAGTTACTACTCTCATTTTAAAAATTGAGGAAGTGCTGCATTAATTTGTGTGAAACACTGTATGCTGTTTTCATGCGACATTGCTCACATTGGTTAAAAAAAAAGAATAACATGTTTTTCAGTCTGCAGTTCTGTTTTTCCCACAGACTTTGAACTCTGACCTCAGTACGCAAGTGGAATATTAATAGCTTTTACTTTCTGCTAAATGCAGAGAACTTTTCTTTTGCATCAGTTCACACACAGTTTGTTCAGAGGATTACAGGAATATTAGCATTCCCCCCAAATAATTCTTTAAATCCTGTAATTAGAAGAGTTTCTGTTTTCACAGTAAGATTTCCTGTTGTTCCTCTCTCTAAAGTAGACCCACCAAAAATCAACTATTGTCGAAAAGGATTTTCCCTCCCCCAGAAAATGGCGACAGTAGCAAGAAGAGCTACTGGAACTTCTCCCTTCTTACATACATGAAAGCACTTTTTTGCTTGCTCAAGGTTTAGGGTGTAACCCTGTGTACCCATGGGCCATAGGATTCCATTGGAAAAACCCAAGTGAATAAAGCTTTAGAAAAGGGATATTGGGCTATTTCAGGGGCAAATTTAAAAAAAGCACTCAGGCTCTCCCAATTCTTGCCTACAAGCCTGACCTTGGAGGGAATTGTAAGATTTCCTTTGCAGTGAAAGGTACAGTGAAAGATGTCAAACATGGATGGAAGAGTACAAATGCTTCTCTGTCTTTAGATCTGCCAGCAGGGATTTGAACATTTTAGCATGATTGACATTGATATGGTTCACATTATCTTTAGTAACCATAACATAATTTCTGACCATAACAGAAATCAAGGTGATATATCCTGTGAAAATCATATGATGTATTTGATACATTGTGTCATTTAGCCTTCCACCACATTTACTTTTTTCTTGTAGTCATTCCAGTATGAAAATAAGCAGAACAATCAGTATAAATTCAATTCTTACTGGTGAACAAGTCCAATAATGCCATTAAATATAATCTACAAGTAGCAAATTAAAAAGGCAAAAGCTATGATAAATATCTAGTTGCAGCAATGTGTTTTCTTCCTCATTTTTCGATCCAAGTCTACCTATATCTTTTATTAAGACAAAATATAAGAAGAAAATTCAACATATAAAACAGATCCTTTTAATGTACTTTCTTTCCCTCCTTCATTGAAATTCAGGGGCAATCCCAACTTCATTCAGTTCAATTGTGAATTTATCCCCTGACATTTATCGTGTTCAGCATTTTAATAAGGTCAGGTCTATTTTAAACTAGTTCTTTAAAGCAGCTTCAGTACTTCAGTATGGAGCATTTCTTTAAACTTAAAAGTTTTAGCCATGAGTTAATGCCTTTGATGATTCTATGGTGTCACAACATAAAATAGGATATAGAAAGATGACTTGTTTCCAGAGAAATTCTTAACCTCACTCTTTTTTTAAAAAAAGCAGAAAAATAACTGAGAACTCCCCTTTTTCTCTTGTCTTTCTAATGTCATCCATAAGCATTCTCAATGGAATCCCATGATGTTTACAAAGCTAATGATTGATTGACTGATCGTTTGATTGCCAGATCATACTGTTGCTAATATCAGGCACTGTACTAAGCCAATCTTCTAAATCATTGTTTGCAGAAGAGGTGATGCATTGACCTTGATCAATCTTGAACAAATTAATCCTGGTGAGAATTTGGTTAGTTGCATTGATGAGAAGCTATCAGGAAAAACAAGGGCTGCAGCCTAGATGGAAAATCATCCTGGAAGACAATTTAACAAGCCACTTGGCTATTGTTGCCAAAAGCAAAACATCCCCTCCCTCCAAAACAAAAACAAATCAACAAAAAAAAGCCATGTATGTGTTCACAAGGAAGTGGGAATGTCTGGAGGGCAAATTTAACTTTTTGGGATCTCACTCACATAGTGTGCCAAACCAAAACTAAACAAATCACATTGGTTCTCTGCACAACATTGGACCCAGATGATTTGACAATACTTAGAATGAAGGAAGCTCTTTCAAGGCTGACAGATGTTGTAATAATAAGGTATCTGTATATGTCATGTTTATGAAATTAAAAAAAAATGTTAAGGAAAACAGAAGCACTGCCTTAAAATACTCATCAAGATCATTAATTCCAAGGTCAAATATGACTTGCCACATTACTGTTAGGGAAAGACAAATATGTACTATTTACATTAACAGATGTAACAAATTTGGGCATGACTAGTTCATGCACTAAAGATAATTTTAGAGGCTGCATTGCCTCTGAATAAATTTTGCTAGTACATTTCTTTTCAATATTAAGAGAAAAATTTGCTTGAAAAAGCAGTCAGTAATTTTATAAATATTATGTTGATGTCCTCAATTATTCCAAAAAAATTAAAATATGATGGGGTGACAGCTGATTTAAAAAACTTAAGGGGGAGATTGTTTTAGAACAATGTATAAAGAAAATCATAAGCTACAACATTTAGCATCGAGAAGAATTGCTTTGTAGATAGGAATGAAGTGGCCCCTGAGAACAGGCCCTGATGGCATATGAGATTCCTCCTTTGCTGAAATAGCATACAATTGAATCTGTTGTGACTGTAAGGAGTACTGTCTTTTTTGCTGGATGCTAAAAGGAAGGCAATATATAAATAAACATGTTAAATACATGCACAAGTATGTTTGTTGTATGTGGCACCTCACTAATAAAATATCATCCAGTTTCAGCCTCATTAATTCCAGTGAATACTGTAGAATTGTATATGAACAAAACCAGAGAAAGACAGAATTTTAAAAACAGTTTCTTTAATGTTTCAGTGAAGGCAATCTAGCCACTAAGCAAATTGTTTTCCTTCAGCGGCCAGCTATGGGGAACCCAGCTGTCCAGATACCTGAGGTAAGAATAACAATTTGAAATAATCCCTGCTTGCTCATTTAAAAACCACTCCTGTGTCTTGCCCATCATGTAAAGGGGCAAAGGGCTCATGAGGAAAAAGGGGATTCAGAGAATTCAGAGGGTTAATTGGCACAAGCAGAGAAGATGTGTAACTGTAGAGGTCAACTGTCTCCCTTGAATGTGTTTTCTTTCATTTTCTTCCTTGAGCTTGCTGCTATACAACATGTGAGGTATATATACTGTGTTTCCCCAAAAATAAGACCCTGTCTTATATTTTTTTGAACCCTGAAATAAGTGCTTGGCCTTATTGCCATGGGCTCAAAAGCCCGATTGGGCTTAATATCAGAGGATGTCTTATTTTGGGGGAAACAGGGCATATATATTTATAAAATCTAACTTCCTCTTGTTTATCCTGCAAAACCATCTGAAGCTCTTAGGCATGCCCCGGGAGTCTGCAACACCTATAAGACAATATGTGAAAGAACTCCATTATTACTGAAAGCATTTCTTTTTTCCACACCATTATAAAGAGCGCATTGTGTAGAGTTATGCAATTACTAGGATCAGCTATGTGACAAATTGTTATCCATTTCCTTGTAAGATAAAAAGAACATTGAAAATGAAAGATTCAGAATACTTTGCCAAAGTGATGTCCTTGGATGATCTTTTGCCTGTTTCCTTATGCACACTGTCCATTATTCAGCTTTTTTAGCAGGATGTGGTGAAACTAATAACTGTTTTATTTCTGGCTTGCAGTCACGGTCTCTGTGTAGAGTTCCTAAGGGTCAAGAACTGATTAACATTTTTTTCTTACAAGGCATCTCGCTGCATATTCCTCTGTACTGCCACATCCAATCCCACCCCCTTAAATCTTTTTGGAAGCCAAAAAGAATGCCTATAGAATGAATATTGTATTTTGAGATTTGGCATTGTTAGTTTATCTCATGAAAGAGAAAAGAATCAAAGGAAATAGCCACAAAGGACTGTTAATGATCAATTGTTTTCTTTGCTCATTTTCTCTTTTCTTCCCTAAAGCAGTCTTGGCAACAGGTTACGGTACTAAAAATACCTAAAGTCTGAAAATTTAAAAGGGGGGAAGGAGGAAATTACAAGTTGATGACAGATTTTCATACTTAGTCTGGACACCAAAAAACCAGAAAATTGAATACATTTTTAAGAGGTTACATTTTGCAAATGCAGGGCAAGCATGACTTAAATTCTTAGAGCCATTCATTTCAGCAATCACTTCCCCAGGGCAGCCGCCTCCCTTCTCCCTTACCCCTGAAGAGGGTAAGCATTATGCTAAGCAAGGGCAGAAAAGCAATCTATTTCATGTTTCATGAAGGAGGCCTTCATTTCTTTAAAAATGTTCTTTCTCTTGATTTTAAAATTATATTTCTTGGGGTGGAAGCGAAGGAAATTATAACAGATGGAAGGGACAGGAAAGGAGTTCACATGCCACATTTTTGTAGACCAAATCCATTGTTTCAGAAAAGAAATACATAAAGATTTTCAGAAACTTTTATTCCTAAAATGTCTTAATGAAGTATTTCTTTCTAATTAGTTTTAATTTACAGCAATAGCACTTAGATATGCTTCATAGTGTTTTACAGCACTCTCTGACAGTTTACAATGTCAGCACACTGTGTCAAAATATTCATGAACTGGATAGACATGGCAACAGGTCAGCCATTGGGCTGGAATAGGACATGGTAACAAAGTCAGCCAATGTATAAGCATAGCAACTAAGTCAGCCAATGAGGGCTGTTTAGAAACTGAAACTGGTAGGAGCCTGGGTGTGGCTCTGTATTAAGCTCTGAGCTCTGAAGCTGCAAATAAGTCTGAACTAGTCTGTCTGCTGAACTGAAACTAAGAACTTACTTAGTCTCCTCTCTACCACGTTGGACAGGGGTGGGTTCTAAATTTTTTTACTACCGGTTCTGTGGGCGTGGCTTATTTTGTGGGCATGGCTTGGGGGTAATGTGACCGGGTGGGCATGTTTTTGGGGTTTTTTTTACTTTTAAAAGCATTATTTCTACAATCTTAAGAGGTTGCAGAAAAAAATGCTTTTAGAAGCTTCTGACGATCAGGCAAGTCATCTGGGATCGCCAGAGGCTTTTAAAGGGATTTTTTTCCCTACAACCTCCTTGGCTGAAGAAGTTGCAGAAAAAATGTTTTCAGAAGCCTCTGAAGATCCCAGCTGAGCTGCACAATCATCAGAGGCTTTTTTTTTAACTTTTAAAAGCATTTTTTCAGCCGAAGAGGTTGTAGAAAAAAATGCTTTTAAAAGTTAAAAAAAATGCCTCTGATGAGGTGGGTAGGGTAAGCAAGCGGGGACCGGGCTGGGGACCGGTTTGGGAGCATGGCCAGCCAATGTTATTACCGATTCTCCAAACTACTAAAAATTTTTACTACCGGTTCTTGTGAACTGGTGCGAACTGGGACCAACCCACCACTGACGTTGGAAGAAATCTGCTGTTGGTATTGTAAATTTACTTTATGTGTTATTATGTATATAAAGAAGTTATTGAATCTTGCTGTATCAGCCTGCCTGTGTGTGCTTTCTGGATTTGATTTTTGCAATGAATTCTGACACATTGGCCCCAACAATGTGGGACTTTATTTTACGACCTCAGAAGGATGGAAGGTTGAATCAACCTTGAACCGGTCAGGATCGACCTCCTGGCAGTGGAATGCAGTTAGCCTGCAATACTGCATTCTAACCACTGCACCACCATGGTTCTAATCTAAACAGACTAAAGTTTTGATTTGCTGAGCAATATCACATCACAATTGTCTCCATTAATTGTCAGTGCTGAGACTAAACTTTACAATATTTGGATTTAAAAATATGATACACTAAGCATACAGTAACCACTGTAAAAAAACCCTACTTGATTAAACCAAGTTTATAAATCTATAATATTGTACTACTCATTTAATGTATTAATTGTTAAGTTTTTTTCTTACAGAAATATTTGCTTCTAAATCACTGAATTAACTGTATTATGAGAGTAACAGGAGATTAAAGAAAGACCATTAAAACATTTGGTCAAGAAATTTGGAGATTAGTATTTCAGTTCCAGTTAGTAATACTAAACATACAAAATAGTGGCCTTTGGGAACTGTATCTTAAAAGCTAAAAAGTTAAAAAAAAATCTCCATAAGACTAGGAATCAAACATTTAAACTGAACAACATAAATGCATTCCTGTTTCGATGCATCAAAATTTTAATTTATGATTTTAGATTTAAATTGTTTGAGAGTACAATCATCATCAATGTTGGTATTTTGCTCTTAAAAATATTCACGTCTGTGTATAATTATGCTGTTTAATTATAAATCACAGGTGTGATACGTAATTCAAAGACATTTTCCAATTCAGACTTCACTTTATGCAAAAAAAAGGGGGGGTGATTTGCTAAAATAACTTGGAGTGAACAAGAATACAGTTTGAAAACCTTGTACAGCAATAGCTCAGGAAGTAGCATGACCTAGCCAATCTTGTCTTGGATCAGACCAGGGGGTCTGAAATCCAGCAGGTTCTGACGAACCAGTAGCTGAAACTTTGAGCCGTTCAGAGAACCGGCAAATACCACCTCTGGCTGGTCCCAGAGTGGGATGGGAATGGAAATTTTGCAGTGTCCTTCCCCTGCCATGCCCACCAAGCCAAGCCACGCCCACAGAACCGGTAGTAAAAAAAATTGGATTTCACCACTGGATCAGACCCTAAATAGCATTAACCCTGATTTATACTTGAACAAGAGATTATTACGGAATCCAAAGGCTGTATCCTAAACAGAGAAGTTGAAGAACATCTCACAAAAGCCTGTAAGGTTGGTAATAAAGTAGTATGGACATGAAGTCAGTAGGAATCAAGTTCACTATGAAAGAATCTTTACACTGTATACTAACACTGGAAGCTTAATTTAGAGTTTTATTTAAAAATCCTTCTAAGTTATCCCTTGGCAATTACTATTGTTAGGTCAAAATGAGAACAAGCATTGTTTAATGTATACAAAACAGGACTAGGTTAAGGATCCAGTAGCACTTGGGTTTCTATGCTGGAGTGCCAGATTTATAGCCTGTTGAATTAATGGTTGATTCCAACTACAGGATAGGAATGCAGTGCAGACATTGGCAGAATCCTCTCTATTCAACATCTAAAATCTTTTCAATCTCCTGGGAACTTGGCAGGGCTCTGTGCTGGCTATACATAATTATGAAGACAGGGATAAGGAACTACATTTCATAATTGGATTTGGTTGTAGAAATACACAATAGATGTCAAAGTTTGCTTTGTAAAAACAGCCAGTGTGTGAAAAAAAAATCTAAATTCAACTTCCACCCAGCCATTCTAAAATCCCAGCTCATATTCAGAATGATCGGTGCCTATATCAACTATAAATTAAGTTCTTTTTTATTTCAGAAAAAAACTACTAAGCAATTTGGAGAAGAAAAGTTGAACATAAGAAGTGGAAAAGTTGGATCAGACACAGCTACTTCTCAGCCTGTCCAGCACATGCAACCTACAGAGGAATTCCATATAGCACCTTCTCCACAATGTTGGCCCAAGGATGAATCTGCCCAGTATGGAAGCTTCCCTGCATTCAAGAGCAGTGATGGCATGCTGAGAGAACTGGAGGAAGGACAGTTTGACCAAGAAGATGGAGTCACTCAGGTTACTTGTATGTGACCAGAAAATTACTAAGAGGAACCTATAGGTATTTTTAATGTAAAAATGTAATATTTTATTAATATGCATAGGCATAATTGTTTGTTTCCTCAGCCGAATAGGTATATGCTGGAGTCGTTTTTGCCAACTGCGTTGAGGAATCTATGGAGCTATTCCTATTGCATTTATAGAATTATTAACTTGTACATTAGGTCAATTGTATTGGTATGTTGCATTCCTAGAACGATGCTAAAACCGCTGTTGGGCCTCTTTGCAATCTTCCTGGCAACTGGAAAGGAAACAGCTATAGACGAGCTGCTGACTTTTGCCCTGTTGGAAAGCATAACCTTTTCTACCGTGTGACAATATGATGCAATACTACTACTATACTGTTATAAACATAACAAGGATTAAGAATAAATTAAAATGGTTTATAAACAACCGTGTTATTACTGAGCTTTACTTTTACTATCATTGTTTTTAAAATACTAAAATTCAAATGGTGATCATAAAACGTTTTGCTGGAATATCTGAGAGTGCTTTGTAACATGAGATTGTTGAGAAGTTGAAGAAATAAAGTTTTGCCCAAATGCCTTTAGATTCTGTCCTGGGAAGGCATGAGAGTGCTGTTCTGTAAAGCTAATTATTCATTTTAAATGTATTTTTTCATATTTGACTGCACTTTAAAAAAATAATGTATTGCTTCAGTCTGGGGAAGGAAAAATGACCAGAGCAGGCAGAATTTAACAGCTGCTATAAATGGGGTATTTTGTCTGTATGAATCCTAGCTTGACGAATTTTCCTTAGAAATATACCAGGGAAGAAAACTATATGAGTTCTCTGTGCTCTGGACACTATCTATCAGCCCCTTTACCACTTAACATGATTTTCAATTTACTTCTGCTATTTTTATTATATCTGAATAAATGATAGCCTAATCAAGGAACTTTCTTCATTGAAAGCAGACCATGTATCCCTGTCCTGATATTAGATCTGAGAAAAATTTACAATGGTCTCTATCTCCCACCTGCAATGGGGCCACTTTGAAAACAGGTGGACAAATTCCAGTCTTTCCTACACTCCTGGCCATCTGCTGCTGTAATCACCGAGTAGGAATTTGTCCGACATAGCCAGAGTCAGCTGCTCACTCCAGCATTAGACCATTTTTTTTTCCAGCAAATGCTTACAGCTGACTTCCCAACTGTGTTAAATTAGGAGATTAAAACATTCCTGAGTGGACATATGCTTTAGGCAGAGTGCCACTATGCCAAACATTCATCTAAACCTGAACCTCAGCTGGCATGGTCAGAACGTTAAGGACCAAATGTTGCTTTAAAATATACTGCTCCCTTTCTATCATCAAACTGCACAAGTGAACGTTACAATAACACAAGTCCAACGTTAGGATTAGGATTGAAATTTTGCATGGCAATTACGAACTTGAAGGTAAAGCAGTTAAGACATTCCTATATACCAGAGCATCCAAGTAAACAGCTTATAAGTCTGTGAGGTTGTCCGAGCTTGTGGGTTGGTCAGAAAATGAACCTTCACCCTCATCCTACATCTGAGGTACAGATATTCGCCACTGTTATAAAGTCTGTTTCCAGGAACATCATCTTTTTACTGGCAAATCAGATAGTATCTTTATAACCATTCCTAAACCGATAACAATATATTGTTTTCATTATTCTAATCAGTGGATATTTTAAATAAAACTCCAACAATACAATCTTATTTATAATTGCTCAAAACTAAATCCCACTATGCTGAAGAGTTTTATTTCTAATATCTAGAAATATAGGCTCAATTGAGGACAGTATCAAACCTTAAGGAGGAAAACATTGAGTTCTACTAGAAATATAGGAAGAAAACAAAAACTACAAAAGAACTTAGCAGCAAGTACTGCATTCATTGCAGGTGCATATTTCTCATTTCCTTAGAAGTCTGAAGAGAGGTGGTTTTGGCCTTGAGATAATAATTCTTAACTGTTGCCTTCAAGCAAGAGGAAGTGACCAAGATATCATCAGCTGGCACCCAACAACACTTTTGTTTGTTTTGGGATAGTTTCACCATGCCAACCTTTAGAAGTCATTTTGAGAAAGGACATGCCCCTGCATGGCAAGTATTTTATGGTTCACCTATAATGTATACTGTATTTAAATTCCAAAAGTTCTTCTCAAAATTAGTCAACCATTGCCTTAAATTTTCTCCAATTGGAAACAGCTCAGCTGTCTGTTAAGGGAAGACTGGGGCTATCCAGAATCAGAAATGGGGTTCACTATGAGGTTAAAATTATTTTGAAACAATTACCACTTAAAGATCACATATCCTTTAAGTCTATAATGGCATAATTACAGCACTATGTTTCAGTCATTCTGGGTATTTATGGTATTTATTTAGTTGTATTTGATTTCCATAGGCGCCCATCAAAATGAGTGATTTTGGGAGGCCTATACCATAAAACATATTTTTTTAAAAAAAATACAAAATAAATATACATGGTTGCTGAGTAGAACTATTATCATGGCGATAATATTTCCAAGAAATGGGCCCCCTAACTCACTTGAAGTTCCAGACCCAGGCACACAACCAAGTCCTCACGGCCTTACGAAAGTCAACAGGGTCGGAGGCATTCTGATATGTGAAGGGAGAATGAGGTGGTGATCAGCTGCCTGGGAAAGCCAAGGGAAATCTTCAAAACCATTAAAAAGCTAAAGTTAGAATTTTGGGGACATGTGATGCGACACCTGGAAAAATACGGCATACTTCACTTATATCTCCAAGGAAAGATTGAAGGCAAACGAGGTCCAGGCAGAAGAACACTATGACTTCAAAATCTAAGGAACTGGTTTGGACAAAACTCAGCAGCACTTTTTTGTGCGGCTACTGATAAAAATAGGATCACCAACATGATCGCCAACATCCGATGACGGATATGGCACAAGGAGGAGGAGGGAGAATATTCTAGAAAGCAGGGGCTACAGCAGAGAAGGCATGTCTCCTGGTCTCCATCATCTGACATTCCTTAGCTAATGAGACCTGTAACAGACCCAACCTACCAGAAAAAATTGGACTGGTAAAAACAACAGAAGACGGTCTCTTAAGTAACCCATCCCTAAGCCATAAAGAACTTTAAAAATGATGTAGAATGTAGGAGGGATGCAGCCCAAAGAGGCAGCAAAGCATGGACTCTGGTCAGAAGAGGCTAAAAATTGTCTATAGTAATGCAAGTGTTGCTTTAGTTAAGCAAGATTTGTCTATATGTGAGGAACAATAAAGAAAACTACTCAGAGGTAACATGTCTTTCTTGGGTTTTTTGGGGGGGGGGGGGCTAACAGATTACCAGCACCTTGAATTTCACCCAGAAGCCAATACTGCTCATATAGCAGTGATTTAAAAACTGGTCAAAATCAATACTCAAGTTTTCTTCAATACCATATCCATATAAAAAGGTGCTTTATAGCTTTATTTTTAAAATACTGTCTGATAGCCAGATGAATCATGTTCCCTCTTACAACTTTCTCTTTCACCTCATAAAGTATTGCTACAAGTTGAATGTAATAAAAATTAGCAATGTTCTTCCTTTGGGACTCACTGATCTTCCAGCCTTTTAAGTAGCTTCAATAAAACTTGTTCATAAACATGTTCTGCACATACAGAAACATCTTACCTCTGACTGTAGTAGCAAACACCAGAACTGAAATATTGGAAATATTAACTACCTATTAATATTTATATTCGTGTGAATCAAGAGGGTTATTCATTGACTTAATAAGTTATACTAGCAATGAAAGTTATAACTTGTTCTGCTCTTTAGATTGTCTTAGGTTATTAAATCACATGTGCCCTTGGGCTCATTTAGCTCCATGGAAAATTATAGTGGGTTTTATGCATTGCTTCAGTGACATAGAAAGCCTATTTTGCATTCTTGAATCATCTTCAATATTCACAATTCAGAATTGGTCAATACTCCAGTGTAAATGTTTTTGTTTCAGAAATGTACTTTCTTTGCTTTCAAAAGACTTAACATGCTTTCAACTTAAAGTTTGCTAAACATTTCACCCAGCTATTAAGATATCACTTTCACATGTTACAAACAGAGCATAGGACTTAAGTGTGGAGCACCATATATTTTTGACATCTGAATGCTCTTAACAAAGGTAACCATCATTTTGCAGCCCAATTTTTTTTTGGAAAAAGAAAATTTTTAATTGCAACCTCTACTTTTTACAAAGTATTTCAAAAGACAAACATAGCTCAGTTTCCCTATAATGCAGAATGTAAGTTAAACCCTCAATATATTTAGCATACAAATTCAATAGTTCACTTAAGCTTAATGAAGTTCTATAGTATCAGGCAGGCACATGTGCACACACATTAGAGGTACTCAAGTCAACAGCATTAAGAAACTTAATGTAGTTGTAGGCCATTTACAGAACTTTGATTATAGTGCAGACAAATCAGATTTATTAAGAGCAAAATCAGTTTCCCCCCCCAAAGGCATGTATTGGAAGAGGGAGACATGTTATGATTTTATTGCAGCCTCAAAATTAATGCTTACTGACATTTGTCTGTTAACTAGGGGAGGCTACATTCAAATAGAGAATGCCAACTGCATCTTGTAACCTCTGAAACGTAACTCCTCAACCACATGCTCTAACCAAATTACACATGGATGTAATAATTGCTGTTGCTAAGAACCATCTGATGTGATGACCCTGTTGACCATTAAAACCATTCCAAAATAGATAATAAAAGCAGTTGAAGAAGCCAAATCTGTCAGTCCAGTGAAGAACTTTCAACTTCCAAGAATATGCCTCTAGCACAGTCTGACTCAGTGTCTATCATCTGCTATGAAGTATCCAAGTATCTTTTTAAAAGATTCCCTTTCTATTAGAGCAGCAATCTTGATACTCTATGGGACCAATTCATATCTTATATGCAATTAAGGCAAGAACATTATGTGCTCTGAAACCAAGTTATGAATAGTAGGAAATAAACTAATTTGACCACATAAGGGCCAAACAAACCTATTTCAACAAATAAAGGGACATCTTTGATAAGAAAGAATCAGCCTTCAATTCCCAAAAGTTAAAACATCATACCAAACTTGACTGAACAGTGCTAGTGCTTTTAGATTTCTGTATTCATGTACATCCAATGTATAGAAGCCTATTATAATTGTCTTTTAAAAATATTTAGCTCTACAGCACTCAAAATAGTTTAAACTCCATTAAGTTCTTACTGAACTTTAGTGCTAATGCACATCTTAAGATGCTACGTAAAGAACATACAGTTGGATTGGGGGACATAATTGTGGAATTCATTGACTAGCATACAAAACAGATAATATTCGGGCAATATTTGGATCAATAAAAACAACCTGCAAATGATGGATAAAACTTTTCCAAGTACATGGGACTTGTCCTACAAATGAGTAAGATTATTTTGGCACAATCTGCTGTAGTGTTAACATAAATGTTTAATGCGAGGTATAGTCTGTAAGCAATTACTATAAATATGCACAAGTATAAGCCACAGAGAACTTTACTGTAGGCCAGGAGAAAGCACACATTGTTTCATCCACTGGCGAGAAGTTCAGCTAGGGAATCTTTGCCTTAAAGGGATTGGACATATAACTATTTGTGGATATGCAGAAGCCTCCATTGATACAGCAAGGCAAGTCCAGAAAGAAACCAAAAGCTCTAGAATATACTTTAGGCAGCATAATAAAAGCTACCATTTGGTATTAATACTGCAGTAACAAATATTTCAATACACATGTACTGTAACAGGTTAGTTCTATATATGCATACACCCAAAAGCAAAACTAAATAAGGATCATTTCCATAAAATACAAAAGTCAGAAAGAAATGAAATGGACTTGCAAGCTTCTGAAGTGTCAAACCAAGGCTAAAGTTCCAACTTCATTAGAATGAAAAGCTCAGGTTTAAACTGGACATTGTTTGAAGACTAAGATCCAATGATTGTTTAGCAGCAATTTTACAGAACTGTAAATTCATTTATTAACAGGCAGTATAAACAGATAATTCTAATTTTATTTAAAAACCATGAGTGCCACATTGAATATACAGCTCATGAATAACTTAAAACCATATCCCATATTAAGAGGCAACGCACACAGCATACAAAAAGTATACTAAACAAAGCTCTAAGGATACATGATTGAAATTTCTAAAATTATATATACAGTACACAATGTTAATTATGTGTTCATTTCAGTCCCCGATACTCCTCATGCCTCACTTTCACCAGAAACTGAATTCTGCACTTCCTCTTCTAAAATTGGTACGATCAGGTTATCCTTGGACATCAAGTTATATTTCATCACAAATTTGGTAAACCGATGACATAAGAAAGTCTCATTCTGAGGACAGAAAAAATGTACATGTTAATACACATTAGAAAAAGTCATGTTAATACAGATTAAAATTACTCAGGGACAAAAATTCCTTCATGGAGAGCACTATGTTGGGGGGGGGGGGGAGATGTAGAATGTAATTTGTGCTGTATTCTGAAGCTTTCCAGGATGTACAAAAAAGCTACTTTTAAGATTTTTTTTTCCAACTAAAAAAGAAGGAACCACCTGATAAATGACAGAATATGGAAATGTCTTCTTACAATGCTTCTAACACTATCTTTCACAAAACATCAGCACCCTTAAAACATGAAGAGATAGTCCCAAGACCCCAATTTTTAAATGGATTTTGTATCCATTCAATTTCACAACCAAATACAATCCACTGTGCATGAATGTTAACATCCACACATATAGTTATCACAGTATACCTTTTCAGGATAAACAATAGAAACCACAAGAAGAAACAAAAAACAAAGATATTAAAGGCACAAGAGGAGAAAATTTACACCAAATCCATTCATTCCTTTCTACCCTTGATTCCATGATATCCATACACATGATTTTATTTAAAATTTTCAGTGATTCAACTTAAATGCTCTCTAAATATATAATGGATTGCTCATTTTAGTATTCAATCTACGTTCATTTTCGAAACTCTCTTTTCAGCCACATATTCTTCTCATGTACTCCTTTCCTACTAAATTAATTTTATGTTTTTCCTGACATATTTAACTCTCACTTCCATTGAACAAAAAGGACAAAAATACATTTTAGCCACTTCTGTTTGTTTGTTTGTTTCATTCTTTTATGTCTCTGGGCAAACTACACATTGCTATCTTTTTACCATTATTTGCAACCCATCAGTACCACAAACATTCTTTGTACGTTTACCATATATAAACAGCCAAGACCACACACCTATATTCATTCAGTGCACTCTGCTATTGACCTATTTGTTTAATGTTATATTAAAAAGAATCAATCAAAAATTTACAGAAAAGTATTAGTTTTTAAGATGAAAGTACTTTCAGATTTTACAATCCTTTCTTCCACAATTTTTGTGAAAATGCTTTTATAGGACAATAGATAATCAAAATAAACTAAATGCATAAGGTTTTGATAAAGAAACTGCAAGACACACTGACTTTCCCTAGAGTTTATGTTTATGTTTATGTTTATGTTTATTTGATTTATATACCGCCCTTCTCCCCGAGGGGACTCAGGGCGGTGAACAGGCAGAGATAAAAAACATGAATACAAAATTTAAAACCGAATTAAAACCAAATTAAACAATTGCCCAACAATTCAAACCCATTTTTTAAAAAAAATATATAAATCCCAGATCTAAAAATTTGGATTATACAATTTAAAATTTTCTTATAAAAAGGGGAGATACTATGCCAGGCCCGCTTGATGGAATAAAAAAGTTTTTAACTCACAGCGGAAAGCACGAAGGTCCGGGATCCGCCGAATCTCTGGGGGGAGATCGTTCCAGATAGTGGGTGCTCCCACAGAGAAGGCTCTCCCCCTGGGGGCCGCCAGTCGACATTGTTTGGCCGACGGCACCCGGAGGAGTCCTTCTCTATGGGAGCGTACCGGTCGGTGGGAGGCTATTGGAGGTAGTAGGCGGTCCCGTAAGTACCCGGGTCCTAAGCCATGGAGCGCTTTAAAGGTGGTAACCAACACCTTGAAGCGCACCCGGAAGACCACCGGGAGCCAGTGCAGCTCGCGCAAGAGCGGTGTCACATGAGAGCGCCACGTCGCTCCCATCACCACCCGCGCGGCCGCACTCTGCGCCAGCTGGAGCCTCCGGGTGCTCCTCAAATCCCACATCTGGACAACATTTTGAAACCATAATAATTATACATTATACATTAATTAATGTCATAAAAACAATAGCAACACTTAGTAGGCATGCACTCTAAACAGCCATTCCAAAGATACCAATATAAAAAAATATCAGACCAATAAAGCTATTCCACCATTAAAATTTCTGGTAAGAGCACAACCTAAAGGTTTACCCAGAAATAAAATCCATGTATTCAGTTGTCCCAGTTAAATGCATTTAAAATTGCCATCCCAAACATTTACAACCCAATCCTATATGCATCTATTCAGAAGTTAAGCTTCATATAGTTTAATAGAGCATATTCTAAAACACATAGCTAGAGGGCAATACTCTTTGTAATAAAGCACTTACTTCATATTCATCAAATATTTGACGATGATGAAAATATGCATGTGAAAATATTCTGTAAATCCTACGGCAAACTGATCCTAGTTTGGCTACAGATGATTCCTTTATACTAACCCTGTAAAAACAAGAATTTTTTGTTGCATTAAATATTCCCCTAATCCTCAATTGACAATACATGAAATTAATACTGAAATAAGGTTTCTATAATTCTAAGAAAATATTTACCTGCTGGGGAAATATTTATTGCTATTCAGAAGACATGCAGCACCATCCAGTGTATGTCTAGTGTAGTCAATGGCAGGACACTAGAAGAAAAAAATAAAAGTACTGCATTTACTATAGATAACATTTTAATACTTTCAAATAATCTAAAACCAATTTATGGGGAAAAAATCATCCTTTCCAAATTAAATTCTTCACACAGCTTTGAAATTCACTGGGCGATATTACTACTATAGGGAAAAATGAGGAATTGCCTTGTGCTCCTCAGTTGAGATACGAATGGGAACAAAATAAATAACAATGAATGCCAAATTATGATTTGAATTGTGTATTTTTTATAAAATTTAATGTGGTGTTACATCATAAGGAAAAGCCAATGCCCTCTGCAATTACTCACTTGCAAGCATATAGCAATAGCACTTTAGACTTGTTGTGGTTCGCCAGCAGCCTGCGGAGCTGGCAGCAGAGTCGGACAGTGAGGAGGCTGGGGAAGACCATGGGCCAGTCCTGGAGTCTGGGGAAGGCTTGAATGAGGGCCCTGCATCGGAGGCAGAGAAAGGGCCATCTGGCAGGTACGTGCTGCCTTCAGAGCCTCCAGAGTCAGACCTCAGCAAGGCAGAGGAACAGGGGGAGCCTGTTCCCAGTACGCGCATGTGCAGAGCTGTCAGAAGGCAAGAACAGCTAAACCAATAGGGACAACTCGGGAGTAGGGCTGGGAGATGATTGGCCCCTCCCATAAGACTTAAAAGAGGAGGAAGCAACGTTTATTCATTCTGTTCAGCTTAAAGCCTAAAGCTGTTTGATTCTGGACTCCGTGTGACTTTGCCAATTAGCTCTTTGGCAGCGTGTCAAGGGAGATAAGGGTGGGTGATTATCCCGAAGGACTTCTCCTGAAGGACTCTTTATAACTAATTGGGACTCATCTGTGAATGAACAGAATTCACAGCTGTTGCAATAAAAGAGGTTTTTTGGACTACTCGTGTGTTTTAATGACTCAGGAAGGCTAGGTCAGAACAAGACTTATATACTGCTTCACAGTGCTTTACAGCCAGCTCTAAGCAGGTTACAGAGTCAGCATATTTCCCCCAACAATTTGGGTCCTCATTTTACCAATTACTGATACAAGTGGGGTGGGGTGGGGCTTATGCATGGAAGAACACCAGAAATTAGGAGAATGTCACTAATAACTAGAGAATAGCAACTAATCTACACTTCTGTAGATGAACAGAAGTGTAAAATTTTGTTTCTGAACATACAGTATAGGAAAGTAACATTTGCAGCACAGTAACATAATTAGTAAAACATCTTTAATTATTACAGTTCCCGTTTTCTGTCTTACCTCTTTGGGAGTTTTATGGGCTGCACAAAGAAAAATCCATTGTTCAGTTGCTGTCATCTGTGTGCATGTGTCTGGGTGGCATTCACTCTATTAAAATAGTTGCACAATAAATACTTGTTGAGCCTATGTGAAAAATACATTTTGTGCAGATAACATTCTTCCTATCTGACCATTATATATAACTAGAAAACAAAATGCTAAAAGCGTTCGTTTTAACTAATTTTTAAAAATTCTCTTAAGTGCCTAAAGAAAAATGAAAAAAAGTTACCTGAAGTTTAACTGCAAGACCATTTAGCTCCAGACAGAATTGCCTAAAAAATTTAAGAAAAAAAAAGTTAGATCATCACCCTTTTTTCTCTCATTTGATGTAATTATAAGCCTAGGAAATACCACAAACATTGTAAAATGCTGTTAATTGTTACCTTTGGAAAGAAGCATGAAAAAATATCTTAAGTGTTATTTATATTCCTGTCAAAAGACAAGAGTTAAATATTTAAGATTTTCTAAAATTCTAATAAAAACAATATTACCATATTTCTACAAAAACAAGACCTCGTCTTGTATTTTTTTTGAACCCTGAAATAAGTGCTTGGCCTTATTGCCATGCGCTGAAAAACCTGATTTGTCTTATTATCAGGGGATGTCTTATTTTGGAGGAAACAGGGTATTTAGTAAATTTGACAAAAATTTCTTCTATAGCAAAATTAAGTTACACAGAGTTGACCAAAGCCAATAGTTTCTATAAAGAAGATGGACTATTCAGATGACCTGCCTAGATGTCTGATGGCTGATAGAGGGCAATACTGTGGAATACTTACATGGCCTCTAGAAAATATAGGTTATCCATCAGTTAGGGGCAAGGTTCAGTGAGCATATTTCTACCTCAGGCTGAGTGGGGAACATGGTAGAATATGAAGTTGAAAACATGCCACTTTGTATACCCACACTATTTTATTATAGCCACAAGACCCGAGTAAAAAAGAATACATTTTAAAATACATGATAAACTGTATTAACAAATATTTAAACAATCTGAAAATTATCTTTTGACACAGAGGCAATGAAGTAAAATACATTTGTAATATTAAACTACATTATTATATTGTAGTAAATATGAATAGGTCAATTATAGCAGGGATGAAAAAATGTGTAGTTCATCCATCTCTAATAACCTACAGAGCTGTTTGTGTGTTGGGAAAACAGGCCAGGAATTTTTGGGGCGGGGGGGGGGAATCTCTCGTAAATATGCATCCCACTCAAATCCCATACCCACATGATTAAAAGAATAAGATTAAGTAAACAAATAAGGCGTTTTAAAAGGATGTATCTTTGCCACTTCTACTTAACATATATCCCTTTCCTTAAACGTCTCATCACTAGAATCTCAGAAGCAATTAGCAATTTTCTTAATGAGAAAGTATTGCTATTTTCAGTCCTTTTTGTTTACTTGGATTGCAAATGGTGCAAATGAATACAATTTTCTTAAGAACAAACTTTTTTAAAAGAGCAATTTACCTTAAATGTTGCAATTACCTTAAATGTTCATATTTCCAAACACCTTCATCCTGTCCTTCTGGAGGTTCAAGAATTTTATCAATATTTGAACAGTCTGCCCTTATATTTTGTTGGATATACTAGAGAGGGAAATGTTTAAAATATATGTATTATGAATCACAGCATTAATAATTGTATATTGTATATGTGTGAAGCTAGCAAAATTTATATTGAACACTTCCCAACTAACCTTTTTACCTGCTCTGCTAATCTCTGTTCTCATTGTTTTGCATCTACATTCCAACACAGATAACTTACTAAATGTACAATTTACTTTGACTAAAAACTGTCAGTCCTGTAGCTGAACTTATTAATTACAGGGCAAAAAATAAAACAACAGGCAGCTTAGTAAGCATGCAACATTTATGTGTTTCTAGTGTAAAAATGATATAATAAGCACTCAACAGCAAAGCTGGTAAAACTACATCATTAATGCAATCTAGTCCATTATAAATCCATAATTGTCAAAAAGTAAATGAATAGAATACCAAGATATAGTTAAATGCTGAGTACCTGTTGAACTGCCAATGTGCTATCCATCTCTTCAAATGATTCATCAGGCCAATTATAAAAATCCTAAAAAAAAAAAGACAAGAAAGACTGACGCACAACAAAATCAAATCTTAAAAATACTCAAGTTTGTAACAGTACTTGGTTTGCTTTTTAAAAGAACAAATCGCCTTCTAGTCTGTATAATTTCATGTTTTTTGTTACCTATCTCACTGAATTTTATTTTAATACCAGAAATGTCTAGCAGTACTATGAATGCTTTTATGAAATAAAACCTCTTTAGAAGGACATCCCCAATTCTACCATCTCTTTTATATATTTCTATTACTAGCCACTCTATACAATGCAAATAGTTAAACTTGGGGTCTAAATATGATAAATACTACAATAAACAATACATACCCGTATGAGTTAGAGAATTACAGTAGTGCAGTCCTACAAGTTTAACACTACAAAGATACAGAATTTCTTGCATCTTACAATTGTTATTAAAGCAATTAAGCTACTAGACTCCATGTAGCATTAATGAAATATTAAGGGAGGTGCTGAGAAATAATAAAAAGGCCCAGACATCTTTGCCTATTACCAAAATGTATTTAAGAGTTTTGCAACTTAAAAAAAATAGCATACTTTTATTATAGTAGTATAAGTAACTCAAGGTGATGAAAGTATCAATTCCTTTCTCCTCTTATTTTTCCCACAACAACCTTGTGAATTGGGTTGGGCTGAAAGAGAGTGCGCAACTCTCCCAAAGTCATCCAACTGGCTTTCATACCTAAGGTAGGACTAGAATTCAGTCTCCTGGTTTCTAGGTCAGCACCTACATCAAACTGGTTGTCAATTTACCAACTCTCAGTTGTACACCGTCCTATGCAAATTTAAGGTGAGGAAAATAACCAATGAACTGATATAGCACGATATATATTATTAAAATTATTAAAATGTAATACAAAGATAGGAAGAATAGCAAAATAATTTTTTCTGTAACACCCATTTAAGACTATGTAAGGAGCCACTGCTATTCATATGGGCAGAAAGTTGGGCAATAGAAAGGCATTTTTCTATTACATGTGGACATTTTAGCTGTGTTAAATGCTTCTGAAATAAAATTTAATAGCAATAGGGCTTAAATGTAATCACTGTATTGGTTAATCTAAACAATTTACTGCACTGTATTTTGGGATGCATTAGAGACATTTTCAAGAAAAAATATCAAGCTGTTTTATAATTAAAATTATATATGAATATATTTCACAAATACATTATATGCACTCTATCAACCCATGGCATTTTACATAAGTTTTATCAGATTTCTCCAAGCTATTTTGTGAGGATAACCTAACAATCTTGGTTACCAAAAATTATAAATCCATAAATTTAATAGGAACAGCCAAGAAAAGCCAAATTATCAAGCCAATCTACCATCATGTTTCCATTTACTGAATATTTTTACAGGCTGCAGGAAATAGATGGGAAAATAATCAACTTTTTGCCTCATTATCTGTTTTTGCTTTACAATATCTGAAAAAAATCACCTTAAAATATTACATGCTAATTTATACATTTTCTCCAACTATTTTGTATTAATAGAGGCTAAGACTAATAGACTGAAAATAAAAACTAAGATCTTCCAGACGTGGACTATACAAATTCCATGTAAGGTGAATATATACACACAAACATACATATTTTATATTAGTTTCAAAGAGAAAAATCAGAGATATCACTAAGAATTTTTTTAAAAAATTCAACTATTTCAACTAAGTTATAATATAGAATATAATCAAAGACTAATCACTGTAGAGCAGAGGTGTCAAACTTGATTTCATTGAGGGCCATATCAGGGTTGTGTTTGACCTCGGGGTGGGGGGTGGGCATGGCCAGCTCAACATCACTCATGTAGGGGGCGCCTTTGGTGGCCCAAATGCTCTGCCAGCGAAAATGGGTTCCCAAGCTCCATTTCCAGCTGCAATGGCCTCCTGCAACCCTCTGCCAGGGAAAAAGGAGCCCAAGAGTGCAGCCCACCCGAGCTCTGTTTTTGCTGGCAGAGGAACTGCAGGCTGGTACTTTACTGTTTCCAGGGCGGCTCCCCCCCCCACCCCCCGGGCCAAATCTAAGCACCCTGTGAGCCAGATCCAGCCCCAGGGCCTTGAGTTTGACACCCCTGGTGTAGAAATTTTATTGTGAACTTTATATACTAATGTGCCCCTCTGATGTCTACAGAATAGCTTGAAAACCATTTTGTTGAATCTTGTTTCTAATATAAAATAAACTCCCATTATTTCTGTCTACCAACTATATAGAACGCTTCCAAGCACAGAATTACAGTAGTATCTTTTCAGTATCTTTCATAGTAGAAAAACTCGTTTGATAGCAAAAGAGGAGCTTGAGTGACATACATGTTCTATTCATTATAAACTAGTCTCAGGGAAGCAAGATGGCACCAGATGTAATGAAATCAAGCACACGCAACTACAGGTAGTCCTCAACTTATGACCATAATTGAGTCAAAAATTTATGTTGCTAAGCAACAGTTGTTACATGAATTTCACCCCATTTTACAATATTTCTTGCTTGCCATAGTTAAGTTAATAAAACCACCATTAAGTGAATCTGGCTTCCCAGTTGACTTTGCTTGCCCGAAGGTTGCAAAAGGTGATCACATGACCCCCTGGACACTGCAACCATCATAATTGAGTCAGTTGCCAAGCATCTGAATTTTGATCATGGAGATTCTGCAACAATCATAAATGTGAAAAATGGTCCTAAGTTGCTTTTTTTCTGTGCCTTCTATCTTCGGTCACTAAACAAACTGTTGTAAGTCTAGGACTACCTGTACATAATTAGTATACAAATGTTCTATCAGAAGTGGACACCTTAGGTCCTTCAGAGAGTTTGAAATTTCTAGTTCTAGGAGACAAAGTCAGCTTCTGAGAGCTACAGTTCCAAGTGTTAATCAAGTTCATTACATCTGCAGTAAACAAGCTGCCACTGGAAGAAGGTAGGAGAGGAGCAAGGGAAATCAAGTAAACCTACAGACTGCACCTAAAACCCTTTCAAGTTTTCAATAAAAATTCTAAAGCTTCCAAAACAGAAATTTGAAGAACACCTTCCAAAAAGGGAGAATCAAACAACTTATAACAATAATGACAGCATTGAATTATTGGAGAAAAGGTTTGTTGGTATCAGCATCGGGCAAAAACAAGCCCTTCCCAGCCTCCACAATCCCAAAAGCACTAACTCTGGACAGGAAAGGACAAACGATTTCCAATACCGCCCATTTCTTCTGTGGGAAGATAGGAAAACGTTGTTTCAGAAGCACTTTGGCGCCCTAACACACCCTGCAACATTCATTCATCCACACCCAGGTTCCAAGCCCACTTTGTGAAGTCAACTTCCGTCTTTCCCTGCTTTACAGTCACGGCTCCGGCCTTTCCCTTACACCTTCCTCCTCCTCCTCCTCCTCCCCAAATATCCCCCGCCGTTTTCCCTGCAGACCCACCCGTGTTCTACTCTCTTCCCATTTCTTCGGGGGAGGGGGGGCGGCCGGCACCCTGACCTTGTTTCCAAGGCTTTCTTCTCACGTTTTTCAACCTTCTAATTTCTAATTCCAGAGTGAAATCGCCTTTTTGGCGGTGGATGCAAGGAGGGAGGGAGGGAGAAGGAACTATAAAACACCCGAATCCTTGCCCTCTTGTTGGTTACAGCGCCATCCCCCAAGGCTTTGGGCCCAGTGACTAGTTTCTAACCCCGGAGACAGAGAGAGGGTTGTCAGTCCCGTCCCTCCCACACATACACACCTGCGGGGACGCCGCATTGACTAACCTTTTCTCGCCCCGCCTTCCTTTCCCACACCGGGCCCTGCTAGCCATGGCGGGGAGGTATCCCTTTTGCCCTCTCTCTCTCCCAGCGGCGGACCCCCCACCCCCACCCCGCCCTCGCCCTCCTGGTCCAGAGCGAGCAGAGCGGCCGTCTTCCTGGGAGGGAGGACAGGATGGGGTGGGGGGGCTAAAAGTAGGCCTCCGCCACCAGCAGCTGCTCCCTCTCCTCCCGTTCCACGGCATTACCCGGCCCGTCTCCTCGCCTCAGCCGCGGTCCCCCACGCCCCTGCCCCTAAGCGTTCCGAGGCCTTGCGGGAGAACGACGGGTTTACCTGGGCCTTGGTGCCCGGCCTGTTCCGCCTTAGCACAGCCGTCCCCTCCGCCATGACCATAGTGACAGCGAGCGGCGCCAGGACCCGGATGCGGCGGCGGCAGCAGCAGCTACCCAACAGGCGGGGAGGGGAAAAAAAAAGAGGCGGAAGACGCGCGGAAAGACGCGAGACGACGACGAGGCCGACTTCCCCCGAGGGGCGGGGAAGGAGTAGAGGGGCAGAGGAGCCCGCGGGGATTCGGAGAACTACGTAGCGTCCTACATCAGAGGGGCGGGGCTAAGGAGGGAACTTGGTGTGGGACTGATAGAGCGGGCGCTGCGGAGAAAACAGCGACCCCCAGCTCGGGAGGAGACAAAGTTCAGCGGAATAAGTAAAGGGAAGAGGAGGAGGAGCCGAATGCGTGACGCAAACGACACCGGAAGGGGCGGGGAAAGCCGAACTGAAAGGCGAGGAGGAAGCAGGGAAGTGGCGGGTGCGTCCGGGCGGGAGGAGTTTTTGAGGGCTTCCCGAAAAGAGGGCGGGGCGTCTCCTATGGAAGATCTTTCGGGCGGCCGTCTGGCGTCTCCGGACGTTTCTGTCGTTATGCGCGCGCGGCTCCTTGAAGCTGGGGAAATTCGCGCGCGTGAGGGGTCTCTTACTCGGCTAGCAGCCGCAGAAAAAAGACGCCGCTGATCAGGCTGCTGCTCTCCCTCGCTACTCTCCAGACGGCCCGCTTATCGGCCGGAGATGCGGAGCGCTGAGCCCTTCTCCCTCTCAGGGGGCGGTCGCTCCCCATTCGTTTGATGTTTTGAACGGAGAGCGACCTAGTGCGCGAATAGTAAACCCTTATACAGATGTTCATTTACTGTTACTTCTGTATGACAATGACGAGTTCAGAAAAGCTCGCGCCAAGTTAACCGACATTGCCCCGAAGGAGGAGATTTTATAGCCCTTCGGAAGGCCCGCGGGGAAAGCCGGGTGAAGTGCTCGGGGGCAGCTGTTCCACAGGAGGGGCTCACGAAGAAAGCCTGGCTGCGGATTCCCTGTAGATGGCATCCCTTCAGGGGCTGATGGGCCGTTTGCGAGCCGCAGGCAAATCTGGAGGGGGGACCTCGCTCTCCACTCATCCAGCAGTTTGTCCAGCGTGGGTCTTCCTTGATTGAGAAGATGGGCTGGGAGGAGAAATGAGCTTGGTCTATACAGAGCAACTCTGGAAGGGCTTTACCACCCGTCTTCTCCCTCATACAAGAGGTCCTCCCTATCAGCTGGCAGACAGCTACTCCTAATCTTGTTGAGTGTCACCTCCAATTTTATTAAATGTATATGCTGCCTACCTCACTATTTTGGAGATGTGGTAGCCATTAATGAATGGCAAGGGTATTGCTCAAGCAAGATATTTGCAATTTCAAGTATATGGCAATTATGAAAGGTTTTTTTTAAAAAAAATGCTTTTGGGTACATCTGGAATGTAAATACTTTACTACTGTACTAAATTTCCTGTGAAATTGAACTAGAACTAAGGTAATCAAAGAATTAAACCCTTACATTTTTCACAAGGATAGTCGGGTGCAGTGAATTTTCTATTTTGGCTGTTATTAAGAAAATATGAACATTGATTTGCACTAAGAAAACCCTTGTAAACACCCAAGAATTACAACCAAAATAAGTGTGATTTTAATCAGGGCTTTAATTTTAAGTGACATATATATATTTTTTATTTTTTTTCAGGGAGAAAATGTAGTTTCAGGAGGAAGAGAGAATAGGGAAGTTATTTGTTTCAACTACTTTTGTAGAGGAAGAGAATGCAAAATCTGGTTTCCATCACAAGCCTTGGAAAACTATCTTCATGGTTCAAGCCATGTTATTTCTTGTGAATGAAAGGTGTGTTCATTACTTTAGATCACTTAATGATAGGACTGAGCTATCTGAGGGACTCCTTATCACCAGGCATTTCTACCCACCTGGTACATTTGGGCAGAATAGCTGTTCTTCACGTTCCCTCAAACATTGTCATCTTGTGGATGCCTTCCCTGTTGCTATTATTGTACTCTGGATTAGGATCTCCCCCCCCCCCCATGAATGCCCATTCTTCTGGTGTTCCAGAAGATCCTTAAGATCTCTCAGGCCCTAGATGGAGCTGGGTATTTGTGAAGCTCCTATGGCCGTGATGGCATGAGAGCCCTCTGTGGGCACACGAGTCGTCGCCCCAGATCAGCTCTGCCGCACATGCACCTCTTGCCGGCCAGCTGGTTTTCAGGTCTCTGCTGCACATGGGCGGGGGTGCATGCAGGAGATGTGTGCGCAAACACGGGTCGTGTGCGCATGCAGATTGCATTATGGGTACACGCGTGCTTTCAGCACTTGGTGCCGAAAAGGTTAGCCATCACTATCCTATGGTATTGTGTGTTTATTATGAGTTTTTAATCTGGACCATCATTTTGTTTCATGCTTTTAACTATTCTAATTGTTTCTGTGTAAGATGCCTACAGCCTTTTGAGAATAGGTCATAATAAATTTAATAAATAACTGTAACAAGTGCTAAAGCAGCACCATAATGAACACATTAGCAATAAATATTTTCACTATACAGATAAGTTTTATTTCAAGGTCACAATATCATTTGAGAAATGTTGCATTTATTAAGAAAATAATTATTTACATGATGGAACGAAAGCATTTGAGCACTTTTTGTGGAATGACAACTTCATGATAATGCCATAGTATGAACTTTTCAGTCAAGATATTTTCCAAGAATGTCACCATCTCTAAATATGAAATAGTCCTGCAAATAGAGAATATAAATTAGCATTTACCAAAGACAAAAAGTTACTAGTTCAGAAGTCAAGGCAATTCAGTTGTTCTAGCAGAGATGGATTTACAAGCACAAAGTGAGATTAGTGCTCTGCAAATAGTGAGGCAAGGACATGTCCTTCACATTGTTATTTCTTTGAAAACTGGGGAGAGAAGAGATATTGAAACTAATTTCCCGTAAGATAGCCTTCATCTGGACTGAAATATTCCAGTTTAAAGCAGACTAAATTACAAGTCCTAGCCGCACTCTTACTGCATACAAGATTCCCACTTGTGAGTACATTAAGAGGCAGGAAGTCTTTTTTTTAAAACAGTAACAGAGTTGGAAGGGACCTTGGAGGTTATCTATTCCAACCCCCTGCTCACACAGGAGACCTGTACTAGGGATTTGAACTGCCAACCTTTCTGATCAACAAGCTCTGTCTTAACCACTGTCTAGTCAGGTCAAGTGAAGCAAGGAGTGTCTTGGGCTGCACTAGGTCTCCCTCACCTGGGGCCCTGTGTTCCACTTAATGATTTACACTGTTTAATGACCAATCAGGGAGACAAGAGTGTGGACGTCTTTAAGCAAGGCCAACTCACTTAGTGGCTGTTACATACAACTGGGCAAGCTCCATTATGATCATATATGGAGACATGTTTTCTAAATCCAAAAATACTAGATTACAAGATACCTTCATGACCAGATCTACAAATAGTAAATTTTGCTTAAATACAGGATTGATAAATGCATTCAAAATGTATGTTTACTCTAGACCTCATGTCTGGACAAAGCAGAAACTAAAAATGCAATTGTCAGGCTCCAAGTAATGCACCCCATCACAGATATTTTAATAAGGAAAAAGAACAAGCATTTTAGAAATAAATATGAATATTTGCAGCTAAGGACTAGTCAGATACAAATGGGCACACAGTTGAACACAAAAGCTTGGAATGTCAGGTATTTGAAGACTTGCCATGGTAGCTTTAAAGAAGTGGTGTCTAAGCATAAACTTAAACATAATTACTTTTTTAAAATTAAGTTGTGGAATTAAAAAAATGAACATTTAATGTAAAACTAACCTTATCATCCAATATAACTTTTGTACCTCCGTACTCAGGTAGTAGAACCTTCTCACCAACTTTTACACTAACTGGTTGAGTGTTTCCATCCTAAAGAGAAGAATGTGAATTGTAAACATTACAGCATACTAAGAAATACTTTGTGGTGAGAATACATTTTAAATTCAAAGTTGCAAAAATCAAATTAAAAACAGTTCCTGGACATGGTTCTGACTCTCATCTTGAGAGGTTCACTATAAACCAAACCTAACCCAGTGAATTTCATTTTGTATTATCAAACACTGGCAGTTTTTAGATGATATAATTGCATCTAAGTAAACTTTTTTGCATTTGAATGTTTCCACCACACGGCTTGCTGTAAGTATTGAAGGGCAATTAAGTGATGATGTTTCTATTAGGAATATGTGGAATGTTTATCCATGGAGTTGTATGTTCTATTTGAGGTGTTCCAGGATAAGGAGGAACAGGAAAAAAGGGCTGTGAGGGGTTAGAGATGGTGAAAAAGGCATGAGTGGGCCCAAATGAATATGTCATATCTGAATTCAAGTTGATGACTAAGGAAAGGGTAAGAAAAGCAACAAGGAAAATGGGTGAATAGGCTGAGCACAGGACAGTGAAGCAGAAAAAGGGTGATATGTGTTTGCTTTATGTCACTTGCTCCTTAAAAATCAAATAGTCCAGTCAAACCTCTGAAATGTGATGTGTATGATCCAAGTACATTCACCTTTGTATTTGATGAGTGCAAGAAACCAAGGGCATAATTGAAAAATCCAGAGAAAGAGCTATTTAAATGACCTGTCTTTTTAACCACCCCATTTCATGATAAAATGAGTTGTAATATTTACTGGATTTCTAAAAAAAAGAACATACCTGTGTGAACAAAGTAAGAAAACTAACATCCCCAAAATTGCCAAGGGCTCTATGAACTAACCCCAGGCCTAGGAACAGAGCTAGTTCTTTAAGGACACTTTCAGAATTTTTAAAGCGCGGTAGTATACGTTATTTCCAAGGAGTCACTTTCAGAAGGCGGGTGCTTCAACAGAGAAGGAATACTTCTTCAGTTTTGTAAGAAGAGATTTAACTGAAGGAGCCCAGAGTACACTGAATCTGGCCAAACATACTGGATGGGCAGAAACAATTAGAGACTGGTGATTTTTTAAAACCACCTTGCTGTGGCACGAAGGCCCTTACAGATAAATTAGACAATCCATGTTCCTTTGGGTCATCACTTCAGATATATTTTCTTACTTAAACAAAGATATAGAATAACCATGGGTATATAAAACAGCAGAGGGAAGGCGATTTCTGACTAACTACAGATTTCTCCATTGAACGCCTGTGAAAAGTAATGAAAAGTAATTATAATGCTAAATTCCTACTTACCTTGCTTTTTGAACCTGATCCAACTGCCACAACAGTGGCTTGTAGCACCTTTCCTTGAGATTTTTCTGGAATCATGATTCCTCCTTTAGTTACTGTCTCAGCCACACATCTTTCGACCAGTACTCGGTCAAAAAGAGGAAGAAATTTTTTAAATGCCTGTCCTGCCTGTTAAAACAAAACCAGAAATCACCATGAAGCTATAGCAAAAATAATTTGTCACCTATAAGGTAATTTAGGGCTTATATAGCTTGTATGGAATATGAAATACATTAAGAGCTCTGGGAAAAAAACTGATGCTGAAATTACAGTTAAACCAGTCTGGCTTCCCCATTGACTTTGAAGGTCACAAAAGATGACCAGATGACCCTGGGACACTGTAACCATCATTAATATGAGCCAGTGGTCAAGCGACTGAATTTTGATGATGTGACCATGATTTTTGAATTTTGATAATGTGATCATTAAGTGTGAAGAAATGGTCATAAATCACTTTTTCAGTGCTGTCATAACTTTGTGTCACTAAGCAAATGAGTATTACTAAGTATCTTGTTCTCTCCTCCAACTTTTCCTTGTCTGTTCTAGACAATTCTCCAATCTTCTGCAGAGGGGAGGGAAGAACAGAGAAATTGATCTTTGGCCACTCCAATGATAAATGGAAAGAAATGTGAGTTAATTGTAAAATATCTGAAGAAAATAATTAACTGCAAGAAAATTTAAGTTAACATCCAACAGTTCAAGCATAGTGAACTTTGGATGGGCATTTGGAAGGCTTGGCTACTATCGGTATTTTAGTGTGATTTTTAAAAATTCTGTAAATGCTTTATTCAGCTCAGTTAAATGCATCTAATCAGTTAATTGCAAATTCATACTACCAGCTGTAAATTATCATGCAATATAGTTAAGTATAAAACAATGTTATGCAATTTACTTGCACAAATAGTAAATGATTTCAAACAGTAACCACTTTAGTTAAGTGAAAACAAAATAAATCAAAAGAAAGCCAGCCAATTCATGTAGGATGTTTCTTTCAATACATTCCAGATTATGGCATGGATGGTGGAAGAAATTACTAGAAGATTCTTCTAGTGTACTCTAGAATCCTCTAGAGGCCACTGTTGCACCAGCAGAAGAAAACTGAGCACCCCCTCTCATATAGAAAAATATCCCTGGCATGCAAGTAACTGGAAAGGGATATAATGCTTGTAATATCTTTTTTCTCTGGGCTTTTCAGCAAAGTCATCAAAACAGCCGTCCACAAACACCTCCAAATACATCCATTGGTGCCTACAAGGAGAATCCTTCTTAGTGTCCTATCCAACTTATGCCACTTTCTGAAAACAAATCCTGACAGAGGGCTCAAAACTAGGCAATTTATCAGTCTATGCAAAAGAAACTATGCAAAAGAAAAAGATTTCTTTTGCACCAAGAGATAAGAAAGGAAATTAAACATGAAGAGGATAGCAGGAAGGGAGTTCTTTTCACTAAAACATTTCCAGCCCAAAGATCATTAAATTCTATTTCCCATGAAAACCAGTTTTAAGCAGTACTTACAAGTATTTTTGTTTTGTTTTTTAAATAAAGCCTCTTTTTTCTCTCTCCCCATTCTCTTTGACCTGTATGTCTTTAAATGGGCGTTTACTACTACGGCTGCCCTTTACAAAGCATGGGAGCTGGCTCTACACACCAGAGAAATTTCACACAGCAATTTTACACAATTTTGTAGTTATTAAATTTCACAAAATTTCAAATAAGACCCACACATACACTTAATTGCCAGGCAATGTCCCCCTGAAGTCGGCGGGATATTCATTTCAACAAGAACTGGCTGCAGATATGCTATGCAAACATGCGTATTTTAAAATCCAATGTGAACAGAACAAAGCTTTTAGGAGGATGCCTCAGTTTTAGCAAAAATATTAACAGGAAAAAAACCTATTTTTGAATGAATAATCCCATCGCACAGGGCATAGTAATGTTCTTAGGCGCAAAATAAATTTTGGCTAATTTATACATAACTTTTTTAGAAATTAAGTAACATTTCACCTCCGCCTGGTAACCCAGAGTTATGATTTATAGCTAATTTTATTAGAGAGGTCTTAGTCATAAGCAATACTACTTTCAAACAATAGAGGAAGAAGACACGTGCAAAATTTTTCCTCCCTAAAATCTCCCAAATATTTCGGATCAAAGTCTTCCCATTTCTGCATTATCGCTTATTTTAGCTCAAACCAAAAATTTGACGTATCGAGCAACTCTTAGGATCCAGCCAAAGGCTTCTGAAGAACCAGAGGGCAGGAATAACCTTCCGGTGTCCTCTGCCCTTAGGTAGAAGTCTACTGAAATCGGTGGACAGAAGACAGGGTGGAGCTCATGGAGACCCACATCATGCAAGGCCAAAAAAGGGTCTCAAGGCTCGTTTTCTTCCACTTTCCCCGCTGCTTTGCTCCACGGGTGACAAAAGGCTGAGCGGCAGAAGCCCGTCAATCACTCACCATGCCGGCTGCTTCCAAAGTTTTCCTTTCTGGGTTCCTTCCTTTGCCCCGGTTCACGCTCCCCCTGCTCGGCGGGCAACCCACACGTGAAAGGGTCAGGAAATGCGCATGCGCCAGCCACACCCACTCCAAAGGGAAACTGCTTCCCGTGTCATCAGACGGGAGAAACGTTCGGCTTTCTTTTCAAACGTTGTTTTTTACATTTCTCCTCGTTCCCTACGAGGTGTAAACTCCTTCACTGTTTCACTCACGCATTTGTCTCTCCCTGAATTCGGTGCTTTGCCATCCGAACAAGGCGAGACATGCCCGGAAGTGATGTAACCCTGAGCACGACCTTTGGTGAGCATGGGCATTCCAGAAAATTCTGGAAGTACGGAGCCCGGGAACCTGTATAACCATCAGTAATGAAGCCTTGGGAGGAGTGGGCCAATCAACGCAGGCGGCTCGTTCGCAAGGAGGCTTTTGGAAGCTCCGCCCCTTCCCTCCCGTGGCCTGCCTGAATGAAGGGCGAAAGGGCGAGGCGCAGGGAGTGGGCGGGCCCGGCAGAGTTGCCGCTAAGCTCGTTCCCGGGCGCCCTCCCGCGCCAACCTTTCACGTGGGGAAGGAGGTGGGGCAGTGCGAGGGAGGTGAGAGCGCCGCGCTGCTTCCAGCCCCCGCGAGTGGTCAAGAGGAGCCACCTTGTTCGTGCTGCGGTATCTCTCCCGTTGCCTGCGCCCACCACAGGTAAAGTGGGGCTCCCGATCCGGGAGGAGGACGGGTGGCCTGCGGGGAGACCCAGGGCACGGACGTGAGAATCGGTGCTGCTTTCACGTGTCCTTCTCCTGTTTGGAGGGGATGGCCCAGCGCCTGCCCGCGATCACCCTGCGGAAGAGCTGCCCATTGCCCCTTTCGTCCCCCCCTCCCCGCCACCTTTGGGTGCGCTTCGGAAAGATGGGATTTGTAGTCCAAGGCATCCAAACATTTGGAAAGGCCGGGGGGTGATTCCGTCAAGTTCAGAGGCTGCGGAACAGAGGACCGGGGGTGGCTAGATTGCGGGTCAGGCTGATCGGGGGCCGATCGTGAGTCTTGGTGCGTAGAAGTCTTTCTCCCGCCGAATTATTGGTTGCATTGCGATCAATGGAGGCGGCCTTGGCCCTTCCCCGACCGGCCTGGTGTCCGCAGGCGGTGGGTTTGGGTAACGGCTTCCAGCGGATCCACGCGGTGGTGGCAGTCCTTCGCTGCTGGAGGGCGTCGGGTTAGTGATTCTAGGAGACTTAAGGCAGCCCGGCCAAATCTTGAGACGGTGGATCTCAAATTAGCGGCCTGCAATTGCTGTGCTTGGCCCTTCGCACACCCGTGAAGATAAGGGAGGGGGGAGTCTTCTGATGCCCCCACGAGTTTAGTCCAAAAGGATTGGTGAGCTGCAAGTTTTACTGGCTGTGCTACCGCTGTCCGAGTGCTAGGGGGCGCTGCTGCTCTTTTGACCTTGTCCTCCGACCTGGTAAATGAATGAAGCACGTGTGAGATCCAAAAGATATGCTTGACTTGTTAGTAGACTTTACTCTCTTCTTTCCTTCGCCCTCTTTTGTTTCGCCCCCTTGCATTTTTTTGTGATGATAGTGGCTGAGAAGCTGCCTTTCACGCTTTGATGTTCTTTTAAGTTGATACCAATCCATAGATACCGTCTTAAGCCTGTTTCCCAGTGCATTTTGCTCCAGAAGATGAAATAGGAGGCGAGGCATAAACGATATCTGTATCATTTATTCGTGTATTTCTTTTAAAAAATGAATTCTGATAGGATGCCACTATTGTACATTATTACAGTTTAAAGAAGATTATCAACGTTTATGCATTAGATTTGGCATTTTGAGGGATGTTTATGAGCAGTCTCACAAAATGGTTGCTGGTGTTTCAAACACAAAATATTAATATAATAGAAAGCAAAAAAAAATCCTGAACTGCTTCAGCCAGCAACTAATTTGCTTTATGTAGATGAGCACAGTATGGCTTGTATTGACAGTGCCGGTACAAAATTACTTTTATTAGGTAATTGCAATTAACATCTGAATCCATATTCCTACCTCCCTGATTGAAAATACAGTACATTTTCAAAGATCCTTTAAGAGCCAGTTTGTTCTAGTGGTTAAGGCATCAGGCTAGAAACTAGAATGAATCCGGCCTTAGACATGAAATCTGGCTGGGTGACTTTGGGCAGTCACTTCTCTCAACCCAGCATACCTCACAAGGTTGTTGTGGGGAAAATAGGACAAAAAGGTATGTTCACTGCATTGGGCTATTATAAAAAAAATAAAGTTGGGCTATAAATAAACAATCCTTTAAAAAGTTGTAAGCCAACATGTGATCCCTTTTCATTGAAGTGACATGTGAGTTGAATTCAAGGGCATTGAACTTGGCATAGGTACCATAGTTCTACTGTAGTGATTGATCACGCTACTTATATACATTCTATAATTGGGTATTTGCCATTTTAAAAAGGCAATCCTATTTTGATGAGTTGTAGCAAGTCACTGCTCATAGACTTACCATATTGTGCAATTCTTCTAAACCATGCTGGGAATGAATATGGGATTTCTGGCCCAGCATATCTGTTGCGCATCAGTTTAGGAAAGATTATTTTGGCATTTAGTAGGCATGATTATGATCTGTTTCCATTCTTGTTTATGTTGACACTGACTTGCATTTTTTAATTTTTTTCTTTATAGAAATGCTGCGTTTACCATCAGTGCTACGTCAACTAAGGCCTGTATCCAGAGCCCTGGCCCCACACCTTACAAGAGCCTATGCAAAAGATGTGAAATTTGGAGCAGATGCCAGAGCTCTTATGTTGCAGGGAGTAGATCTCCTAGCTGATGCTGTAGCTGTCACTATGGGACCAAAGGTATTTCAACAAATAAGTCCAGCACTATGTGGATATTTACTTGTGAAGTGTCTTGATTTGATGAAGAACAAAATCCAAAGTAGTTTTGTGGCTTGATTTATCTGAAGTGACATAATTTCAGCAGGAAAATAAAATGCATTATATGGAAATCACTGGACTTAAATACATTTAATTTTTACGGTACCAGTTAGATTTTAATTAACATTTTTGTGTAAAATGTTTTGACATTTACTTCCCTGTGGCATGTTAGAATATGCTGTCAAGCAAGCATATGCAACATTCCCTATACATTGACTATTCTTGATATCAAATTAATCAGATGAGCTTAAAAAAACTAGTGAAATTCTCCTGAATTTATAGCCATGTATGAGGTCAGTAAAAGTTGCCCTAGTCTAATGCAAGTAATTATAATATCAACATCAGGCCCAGCTATACAGTTGTATGGACAGTAATAGATACAGATAGCCCTCAACTTAATAACCACAATGGAGCCTGCAATTCTATGTGACAGGACTCAATTTTTGTCACCATTTTTACATAAGATTTTCAAGCAAATAAAAATTTAGAATAAAAATACTCCTTTAAACAAATGCAAACTTACTTGATAGCATGATTGTATTGTTGCACATTTCCTTGGACATATCTCCCTTTGTATGCCAGGTGGTTTTTGTGCACTGTTTTTGCAGATGCATAATCCTGTTCATGCATAACCTTTTCCCAATGTATGTACTTTAATGGATATGTGGACAAGCATGCTTTGTTCCTGATGATTCACATTTGGCACTGCTAGCATTTCCAACTCTTGTTTACTTGGAGGCTCCAAATATATTTTATTTATTTCATATTCTACAGTAACACATAATTAATTATGATGCCTTTCTGGTATGTCTTAATAGCATACTAATACATTGTTGTAAAAATATTGTCTAATCATTAAGAGATCTGAATGGAACCTAAATTTGATATAAGTTCTGCAGGCCAATATTTTAACTTTATGTTATTTCAGGGAAGAACAGTAATTATTGAACAGAGTTGGGGAAGCCCAAAGGTGACAAAAGATGGCGTGACAGTAGCCAAGGCAATTGACTTGAAGGATAAGTACAAAAACATTGGAGCAAAGCTAGTTCAAGATGTTGCCAACAACACCAATGAAGAGGCAGGAGATGGTACAACTACTGCAACGGTACTGGCACGTTCAATTGCCAAGGAAGGATTTGAAAAGATCAGTAAAGGAGCAAATCCAGTGGAAATTAGAAGAGGTAATACTAACCTTTCTGATGTGAGTTTGGTAAAAGAAGGGGTAGCCAGACTTACTCAAACCTGGTTTTTTAAAAGTGTTTTGAAATAGACCATTTTTGTTAGTGCATCCATAATTACCAAGGAAAGCGAGACATATATTGATATCTGTGCATGGTGTTACTTTGATAGATAAAAGTGTTCTATATATTTTCATATATTGTGGATTGTAATCTAACTGTAGCTAGGTCACTTGGAGTCATATAAACACAAATACTTATATGCTGGTTATAAAGAATATGAGGTTCTGATTTAAATTTCTCAACTTTTAATACACCACTGTTTCTAAACTCCTGCTCCCATAGAGTCATTTAAGACTCCCATAGTCTTAAATGACTATGTCCATTTTCCCGTCACTATTACAGTGCTGGATAATGTTGAATGGGAAAGTGCAAAATAAAGGAGTTTACCTCAGCTTCCTCCTATTATTTCTTGTGAGGTATAGCAGATTTGAACATGGTCATCATAATAATAGACTGGTGTCTATTTACTTGAGACAAAATTATGTGTGTGTAAAGGGAGATTTTACAGTAACTTTGATATGGGGAGAATGTGAGGACAATACCTCTTAAATACCTATTTACTGTTAAATCCATGGATTATTTAAATGGATACTTTTTGTTTTTCAGGTGTGATGCTTGCTGTGGAGGCTGTAATTAATGAATTGAAGAAATTGTCCAAGCCAGTCACAACACCAGAAGAAATAGCTCAGGTAATGACATCTCAGCCTTAAGTAACTGGTTCTGTTTTCCAACATGCTTTGAAAAATGAATATATTATTTAGGCTACACCGTTTAATACGTCCAATAAAACCTAATTTGGGAACCTACTCTTTAAATGTGTAGTGTGATGTCATGTTACCAACTCTTTAAAATGAGATGAGATTTTTGTATTTAGTTTAATTTCCTAGAGTATATGATATATAATTTGTCTATGTGCAGGTTGCCACAATATCAGCAAATGGGGATAAAGAAATTGGTAACATAATCTCCGATGCCATGAAGAAGGTTGGACGGAAAGGGGTTATTACAGTGAAGGTAAGGGTTGCACAAGTACAACCATGTGTTTGAATTATTTTGGTTTGCTTTATGATAGCATTTTAAGACTTACTAAGAGCATCTAATGAAATGTGAAGCATGATGTTTAGGATCCTTCATAGAATTTGTTAATAGAAGATTTAGGTTGGGAAATAAGATGCACATGTTATATACCAAAATTAAGAAGCTGGGTTTGGTAATTTTAATTACTACAAATTGAACATTTTCCTCTTACTCAGTGAAAACTGACTGTTAGCTGATAGAGCAATCTTGTGACTTCCAACCATACTAGTTAATTTTCCAAATCTTTCAAAAAATAGGATGGAAAAACTTTGAACGATGAGTTGGAAATTATTGAAGGTATGAAGTTTGATAGAGGCTACATCTCTCCCTACTTCATTAATACAGCCAAAGGTAAGATGCCATTAATTGAACCACATGTCTTGGTCTGATCCATCAGTCTTTTTGTTTTAATGATAGCAATAAACTAATTCATGACTTCCCCTGGTCCTATTCATTTATTTTTGTATTCAAGCATGTTTTGCTACAAAATACAGCAATTTAGTGCCCTATCTTGACCCCAATTGAGCAAAATATTGTTAATATTGGGCTTGGGAACCTTAAGGAAGTATGGAGTCCGTTAAATGATTACATTGTATATAGTTAAAATGTACTCTTTTCTGCCTTCTTATACTCTAAATGTAGCTTTTCATTTTTTTAGTATTTTAACCACGCATGTCACTTTTATTATTATTATTACATTTTTACCAGTCTTAAACTGTTAATCTAACTTTAGATTGCCCACACATAATAAACAAAATAATACGAAATGAAGGAACTAAAATGTTCTGGGATTTAGAATTCAGACAAGTACATGCCATACAACATTCCAGATTTAACAATTCTGTCGATAAAACAGATTTTTTAAAAAGTCAGAATACTGGACATGACAGTACCTGGAGATAGCAGAAGAGAAAAAAATGGAGAAAATACAAAAACTTGCAAATAAAAGTAGAATAACTGTGGCAAAAGAAAGGAAAGGCAGTACCAATAGTGATAGGTGCTTTCTTCAATCTCGATCTATATGGAGCACCACTTGAACCTCATTGGCATTGACAAAATCATTGGTTACAAAAGGCAACTTATTGGAACAGTTAACATTTGTAAATTAAGCCTTTGATATTATTAAATAACATCTGCCTATGCCAGGTTATTGGAAAGGACTCAATACATGGACAAAAATCCTGAATGTGGTCTAAACATCTAACTGACTATACATGCAACAATAACAACTATTGTAATTGTGATCCAAGCACTTCTACAGGGTGCCATAATGGAAATTTACTTTCAGCTAAAAATCAATATACTTTTGGGGATCTATCTTTGCATAGAATTTGAACACATGTTTTGCAATTGCCACTGGAGGGCCTCTTGCAGACTCCAGATGTTACCAGAGCTCTTATTATGTTCCTCTGCAGGACAGAAATGTGAATTCCAAGATGCTTATCTCTTAATCAGTGAAAAGAAGATTTCCAGTGTTCAGTCCATAGTACCAGCTCTTGAAATTGCAAATAATCATCGTAAGCCTTTAGTCATTATTGCTGAAGATGTAGATGGAGAAGCCCTCAGCACACTTGTACTAAACAGGTAGGTTTGATATAAATATCTTTTTTTAAAATGCACTTTTTCCAAAATATTTTCAATAAAAGAAGCTGCATTCGTACAATCAGTTTTAAGAAAGGAAGTCGTCTCCTTTGAAGAAGAATTTGTGTTATGTTTGTGTTAGTGGAAGCTGGAACAGAAAGGGTATTTTTTGGCATTTGGGAGCAGATTTTGGAAAAAAAATAATAGGATGACAGAGCAAAGTGCTAAATGAGAGTATTCATACATGATATTTACTTTATCCCAAAGTAGTAGAACAGCACCCAAGGATAAACTTTATTGTCTCACAAGGGAAACCTTGTTTCTTGATTATTAGTGGTGGGATTATTAGTGGTAGGAATTATCAAACAATTATGTACCTATTTTAACAAGACAGTTAAATAACTTATTAATATAGCAGCTGTCAAGATAACTATATAGTAAATATGATTTTGGTATTACCAAGCAAAAAAAATGAAAGTTTAGCTAGTTGCAGTTGAGACTAATGCTGCAAACATAAAGTAATCTGTAGTTAAACAAAATTTGTATCCATTTAAAGCACAGGTTTTTAACCTGGGTCTCCAAATGTGGGAAAAATTACTTCTTTTATCTTCACCAATTTCTACTTTAAATTTAGCTATACTTTAAACGATTTTGGCCCAACTCACCTCACAGGATTGTTGTGGGGAAAATAAGAAACAGGAGGAGGGGGAAGGTCTGTTGGATGTGTATGCTGCTTTGAATTATTTATAAAAGTGATAAAACGGGATACAAATAAATGATTTCTGTATCCAAAGTAATTTATGGCTTTAAAATTCCTAAGATGTTGGTTAACTTCAATAAATCTCACAATTATATCCTTAAAAAGAATAATTTTATGATTGATTTCAATCAAAGCACATCGGATTACTTTGTTATATTCCTGTTACTTTTTAATATTTAGATAAAGGTATTTCAGAAGAATTGGTAATACTAACTATATATAATTTATTTTAAATACATTTTGAGAAAAGGTCTATAGGTTTGCCTGGACTTGGGTCCATAGGACAGAAAGGTTAAGAACTGGCCTAATGAGATTCTCGGTTAGGGCAAACTGAATCTTTACTGGAAATCAGGAATGCAGTTTATATCAGAGGTTATTTTGGTTTGTAAATAACGGCCAATCGTTATTTGTCATATTAAAATAAGATATAATTAAAATTGTACGTGAGGTATCTGGACTAAGAAATATTAAAAAGATTTCAGATTTAAAGTGCACACTGCTTACTGATTTTCTTTCTCAGATTGAAGGTTGGCCTGCAGGTGGTTGCAGTAAAAGCACCTGGGTTTGGCGATAATAGAAAAAATCAACTTAAAGATATGGCAGTTGCTACTGGTGGTGCTGTAAGTAAAACCTAAAAAGAAATAAAATGTTCTTAAGCCACAGAAAATTGGCAGCATTAATGCAAAATTGACACGTCTGTATTTGTATTATATCTAGAGCTGTAGGATTCTAACCTACTTTTATTATATACTTGACTTATTGTAATATTTGATCCTTATTTATATCAAAGGAGAATTTGGGAAGGTGTTCTATGCCAAAACAGACTAGAGGTGTGAATATACTACAGGTAGTCTTCAACTTACAACTATTCACTCAGTGACTGTTCAGAGTTATAACTGTGCTGAAAAAAGTAACTGACAACCATTCTTCACATTAGGATTGTTGCAGCATGCCCTGGTCACATGATCAAAATTCAGATGTATTTAAGACAGTTACTGTGTCCTGGGGTCATGTGATCCGCTTTTGACAAAGTCAGTGGGGAAGCCAGATCCAGTTAATATGTTACTATCTTAACAACTGTGGCAAGAAAGGTCGCAAAATGGGGCAAAACACACAACTATCTTGCTTAGCAATGGAAATTTTGAACTCAATTGTAGTCATAAGTCAAGGACTACAAGGACATGTACTTGCAGAGGCTGTTGGGATTTAAATCACGGGTGCTCAATTTTGCATTCGTGCAATGGTATAATGGGCCCCACCATTTTAAGGTCAGCTATCTAATTGGGCCAGTCACTCGCTCACAGTCCCAACAAGACAGCAAGGGCAAACTATTCCTAAAAATCTTGCCAGAAAACTGCAGGGACTTGTCCAGGCAGTAGCCAGGAGTTAACACTGACTTGAAATCACCCAAAAACAAACAAAACCCAACTATCTGCTTTGGAAGCAAATGGCTTTCCATGTTGTGAAGCAGGAGCGAGTATGTGCTCTGGTGCAGCTCTGAACTGATAACACTGAAGCCTGCGCGGCTTCTTGAACGTGCAAGCATGCAACTTATAATTCATCTAAGCTATATAGATTGAAGATTTTGCACCGTTGAAGTGCCTGGGCTGTAAATGGTTACTTCATATGACATTTAATAAGTGTTTTTAATTTGGGAGAAACTTTTAGATAGGAGTACTGAAGGTAGGACTAATGAAGCAAATAAAGAGGGATTGTTTAGTAGTTATTATTAAATATTTGTAAAATTGCAACCGGTAACAAAAAACTTTGTTCAATATAACCTATTTCAGGTGTTTGGAGAAGAAGGTTTAACTATAAATCTGGAAGATGTTCAGCCTCATGACTTTGGTAAAGTTGGAGAAGTCATTGTAACCAAAGATGACTGCTTATTGCTTAAAGGAAAAGGTGATAAGACTCAGATTGAAAAACGGATTCACGAAATAATCGAACAACTGGAAACCACAACAAGTGAATATGAAAAAGAGAAGCTAAACGAGCGCCTGGCTAAGCTTTCTGATGGAGTAGCTGTATTAAAAGTAGGTATACTGTGGGTTTTCTGTCTGGTTAAAATGAAGTTAATGTAATTTCATCTTTTTATGCTGATTTGGCCTACTTAATGTTTTCTTAGCTGGGCACATGCAAATTTAATAAATCAAAGAAAATAGTATAAATGGCGTCAACATGTTTGGGATTTAACATTACAGCCTTTACACCCTACAGATCCATGAGGTATTAACTATAACCTGAATGATAATTTACCTGGTTAAGATAGGGATAGTAATTCATATCCAGAAGACACTGGGTTGGACATAATTTATTTAAGAATTTGTTAAAAGTGGCTGTTGTGAAAATGTAAAAACATATAGGAAGACTTCATACTTTCCTCCAATGTGGTTCATGACAGTAATGATTCGTTTAACAAATATTCGTTTATGGCTGAGACATCTCTTAAAACTGGAGAAGGTGGAGTTTCTTAAGCGGTAAAGGTAGTAAGATACTTAACCATACCAAGAACTGAAAACTAGTATAATTAGGGTTTTTTTATGTCAAAGGGAGCTGTAACATTTATTTCTTGAAAAGCAGCATTCCAATCATACAAGAGAAGTTGCCTTTCCCAGAGTCAATTCAGATTTCACGATTTTGCAGATAACTTGTAAGTACAGGTAGTCCTCAACTTAAGAGCAGTCATTTAGCAACCTGTTACAACCAACCCAAAATAGGGGACTTGTCACCCAGATTTGAAGTTCCACCCGTCAGGCCTTCTTTGTGGTCATGTGATTGGACTTTGGGCAATCGTAACATTTATGGCCATTTGCAACATAGCAATAGCACTTAGACTTATATGCCGCTTCACAGTGCTTTAAAGGCCTCTCTAAGCAGTTTGGTGTCAGCATATTCCCCTCAGCAATGTGGGTCCTCATTCACCGACTTTGGAAGGATGCTCAGTCAACCTTGAGCCAGGGAATCGAACTGCCAAACTGCTGGCAGCCGGCAATCAGCGGAAGTAGCCTGCAGGACTGCGTTCTAACCACTGTGCCACCACAGCAGTTGCATTACTGTCTTATCTCTGCTTTGCTGAAAACTGGCACTTTTTATTTTCTGCGCAAAACCACACCATAACAAACCCTTGGTTGGCTTAATGACCACCACAAAAAAAGTAAAATTGTATTAGTCAGATGACTGACCACTTCGACTGTTTCAACAAAACTATCATAATGGGCAGACTCCATTACAGTTGTATGTCAATGATTACCTGTAAGAACTTGATAACTAGGGATTTTTCTTAGGTTGGAGGAACAAGTGATGTTGAAGTTAATGAGAAGAAAGACAGAGTCACTGATGCCCTGAATGCCACTCGTGCTGCTGTAGAAGAAGGCATAGTCCTAGGTGGTGGCTGTGCATTGCTCCGTTGTATTCCAGCACTGGATGCTTTGACTCCAGTCAATGAAGATCAGAAAACTGGTAAGTTAATACCAGTTACTATAGCACTTACTTGGACACTTAGATTTTAAGTAACTTCCAATTTTTCTATAGTGTGCTCTCTTGTCCCCAGTGTAGCTGTCTTTTCTTACCGTCAGAAATTTACTCCCAACTATCCAGAGCTTGTTGAGAGCTGGAAAATAGATTAAAAGACCTCACACAAAATTAACTTCCAGAGTCAGACTGGAAATTTTATACCCGGAAGTCTTCATTTTGAAAGATAGACAATTTATCTGAATAATGGTCAGTGTTGGTTCCATCAGCAGCAGTGAAATTAGTGTAGCTCCGTTTTTATAATAACCAGAACTCATTCGTTTTAGGCATAGAGATTATAAAAAGAACACTGAAAATTCCAGCTATGACTATTGCCAAGAATGCAGGGGTTGAAGGATCACTGATAGTTGAGAAAATCATGCAAAGCCCGCCTGATGTTGGTTATGATGCAATGCTCGGTGACTTCGTGAATATGATAGAAAAAGGCATTATTGACCCAACAAAGGTAAATACCGAATTTTCTAATGATTCTGTGAAAGCGCTCTTAGATAGTGTTTCAATATTTTACAAAATACTCTTAATCCATTCATAGGTTGTGAGAACAGCGCTGATGGATGCTGCAGGAGTAGCTTCCCTTTTATCTACAGCTGAAGCAGTTGTAACTGAAATCCCCAAAGAAGAGAAGGATGCTGCTGCTGCTATGGGAGGAATGGGTGGAGGAATGGGAGGTGGCATGTTCTAAAGCCTAGGCTACATGGATGCATATCATGAACTACAATGCATGACCTGATAGTTTTAAGAGAACCTTGGGTCAGGGTCAGAAAGGATGGATAGTGACTGCAGAGAAAGGGTCTGTGTTTAAAAAAAGAAAGAAAATCACTGTAACATTGTTACTGGATTTCAGTTGTATGATTATTTACAGTCATTGTCCATGCCTACAGATAATTTATTTTATACTTTGAATAAAGACATTTGTACATTCCTGATACTGGGTGCAGATCCATGTACCAATCTTGTGCTCTGAACTTAAAACCAGTTGAAGCACTTGCAATTCTGCTAAATAAGACTTTATTGGTGCCTGCCGTCACTAAAAAATGCAGAAGCCATTGTGTGCAAGACTGAATAAAATTGTGTACAAAGTAGACAAATATACAATTATGTGACAACTTTATGTAATAAAACAATTGCTCTAAGGTATGGTATGTATTAACTTATTCACAACATAATCTGTTCATCCCAAGTACTAAATTTTCCAGGACAATATTTTTTGGATTTCAGAGCCAACTACAGTAACCAATCATTAAAGTCTTATTTCTCAAGGAAAGAAGTTATTCCTCAAAAGTTAAACTTTCATATAAAATTATCAATTATTATTTTTCTTTAAATATGTGAAAATAGAAAGCAGGATGATTGAGCTGCCTTCCTACTACTAAGAAGTTTTAATAACATTTTTGTGACAAATTAGAACTGCACTGAAGCAATTTAGAATCCAGCTGTACTTCAATTTGATCTACAAACTTTTCTTGCCTGAGTAACCATTTTTCATGATTAAGGCTCCAGAGCTAACTTGATGATGGGACTTATGACCATTGTGAAGCAGTTTGTAGTAAGGAATACAGCTGACCACAGATTCCAATACCCTCACATTTATGAAAATAAACAATGAGAGGAGTGCATAGTATCAAAAATAGACATAGTATGTTTAGAATCATACAAATAGTAAGTGCAGCAATATATAAAATTATAAAGATGTTAAATTCAAATACACTGTTTTAACTTAAACTATATTTACATATAGTTAATGTCAAAGTTACAGAAGCCAACTCTGGCAAACAGTAGTATCCTTTTTCCTGTTCATTCCTAATTTATTTTCCAAGGCAGATGGAGAGAACTATGGAGGAAGATAAGGAATGTGCTTTGTTAGCACTGTCAGTTCTGGTAGGAGAAAGCCATAACCCCCAGGCATTATGGTTTGTCATTAACTGGAACATTTTAAAAGCTAGAGTTCATGATTATTCATAGAAGACCCCCAGTATAGGTAGTTACCTGTTGGAATCTTACAACAGTTTACTACAGTACCATATTAAATAATGTACTGATGAAGCTGAGCCCTTTCTGTAGGATTCATACAACTTACTAAAATACTGCATATTAAGTTTGCTACCAAAGTTTATGTACTACAAAAACAAACTTTGTTTTCAGGACTGCACACTGCTTGTTAAAGCTAGTTTTGAATACTAAAAATAACTTAAATATGCATTTAAAATAATAACTTAAAACTTGATTTCAATAGTAAATATTAAACATTGTCAAAATAAGGCTATAGAACTGGTAACAGTGCTGAGTTTTATACATGCTGAAAAGATGAGGGGAGGCCATTGTAAATGTAGCTGCCACTCAGTGAACTTACCAGCACCTTAGAATTGCACTTGACTGAAGCTTCTATGTACACCTGCATCTTACATGCATCTTTTATACAGTAGTATTATACATAATTGGCAAAAAATGCCCCATATAATTGGAAGCCCACATGAGAAAAACATCTCATATGTAAAGATGGTGTCCAAGAAATTTCAAAACTACTTTATGTATGATGCACTTCATGAAGCATTAACTCTCGAGGTATTCTAGTTTCTGGACCATAGAGCTTGCCTGCTCTTCTTTCAAATGCAGCTACCATCTGTTTAACAACTTCATCAAAGAACAATGTGGCAAGCTGAGAATGCAGGAGAGAGCGAAACTCAAAAGAAATCTGTAAGGGAAAACAAATTGTCACTCACCCCTAATGATTAAGATGAATAGGCAGTTGTTTTTATGTTAAGTCTTAACTATATTGGGGAAGAGTGGCTAGTTGCAAGATCATAAGAAAATTTGGGCATTCATTTTCTGCTGCAATTTCATTCTAATATTTATAGATTTCTAACCATGAATCATTTTGTCTTCATTAACCTTAATTGCCATTCAGGTTGTAGTAGTTCTCAACAATATATAGACAAAATCAGTATCACAGGATTTACAACAAAGTGACATTAATTGGTTACATAGTTACATAGTGCTCTGCAGTCTGCACACAATACAATGCTTTCTTTGTCTTTTCTAGGTTTGCTATGTTCTATGTATTTCCAATTCAAAGTGCTTCATGGTCCTTTGGGCACAGTGGGGGCATTCCAAAGCTTCTGTCTGTAATTGAAAGCAGCTATGTTTTCTAGGATTACACAGCTGTCTTGCAGTCCAATCGTAAATACCATTTAATTTAAGGAAGTGCCAACAGGTATCATGTGCATGCCTATATATGGTCACTTCTAAGGACCCCTTACTCTTTAGAATTAAAAGTACTGCACAGTTAAAAATACCTAACCAAAGAATATATCTCCATAAGAAGGCTAAATAGTTATATTTAAATAAGTACACTGGTCCACTGATATATTTTATTAGTCTTCTATATTCTAAAGAGTAATGTTTGTCAATAATAGGCAATTATTTGGCCAGTTCTGACAATTTCCTGTTCAATACAACAACATTAAAGGTACAAAAAAAGCCTTGCTTAATGACCAACTCATTCAGTGACCATTTGAATTTACAATGGCACTGAATGAGTCCTGCAATATTGCCATTTGCAATCTTCATTGCAAGCTTCCAACAAGCAAAATCAATGGGGAAGCTGGCAGGTCGCAAATGACAACTATGTGACATCACTCTTAATGATAGTGCAGGATTTGCTTAATGATGGCAATCAAGTGCCATCACTAAGTGGTGTAGCTGCATTATTTCACATATACTTAGCGATGGTCGTGGTCCCAATTATCATTAACTGAGAACTACCTGTATTCAGAAAAAAAAGCCCTGAAAATACCTAAAGCAAAGCTGTATTTGAATGAAATGCTATAAAAATACTGAAATGATAATGAAATTACTAGTGCTAGTGGAATAATTTATTCCATGCACATTACAAGTTGCTTGGAAATGAGCATTCTTCGTTGCTTAAAAACAAATTCATTGAAGTTGGATTGCTGCAACTAAAAATTATGGTTCACAAAAATAATTTTGCAATCATAATTAAAAGCAAACTATGCAAAGCCAGTCTGGCAGAGTGGTTAAAGTACTAAGCCAGAAACTGGGAGATCATGAGTTATAGTCCTGCCTTAGGCACAAATCCAGCTGGATGACTTTGGACTTATCACTTTCTTTCTATCCTAGGAAGCCACTTCTGTACCATGCACAATAACATACAAATTTAAAATACTTATTTGTACTTATTAAAATACAATCAGGTATGGTTTCAAAAATACATTTTTCTTTGATCTCAATAGCTTGGAAGGGTTATTTTCCTACTTACTGAAAAATCCAAGGTACATGTCCTTTGATAGCCAGGAATTCCTGGACTAAAGCGCCACACAGTTTCCAGATGATTAAATAATTTTCCATCTGTACACGATGCCTATGAAAAATTTCAATTAAGTAAATTTATATTGCATTCAAAACTTTGAACCCCATACTTTTAAAATGTCTTAATTTTGATACTTTGTGTATTATATGATCATCACCACAGTAACTTCAAGAAAAAAAATGTTTTTCAGCATGGAGCAAAATTGAAAGGAACATTACATTAATATTTTAAAAACTCCAAAATGAATGAGTTTTCTCTTAGAATAGTCCAGCTTCCTTTGAACATTGCAACTGTTTCTCAACAGTATTTTTTCACTTCTGCAAATACAAAAGTGTTTTCTCAGGTAAAAGAGACTAACCCAACAACTGGCAAAATAATCAACAACCTGAAGATGGGTAATTTCTTAAAAAGTATAATCTAGGTCCATGCAATTGCTTTGTTTCTTTTAATTTCTTCTCTCTGGGACTTTTTTTAAAATTTTTCATCTAAAGGATACACTTTGAAAAATATTTCATGTTGGCCCAACTATAGCAATTATTTATGGGAAAAATCTAATCTTCACAGTGACTCAAAAGAAGTTGAAGTATGCATTACAGAAACAGCCTGGAGGTAAATAGAAAATATTGAACAAGTACAGAAGGGTACTAAAAAGGTCCCTTAGCACCAGTACTTAAGATAGGAGCGATATGATCCAAGGCAGGCAGTGCCAATTTCAGCAGACAATAGAAATTCAAACATAGAACTAGTTCAACCTGGTATAATGCAGCAATGTATCTGTCATTATACCAGTCTATACAAGCAGAAAATGACATGGGGGGTGAGGGGAGGCTTTTAGAAGATTGACAAGTTAGGAAATAAGATAAAAGTTTACTTTCTTATAAGCCACTTTCCGATAGCTTCAAAGTTGTAGAATTGAAGAATCAGTATTCAGATCTATATAGCTTTTTTTTAAAAAAAACATATTATTTATACTTTATGGGCAATTTATTGGCTTGGCAGAAATAAAACGAGGTACTCCTGGTAATATTTAATGTACAGTTTTAAGAGCAATGGTTGCATAATCTCAACAATTATAGTCTAAGGCATGAGAGTGCAAAATTAAGTAAACTATTTGCATAACTTTGGTAGGTAGCAATTCTGAGCGGTAGTGTAGTTTTGAATGTTTCATTCAATAATGAGCAACCTAATTGTATCTTGCCATTGGACTAGTTCTTTTTAATCTATTCAGTAGAGTTTATACCTGCTAATAATGGCTTTTATGCTATGGCATGATCTCAGCACAAGAAAAGTTATTCTGGAGCAGTGGTTAGAACACAGACAGGTCTAGGGCAACTCGCCACAGCCAATTTTCCATGGCCAACTCACTATGGGATAAGAGTTACACCAATATTGGAAATGATGGAACCGAATCTTTAAAGACAGGGTGCAAAAGGAGGGATGAAATAAATGACAAAAATTAAAATAATGTTTTAATTATTTTAAATAATTAAATTGAATTATTGTCCCATAATGAGTTGGCCGTGGCAAATTGTCCCATTCCATTGCAGGCTAATTCTGCCCACAGTCTGCAGTTCCATCCTCATGGGCTAGAGGTTGACCCAGTCTTCTATTCTTCTGAGGTCGGTAAAATGATGACCCAGATTGTTGGAGGCAATCTGTTGACACTGTAAACTGCCCATAAAGCACCATGGGATGGTATATATTGCTATTGCAAGAACTATGACCATTGCAAAAAGCTGGCAGTAGTGCTACTTTTGGAATTCATTCAAACATTGGGGTTTTCTGCCTTAATTTCAAGTAGTATAGGGGAATTTAAAAGGACATTTCCACCCAGCCTCATATAAGAAAAATAAAGTCTGCTTGCAAATTTAGGGGGTTTAAAACTTCAGGTTTTCTTGGGTGGATTTGATTTTTAGGTAGGTTTCAATCATTTCAGGCATGGCTATAAAACAGAAGCTTTCAATGCTATTGACTACAGCATTCTCCTAGACAGGTTATTTGAGCTGGGATGTAGTAGCACTCTGTGGTGGTCTACTCCTACTTGAATGTCCAACTAGTGCTGGGGAATTGCCATTCTGCCTCATCACAATTGGGCTGGATGAAAGTTAATAAACTGAGACTCAATCCAGACAAGATTTGTTGATGGTGATTCTGTCCAGCTGGGTGGTGCCCTGCCTGGCCTCGAGAGATCCACATTTACCCTAAAGGAGCATATTTGCAGTTTGGAGGTGATTCTTGATCTATCATTGTCAGAAGCCCAAGTGGCCTCACTTGAACAGAGTGCCTTTCAACAGCTTTGGCTGATTTATCAACTGTGGCCTTTTCCAAACAGCTTCGCAATGCTCTGGTAACTTTGATTGGATTATTGCAAGGCACTGTATGTGGAGCTACTTTCAAAAACAGTCTGGAAACTTCAGTTGGTTCAACATCAGAGTGACTAGACTACTCGACTGGCTGATATGAATATATTATGCCAATATTTCATCATCTACACTGACTCAGTATATTTCTGGATCCAATGCAAAATACTGGATTTGACCTTTAAAGACTTCAAGGTTTAGGATCTGAATATCTGAAGGAGCACTTTCTCTAGTACCTAAATTGCACTTTAAGATTTTCTAAGGCCCTCCAAAAGAGGAAGGATGGGTTTCTATAAGGGAGGGCAATTTCTGAGGCTGTTTCCCAAGGTAGACTCAACTGGCATTCACGTTATTTTAGTGCCAAGTGAAGATCATTTTATTTTCACAGGCTTTTAAAACATATTTTAATTATATTTTAACATATATTAATTCACATTGTTTTAGAGTGTTATGACCCCCTTACTGCCTCCTGGATTATATGGTGCATTTATGTAGCATTTGATTTGATTGGATATGTAGTAACTCAAACTGTATTCTTTCTCCTTTTTTGGTGTAAAATGCTCCGAGAATTTTGATTATTGGGCATTTTAAAAATTTAAATAAATAAACAAACTACATATACACTGAATTAGTATACTGCTTACTCTTTACAGCAGACTTGCTTCTAGAGCTTTCCCTCCACATCCTTTTCCAGTTTAGTGCTAGTTACATACATCCAAATATCTTCCCAAGCCATAAGTTATATCCAGATTTACAAGGAGAAGAATAATCAGAGGGAGAGCCAGCCCAAGATTACTTGGTCTTATGGTTATATAAGATCCCCTATTGACTACTGGCAACTCTTGGAGTTACATATAAAAACAACAAATATGCATTACCTTAACCAAGTGAGGTCTGACTAGTGTAACAACTGATGTATATCTTTCCAACACAGGAGGAAATCCTACTTCTAATTTAGCTTTGCAGTATCCTGAACGTTTGGATAATACATCTGATTTTTTGCACCAAGGAACAAAGTTCTTGTATTCGCTTACAACAGCTACCACATCATACATTTCTTGCATAGAATACCTAGTAAATAATGCAAAATGGAAAATACAATTATTAGAGATAGAGAGTAGCTAAAATATATTTTATTTCTCTCCTTCCCTTTACTGTTTCAAACGTTCTACAAACAAATACGGAATTTTAGCTAGCTTTCTCACACAAGGTTGTACTTCAAGGACACAATCCTGCCTGTCATTCCAGTATTTAATTGCTCTGAAACTGTTCATACTTTTCCTCTGCACAAGTCTTAGTCCCAATGGATTTAGCAGAAGCCAATGTAATCCTGTGTATACAATGCTGGCCTTTAAAAGAATCCTTAGTTTAATCATTCCTCCTCTAAGCCTTGACTATTTCCTTATAACACAAGGATATTAAGGATTATTTAGAGTATTTTAATTCCAAAAATTAAACATATTGGATGGAAAGTAGAAAATAGAAGCTAGTAGTCAAAACTTTTGCAAACTCTGTTTGACTTTCCTTGAAAAGGGTATAAAAACTCTTAATAAAAAGATACAATAGTTAAATAGTAGATCTTCTGTTGATTAAAGGGAATTGCAAACATTTGGGGCCGTAATTTTAACTCATTATTATACATGGTCTTTGTTTTTATTCCCCAAAGCGATTAAAGAACCTTAAACCAATCTTCAGAGCGCATTAAAAATGAATTTGACAGTTAAAGTAGGTAGTAAATAAGCATTAACTTTTAAAACTACACAGTTCATTTCTTCCATAAGCCAGGATGAGACTCTCAGGCAACATATTGAAAGGAGTTGTGGACTGCACCCTGACCTGCTACCAGAAGAGTGCATCAAAAGTAGAGGTAGTCTGTGAGCTAAGACCATAATATGCCCATCATGTTTGTAACTTGTGATGTTCGTAAAGCAGGTTGGTCATGTGACTGAACTGAGTTTATGAACTTTTTTGGAGTGCTCATTAAGTGAACCAATGCTTTAACTCCACTTTTCGGCAAAACTTGTAAAACACAGTTATGTGACTATGGGACACTTAAAATAGTTGTAAATCTAGCCCAGTTGCCAAATGCCTGAAGTGTAGTCATGTCACTGTGGGGCAGAACTGTCAGAACTTCGAATCAGGTTTTAAATACCTCCCAGGTAGGCCCATTGGAACTATTAAGTTCCTGACCTGCTACCCTAATGCAATACAGATATACATATTCATATACATCCCTGGAGGAAGTAGCATGTTCTCCAACATCATATGACGGGGCTTCTTCAACAATGTTGACAAACCTACCCAAGATATATTGTTAACTGATTGTATGGGATAATACACTACACTACACTGTATATACTGCCATACTATATCATTATCTCAAGAAAAGGACAATATATCATATTCATAAATAACAATGATCTCAAACTAGAATTACATTGTAAGCAAGGAACTATAAATCTTGTATTTGCTTCCACAAATGTAGAGCTGCCCTAAAAATTATATCCTGTGAACTTTAATCCTGTTTATATATAGTTGGACCGTAAACTGCTCAGAGTGGATTAACAACAGCATATAACTTTTTAAAAAAAACAAATAAAATTTAAGGAATGCTTAAATGATTTCAAATTAAAGTGTGAAATTCAAGAAAGAAATTGATAAGCATCAATTTTAACTATATAAACAATGTGAGGAAAGGTAATTGAAAATGAGAAAGGCTGTTTTCATCAATACAATCCATTAATATCTACTTCTATGTAACTGTACAATGTATTTTTCTTATACAAACCCTATAATTCTTCTTTCTGAATATTCTTTCCTTTTGTTCCCGAATGGTGCAGTAAAGTTGAAGTAAGTCCTTCTTGGAAAGGCACAATTTTTTGCTGGTATTTGTGGCAGTGGTGCTTTGCTCACCAATATTTCCCAAGAAGTCAAATGCCTGGAATGATTTAAATATTTTCATCAGAACAGGCATCTGGTTAACACAATATAGATGAAATGGGAAATGGGAAAACAAATAAAGAGTACACAAGGACAATCAGACTCAGGATTAGGTTAACTTTTTATGCCTTGGACAAGCTAAATATATCTCAGTCATGAGAGAACCTGGCATCAGTACAATATAAAGGCTGTCCCTCTTAAAAGTTGGCTCTGAATCAATCTGAGGCCACACACTACTCGGTTCATATATTTGAAAAGCAAGTTTCCTGTCAGGATGGCAAGCATCAAATATATTGAGCCTTTATTCTATGGTTATAAAACATAGCTTAAGCAGAAAGCTGAAAGTATTTTTCATAAGAGTATTATTTTTTTCTCTTTTGGAGGGTCTTAGGTTTTCAGTGAGAATATAGGGTATACAGATATAGACTGTTAGAATGATAACTATCTGTTATATTTTTTAAGGCCTTCTTCCTTTCAAATATTCTCTGGCACTTATCAGCATATTCAGCAAGGCATGGGGTCTTCTATTATAAATATTTGGTTCAGTTAACATTTTCTTCCATAGCCGTATACTTCATTGAAAGAAATGCTGCTTGCTTAGATTTAGCTATCTGTATATTCAGAGGTAGCTATGAAGGCACGAACAATTTCTTGCTAATGGTAATGTTATAATAAAATACTATATCCACCCAAAAATTCAACTCCTGCAACAGCACTTCTACCAGGAGTTACTGTATGTCTTTAAAACAGGAGTAGCAAACATTTCTCAGCTTGGGTCTTTGCCTTTGTGCCCTGCCTGGAAGGTACAGAAGGTTTTGGTATTACAAAAAGCAATAGCCAAAAAAATAGGTGTTTGGTTTTTTTTTTACATTTAAGGAGGATTTTAAAGGTCAAATGGATACTTTAAACCTTACTGAGATACAAAAAATAAAGGACTTTTTAATATTTTTCCATGTTCATTCGGGGAAGGCCCTGGTACTGTAACCAATTCATAAACCATAAATTGCCAAGTGCTATTTTAAAAGTACTCCCCTAGAACTCTTTCATTCAAAGAGAAACTGCAGGAACCCTAGTCTTAAAAGCAAATCTGGATGGACATGGGAAGGAAGGGCTGCAAAGAGAAAGGAAAACCAACCTTTTTCACTTCTGCTGACAGACTGGAATCTGATTTGACAAGTTCACTCAGTTATCATATCTCATACCTTACTTCCTCCACAATTTATTTAGAAGCATATAAGCAATCTCCTTATTGATTATATTAATTCTAAAATACTTGCAAAGGGTCAAGGGGAGGATGAGATTTAATTCATTTCCCTGATCTCAAAGATTCCAAATTACAAAATAGTCAATATTAAATATACTAGTATTCAAATATGCACGAAAATGATTTAAACAGTTTTTAAAACTAAGAGTTTAACATTAAATACTGGATAATTTCCAGTATTTAATCAGAGGTATATCATTTAACATTGCTTCAGAAAAGTCACTAACAGCATTCCTAATTTCAACACAAAAATCAAATAATGAAAATTATACAACTTAAAATGACAAACTATTGTCTTTTACTTTTAACTAATAAATTCAAACCATCTCTTTAGTATTCCTCTTAATTGCTTACACTATTGTTTGGAAAATTAAACAAAAATAACACTGACCAGAACATCTGATAAACAAATTTGTCAGGTCAGTTTTCAAAGGAGATAAAGCAATTAATTTAAAAGTGGTTTCATTTTTGCAGTTATTTAAGTTGTGAAACTCTTATTAACTAAATCAAAGGCTAAAGTTTTATTTTCAATCACAAAAGTCTTGATCAATCTGAACTGTAACGTTAGAATCAAGAAGTCATAAGAGAAGTTAAAAATGGACTTGACCTTCCTCAATTAGCAAACAGTTTTATGTAGGAGATTAAAGGATATATTTCATTGATCAAATGTAAGCATAACTATCTTTGAATTATGCCACAAATAAGCATTCCAAAGAATAAAATTTATTTTTCTACTTCTGAGATTGTGAATCATAATTCATAAATAAAAAGGAGGAAAATTTTGCAGTAGAAAGAGGAATATATTTAGTAGGAAATGTTTACCCTAGCCTTCATTGTATCTCAAGTGTCAGTTTGGGAAAAATAATGTCATCGTATGATGATTATATGACGTTATGTTTGTATCATTTTAGTCTCTGAGGAACAGCTTTAAATAATCTACAGATACATTAAAAGTAGCAAGAACCATTTACATTTAATTGAAGATAAGTCATTCTAATGACTGAAAATGTAGGTTACTGTCGAGTTTAAGAGGGTGTATGGGATGTTCAGGAGGAGATAATATCTCTGGTGGAGGGGCCTAAGGTGCCCTTTTTAGGGCTGCTTGTTCACCTTTGATACCCATCTGGGATGGGGACAAGCAATAAACAAGATTTTGCATGCAGCTCACTGCTGTAATCCAAACAAAGAAAATACTAATTATACCCATAAATCTCATTTGTAGACATAAATATGACTCTAGGATAGAAATTTTTAAATACTGCAATTTAAAAGAAAATGTGAGTTTTATACTTTATTCATCTTTAATTCAAGCATGTATTATCCCAATTATGATTGTAGTGTTTTTAAACTTTGACTTTCATATATATATATATATATAATATATTAAGTTATGAATTACCGGAAACACAGGAAAAGTGAAGGTCATTACTGTCTTCATGTGTGCCAATGCACACAGCAGTAGTAGATAGAAGAAAAACAATACAGAATTACTGAGACTTAAGTTGCTCAGTAAAAATCAGAAAGTATGGTATATTCTAGGATCAGATATAAAATAACATTCTCAAAATTATTATATTTTACCATTCTAAATCATAAACCATGAATATCTGAAATATCAGAGTCTTTTAATTTTGGTACAATGCAAAAAATAAAATTTTGTTCTTCAAGACAACCACTGTGTTTTCCAAACTTTCTGTTGAGATGAGAAATACCTAATGGAGAGATTAATACAACATTTTATGAACAGATAAGATCTTGAGAAATTTGGAACATCCATGCCTTCATCAATCAAAACACAAGTGATATGAGTAAGAAAATATCTTTTTTTTTTGATAAAGACTTACAAATTAGCAAACTTTCCCCTATTTTACCAGAGTAATCTGATATGGAAAGAATTGCTGCTTTACTTTGCTAAGGTATTCTTGTGTGTGATTTTTTTCAAGGTGCTAGATAGGTTTTAGGACTTATTCCCCAAAGGATTATGATTAACAAGTATAAGGAAAGCAAGTGAGAAAGTGTGATTAAAACTAATATTTTTTCTTCAATTGTTAAAATTATTAATCACCACCAGGCTCAAAAGAATACTCCAGATTAAATTTGTATACTGAATTACAGATTGCCAGATATTTCAATGCAGGACATTACACAACGTTTTCCTTACCAACTGGCCCACCTAATACATACAATTGACAGAGCAAAGTGAGACTTAGCATATATGTAATAATTTATAGGAGGAAGAGTGAATAAGTATAAGATCTGGAGCAACCATCAGTTCAGTCATATATTGAATTTGTCTAATAGCCTATTAGAATTACGGTATACCATATGTAGCCAGCTAAGAAAAGGCATACAATACTTATTTCTCCAATAAGAAATGCCCCATTCCCCATGCTACTCATTTAGAGGTGCATGGAGAGTCTAAAGATTATGCCAACTGTCTCTCAATGCTAGTCTGTCTTACAGTTCCTAACTACCGGTACATATTAAATGGAAACAGTAAAACAAAACAAAACAAGAAAGAAATTTAAGCAAGTCAAAGTTACACATAAGAGAGAAACTTACAGATGTAACTTTGGACACTGTTTTCCTAGTAATAAATATCACAAAAATTCAATTTGATGTCATTCTCTTGATGGCTGACTAGCTAACACACAGTTAAGTACCTGCTCTTAACCAAGGCAGTTATATATACAGCCTTTACTTCTTTCAAATATAACACTTTTCAATATGAATTATTACCTTTGACAGAAAGTATGCATTTTCTAATATATTCCTTATCATTTTCAAGTCTGGGATTTGAAGGGTGGATAGAGTTTTTAAAATATGTCTAAAGTTTCAGAAAAATTTGACGGTGTTAAATGTCTCCAAAGAGCAAGAGCTGAAGGACAATATTATATATTTATTCTGCTTTAGAATACTGTTGATAGCACATGACAATATACAAGTGTAAGTCACCAGATAGCCAGGTACTTCATAGGTACCGTAACTGGATTGAAAGAAGTAAAAAGAAAAGAACTCTACAAAAAAAGATAGTCACATCATTTAGACCAGCTCAAACTTAGAAGACTTAGGGAAGAGGGAATTTGCCTCTTTTATCAGTGAAATGGTGAACTAAACTATGCATGCAAATACATTAAAATATATAATGTACTTCCTTTACAACATTTGTGGGACACGTGCATACTAATAACACAATGGGCTAAACATTAGATGACTACCCCATGAGACCATTGATACTTTCTACAATTAATCGAGAAATTAAATATCACAGGGATAAAGGAAATATCCAATCTGTTCTATTACGAAAGTGTTTATTAATGTTAGTACATTTCAGTCTGGAAATCAACAACAATCTGTCATGGCAAACAACAGGAGTCTTTTGTCGTTTCTATTCTACCCACCACCCTTTACAATAAAGACGGCTATTAAATTGATAAAATTAGGTATTTGCAATTAACGATTGGGAGGGAGGGGGGAGGGAACGAAAGCCAGCGGGGCATCAAGCTCATCAGGAGCTCCCCAATCGCGGGTCCTGCGGCTTTTCCGAGCCGGTGGACGAAGTGCCAGGAAGGCAACCGCGCCTCGATGGGACTATGGAAGCGGGCAGGAACTCTTTGACAGTGACGGGTGGGGAAGGAAAAAGCGAAGACGACGGGAACCACCCTCGGCGCTCGTGACCAGGGAAAGGAGTCTCGGAAACCGCCAGCGGCAGCAGACCCGCTTAGCCGCCCACTCCATCTATGGGACGCCCACCAAACTTTCCTGCCCGAGCAGAGAAAAGTGACGGCTGGGTGGGTGCTGGGGGTGGTCTCCAGACAACCTGAGCTCCCTCTCGCCGTACCTGAGGACTAGTCTACGCGAAGGCACTGCCAACCTCTCCACGAGAGCCTTGCCGAGAGCCCGACTGCTCCGCGCCATAATCGACTTTCCGCGGCGCCTCCAACCGCCCTCACTGCCCCATCCTATTCTGGGTCCCTCTCCCTCCGCCGCCTTCTCAACGGCCTCCCAATACCTGTCCACACCTCCCTCCCGGATGCAGAGCCAATCGCGGACGAGGGCCTCCTAACGCTAGCCTATCAGCGCAGAGTTCTAGCCGAGCGTCAGCCTTCGGATTTCACCGCCTCCTTAGACACTCCTATGGACTACTCCTTACCCTCTTCCTTTCGCCCCCCAGCACGTGATTTACCGGACTCGCGCAGGAGATAGAGTTCAGGGCGTCGGGGCCGCGCCCGATCACAAGACTTGTTACCGAGGTTATACGAGGCCCTCGGGTTCCTGAATGTTACAATTGGCATACGATTGGCTCTACGGAATGCCACTCGCTCGCCCTTTTAAGCGACGTAGCTTGAAAAGCTAATAATATTAGAAAGGCATGCAGAGAATGTCCTTGTTATTCTTCCTCCCATTTAAATAATTTCTTGGCAGCAGAAGCACTCTTAAGGAAAAAGCTGCTGGGTTCGACCGTGGCTTCTGCTTTCTTTTTCCACTGAGAACTAAAGACAAGATTTTGTCGTCGTCCTCCACTATTGACAACACTATTGACAAAACTAGTGGGCTGGGTTAACCAAGTAGTTCAGGGTTCAACTATGGAGTCCTTGGTACCCACTCAGCTTGTTTTCTTGTATTAACATCTAACATTTTCAGTTGGTCAGGAAATGTCTTGGGGGGGGGAACCCCACAAAGCTCAGCGAGCATCAAGGACTCCACAGTTTTGTCCTTTGACATTAGTGAGAATAAGTCCACTACCAAATATAGCTATATTGTATACACTTCTTCCCTTTTCAGTAGTAAGTGAGAAACTGCTCAAGTGTAAAGAAGCCTTTGCTGCAAATGAGAGTTGCAAAATGTGTTATTTACACTTCACAAATTTTATATCCGTTAAGAGGAATATGAAATTCAGTTGAAGTCGAGTTTCACCAAAACAATAAGGTGTATGGTTTTTTTTAGAATAGAATGAGATGGAAGGGACTTTGGAGGTCTTCTAGTCCAGCCCCCTGCTGAAGCAGAACCTATATACCATTTCAAATAAATGACTGTCTAGACCAGGGGTGTCAAACTGGCGGCCCGCAGGCTGGATGCATCACGCACAAGCCACACCCACCCCAGCTCCGTGAAGGGGAAAACCATCTTGATACGTCACGTGACGGCAACGTGATGCTGCGAGTTTGACCCTGTGGTCTACCTTCTTAAAAACATCCAGTGATGGAGCGCCCACAATTTCTGGAGGCAAGCTGTTCCACTGGTTAATTGTCCTCACTGTTTAAGAAGTTTCTTCTTAATTCCAGGTTGCTTCTCTCTGTCATAGAAGTTTTCAACTACTGGAAACAATTAGAATTGATAAGAATTGATAAGAGCCATGCCTTGTGCCCGTGAAGTAAGTTGTACCAGTGGTATCATTCCTCTAGAAGAGGGGCATCAGCCTCTTAACAGAAAAGCCTTCATGTTTTCTGTATGTCTCTGCTGCTTAGTCGTGGTCTGGAGTTTTGCAGCCAGGATGTGGTGGCATATTCTCCACCCTACACTTGCTCACATCATTTCCACATAATTGTGAGCAACCTAGAAGTTCAAACAGAATCAGGAGAACTAAGAAAAAAGTGCACTTCCGTACAGTTGATAACCCCTTGTCTGTAACTTTCCAAACCAGGCATCATTCTGGCCTATACCATGCCATTCAAATCTCTGCACCCTTTTCAAAAGAAAGTCTGTGACTAAATGGTTGCAACTGTCCCTAATTCAAGCATATCTAAGTCAAATAAGAAGACATTTGTTAATCACATGAGCTTGTTAATACTGAAAAACATTTCTGCTTAAGCAGGCTCATCTGTTCTATATTTAGCAAAACATTTTTCTGTATTTAGCAGCAAGCATTATTGTAATTCGACTCTTTATTTCACAAAATGGGAAAATTATACAAGCATAAATTAGACTTCTATATGTGGGCTGCAAAAATCCAGATGACTACTACATGGCAACAGAAATATTTTTCTGCCACCTAGTGGTTATCTGGATTTATACAACCTAGATATAATAGGCCTAATGGGAAAACATACTCAAGTGGGATTTTTCCATTGAAAAATCAATCCTTAGCAGAGACAGCAATCTGTTAGAACAGGGGTCTCCAACCCTCAAACTGCGATTCACTGGGCTGTGGCCTATTTGGAACCAACCTGCATGAGAACTGGGCCAGTGTGCATAGCTCCACTTGTGTGACCAGCAGCCCAGCACACATGCACATGCGCACTGGCCCCCTGCTTGTGTGAGTGAAGTTGCACACATATCAGCCCGCCACTCATGTGGCTTGGTTTCTCTCTCCCACCCCCCCAGTCAGGCCGCCAGGCCACAAAGGTTGGGGACCTCTGTGTTAGAAGATCTAAATATTTTGCATTTTCCTTAGTATCAGAAACGTTATGTTAGTAAATATTATATTAGTTTAGTAAGCCAGAATGTAATTAGTCTCATAATAATACATCATCTATCTATCCTCCCTTTTTATGAGCCTGTAATTCCTTAATTTGGGGTAGAGTTGGGGCAACTGGATGGAGCTGTGTTTATTGGCTAGATATCCTTCCTGAAGCCATGCGGAGTTTGCAGCAAATAAATTTCTTTGTACCCTAGGAGACAAATATCGATCACCACCTAGAACTGAACTCTCAATCTTCTGAGTGGAAGGCGAGCATCTTCACTACTAGGCCACTAGGCCACTCATCCATCCATCCATCCAGTCTGGTCTCCTGCACTTGAGCTTGTGCTACATCAGCATTACACATTCTTCCTGACCCTTGCCACAACCCCATGCACTCTCTCCAACTCGCATGACACTTCTAACGCACCCATTGCACTCTGCATGATCTGTGCAGTGCCCTTGCATCCCCAACCCACCCTCATCCCCCATACCTTAGTGATCTGCACTTCCATGCACCCTTCTTGACCCATTCAGCACCTTTCATGCACACCAGGTGCCCTTCCCTGAGCTGCAGCACACCTACAGAAAGATTTATATTTTAAACACCATTATTTAAAATGTAACTGAGTTGGATACAAATTTAAACTCCTTTATCCAAATTCTGAGAAGTATCAATGAAATTCACATAATCTTATGCAGCATGCCTATAAATTTCCATGATTCCCATTGCTTAAAGTTGACTCACTGGGGGAAAAAAAAAGCCAAAATGGCCATGACTGAAATTCCATTTATTGAAATTAGTCTTCTCTAAGCAACAGTATCAGCCTACATACTGAAATTATGATGTTCATGTTTGGAACCAAGGTAAAAGGCAGCATTTCTCATCATATTTTTATTATGACCAACTAATGCTATGGCTTCTTAAACTATGATCCAAAATAATCCCAAGAATATCTGCGAAAACCTGTTTGAATGAGTCCAGAATTTCTATGCACTGTATTACTGTCAACTGCAAATATCAAAAAGTATCAAAAATCAAACTACTAGGTAATGGCTCAAGCTGTTAATTATTGAACAATGTAAGAAGAAAAATGCCCTCATTAAAATGTAATTAAAACAGAAGGTAAGTTCATACTCCCCTGACACAAACAGCAAATTTTCTAAAGATAGGTATTTTCTCTTTCATATCTACTTTTGGGTTGTAATTTATAATCCAATCTAAGATACCTCTGCTGAGGTACATCTGCTCTTAAGACACACACCCCATTCAAAAAGCATTAAGTTCCAACTAAGCATGCTCATTAAATCAATACTATTTTTCTATGTGATATATTAAAAATGAGAGCTATAATTCCAAGTGTTTTGCAACTTCTATCCAGAATTGGACAATCTGGACATCTGTGTTTGTCCAGGAATTGCATATGGATTTTGCCAGATTTTGCTGTTCCAGATTTGAGATTGAAAAAATACAAATCTTAAAGGAAACAGCATAAAAAAATATTTAAGACCACTAAATGATTTAGGGGTAAAAGGAAACACTTTAAAAGGATACTTATCAGAGCTGACACTAACCAGAGCATAGACAAACTCAAATACTGCAAGATAAGAAGATATAGAGAGACCTGGCCCATAGAATCGCCAAGAGTACGACTTAACTGAATGGATAACATCATCATCAAATGATTTAGGATGTTGTATATTTGAGGGCAGTTGAAACCAGATGTATCTGTTTAAAAATTCAAAATCATGCTAAATATTATGTTAATAAAAGCATTAAACAACAGGTGTTAAAATTGGACTACAAAAATTTCCACTGCTTTAAAAAACAAATTTAGCATGCTTACATTAGTAATGAAAAGTTCTCCAAAATACACATAATCATTTTAGTTACACAGTTGGAAACATAGTTGAAAGGGATTGCCAAAAGCCAAAGTTTTATTTTATTTAACAAGTAAATAAAATACACTTCATGGTTGTGTTTTTATAAATTTTGGTTTAATAAACCAATATTCAAGCAACCACTCCCTTTCTCTGGTATGCAGCAAGCAATTAACCTTGAAACCTCTTCAATTAACATAACTTTCTTAATATGAACTGTACTTACCTGAAGAATTTTTGATTTATGGTAATCTTACACAAAACACAAAGATAATTTAACTTTATATAAAAGTCCAAAATAAAACTGATGAGCTACAATGTCTGTGAAATACACAGAAACAGTATCCTATTCAGCCTTTTTGGAGACCCTCCCCATTGCTGGAGATTGAACTCGGCCCTTGAACTGGTGGGTGCCTGATCTGAGATACAATGTCCAAGTGACAATTTGCTAGATCTTCTTTAAACAGCAATGGAGTCCATCACTCAATTCCATTTTTTAAAATTTTCTGCCCCTGCCAAATATTTACACCACTACATGGAAGTTCAATTCCTATGGGAGATGAAAACTAAATTGGCAAGAGGTGAAATGCCTAGAGGAGAGCTAATTTATGAGACTCTGTAGCATGTAATCTTTGCTTCAGATTAATAAAGGCTATTAATACTCCTTTCTTGTCAGTTCTTCCACCATAGAAAATAGTATGGTGTTGTGGTTAAAGTGTTGAATAAGGAGCAGGGACACCCAGGATTTACTCCAGTTTCTTTCATTGCATGACTTTGGGCCAATCCTTCTTTGTCAGCCCAACTTCAGGATTTTTGTTGTGGGAAAAAATAGAAGCAACCACCTCTACTTTTAGTTATTAAATAAAAAGCAAACTTTAAAAAAAAGCTAAGAGATGGACCAAGAAAAAGTAATCTAGCACTAAATGATCTTTGACTAAAAGTAGCTCTTCTTAACTGTCTGGACCATTTAATGTGTGAAAATGATCAGTAAAGAAGATAGAAAGTTTTTCATATGCAGTTGTTTGGCTGCAGAGAGATTTGTAGGAAACTGAAAACATGACATGATTGGTTGGGTTTTTTTTAAACAGCTGTAAATATAAGGACCAGGAATGGGGAAAATAGTAATGGCTGGAAGGATCCAAATATCTTTGGATGATGGAGCAAAAACTAGAAGCTGATATATGACACACACACATACAATGACAACTGAAAAGAGCTCACTGAGGTTGAAAGAACATAGAGTATGTATATTTCCAATTTGCATTCTAATCTTGTTCAAGAGTCTCGATAATATCCTGTATTTAACAGTCACGTATGTTATTTTTAAAAAAATAAAAAAACATATTGCACTTTTATCCATGAATGGATCCGGGTCCATAAGCAGACACAAATGAAGTCCATCATTCAGGCTTCGCTATTAAGGCATGGATGGTGCAGCTGTTATTCTTAATCTCACACTCATAGAGCAATCGAGGCTCAAAACCTCCTCTCGCGTTTGAACAAATGACACCGCTTTTAAAATAATTACCTCCGATTCAAACTCTCCCCCACCAAAGTCAGGATCAAGAGCATCAACTGGACTGGGAAATAAAGTTTGAAAGTCTCAATTAAATAAAAAAAACAAAGTTACTCCTTTTGCCACCTATAAAGATCTCTGTGTTTTTGAACCTATAGGATACTTACTTTCTCGGGGCACACTCTCAACGAGTGGGCTTCCGACAAGCAGGCGAAAGACGGGGTTATTATATAAAGGGCAAAATTCCAAGAGCACGGACCTCGTCTATCCGTGCATTCGAGCGACTCTGCAAGTTTCACGATCTACCGTTTTACTGGCCTCCCTTCCTCCCCGCCTGCGCAGGAGTTTCCCTCGCAACCCCGCCCACTAGCGGAAGTTGACGTCGTCGCGAGAAGGCGCTCGGCGCCCCCTTCCATCTCGCTTCCCGTTTTTCTTCGAGCTCCACAAAATGGCGAAGATCGCCAAGACCCACGAAGGTAAGAAACGGTCGCGGTCTTTCACGTTTGGGCCGCGCCCCTTCTGGCCGCCTCTCCTCGCCTTCCCTTTCAAACGGTCGCCAAGCCCTCGAGAAGAAAGTGCAGGGTGTGAGGGGAGTCCGGGCGGTGAAGCGGCTGAGTCTCCGTCGGGCCTGGGCCTGCGCGTAATGGCGTCGCGGAGCGATTTTCTCCCGCTTGCGCGCTTTTCTCCGTCCGGCCTCTGTGTCGTCGGTAGCTCAGTGCGGGGAAGGCCCAGAGGGCGGCTGGAGAAGTTGGGTGTGAGCTGGAAAGCCACGGGCGTTAGGATGGGCCTGTCAGATAACCGCCATCTGTTTCTTTCCCACTTCGAGGTAAGCGCGCACTCTCTGGTGCCCGCTCACCGGATTAAAACGGGCAACGTTTTTGTTCGTTAAACGACGAAGACTTTTATTATTTGACAATAATGGTTTGTTATGAAACTTGCGCGACCGGAGGAAAAAAGTGCGAGAATAACAGGATTCAGGTCGACATGTGTTAGGACGTACGGCCCGTTTTTCCTTTTAAGATTGGGCATCCGACGAAAGGTAGCCTGATTTTGTGGTGGGGGTGGGCTCGTTGTTTAACGTAGGACGGTTAAAAGGTGCAAAAGGGGTTTACCAAAGGAAACCTGCGAGAGACGAGACATGAGAAAGGGACCCTCAGAGTATAGGAGGGGTGTGGTTACGGTTTTGAACTAGGATGAAGCGACCACTAATAACAGCGGAAGCACTCTTGCGATAAAACATACCCTTAGGGTTACTACTAGGAGCATGATTTACTCTTAATAAATGAGTAAATTTATTAAGCACACTTTAATAAATTAATGAAGGTTTTTAAAAAGAGACTGGACAGTCACCTGTCTGAAATGGTAGGGTCTCCTACTTGAGCAGAGGGTTGGACTAGAAGACCTCCAAGGTCCCTTCCAGTTCTATTCTGATTGATTGATTATGATTTACCTTTAATAAACGTATTAAGCATACTCTTAATCTACGTCACTGAGTTGTTATTGTTGAATTCTTGAAGATTAAAAACATAGATCTAGCATATGTGCACTTTGATCCTTCTGCCTTTCTGAAGGATTATAAGCAGTTAGAAGGCAAAAGGTTATTTGTATCTGTTATGTGAACCTAGCCAGTTTGTAACCTTCAGTATGTAGCATACCATATTATAGGAATATAATTTGCGAGTTATCTTTGGGCACATATGTTATTCTCCACCTCTTCAATGGCTTCTGTTAAGAGAGGAACACCTTGCAGCTCTTTTTGCATTTTTCCTGCCTGGGTTATTTATTAACTTTTTATTTCAGATTGGCTTGTTCTTTTCAATAGGAAGTTCAAAAGGTATCAATCCAGTTGAGCATCTTAGGTTTTGTTTTTTGTTTTTTAGATGAGGAAATGGATTTTTCACTTTAAACTGCACGTCATAAATGTTGATTGATGAACATTGAAGAGTGTTAAAGATTTTAGAAAAGCTAGAAATTATATAATTAGAAACAATTATAAAGATATTGGAAAAATTAAATGAAAATTCAGTGTTCCCATTACATACAAAAGGAGCTGTTATTTATGTAATGGGGAAAATGATCCAAAATAATTTAATAATTATCTAATCGCAGTCAGTGAATGTACCACATAATGTTTTAAAATTAATACCATATATGTAAAACTGATCAGAAGATTTTTCATCAATTTCCCCCAAAAATTTAATTTTAAAAATTGAATTGGCATGTATTTTGCATGGCATTAAGATTTCTGGAAATGGTATATGAAAACATACATGGAGAGCAGGACCAAAGAGAATTCTAAGCATAGAATCTTCTGTATAAGCTAGGAATGGAAAGGGAGCCAAATTTGGAGTAAATGTATTCTTTAATCAGAGATCTTACAATTTTCCAAATAGTCTGGTGAGTCAGTTTCTTTAATAGAAAAATTATTTAGTTTGGATATAGGCTGAAAATATTCAGGGAAAGATTAAAATTATATGACCTACCGCTAATAAAACAAAAATGATTTTTAATAAGTTGTTCTATTCGTATAGAGAGGGGGGGGAAAGTGCATTTATTGAAATGCCTGGATATCATAGTTAAATATTCATGTATTACTTGCTAGATACCATGTATTGTTTATTTAAAAGAGATGGTGTATTTGCATGTCACATTAAGCAATAACTTTAAGAGTTCCTGCTTAATTGGGATTGATCAGAATGGCAGAGTATTTTGCTCAGGTGCTTCCTTTTGGCTGTTGCTGAAAGCAGGATAGATTGAAAACCAACCAACTAAAGTGTATTATGATGTCTGAATTCAGACTTCTGATTTGTTCCAGTCTTACGAATCAGAATTGAAAGTCACGAACAAAGATTCTAGAATGAATTCTAAGAATTAAAGTGATGCAAGCACAGCCTTTATTTATAGAATTGTGTTTCTTAATGTTCTTAATGTGTTTTTCTCACTTCAGTGCACATGAGTAAAAATACTGGCATATAATATCTTCTCTGATATCTTCTTAGAAGACCTTTAAGCTTCTTAAAAAATATCTGTAACTTTTTTGATAATATGACCCATTATTTTTATTCTAAAAAGTAATGGGTAGCATTTTTACAAAATTGGAATATTGGTTAAACCAGTTGTTTGGTGTGGAGAGAGTTACTTAAATTTGTCAATGTTCAAGATCCCAAGCCCCGTGCACCGGGGTGAGCTCCTGTTACTTGTGCCAGCTTCTGCCAACCTAACAGTTTGAAAGTATCCAAATGCAAGTAGATAAATAGGTACTACTTCAGTGGGAAAATAACAATGTTCCGGGCACCTTGGCATATAATCATGCCAGCCACATGACCATGGATGTGTCTTTAGACAACATTGGCTCTCTCAGTTAGGAAACAGAATTGAGCATCACGCCTTAGAGTCAGACATGACTGGACAGGGAAATCTTTACCTTTTTTACCTTGCCCTACTGTACTGGTTGAATGGTATGCTGGAGCGTGCCCTTAATTAAAGTTGGACATATATGCTCTTTTTCCTTTGTGCATAAGAACAAATTAAAGTTTTTCTCTCTTTAAAAAAATGTATTTTTGCATTATGGATGAATATGGATCTGGAATATATTGCAATATGGTTTAAGCAAAATATGATTTGACATAGTATTGAATACATTTAGCTAAAACAGAATGCATTCCCCACATAATGTGAAACTTAAGTTTTCTCTAAAAATGCTTTAATACTTGCTTTTCCTATACATGGAGGGGAGGGCAAGCTGACAATATAAACCACGGTTTATTAATTGTAAGCATTTAACATGCAGAGTAATAAAAGGCAGATTGTCTGTGCTCTCCAACTCAAAATCTTAAAAAAGAGGGTAGAAAAATTAGGAAACTTTGGGACCAGTTCCTAATATGTTGGTATTTCCAATCTCTAACAGTGCTTAAAATGCTGCTTGGGGACACCCAAAACCAGTTGTCCCACAGCACCATAACAGAAAAATTGATTCTGCTAGACTCCTTTGACAAAGAACACCCCTCCCCCCCCTTTATATGATGAATTAATATAGGAAGTTTTTCCTGGCTGTTTTTGTGTTTTCAGACAGTTGTGTGATTCAGGTTAGAGTGTAGTTATATTCTGTCATTCAAAAATTCATTATGGTTTATGGAATCGCACAAATCAAATTTGACTGGGAATAAAGGTAAACTTCTCAAAATCAGGCAGAAATTTCCCCAGAGCATAAATGTGCATTTGATGCTTTTTTAAGCATATTCATATAATTGGTCTTAACACCAAAATGTGTGTACTAGAACATTCATCAAATTATACATTTAAATTGATCTTACACAGAAATAGTATATAAACTCTCAGAATCAATTTTGCCAAGATTCATAAATTAAGAGAAGATAAAAGTTATAGAAAAGGTCAATGTAATGCTTTCGATATGTTGTTTTGAAATGTGTATAATGTTGGTTTATAACTTTTTCACAGACATTGAAGCCCAGATTCGAGAAATTCAAGGCAAAAAAGCTGCGCTTGATGAAGCTCAAGGAGTTGGCCTTGATTCTACAGGGTATTATGATCAAGAGATCTATGGTGGAAGTGATAGCAGGTTTGCTGGATATGTAACTTCAATTGCAGCAACTGAACTTGAAGATGTAAGTGTAACTTATTTAATTATTTATTTTTTAATTATTTAATTAGCAACAGCACAACTGCATTGTTTAAAGACTTCGTGGATTCAGTTGTTTTAACAGTTATGCTTAAACAGTTCCATTTACATTTTTAAAGAAATTTTGAATTATTTTAGTACAAAAATATATTCAATAAATATAGTGTTGATCTCTCCTACTCATTTTGATTTATGTAGGACGACGACGACTATTCTTCTACAAGTTTGCTTGGCCAGAAGAAGCCTGGGTATCATGCACCAGTGGCATTACTTAATGACATACCACAATCAACTGAACAGGTGATTTTAGAATATATTAATAATATACAGATGTATTTATTATATATATAATATGTAGAGTATTGACAACCCCTGTGCCAAGAAGAAGAAAGAACACAACAAGAGTCAACTGGGGTCGGCGGAATACAGTGGCCTCTATCAGCTATCCTGTGCAGGGAGTCCAAAAAACCAAAGGTGGAAGGGGTGTAATAGATAAGGGAGGAATTGAAATGGAGGCTGTTCGTGCAGGACAAAACAAATGTGAGGTCTTTGCCCAAGGACTCTGTGGTCCTGGCTTAATGACCACAGCAGAAACTGCTTCCACTAAGAGGCATGATTACATGATTTATTTAATGTTCACTTCACTTAGTAACATAAATTCTGGGCCGCATCTGGCCCTTTGGGTATCTTGTCCAGCCCATGTGAGGTCAATTGGAAATTAGAAATCAAATATACATGTATGCCATGAACGCAATACAACTGCTTCACTTTTATTTTGAAGGTGACTGTTTCAATTTACATATGTGCATGTGTGTCTACCTATGCACCTTTATAGCCCTGTTTTGGTCTTTCACAACATTACCTATTTCTTATGTGACCCCTTGGGAAAATTAATTGCCTACCCCTCTTAAGGGGATTGATGGCACTTTAGTGTTTGTAGAATGCATTATTTGAAAATAATTGTGCTGAAATCTGAAGGGTTAGAACATCATCTTAATTCATCTGACTTCCATGATGTAGAAAGGTGACTACAAATTAAAGCATTTTTTATCCATATGTTGGCATTTTACCATAAAGAATTGTTTAAAGAGAAGCAGTGCTAATCACTACCCTTTTAGACTGTTGAAGCAAATGCTAAGTATAGCTACATGAAGGGTTTTTTTTACCATAATTGTCTTCAGTTTATCTTTTCCCTGGTTCTCCACAATGTCTTTCAACACTCCAGAACAGATTTTGAGTACAATAAAATAATCTGTTCCAACCTTTACCTGCAACTTTTATTGAGAGTTATATCTTATTTATCTCACTTTTAGTATGATCCATTTGCTGAACATCGTCCACAAAAGATTGCCGACAGAGAAGATGAATACAAAAATCGGAGACGGATGATGATTATTTCCCCCGAACGTCTTGATCCCTTTGCAGATGGTAAATTATTTTCATTTTTCACTCAATTTTGTCAGTTTTGTTTCCTTAAATTATCTTTAGCCCTTTGATTTCTGTTGGCATGCTTGAAAATTCAGGAGTTTTAGTTTATACACTTTGAAAGTTGTTTGAAATCATAGTTTGCCATTTTGTTCATCCTTTATAATACAGATTTTCTTTCCAGGTAGAAGGACAAGAAAATAATGAACCATTGCCATAGAAACACAAAGGGTTAAAGGTTTCTCTTTTCTTATTGCTTTGGTTATATATGCTGTACTTTGAGTGATTTTAATATTTAGTGCTCAAGAATCTTCCAACTTACTGGATGCTTTCAATCCAAAAGTAGAACATAAAGAATGACTGCTTTTAAAACGGTGCCTAGCAAACCGGAGCAGTTGATTCTCACATTTTGAATTTTCAAGAAGTTAAGCTTAAGAGAAACAAAAGTAACATTTAAAAACGTTTGTTACTTTTAGTAGTTCAGATATATTCTGATAAATTTTATAAACCTAGCTTAGTGCAAGGGGTATCTGTGGGCCTGATGGACGCTTTCCTTGGGTGTGTTAGTTTGACAAGAAACCTTAGAGCACCTGTTGATTAAAACTATAACTGGTTGCAGGTTTTTGTAAATTGGCATTTCAGCCTGCATGAATTACTAGGGATATGGATTTTACTTGCTTAACTGTCATTGATATAAACATGTATTGTCAGAATTCACAGGCCCATACTAACTGTCCTTAATTTCTTTCCTACAGCAGTACTGCTATATGCCAGTCCTGTCTGCATTCTTAAGGGTGCAGTTCAACACATCCTGTGTAGATAATGGTGAAAAAGTATCCCAAAGGAAAGTCCTATCAAAGCTGGTGTCAGAATGACACTGCCAATTGGGCATTGATGTTCAGCATAGAAAATGTATTAAGAATTTTATTTTGTCCTAAATACTAATGCTATACTACTGGTATAGCCAATCTGCACTTTAAAAATAGTGCTTCCTAGATAAGATTGTTACTATATGGCTGGGCTTCTGTAAATATTTGAAATTAGAATAAATTTCAAGGTTCAAATTAATATTTATGATGTGGGGAAAGACTTTTTGCCTGTGAGTATCCTTATGATAAAAACACTGTACTGCAATCAGTTCACAGTTGTAATTATACCTTCAGAATAAGTGGGGGGAGAAATTGGGTGCTCTTAAAGTGAAGCCCTTTTAACATGCCTCCACAAAGTAAGAATCTGGAGTTCATTGTCCAGATTCATCAAACATATACACTGATCTGTATGATAAAACAATTTGAGTTATTTAGGTTTACAGTAGTACGTATAGTCAGATATCATAGGCTTTATCAGCTTGAACAAGGTAATGTGTTGATTATAAATATCTTTCCAAAGTGTTACTAATGGTAAAGAGATAATTTTCTAGGCTTCTATTCTGCTGCTTGAAGTCAGAACTGCTGATGGAGACAAAAGGCACGAAAGTGTACGTATTCCGGATTAGCAACCCAGGAACCCATCACTTCTGAAGACTCTTAACTGTGCTGTCATTTTATCATTCTTATCTCCTTTAAAATATTTGTTTTAAGCTGTTGTAGTTATGTTTGTGTTCAAACAGGTTAAATTGATCAGCAAAGTGAATAAAAGTAAGATTCATATAACTTCTTAAAAATCAGTCAAAATATTAAAATTAATTGATTTTGAAATAAAATAAAGTTAGAATAGAGCAGTTTAAAAGCCAACTTTTCTGTCTTTCCTGCACTTATTATGCTTTTGTCCTGTTGCTGTTCTCTTCTGCAGGTGGGAAGACACCTGATCCTAAAATGAATGCCAGAACATATATGGATGTTATGCGTGAACAACATTTAACAAAAGAAGAGGTTAGTTGGTTAAGGTTGTTACTTTTAAGTTCCAGTTTTCATTATCTTAGGCAAGGCTTTTCTTAGTTCATGGCATGTTGAGGAGTTCCTGAAGTACCACTAGTACTGATGTCTTCTTTTGGTGTATTTCCTCTCTGCTTTATGACCACTGCTTAGTTCTTGCAATGCTTTGGAGGCAGAACACTTGAGAATATTGTAGGAAAATTTAATGATACGCAACATACAGAGAGGTTCCTCTAACATTAAGACTTATCAAAATCTAAAACATGAAATATGGATAATATACAATTATATGAACATTTAAAAGCCTGCAAAATGCCTGTCTCAACAAATTGATTAAAAATTCTAGCTTGGTGTTGTACATGAAGTAGGTTGATTTGTCTGCTGAATAGATAATGCTTTGCCAAGGCTCACTTTAAATAATATTACAGTTCACATTCTCCCAATTGGCTGTGGAGTGGGTCAGGAATGGGTTGATACAGTTGAACTGTCCAGAGACTGAGTCATAATTTTGATGGCCATGCTTCCATATGCCTCCATCGACTCCAGTTTATTTGATTCTGTCGATCTGCCAAGACATATTGGGAGTTCTCTCATTCAACTCATCCCTGACCATCTGATTCTGGACTTCAGGTTTTTGTTACTTTTTTTTTTTTTTTGCTGCTTGCTGTTCCTTGCGAGCTGGCCAGTTCAGTTTCGGCTGGAAACGCTGCCACTGCTCCCCCCCCCCCCCCGGGACAGTTTAAATTGGTGCTTCTCAGCTGGGGAACAGTTTGATCTGCCACATTGCGCACCGCTCGCTCTGAGCAAGCCAGAGATCGCAACGGGTCTGGACTACGACTTCGGTGATTCAGCAAGCTGCCTGGGCAGTTAGCCGACGATTGCCCCGGGACCTAGATTGCGGCAATCGCTAATCAGCGAGCCATGCGTGCCTCAGCCAGCTGCCTGTGCTACCCACCACATTCTCTTAGTATATATAAAAAGTTGTAGTTTAATGTATTGTAAATTCATAGATACACACACACGCACATACATAGTTCATTAACAGAACCACATAAAACATGTTGCAATCTATATGTAAGTATAATTTGGGTATAAATTATTCAGCTAAATATTTGTTCAAATAAAAACAACAATGATTTGCACTAGCCAGGAAATACTGTGATAATTTAAAAAATTTAGACCAATATATTCTGTATTTTGCTTCATATATACCATTCTCTCTATGTACATGGTTTGGGTCTATTCATTTGGCTATACAGGTAGTTGTCACTTAATAATGGTAATGGGACTGGAATTTCTGTTGCTAAGCAATGTAGTTGTTTGACATGCTGCTTAGTGGCAGCAGTTCTCGTCCTTCCAGTTGCCATTTGTTAAGCAAATCGCCATTCGTGACAGCTTCCCCATTGATTTTCTTCTTGGAAGCCAGTGGTGAAGGTCTCAAATGATGCTCACGTGACCATGGGGAGACTGGCTAACATAAGTATGAGGACTGGTTGTAAATGCCACTTACTCAGTACTGTTACGAGTTTGAACAGCCGCTGAATGCTGGTTAAAGGAGGATTAATACCAATAATTAGAAATGCTCACCTGTAGAAATGTATATCCCAAATTAAAATGTGGGTCCATTTAGAAGATCTGAATGTACCAATAACTGTGAACTTATTTTTTTTAGTTCATGGTATTTGAAACATAATCTTTTCTCTTTAACAGAGAGAAATTAGACAGCAACTAGCAGAAAAGGCTAAAGCTGGTGAACTTAAAGTCGTCAATGGTGCTGCATCCCAGCCACCATCAAAACGCAAACGGCGTTGGGACCAGACTGCTGACCAGACTCCTGGTGCCACACCTAAGAAATTGTCTAGCTGGGATCAAGCTGAGGTAACATCTTAATGTATATTCTATTTTTTTTTTATTCATTATCTGCCAAGTTGGAAATAAAATATAGGACAGGCTATAATAGTGCTCAACGGATACCTGTTTCAAGCACGGACAGCGTTCTTCTGTGACATTTTTAAATTAATCCATCAATGCAAATGAATCTGCAGGTCTAAGCCTCAACATTTTTAAAAAGAATAATGTATCTTGTCATTTGAACCAGACATAAGACTGTTGAGTGAAAGATATGATAGGTGTTTTTGTAAAAAGTTATCTCGAAGTACCTTTTCTTTAAACCCTGTTTTGTTTTGTTCAGACACCTGGACATACTCCATCACTGCGCTGGGATGAAACACCTGGTCGTGCAAAGGGTAGTGAGACACCTGGAGCAACCCCTGGATCTAAAATATGGGATCCAACTCCTAGTCATACACCAGCAGGAGCTGCAACACCTGGGCGTGGTGATACACCTGGTCATGCAACACCTGGGCACGGAGGTGCAACTTCCAGTGCTCGGAAGAATCGATGGGACGAGACTCCAAAAACAGAAAGAGGTATTCTTTGTGGAGCATACTAAAATAAGTTTAGTCTACTGCAGCGGTTCCCAAACTGTGCGCCGCGGCTCCCTGGGGAGCCGCGCTATCGTCATAAGGGCGCCGCGAAATATTCCGCCCGCTGGGTCTAACGTCTAATGCGCATGCGCAGTTGCAAGTCGGATTGCTTATGGGAGCCGCGCAGTTGCAAGTCGGATTGCTATGGGAGCCGCGAACCCAAAACGATTGGGAACCTCTGGTCTACTGTATCAGTAAATTAGTATATTATGTTTAGCAGATTATCTTAATTTCAAATGAGACCAACTGTTTATTTGGTATGCTGTTAGAAAATTTTTGAGTTTAGGAGTTTTTATTTTTTTAACTTGATTTTTGTCCCCCTAGTTCTAATAAGCTTTAACTATATCTTGATAACATATTGATACTTATGCTAAAAATAGAATGTAGGTGACCTAATAAGCCACTTCTTAAAAAAGAATGTATTTGGGGTATGTCGAAGGAAGTCTTTTCCTCTGAGGAGCAAGACAATATTGCATATTAGTAAGCTCCCCGTATCTCAGTCCCAGAAATTAAACTAATAACCTAATATAACTTTGCTTGGTTTAATTATTATAGATAAATCTGAGATTAGGAGGTTAGATAAAAGTAGAGTGACAGTTTTTACTTCTATTTGTGAACTGAATTCAATTTGAAATGGTTGGATTTTGTTTTCCAGATACCCCAGGACATGGGAGTGGATGGGCAGAAACTCCTCGTACTGATCGAGGGGGTGATTCCATTGGTGAAACGCCAACTCCTGGAGCGAGTAAAAGAAAATCACGTTGGGATGAGACACCGGCAAGTCAGATGGGTGGCAGCACCCCTGTATTAACACCAGGCAAAACACCAATTGGTACACCAGCTATGAACATGGCAACACCTACACCAGGTAATTTCAGTTTCCTTAAATAGCCAAAATTCTAATTATGTCTGCTAGATTCAGTGGTATTATATGAGAAGGGATCTTTGACCAGTAGAATCTTCATTATTAAAGTTTAATTAAAGCGCACATGCACACATCAGCCCTGCTTGACATTTGCCTTGAATAGGAACATACTAGAGCATTCCGGAGACAGAAAAAGGAAAGTAGGGAACAAATGAAATCCTATTCTATAATCATAATTGTTTAATGCTGAAGTTAGCCTGAATATCCATCATACTGTCATACTAATGTTTCATATTTGTGCTTTACTCAAACTTCAATTATCAGGTGAAGTTAAAGCATTTTTGGAAATATACTGCTTATCACAGTGACTTGAAAACTTTGCCAATAATTTTTTTAAAAAATATGCATGTTATCTCCATGTACTTCATATATTGAACAAATTCTTTATAGGGCACATAATGAGCATGACTCCTGAACAACTCCAAGCCTGGCGATGGGAAAGAGAAATTGATGAACGAAATAGACCCCTTTCTGATGAAGAGTTGGATGCCATGTTTCCTGAGGGCTATCGGGTAAGGAATAAGCCATGTACAATGATAGTATCTGTGTGCTAAATTCAGTGTATACATAAATCATCTACATATCACTAATGGGAATAAAATATTTTGATTCTATATGAACTATGAAAAAGAAATCTCTTAAAAGGCCGAGGAGATTTCATTCTAAAATTTAGCATGATCTTGAAAATTAGACTGAACTTCAAAGATCTATTTAGAATGAACCAAAGTACTTGAACAGCTAATTCATCTCCCACTTGTTGATTCTATTGTATCTTAAGCTACTTTTGAAATGTCTTCATTTCTGATTAAATGGTAAGGGAAATAATAAATGGTTGAGGAGGATCCTTGCTATCAGCTCTTTTCATGTTGTTCTTTCTTTGACCACAACATCCTCTAATGCAGTTTCATCAATAGGAGCTAAAAATTACCTCTAATAATTCTTTGGAAAAAAAATGTAGGACAAGATACAAGCACATTCTACAAGATGCCAGAGCTGGCTGCCTGGCAAATTCATACTTTCCCGGTATTTAAATAGTGATGTTCAAGAAGTCCATATCACTGATGCATGTTTTCTGAGGAGAGAGACTTAGAATTGAGAAGGGACTGTGATGGCCTAGGTTAGGGTTCTCTACCTCACATGCACCTTGAACAGAATTCTCTACCTCACATGCACCTTGGACAGAATTCTCTACCTCACATGCACCTTGGACAGAAGAGAGCTTGAGGACCAGCACTGTTCAGTCCAGAAGCAATGTACAATAGCACTCAGGGTAAAATGACAAAAACTCTGAGTTATTACATTGGTTGCCTTGGTCTGGAATAGTAGAGCTATGGAAGGTCATTGAATGACTAGTTACTTGCTTTCTGTTGGGCTAAGCTGCCTTACAGGCGTCTTGTTTTAGTGAAACATTGGGAATGCTATATAACACCTTGAGCTTCTAGAATAAAGGCAGTGTATAAATTAACAAATAACAAATCTTAACAAACAAATTGAATCTATTCCTAGAAAAAACATAGTTTTTTTTTTATTTGAAGTACGGAATTCCTTTTTTCTTCTGTGATGTGACAATGTGCTTATTTGTCCATTCAGGTTCTCCCTCCCCCAGCAGGTTATGTTCCTATTCGTACTCCAGCTCGTAAACTTACAGCAACACCAACCCCCTTGGGTGGTATGACTGGATTCCACATGCAAACAGAAGACAGGACTATGAAGAGTGTCAATGACCAGCCCTCAGGAAATCTTCCTTTCCTAAAACCAGATGACATACAATATTTTGATAAACTGCTGGTGAGTTCTTTGGTCTGACAATGTTGTGCTCTTTGGTGAAGAAATTCAAGTGAATATATGTTAATATTGTACATATGTGACAATTACAGGTTGATGTTGATGAATCAACTCTTAGTCCAGAGGAACAGAAAGAAAGAAAAATAATGAAACTGCTTTTGAAGATTAAAAATGGCACCCCTCCAATGAGGAAGGTAAAATAGACTACTTTCATATCAATGGCATTTTCCTTTTATTCCCACTTTTGGTTCATTTTATCTTTTCTTTGTTCCTAGATTGCTTTCAGCTTTGAGATAGGTGTGTGTTTGTGCGCGCAAAGACATATACATACACACACACACACACACAGTTTATTAATAAGCTGCTTCTGAAATATGCTTGTTTGCTTTATGTGCCATACTAAAATGCTTCCTTTGTAGAAATGCACTGTGATGTCAAATGTAACAGCAATGTACCTTTATAACTGATTATTTGACTTGGAATTTTGGAGTTTATATATAATACTTTGCTTTTTTTCTTCTGCTTCCATAGGCTGCTTTACGACAGATTACTGACAAAGCTCGAGAATTTGGAGCTGGCCCACTGTTCAATCAAATTTTGCCCCTTCTGATGTCTCCAACCCTTGAAGATCAAGAACGCCACTTGCTTGTTAAAGTTATTGACAGAATCTTATATAAATTGGATGACTTAGTCCGGCCATATGTGCACAAGGTTTGTGTCTCTGAATGTAGTATTTCAGTGTGTTACATACTTGATCAGAAGCCTCTTGTAAACTCATAATTGTAACTATATTTTGTACATAAATGTAGAATGACGCTGGCTATAACGCTATTCTAGGATATAGGATTTCATGTGCAAGCTTCTAATCTTTGTGCAGTTTTGATTCATGCATTTTTCCCGTCCCCTTTCAAATGACAGGAAAATTAGCACCATGTAAAAAGAGAGAATTGTTTAGAAATAAATTATAGGCTTTTTTTTTAAAGTCCATGGGGTTGGCAGGTGGTTTTTTTTTAGCAATTGGTTAAATGTATCATTTTAATAGGATAAGAATTGAGATAATTGAAATGAACCTTAATTTCTTCCACTTCCCAGCATACAAGCAACAGGCAAGCCACAGATTCTAAACAGTCCTTCTAAGTACTCTTTAGTGTTATCTATGAATTGCTATCTTGTTAAATGATTAGTTCAGATGGTTTCAATATATATGTGTGTGTACAGTTTTCCAAAATTAACCTTTAAATGGAATTCTTAAGCTGTCAACTTAGGTAGGTAAGTGTTTATCTTACAAGAGACTGAAGCTTCATTTGTGCTTGCAAAATTAATATTACATTATTTGTATCAAACATTAATTTCCATGAGTTTTGACTTTCATTAAATTTCTTTTAGATTCTTGTGGTCATTGAACCTTTGCTGATTGATGAAGATTACTATGCTAGAGTGGAAGGCAGAGAAATCATTTCCAACCTGGCTAAGGTAATATATCTTTCTTAATTAACTAACAGATACTAGCTTAGAGGTGAAAGAACAGATATGCCAAATGGTTGTGTACAATTTGAATTTATGTATAGATACGCACACAAAATTGAGCTCTTAAGAACAAGAATGTTTCACTTTAAGCCATATTCTATCACTGAAAAGCAACCAATAATGGCAAAATATGGAGCATCAGTGTTTTTGGTTTTTGGTTGGATTAACAGATTCTTATGTTTTTGGTCCATTCAGGCAGCTGGGCTGGCAACAATGATCTCTACCATGCGACCTGATATTGATAACATGGATGAATATGTTCGTAACACAACAGCTCGAGCTTTTGCTGTTGTTGCTTCTGCCCTAGGAATTCCATCCTTGTTGCCATTTTTAAAAGCTGTGTGCAAAAGCAAGAAGTCTTGGCAAGCCAGACACACTGGCATCAAGATTGTGCAGCAAATTGCTATTCTGATGGGTTGTGCAATTTTACCCCATCTCAGGAGTTTGGTTGAAATTATTGAACACGGTAGGTGTGTTAAATGTTCTGTAACTATGAGATTGAATGATTTAGAGTTGGATGTTAGTAATCTGTAACAATTAAATGAAGTGGATTAAAGCAGTCGTTTTCTCTATTCCTTTTGAAATGTAATAGTCTTTATATTTAAGAATCAAACTTAACAATTGATCTTTATCCTTTAATTCCTCAATAAATTAGCCCTCATGACAAATCAATACTGACATGATAGGTTATAAGCAGTATATATCAATTAGATGGATTTTGCTGAAGTATAGGATGTTCTGTTAAAAATGAGGCTGTCTCTGGTAAAACTATTCAGTATGTTGATATTTTTCTCTCATTACAATCCAGGAAAACTTTCTGCTTATTTCCTTGCCTTCATCTCTTTGTTTTCTGGGCTCTATCTCATTCTGAAATCCCTCAAAAAGCCCCTCTGCTGCTGGTCTTGCCTATCTCAAAGTTTATAAGACCTAGTACCTATTGCAATACCCTAGTACCCTAACATCATTGCAGACTTTCCATCTGCCATGACGATCCTCCAAAGCTGACATCACCTAGACTTCTTGGAGGATAGTTGCTGATTTCCCACCAAATGCTATCTCAAAAATTATTCTAGATGGTTAACCCTGCAGAGCAGATCCTTGAATGTCTGAAAAAACAGACTTTCCCTTTATCTGAAAGCAGCAAAGGAAGTTGTCTGAATTTTACTTATTTAATAAATTAGATGTCCCCCCTCCCCGCTCCTTAGCAATATTTTTTAAAAATGGCAACATAGTTACACTCCCCTCCCCACCCCCCACTATAATAGGTAAAAGAAATCTGAAATAGAGAATAAACTACGTATTTGTTTTGCAGGCTTGGTTGATGAGCAACAGAAAGTACGCACCATTAGTGCTTTAGCCATTGCTGCTTTAGCTGAAGCAGCAACCCCATATGGTATTGAATCATTTGACTCTGTTCTAAAGCCCCTTTGGAAAGGCATACGTCAACACAGAGGAAAGGTATGTCCAATTTAACATCAGTCAGATAATATTAGCTAACAGGTGGTGGTATTTATAATAATATTTGTTTTATATAAATATTTATTTTAGGGTCTGGCTGCTTTCTTGAAAGCCATAGGATATCTTATTCCACTTATGGATGCGGAGTATGCCAACTACTATACCAGAGAAGTAATGCTCATTCTTATCAGAGAGTTTCAGTCTCCTGATGAAGAAATGAAGAAGATTGTGTTGAAGGTATGTAGGTATATTTGAACATGGAAGATGTTGTTGGATTCTGCTTTGTTCTGCTGGTGGAAGCCTCGCCATTGGGAGGTAAAGAAAAATGGATATGACACTGAAATGCATAAAATATGCATATATTTATGTATAGAGAGGTATACATAAATGTAGAGATGGTGGTAAAACTGAACTTCAGTTTCTTAATAAAAAATATTCATGATTAGCATCTACATTTCACTTTACCTGAAGAATTAGACTTCACAATATTAAAAACTATGTTGATACGTTCCTGTCCATTAGCCAAATAATCCTGAGATTTGGAAATAAAAGTATAGCAGCTTTTTAAAATTTGCTAATGCAGTAGTGGTTGAGCTGAATTTTGAACTAATTGGTTTCTGAGGAGATTCTAAAGATAGTTAAATATAAATATGAGAAGCCTGTAAGCGCTCTGGATCTTGCTAAATTCCCAGGTCTGCATTAGTATAATCACTACACATATGCAGATACATTCAGTGTTGCCCATTCTTGCTGTAATGCTCTTCCAAAAAAATGTATTTATTTGAAATGCATAAAGCACACTTGGTAGAATAACATCTTTACTTTTTGGAAAATTTTACATTAGCTTGTCTTTTTTTTCAGGTGGTAAAGCAGTGTTGTGGCACAGATGGTGTTGAAGCAAACTACATTAAAACAGAAATTTTGCCTCCATTTTTCAAGCATTTCTGGCAGCATAGAATGGCATTGGATAGAAGAAATTATAGACAGGTATTACTATTATTGACACTAGTACAGTAAATTTTAGCAGATATTCCTAATAATTATATTAAGCAGAATATAGATAAAACTAAAGAATGCTTATTGTTGGTCAAAATTTAATTCCAATTGCTAGGAAGTGGAATTGGGAACATCCGTAGAGATCTCTAAGCAGAGATAATTGGCTTAGAAGAAAAATGAAAAGGAATATATATTGTGTGCCTGGTACATATATACCCTAAAGCTGTGGTGGGTTTCAAAAAATTTTACTGCCGGTTTTGTGGGCATGGCATGGCTTGGTGGGCGTGGCAGGGGAAAGATACTGTAAAATCTCCATTCCCACCCCATTCCAGGGGAAGGATACTTAAAATCTCCATTCCGTCACCATTCCAGGGGAAGGATATTGTCTCCATTCCCACCCCATTCCAGGGAAAGGATACTATAAAATCTCCATTCTGTCCCCAATCCAGGGGAAGGTTACTGCAAAATCCCCATTTCCTCCCGATCATCTGGGACTTGGGAGGCAGAGAATAGATGGGGGCAGGGCCAGTCGGAATTTTTACTACCGGTTCTCCGAATTACTCAAAATTTCTGCTAGATTTCTCCAGAACTGGTCAGAACCTGCTGATACCTACCTCTGTCCTAAAGGGGAAGAAAATGAGGGGATGTTCCCACATGTTTTTGGTTACCTGTTATGTGGCAGCTAATTTGTGATAGTATCTAGTGTACTTTTCAAAAACCCAGATGTATCCATTTTGCCTTTATCCTTAATACATTATTTTTGTTTGGAAATGGAATTGAGATGGTTCCAAATTTCTAAATTGATCATTGATTCCACACACTTTTGTGTTTGTTGTAGTTGGTTGACACAACCGTGGAGCTTGCAAACAAAGTTGGAGCTGCAGAAATTATTTCCAGGATTGTGGACGATCTGAAAGATGAAGCTGAGCAATATAGAAAAATGGTTATGGAAACTATTGAAAAGATCATGGGGAATCTTGGTGCAGCTGACATTGACCACAAGTTGGAAGAACAACTTATTGATGGCATTCTATATGCCTTCCAAGAACAGACTACAGAGGTATATGAATATACTCATAAAAGCTATTCTGGATTCAAATTCAAGTTATGACAAATATTGGGAAATGTTGGAAAGATATATTTATGCCATCAAAAGTCACTTAATTGTTGCAGATGGCAAATTAATAAATTTTAGAGATACACAAGGTCTGTGTAAGGAGATAACATTTCATCTCTCATTAGGGTTATGCTTGGACTGAGATAAACTATTCTCTGCCCCAGTAAATTATCAGCATCTTTTTCGTGATGGGAAAGAGCTCTCAAGCTTTCTTTATCTAATATGTCCTGCTTTTGGGGTCAGCTTAGTCTTTTTTTCAGTAGAATAGAAATTAACATTAAAATTCTTAAATTCTCTTTGATGAATTCTCTTTTTGTAAGAAAATTTTAAACTTTAATTTTATAATCCAAATTTTTTAAAAAACGGGTTTTGAATTGTTGGGGCAATTATTTAATTCGGTTTTAATTGGTTTTTTAAATTTTGTATCTATGTTTTTTATCTTTGCCTGTTCACCGCCCTGAGTCCCCTCGGGGAGAAGGGGGGTATATAAATCTAATAAAAAGAAAAGAAAAAAAAGATGGGCATCATTGCTAAACATTCTCAAAATGGAATTGATCTATTTCAGTGTAAGGGCTGGAGTTAAGTTATAGAATGTCCTTGCATTATTTTGCTATCAGAGGACTACAATTCTAGTACTTGTAATATTTCTTGCTTGTCAAGTCACTTCAAAAGATGACAGCCTAGAATTTAATCTTGCCGGAATGTGACAATAAAAACCACAATGTCAGTATTTTAACACTGGTCTAATTTTTTTGATTGATAGGACTCAGTGATGTTGAATGGCTTTGGTACAGTGGTAAATGCTCTTGGCAAGCGAGTGAAGCCATATTTACCCCAGATCTGTGGTACAGTGTTGTGGCGTTTGAACAACAAATCAGCCAAAGTGAGACAGCAAGCTGCCGACCTGATATCTCGTACTGCAGTTGTCATGAAAACCTGTCAAGAGGTATTCACTGTTTGCTTTCTTCTTCCCTAAACATCTGCTGTTGGTTTAAAATTGTTGGAGTCTAAGTATATTTTTCTTTGTCTTTTGGTTCTAGGAAAAATTGATGGGTCACTTGGGTGTGGTATTGTATGAGTATTTGGGTGAAGAATACCCTGAAGTATTGGGCAGTATCCTAGGAGCCCTTAAAGCCATTGTGAATGTCATAGGTAAGTATGTGAGTTGTGGTTAGAGTGACATTTTTACTTTTGAAAAACAGAAATGGAGATTAAATGTATTGTTTCTTACATTTAACAGGTATGCACAAAATGACTCCTCCAATTAAAGATCTGCTGCCAAGACTCACACCTATCTTGAAAAACAGGCATGAAAAAGTACAAGAGAATTGTATTGACTTGGTTGGACGTATTGCAGACAGGTAAATTCTTTTGTAACAACATTATAAACAGTTAAATATGTCTTACGAATAAAATAACTTCTTAAAATGGATTTATACAAGTAATTCTTGACTTACAATATAGTTCATTTAGTGACCATTCAAATTTACAATAGCACTGAAAAAAGTGACTTAAGACCATTTTTTCGACTGTTGCAACATCCCCAACGGTCATAGGATAAAAATTCAGGTGCTTGGCAACTGACTCATTTATGACGGTTGCAGTGTCCCAGGGTCATGTAATCACCTTTTGCGACCTTCTGACAAGCAAAGTCAGTGGGGAAGCCAGATCCCCTTAACTGTGTTACTAACTTAATGACTGCCGTGGTTCACTTAACAACTGTGGGTAAGAAAGATGGCAAAATGGAGCAACGCTCACTTTACAGCTGTCTCATTTAGCAACAGAAATTTTGGGCTCAAGTGTGGTTGTAAATTGACTACCTGTACAGAGTTTATGAAATCCTAATGTTCTGATGAAGACCATGTGCCTACTATCATTGCGTCTGTCCTCATTAAATACCTTCCATCATTGCTTTTCCCTCAAAATTTAGCAGTGTATTTCAAAGATTTAGAAAAATTTTCAACCGGTTGACTGCTGTATCTGTCCAAGAGAAGTCAGGACAAGGCTGTTCTCCTTCCCAGAAATCCCTTATTCAGTGCCTTTCTCTGCATAGGGAAAACCACAGAAAGGTTTTAGCATAAGGAGTGTGACTGCATCTATCAGGATAAATCATGCCATCTTGGGAGGTGCTTTGGTTTAGAGGTTAGAGTTTTGGGGAGGGAAGCCCTCTCTGTCTTCTGTACTATTTCACTTAATTTGGCAAATGTATTTAAATATTCTTTATTACTATTATTAATACCATTTCCTCTTTCTTCCAGAGGGGCAGAATATGTTTCTGCAAGGGAATGGATGAGGATTTGCTTTGAATTGCTTGAATTGTTAAAAGCACATAAGAAAGCTATTAGAAGAGCTACTGTGAATACATTTGGTTATATTGCAAAAGCTATTGGGTAAGTATAAGCTTCCTGTACTGATTTGTTTAAATGGGGAATGAAAAGTTAATGTTACAATTAACTACTGTAATTATCTATGTCTAGGTCGTTAGTGGCAAGACATTCTCACATTAAACATTTCACCTAGCTTAGATTTTATGCATTTATCTGGAAATGAATTTCTTGGACAGAATCTAACATCTGAACCAAAAGAGAGCATTGGTTTTATTTAATGTAATCTTGTGACAGAATTGGAAAGAAGAAGAAAGAAGAGAAATTAAGTTAGCAGTAAAAAAAAACAACCTGATAATCTGGCTCACATATGTAATAAAATTGTGGATTGATTAATTATAAGCAATTAGAATTTTTACCAAGGAAAATACTATGCATCAAACATTATCACACCAGCTTCCTCATGATTATTGTAAGCTTGTGTAATAATTATATATAAAGTTACTTAGTTTCATATGATTTTGTAAGCATATTCTAAAACTTTTCCGTCAGCAAAAATACAAGAAATCTTTCTATGAGAAGGATTAATTATGTGGATAGGCAGGCAGATAGATTTTTAACTAATTTTTCTCTAATATTTTTATCTTTCCTTTATTTTAGGCCCCATGATGTGCTTGCAACCCTGCTAAATAATTTGAAAGTACAAGAAAGACAAAACAGAGTGTGTACAACAGTGGCAATTGCTATTGTGGCTGAAACCTGTTCCCCTTTTACAGTACTGCCTGCACTTATGAATGAATACAGAGTTCCAGAGTTGAATGTTCAGAATGGTGTATTAAAATCTCTTTCTTTCCTATTTGAATATATTGGAGAAATGGGAAAAGACTACATTTACGCTGTTACCCCCTTACTTGAAGATGCTTTAATGGACAGGTAATTTTTCCCTCCACACTAAACTATTTTTTTCCCCTTTGCTCTTATCTGCCAGGTTATAGTAAACCTAACAAATATTAAGCCAATTACTTAGGTTCATGATTGTGGCAGTATGGAAGGACCACAGAGAACATGTTCATTGAGATGTGAAATTTTTGGGATAGTTGAAAAATGTGGTTTTCTGTTTCTTGGACATCAGGTATATACATATATGTAATAATTACTTTTGGACCTCCTTTATGTATTTAAATAAATTAGTATATTCAAGAGTTATTCTACAGTATATAGCTTTTCTTGAAATAAGTAATTACAATGGTGTGGAGTTAAATAATCTTAAATGATAATTCTATTATATTCCTTTACCCCAACAGTAGAAGGGAAATGAGAAGGGAAAGAACAGTCCCTTACCCTTGTTTAATTATTTTAATAGGAATTCAGCTCCAGAGCACAAATAGGTGCTGGGATAGAGAGTGCCTCTATTGCTATGGTTCCTTATACTGGTTGTGTAAGTAAAAGAGAAGCAAGGGTAGTGATAGAATGCTTTTTTCTTTGATATTCTTTTTATTCTTTACCCATCCACCTACTAGCAAATCCACCCTGTCTAGCAATTTATCTGAGTTGGAGGAGTCAGCCTGTTGGGCTGCTGAAGTGCTGCTGCTCCCTCTCATTTTTCTCTTTTTGACACACCTTCTTACATTGATCTGTTTTAGGAATTTGGTTGACCTGGCAATGTTTCTTCTTTTTGTGGTATTGAAGCACAGTTTTGACTTGGAGTCAAAAGGGGAAGTTAACTGTGCCAGCTATCAACCCAAGACTATTGAGGAGAAAAGGATGAACAATCATGTTTGATATTAAAATATTTTATTTTATCAAACTAGAACAACTTCTGGCTCAACTTAAGGTTGAAAGAAAGAAAAAATAGGGAGCAAGTTACTAATAATTTCTTCTGTACAATTTCTTTTTCAGGGATCTGGTGCACAGGCAAACAGCTAGTGCAGTAGTGCAGCATATGTCTCTTGGAGTATATGGGTTTGGCTGTGAGGACTCTCTGAATCACTTGCTAAATTATGTGTGGCCCAATGTGTTTGAGACATCTCCTCATGTCATCCAAGCAGTTATGGGAGCACTGGAGGGCCTAAGGGTGGCTATTGGACCTTGCCGGATGTTGCAGTATTGTTTACAGGTAAATTGGATAATCTGTCTTAAAGATTTCTTTATATTGAACTCTAGAAAAGAATTGTAATGTAACAAGGTTCCATGTATATGGTTTGCGAATGAACATAGATAATGACATCTTGCAAGATCATTTTTTGCTAGTAGAAAATTTTCTGAATGATTCATATGATAAGAAATAATATCTAGCATGGGCAACAGATACATTTGCCTTAATAAACAGATAAATTATTTTAATAAAAGACTACATAAACCACAAAGTATAAAATCAACATAAGTAGAAAGGCAGTGGCTACATATAAGAACTTCTGCAACTTATTGCTGCTGCTTCTCAAAGCTTTTGCCAATTATTTCTAGGAAGGAGGAACTAGACAATATAGATCAAACTGAATAAACGTATCCAGATTTCTGACATGTCGAAAAATGCCATTTCTTTGTAAAATGATCAGTAAATAAGATGATTCACTTAAGTGCAATTTAATTTCTGGTTCTATTTTTTTTCCTAGGGTTTGTTCCACCCTGCCAGAAAAGTCAGAGATGTGTATTGGAAGATTTATAATTCCATCTATATTGGTTCACAGGATGCTCTAATAGCACATTATCCACGAATCTACAATGACGAAAAGAATACCTACATTCGTTACGAACTTGATTATGTCTTGTAATTTTATTTCTCATTTGTTTTGTGTTCAATAGACAGCTATTCCATATTTGGTTCAGAACTGGTGATGTACAATTTTTAAGACACTGCAGAGTACCGTAGAATGGTCAGAGGCAGAGCTTAGAAATCAATAGCATGATTTTTAAATAACATGTCTTTGTTTTGGTGTTAAAGCCAGTAGTGACCAAGAACACAATGATTACAGAGAATATGGGAGGGAAATCATCTTGATGAGGATTTAAGATTCTGTTCCTTGTGTTTAAAGGGGCTGTTTGAGAAATAAACATTTGTGTATAAAATATTAATGGTTATTTGTGTGTGAGCATTTTTGGGCAGGGAGACATATAAGAAGTCTCAGATCATCAAGCAATTCATGTAAAAAGGTGGCATATTACATTTTAATTGTCTTTGTCATACCCTAGCTTTTGAATAAATAAGAAACGTTCACATTTTGATTGTTGTGTCTTTATCTTGAAAAAGCATTTGTTATAAAATTGGCTTTTGTACTGAATTGCCTTGAGGTTTGGGTCTTTATTTTTTCTTTTCTACACCAAATATTTTCCTATCATATATCCACTGTTTTCTTCCATTATTTGTTTTACTGAAGCAGTAATGAATACAAAACTGGATATTTATTGACTATTGAAACATGGCTGTGGATTATACACTAAAAATAGATGTATATGTGGGTTTGAGATATTATTAGGAGGCTATGTACAATATGTAATGTTCAGTGGGTAAACATTAAACCAAATATCCACCAGCAAATTTTATGGTGGCTGGTCATGGTAACATTCTTGCTCAAAAGGGGAAAATGGCATAGATGTCTAACTGATGATAGCAGCCATTGTATGTGGGATATGGAAAGATTGAGCACATTTCAGGCCCAGTGTAAAAGAAAAACAAAGTCTATGGTTAACAGATGCCATTCAAGTTGTCATTTTGTGGCTACTGTTCCCACTTAACTATCTGGAAGTTGGAAAGGAAAATTGACAATTGATTAGCAAACATTCAGTTCAACTTCAGATGACATTGCAAACCTGAGGTTTAAATGGGATGTCTGTTCTAGGCTCACACATTGTGGTAACTTGAATCAAGGGTTAGCATGGGAAAGCATTCATTTGTTGGTCAGGGACAACACTCTGTTTAATTTATAAGAAGCCTAGGGCTGCAGCTGTGCAGGGAAAAGCATTGCATGGGAGCCATGCAATGTTTATGGAAAGCTTCCAAGGTCACATTTTTTAAAACTTGTGTCTCAATTGCTACTTCAGATTTTCTTTAAACATGCCAGAATCTTATGACACTTAGATTCTCTAGTTCTTGAACATTCATGGAAAACTTTCAGTCTCACATTTTAAACTCTACTTTACCTTGGAGTTTGATTAAAATAATGTGCATCAGATGCTTACATATCTCCTGGAAGAATATTTTTTTAATTTCAAAGCTACGTAGGGTTTAAAACACTAGAGTTTACTAGTTAATCTCACGTTTTTTTCTATCCCTGTTGCTACTTTACCCCATGGAGAAGACAGAGATGCTTTTCAAAGTTCCTTTAAAGGTGCCCCGTGAGAGTCTAGGAATTATCTTTCCCCTGGGTCTTTTAAATTCATAATGAGCAGGGAAGAAGTATGCAAACATTTAAATAAAGTTATATTTTGATTTTGTTTATATGGATTGCACATATGCACATTATGAACTGAAAATAATTAAGTTCTCTTCTGACCCCATCTCTTATTCAAACAGAATAGTTGAATGGATCAGTAGTGGGTTTCAATTTAGTTTGCTACTGGTTTGCTCGCTTGCTCGCGCAACACTTCTGCACATGCGCAGAAGCGTCAGGGCAGGTGGGCAGAGCAACCTACCACTGGAATGGATCCAATAAGTGAAACATTTTATGCACCTTTCTTACTACCTAGGGAAAAGAAATTCTTGGTTCTTAGGCTCCCCCTCTTTAGAAAGGCCTGTCTGATGTTACTTTATTGCTCACATCAGATATTTTTCAACTGGGAAATCCAAACTAGGTTTATTTAGATATATGTATATGGCTGCCTTTCAACATATTTTTAGGGCAGCTCAGATAGAAAGCAAACGACAAGTTTTATTACTATTCAAAGAATAGCAGTCAAAGCAAGCACACATACAAAAAATGTAAATAGAGCCAACATTTTATTGCATTTTTAAGCCACCCATTTTGGTTTAGACTAAGTACAAAGCAAGAAATTATTAAAATATTATATTACCTTTAAAATTGACATAAAACAACCTCTGACAACATGGTATCTTCCAAGCGTCAGACAATGAGACTCTCTTATCTCCAGCCAACATGGCCTTAGTCATTGATTTGACCTATTACATTACAACTGTACATTTAGTACAGCTGCTAAAGGTGAATTTAAACCATCACCTTTGTGGAAGGGGTCAAGGCAACATTGGAATATGTCCTTTTAAACGGTTCAGTGGAACATCTCTGTGTGAGGATGAGTCCTACCTGATAGGTTCAAGGGCTATTAATAAAAAAGCCACTGGATTTCAAAAAGGTGCAGGCCATCTACTCTTTTTAGCAGCTTTAGATGTTTACCTTCCACCAGCGCTAGCCTGATCCTTCCCCCAATAGTTCCAGTCCCCTTTAAAAACTCCTAACTTTGGAGTCCATATCCACATTTGATGGCTGCAAATTTCATTACTGTAACTAGCCACTGTGTCAACAAGTATTTCCCTTTATTATCTGTCTAGAAAGGGAGAATAGTTTTTCCACATCAGGCTTGATTTTATACACCTTATCGTACAGCTCATCTTTCATTATAAGCCATGTGAAATTTGCCCTCCCATTAATACACGAAATGGGGATTTCACCATAAATCTTAGAAGCACCCCAAAGTCCAGGATCGACCCCGGAAGCAAGAGGCAGCGGCCCACATAAGCAACGAGCTCCAAGGACAAAAAGACTGAATTCCAAACGCAATGCCGTCAGAAACGTGAAGGAGAGACATGGTATAACAGAATTTTATAGCCTGGCCCAACTACAACACCGAACCCAGCCGCCGCTATTTTAATTGCCCTTAAATTGCGCATTGACCAAGCAAGGAGAGCAATCGCAAAGAGCAGATTTCGCGCGAGGGGGCGGGTGACACCAGGGAGCGGAACAAAGGAAACCATCCCGACGGGCTCCCCAGCAGTCGGTAGGAGCAGCTTCGCATTTCCGGACATGAAGGAGAAGGAGGAGGAGGAGGAGGAGGAGGGGGAAAACCAAAAGCGCAGTTCCAAGCTACGCACGGCAAGGGGCGCTCTTACTCAAGGCGAGCGCGGCCCGGAGAGTGTGTTGGAGTGATGTCAGGGCTAGCTGGGTTGAATGCATCCGTACTTCCTGTATCAGAGCAGGCTTGGCTAAATACCAGCGGGTTTTTCTCCTCCTGACCTAGCGAGCTGCTGCGGGAGGAGGAGGAGAAGGATTGTCAGCCCGCGATCGCGCGCGTCTCCCCTTCGGAACGTGGCTTGGCATCTCCAGGCGGAGAGAGCTGCATGTGGGCGAGCAAAGCCCGGGGGAGATCATGGCAGTGCTCAAACTGACCGACCAGGTAAATAAAAAGAGAGACCACCAACAATAGAATTGGGGGACGGCGAGGGTGGGGGAAGCCCACGAATAGCTGCTGCGTTTGCTGGGAGGCTTCTGGAGAGCAGCCGCTGCAGCAGCAGCAGCCAGCAGCAAGTGAGGCGGCGGCGGCAGGTCGCGTCGGAGGCCGGGTCTTCATTTTTTGGGAGGTCGGGGATTCTAAACTGAGCGCCGGGTCTCCTCCTCCTCCTCCTCCTCCTCCCGGGGGCGAGCCTTGCAAGCAAGCCATCTCGCGGGCTCCTGGATGCCGCGCTGCCCCAGGGGCGGGGGCAGAGGAGAGGGGAGTGCGAGGATACGGCCGAGGCGGATCGCCCGTCAAGTTTCTCATTGTCTAGGAAATGGGAGCAGTTGTCAAAACAGGAGGCGGTGGGGCGGGCATCTCGGAAACGGCAGCGCTTCGGCCGCGTTCGCACAACCGCACAGCCCCGCCGCGCTTTCGGCGTTCGCACGGCCTGCTGACCTTTAAATGAACCACACGGACAGCCCGTCCCAGATCTCAAAGTAGCGGATTACGTTTCCGTGGGGCCCCCCTCTCTTCCCCCAGTTCCGACCCACGGCTTTTAATACCTATCGGCGCGTTTTGCCCTCTTCTTTCCTATCTTGGGATTGATTGGGCCGGAGACATGCTTTCACGTGTTGACCTGCCTCTCCACTGCTGGGGGTGGCTGGGGGGAGGGAAATGGATAAGGGCATCTCTTAATATACGTGTAGTGTGTGCCGGAGCGAGGGGGATCTAGAGCAAATCGCTGAATTGCTCTGTTTGTTGTAATGCCCCTTCAGTCCCAGCTTTTTGACATGAATGGCTTCACCCGAAATGTTAATGCATCTTTATTGCGCCCCCGCCTCTCTCGTCTTCCCTGTTCAAACGTTTACACTTCATAGCGATCTGCGTTCATGGCTGTTAATTGGCTGCTCAATCGGGGCCAGAGCCCAGTTGCTGCTGAGCTCAAATATTTATACAGCTTTTATTAAGCCAGAATTCTAAAAAAAGGAGCCGTTCCTAATAGGCTGTTTGGTGAACCAATCCTCGGAACTTTTAGATTGGTCGAAGGACAAGGCTAGGAGGAGTGAGTTGAAGGGCTGATTGCCTTAACTTGGTTAAAGCGCTTGGTGGGATGAAAAGCCACACAAGCCCCTGTTAAAAAGTGCTCTTGAGTGCATTCTTGTCAAAGAATGTAAGAAGGACCGACCTCACTGTTTTCGAAGCACAGGGATGCTATGTTTTGGATGCCAGGCAAATAGGCCCCTTTAATTCTTTTCTAGGCTGCAGGTGGTGGGTGAGTTTGGTAGAGATTCAGATGGGTTTCATAAATGAGTGAAATGTGGGGTGTGAGATTTAAACTTCCTCCGCCTTCCCCAAGTGTGCTCCAAAGCCCACACATTATACATGTAATTTGAAAAATAGAGATTTATAACACATTAGCTTTGGAACACACCCAAAGAACTAAAAGGAAGTTTTAACTAGCGCAGTTCAAAATGTTCAGTTTAAATATTATCCTGGAATCTTGTAATAAAATTGTCTCAAAAAATCCCAGCAGTAGGGATTATCCCTTTAGATTTGCAGAAAAGTGAAGAAATTGTTGGTTGTCCTTGCATGAAATTGTATATGCTATTCATTAGGCAGGAATTATGTTTTCTTAGAGATGTTTGGGAAAGAACTTTTAAATGTATATTAAGGAACATTTTGACCTAATTCATTCTAAATCATTTATTTCTATTCTTAAATAGCACATTTTTTTCCTAATTCTCTGATCAATAGTCAAGCAAAGCATTTAAGGGCGACATTAAATTCCTTTAGTAGTCTAACTTGTCTCTAGAATATGCTGACTATTTTGTATTCAGTTAATTTAATCTACTAATTTTGGTTTCATTTAGTGTGTGTATAATTTGTCACATGGGTTTTGGTCTCAGTCTTCTCCTAAAAGTATTACTTGAGTTTTGTTTATAGGAATACAACTTCTTCTCTACATCCAATACTGTACTGCAGCGTAGTGTTAGATAATAACTTTGTGTAGTCTTACATGAAATAATTTGTATTTATTCTGTAAAGTAGACAATACATTTTGGTAGCCTAGATATTTTTTTTAAGAGTTGTAAGACTAGTAGCATTTATAAGTGCTGCCTCAGGTCTACCTCTTGATGCTGCTTTATTTTTATACAGATACTTCTAATTTGTAACAAAACACTTTCATTTTGGGTGGTTTTCTCTGGCCTTCACAGGGTAGGTCCAAATTCCATTAATTCAGCTAAGATTTGTAAATTGAACATCTTTGCTGCAGTGAATACTAAAGGTGTTTGTGCTTTAGATGTCATTTCAATGCTTAGACTTTTTCTTGAAGCCAGATTTTACTGGGAATTAGTTATAAGGGTTTAAAAAATTTAATGAGCCTTGATGATTAATGGTATTTGTCATTTTTTTCTTCAGAAGTGATTTTATTTAAGTTGCCCAAAGCTACTAGAACTGGGTAAGAGAGTGAGAGAAACAGAAAGAGAGACATGACACATTCGCCTGATACGCCATTGCGTCCCTTTCTGGATCAGGACTCTTTACACACAGTCACTCATTCCCTCGTCACTTCCCGCCTGGACTACTGCAATGCTCTCTACATGGGGCTCCCCTTGAGGAGCACCCGGAGGCTCCAAGTGGCGCAGAGTGCGGCCGCGCGAGTGATTATGGGAGCGACATGGCGTTCCCGTGTGACACCGCTCCTGCGTGAGCTGCACTGGCTCCTGGTGGTCTTCCGGGTGCGCTTCAAGGTTTTGGTTACCACCTTTAGATCGCTCCATGGCTTAGGGCCGGGGTATCTACGAGACCATCTGCTGCCACCAGTGGCCTCCCACCATCCGGTACACTCTCATAGAGAGGGGCTCCTCTGGGTGCCGTCGGCCAAACAATGTCGACTGGCGGCTCCCAGGGGGAGGGCCTTCTCTGTGGGAGCACCTACTATCTGGAATGAGGTCCCTCCGGAGATACGGAGGATCCCAGACCTACGCACCTTCCGCTGTGCTCTTAAGACCTTTAATTAAGCCAGGCTGGCCTGGCTTAATTCTCCTCTTTTTAAAATAATAATAATAATAATAATAATAATATAAATTTTAATCGGTTTTAAATTATTGGGGTTTTAAAATCGTTCATGGCCAAATTATTTAATTGGATTTTAATCGGTTTTAAATGTTGTATTTAATGTGTTTTATTTTATGGCTGTTCACCGCCCTGAGTCCCTCGGGAGTAGGGCGGTATATAAATTGAATAAACTTGAACTTGAACATTCAGAGTTTGTACAACATAGTAAATCCAAACTAAATGAATAACTTTTAAGGTTTAGCATTCTGTAAAAATCTTTTTTTTTAAATTTTATTTATATGCCGCCCTTCTCCGGAGACTCAGGGCGGCTTACAATGCGTTAAGCAATCATGTTTTGGCTTAGCAGGTTGTGATTTATTTAAAAAAAAACATGAGTAAGCAAAGTAATATTTTAGCACAAGGTGCGAAGGAGTTTATTTTTTTCCTCATGTTGCTTAGTTTTAGTCATAGACAAATTCGTTTTGCTGGTTCCAGCAAAAAAAAACTCCTCTCCATCCCACCCCAAATAGGAGACCTTCTGATTCCCTGGAGCTTTTTCATTGGTTAAAAAAGGGGAGAGCCAATCCTTGCCAGCAATCTTCTGAAAGCTGGGGAGCAATCCAGAGTGGTGGGAGAGGTACAAGGAGAGACTGTTTCCATCCCTACCAATTGCAATAAAATTAGACATGTTGGGCTTTTGAATACTGACAAGAAGAGCTCGGCTGGCCATCTTAGTCCAGTATTTTACTCCTCAGAAAATGGGCAAGCAGATGCCCATTGGATGTCTAGTAGAGCAGAGACACAGACATACCATTTTCCCACCCTTGTTTCCCTGCTGGTATTTGGAGAAGTGCTACATTCAGTCTTCAGGATTAATAGTTTTTGATAGACTGGTCTACCCTCTATCCCACCCCCCTTTTGAGACCATTGTACTTCAAATTCTGTTTTGAATTATCATTGTTAACCATTTTCAAATAGCAAAGCTGGGAGAGAAATAACAGCAAATAAATAAAATTTCTGTCAATGGAAAAAGCATGAATAGAATATCATACATTCAACAGCCAAACATTATGCATGCTTAAATTGCCTCCCTTACAATAGACTTACATAATCTCTTCTGTGCGATACAAATATGCCCATTATTTTAGCTGTGACCCTAAATATATCCCAAAATTGTTTCCAAATTATTATTCTTAATAAGGCAAAATGACAGAACACTCTTTTTAAACACATTTAAATGTAAATAAAATTTTAATTACATTTTTGTTCTGGCTCCAGCATGACTACCTACAAGCAATTCAAATCTATATCAGCTCTCCACCCCTCAAAAGTTGCACACTTGTGGCTTATTGCAGCTGTCACAGCAGACACTATATGTTCATCTTGTTGAATTGATTGATTTTTGCCAGATGTCTTTAGCTATACTGTCCACATTTGCTACTTAAGGCTGGCGCTGCTTCAGCAAAAGCCCATTTCAGTCAGTGTGTTGTCCTGTTAAGAACTAATTTCTGCTTTTTAGGGAGAGAAGAGACTTGTGGTTTGTGTCAGCATCCTGCTTGTGAGTGTTACATGGAGGTTGATGCAAGAACTTCTGCAATTAACTCTTGTGACACATGTTACAAGACACCATGCCCCTGGATTTGCTTCAAGTCTATGAATTTGAATGCAATGTTACTGCATGCTTAGCCAGAAATAAATGTGCCTCTTTTCATTATATACTTAGCATGGTATATTGCATGAAAAACCATTTCTAAACACAGAGAAAGTTCTGTGCAGGAGTAGAATATTGTTTCTATGATGAAACAAAGACGTTATTTTGCAAGTGACAAGACAATTCTGCTTAACTAGTAAAACATCCAGAGAAAATACCCAGCAAAATCATATATATTCATTGGTAGAGTTGTATAGATAATTGCTAAGCTAGGGTACTTTCAGATGAGAATCCTGTTGATGTAACTCACAGATTCTTCTTAGATCCACACATTGATTAGTTTTGTGTGTTTTATTATGCTGTGGTTGGCTCCTCTATGGTATATTGAATAAATCACAATAGGAGAGATTACATATTTCACCAAACCCAGTGATGAGTTACAAATAGTAATCATGTGCTTGACTTAATATGCTAATCCAAAACCAAATCATGTTTTCACACAAACTGATCAGTGTGATCCTCCATTACTAATCCTCCCATGTTGCAGGTAGTCCATGACATACAACAATTCATTTAGTGACTGTTCGAAGTTACAATGGCACTGAAAAAAGTGACTTATGACAATTTTACAACTTACAATCATTGCAACATCCCCATGGTCATGTGATCAAAATTCAGATGCTTGACAGCTGACTCATATTTACGACAGTTGCAATGCAACTGCATGTGAACACCTTTTGTGACCTTTTGACAAGATAAGTCAATGGGAAAGCCAGATTCACTTAATAACCATGTTACTAACTTAATTTCAGTGATCCACTTAATAACAGTAGCCAGAATGTTCGTAAAATGGGGCAAAACTCACTAAACTAAACAAATATCTCGCTTAGCAACAGAATTTTTGAGCTCAATTATGGTCACAAGTAGAGGACTACCTGTATTTTTGGAGTGAGTGCATAATGGAGTGAGTGAATAACCTGTATAATGGAGTGAGTGCTCCATTGCTGGAGGTTTTTAAGAGATTAGACAGCCATTTGTCTGGAATTTTATAGGATCTGCTGCTTGAGCAAGGGGGTTGGACTAGAAGATCTCCAAGGTCCCTTCCAACTCTGTTATTTGGATATCTGTTATTTTCTTCCTGTTGTAGATGAGCCATTAAAAACAGAAAGGCAGAATAGCTGACTGGTGGGAGAGGTAATATCCTTGCCTCAACAGACTGAGTATGGTTAAGGAAGTAAACAGCCGTAAACTGAGTTCAACCTAGAGTAAAATGATGAACCCTCGAGCTGAATCTTAAATATTCTTTAAACTGTAACTCTTAGATTATGGTACTTAATTCTACCACAACTGTTTGTTGTACCCCATGCCCCACTAAAGCCACAGGAACAATAAGGAGTCTATTTATTAGGGATAGAAATAGCTTTAATGTCGCCTTCAGAAAATATCACACTATGTTGAAGAAACCAAAATGATCCTAAATTTGACAGAAACCATTAGTGATTTCAGGTGACTTATATTGTATTCTGGCATAACCCAGCCATCACTGAGGGGATATAAACTCTTTCTTCATTACTATTCTGTGTCAACACAGTCAGGGTTAGATAAATCTAGAGGAAGCACTGTAGTCAATATGACCAAAGGCCTGTTTCACGCAACACTCTGCTCCCCCAATGGGCAAGGAGACGCCACTGGAAAGCTCACAAGCACGACTTTATCCCAACAGCCTTTTTTACCACAGACTCTGCTATTAGTATAAAGTTCGGCTGACGAGTCATTTATCTTTGTTTGCATTTAAAGATCTCTCTCATAGTCACTCTATAGCCTGTGGTCAAAATTCAGTATTTTGCAAAAATGTGAACTCCGCAAACTTGCTAACCAGAGTAATGATGCTTTTAAAAATTCCTTTTTCTTTTATTCGGTTCAATGTTTGCTTTTTGAACACAGAATTTCAGAGAATTGCCATACTTTTATGACATTTTCAGAGCTAAGAATATGGATTAGGAATAGGATGATTGCCACCATCCCCTCAGAGCCTTCCAGATAAGATTTTTGTTTATATTTTAGCCTCAAGGAAGGAAGAGATAAAATTAACTGTGTTTATCAAATGGCTCGTCCAAAAGAAATCTAATCAAAATATGTGCCTCTCCCAGAAAGTAATTAGCTACAACTTTGCTTTTCGAATAGGGAAGTGCAGCAGTCTATAAAAGTCTGTTATATTATGTGTATCCATCGGTTGGGTGTGCATGCTGGGCAGGTTGCGCTTTCTCGAAATATAAATGTCATTCACCAAAACTCTTGATTCTTAAGGTACTTTTTTTCTGTGCCTAATGTGTGACTTGTAACCTTTTCCACCTAACTGCAGCAGAAGGATTTGGTTGTCATGCCAACGTTTGAATAGACGGGAACCTTATACTGTGCAAGCATTCATAGATGCCTCCTGGTAATCCCAAAGGGATTATATCCCAATATCTGACTTTATAACAAATGTTTTTTGGTTAGGTCTGGAGAGGCAGTAAATTTTGCTTATAGCTTTCTTATAATATGGTTCCTTCTGTAAAATGGCAACATAATCCCCACTGCAGCTTTAACCAGCATGAACGTTTTGGAATCATGAATGGAGTCTGATTTGTCTGTAAAAGTTAATTTAATTGCAGATTACATTAAATTCTTCTTTCCTCCTCTTTATCTTCCTTGGATCAAGCTGGCTCTTCCTTGGATCTACCTATGTCAAAAATAAGCAATCTAATGTTCTCTAGATACTTTCCCCAAACCTTGGGTTTGCCTCAGTGGTACTAGTAAAGTGTAATTTTTAAGATAGATTTACAAACACCATAAACCCATCTACATATTAAGGAAATTTAATATTAAGGTTTATGGAAATTTACAGTCCAAAAACACCAGCATATTGCTTATCTGGTAAGTCTGATATACATTTTATAGTTTCTCTCTTTCCTTCTCAAGCTTCAAGGGAATCATGAAACAGATATTGAAATATATTTATTCACAATTCTGTTTAGGGTAGGCTGTTAAAAACATCAGAGATAGATAGATAGATAGATAGATAGATAGATAGATAGATAGATAGGCTGGCTCAGGAATTCTGGGAATTGAAGTCCATAAATCATAAAGGAAACATAATTTCTCACCTCTGGCTTAAGTGTTTATAAAGAACAGCAGGTGAATGAAGCCTGTTTATGTTCAAATGAAATCCTGTTTCAGCTAAAAGTGAAGATATGAATATGTAGGAGACAGGCCCAGTATCTATCACTCTATCCCCTTGCACAGTTTGAGCCTACCTGCATTTCAGAAGCACCCCTAATCTTTAGAATAAACATTGATAGAATATTGCATTGGATGTATTGGGAACTCATCAAATTTGCAGATGACACTAAGCTAGCAGGAATAGCCAACACCTCAGAAGATAGGTTCGAGATCCAGAAGGATCTCAACAGATTTGAACACTGTGCCTTATCTAAAAAAATTAAATTCAATGTGAATAAAAGTAAGATTTTATACTTAGGCAAGAAAAACCATTTGTACAGTAATAGATTGGGTGAAACTTGACAGAATACTTGAAATTTCTTTATCATGTGATTAAGAAATGTAGACAATGAATGCTGATTGATCCTTTGCATGTATTTTTCTCAGATACATGTAGAGCTTCAATATTCTATGCTATGTAATAAAATGAATAATGCAATGATTAAAATCATAACTCCTAAAGTGAAACATAGTATTGAGGAAATAGTAGGAATTTCCTACTGGAATATACATTGGCAGATTATTCAAGATTATTTATTTTTAATTGAATAAAACAGTATTTCTGAAACAATCTTTTTTTCTTTTTTAGATGAAATTGAATGCATTGCAATTGGGGGCAAAGACGATTTAGAGGATATACTTAGGTGGCAAGGCAGCTAAATTTATTTCTTTATTTCGGTTAGCAAGAACTAAAATAGGAAACTCCTGACTCACCCAAATACAGTTGAGCTCATTGCATCTACTGGTAGTGACTAAATGATACCATGGCACTATCTGCACCAAAGGCGTAATTTTAGAAAAAACATGCCGTCTTGAGTAAAAATTATTTTAGAATTATTCTGAGAATGCAGAATGTTCTTCTGCAGCATTTGTAAGTAGAGTCTTGATAAATTTATAAAATATTTAGAATGGCATATAGATCTGAATGAATAAATAAGCACAAGAATTGGAACTGTCTATGTGCCATTTGGCCAGGCTAGTTGGAGCTAGTCTCAAACTTGGGAAGATAACAGGTTTGAGAAAGCTGGGTTGAATAGTTACATAAGCTTTTATAGTAATGAATGGGCTATTCTTTTGGGAAATGGCTCTCAAATCCTGTACTGTTGTTCAAAGAGAATGAATGTTATGAAATGCAGCCTAATCCTAAACCTTGTAGTTAGGTCACTGTTAGTCTTTCAGTAGAACTTTGACTAATTCACCATTTCACTCTCTCTTTTTTTTTTCCTATGACGATCTGCAACTCTGAGAGTGTCAGTTCCTACATCTTTCTTACTTCCTCAAAAAAAATCATTTGGTGCATGCATATGAAGAGGAAGTGAGTATTTTGTAAGAATATTTTGTTAACATATGCTGCATTGAATATTAAGAGTCAAGATTCATTTCTTATGACATATTTAATAGATGAGGACTCATTTTACCAGTTGCATATACTAAGAGTCTTATGAGTCCTTTAGGTAAGTAAGAAAGACCTTAGAAGTCTTAATAAGCCGCTCACTACCGTAATAAAGGAGTATTCCTTTTTGCCTTTGACTTAAATGTGTAATCATAAGTCCAGTACAGCTCTCTAGTGCTGCCTTGTCATTTTCCTGTTTACAGCATTTTGGCCACCCTTGGCCAATAGTGTATTTCTCTGTTGTAAGAAAGAAGATCTAACAGGACTTGCTATAAGGATACTTGTTGTTTGTGTTAGGCTTCCTGCTTATTTAATAACCTGCCCAGGTTATTAATCTTTAACATGGGAACAAGAGAGGTTTTACTAATGATAGCTAGCTACACTGCCAAAGCATCATCACATTTTGTCAACTTGAGCATGCCAAATTATCTGGCTGTTTTCATCTTCACAGTGGGCTCTTGTTAGTCTAAGACTAGCATTATTGTGGTAGTACATCAATTATGAACTTTGGCTTTGGGCTCTTCCTCATGACTGCATTAAGGCCTTGAAGGCACAGAGAAATAGAAAAACATATTTTGCTGAGCCCTATTCTGCTTTAATAATGAAGCCAGGGGGTGGTGATGTTTCTACAGTTTCAATGGTGGATTTTCCTAGTTTCATTCACTCTGTCATTTATCTTAATGTGGGGTAGGTTGTGTCAGATGGTTAAAGGAGTTGGGGGGCTAGTCCTTTGTCAAACCTTGCTCTGGCTTTGTGTAAGTGTTGAGAGGAAGCTGGAATGGTCTTTAAAAAAAGTGTTAAAACAGCAGTAGTGAAATATTATTTAAAACTATTTAGAACAGGTAAAATCTAATTAAGGGATACTTTTCAGTCTGCTGCTGGGTCACACATTTTATAAAGTAAACAGTTAATGCTTCATTCCCTGTGAAAAAGTTTGAATATATTTTGAGATCTACTGGAGTTCTAATTGTCAGACTTGTAGTTCCTCTAGTCTAGGCTGAAGTTTACTTAGCTGAAGTGAATTTACTTTCTCTTGGTTTGCCCTTGAAGGAGGCACCTGAACACATTAAGAGCCTCCAGTACTGTATCTGAAGGGAACAAGTTCTGGTACAGAATCTCTGTCTGCAATTGGTGGTTTAAATCTCTGGTTCATATGCAAGCCATATGACCTCACCCGCAAAGACCCCCTGTGGTAGGCAGAGATCAAATGCTCTGAAACTGCAAGCAGTGACTCCTTCAACAAATTCTGGACTGCAGCTTTCTCCAAAAATGAAACTGCAAATAGTTGTCTAGGGTAGGATTTTCTCTTTGCTTCTGTCGTGATTAGTATATTAAGGTTTATGGTTCCTATGGCTGGGCTGAGACCACCCAGAACCAGCCGGTCAATTGCAATCCAGGCCTCATTCTTTTGCCCTGGTGATTAAAACCTGGTAGACCTACTAAAGAGATGCAGGGTCTAAATAATGGCAGACATCTGTCAAGAGCTGGTTGCACACTGTTTGTACAGGACCAAAATATATATAGAGAGAGAGTCTGCAGTTTAGGCAAGCTCACAATGTAGCATGCATTGCCAACTGGCATCCCTTGCTTGCTTGCTTGCTTTCTCTCTCCCCCCCCCCTTCCCCTTCCTTCCCTTCCCTTCCCTAAAACAAAAATAGTAATCCAATCAGTGTACCAGATTTGCCCTTCTGACATCTGTTTATAGTTACCTGTTTAGTATGAAGAAGGCAGAGTTTTAATCTCCAGCCGTAAACATTGAAACAGCAACCCCCTCTCTCTGGCCATATGTGCTCTTTCCCAAGTACCAAGAATCTAGAAATAATTGTTATCTACTGAGATTGTATGTTCATGCTGTTATTTTGCCAGAAGGTGTGGGTTTGGAGAAATATGGCTTCAATTAAGAACTCCCTCCTACTTTTTCTTAACACTGCAGCATCAAATTCCACTTTTCCTCCAGCATGCAGCCCTTTTGGGCCTTGGTTGTACTTTTTCACTTGTGCCATAATGCATGTTGCCCTGTTTTGACACTTTCCAATTCAATTTCAGGTGAGTTGGAACTGCAGCTCCCAGAATTATGAGCTTGGCTATGTTGGGTAGGAATTCTGGGAGTTGCAATCCCTGCAGAGCTGGAGGGACCAGCATAATAATGTGCTTATGGCAAACTGTATAATAGATCCTGAGCTATATGTATCAAATCTCATATTGTTTCATGTTTTTTTCCCTGAAAACTATTTAAAGGAATTAGGGTCCAAATGCAACACCAGATTTGGAGGCTTTACCTATACATACTATAGAACAGTATTTCTCAACCTTGGCAACTTTAAGATGTTAGAATTCAACCCCCAGAATTCCCCAGCCAGCATGAAGTCCACACATTTTGAAGTTGCCATGGTTGAGAAACACTCTCCTAGATAAACAGTGCCAATGGATTCCTGCAAAATGGGATGTTAAAGCAGCATATTAAAAATGGCATGCCCAAGAACGAGAACTAAAAAAGTTATACATTTAAAAGAAACATATTAGACACCAGATGTGAATATTTATTATTTATATTTTAAAACATTTTTAAATCAACTTATTTAGGGAGAGCCATTTCCTTCAGCAGAAAAAGAAAAAACAGTTTTCATTTTTGAAATGCACTTTTCCTTGTTTTTTTTCCTCTGTACTTCCACAAAACTGCTCTAACAACTGCCTCTGATTCAGCTATACCAGTGATGGCTAACCTTTTTGCCATCACGTGCCAAAAGCAGGGGGAGCGGGGGGATCACGCACACGTGTGCCCACATCCATAATTCTATGTGCCCCGCCTCCCCCTGCTCCCCCTGCTTTTGGCATGTGATGGCACGGTGGGCCCACTAGGCCCATTTTTCGCTCCCCCAGGCTCCAGAGCCTTTCTAGGAGCCTAGGGAGGGCAAACACGGCCTTCCCCATCCCCCCAGAGGCCCTCCGGAGGCTGGAAACAGCATGTTTCCTGACTTCTGGTGGGCCCAGAAGGCCTGAAAATCAACTGGCCAGCGCACGCATGCATGCTAGAGCTGAGCTCGCGTGCCCACCAATATGGCTCCATGTGCCACCTGTGGCACCTGTGCCATAGGTTCGCCATCATGGAGCTATACTGTATTGTAGGATGAAACCAGAAATCACGAAACATATCTATCTCAAGAGTCCTATTTCTAGAAGTAACATCCATGTACTCATGTACTCCCACTCACTGTTTCCTGTCTTTTGGTCAGTTACTTCATCATAAAGCAACCTGTTTTGTTAACCAACAACTACTAAGCTTTTTAAAATTTATCTTTATTATTTTTTAATTAAAAGAGGGGCATAATCCAATCTTTATGCAAGGTAATACTAGTTTTATTGTTTACTTCTGTTAGCTGGTTCTACTAATACTAGGAGCAATATTTCAGGTTTTTGATATTCTTTTTTTACTGATGAAAATACCTGTCATCTTAAGACTATTTCTGGGTTAGAAATTGAATCTAACCAATACTATTAATGAGAAAGCAGATATATCATCTGTGGGGCGCCTATGATGTCCAACTTTTCCTGGTGTTTTTTAATTCCTTAGAATCTTGCAGAGTCATGCCACCACCAACAATTTAGTTTCTTGATGAAAAAAGAATAAGTATATTAAGCTCTGAAAAAGGCTTAGCATAACTAAAATGGCCCAAACCCATCCAGAATAGCTGTAGCTCCACCTACTTACATGGCATCAAGATATCTGGGAAGAATGTTGAACCAACTCTGTTCTGGCCAGAGTTGTAATGTTTGACTCAACTCTCTTTTTTATTCTGGAAACCATAGTGTTCCATAAATGGTTGCAAGTATTTCATGTGTTTGTGTTTTAGTGTGCTGAAGTAATGTGATTAAGCCTGCTTTATCACCTAAGCTTAGATTTTCTTTCACAGATGGACTGTTTATTCCTTTTTTTCAATCATTAAGCTGGATATCATTAAGCCATATTCATTTATTATACTTTGGGAAAGGGAGAAGCTAAATCAGTGTTGAGTGACCCATCAGCTAGCATTGTGCCCAAGGCAGGGCTAGAATGCACAATCTCCTAGTATCTTACTTGTTTCTTTACCAATACACCATATTAGACATCTATTAGATATTAAGCCATTTATTAAAAGTATCTGTTGCCACTTAGCAAAATGGCAGGTACTGAAAATTGGTTGAGTCCTTTGGTTTGCCAAAAGTCAAGGTACAACTTATTATTTCTTAAGTTTATATTTTGCCTTTTATTCTGGAGTTCATGGCAATGTACAGTAGGTTCCTTTCTTCCATTTTTCTCAACAATAATATTGTGAAATAATGGCTGAGAGAGTGACTGACCTGAAGTCATGCAATGAGCTTCCATGGCTGAGGTGTCTACAATCTGGGTCCCCATTCCTAGACCAAAATTTTAACCTCTCTGTCAAAAATAATTCAATAAAATCATATTAAAATAAAAAATATCTAAAAGGTCAAATTAACTTTAAAAATCCTAATAGACACGCATATCCCATCTTTTTTTTTATTATGCACCAAAAGCTAGGGACAGTGAACCAACTTTCACAAAGACTTTCATAATCAGGTGTTGGTAAAGACTTGTGTCATCTATTTCTAACCAGTATTTCTGAGTAGTAGAATATACAACAGCCTCAGATGGAGATTCAAGATTATGAATAGTTTTATATACAGGAGAAAGGAATTCCAATGTGCATGTATTTTCTATGTGTACATGCACTATATCAAAAAACTGGTACCAATACTTATTTCAGAATGAAAATAACATTTACACAAGGAAAAAAAAACATGATTAAGTAATGTGGAGTTGAGATTGATGTCAAAGCTGTGAAAGTTTCTAGATTCTAGAAGAAAGCACTTAAGATCTTAGTGAGTTAAATGAGGAAATTCAGCAGGACTGCCTGCAGTTCCAAAACTGTGTTAAGATTTATTGGATTTGGGCAGATATGGTTTTCTACTATTTAATTTAAAAGCTGCCCTTGTGGCTAATTAAGTCCTGATGGCAATGTAAATCTATTATTATTTTGCTGAGCTACTGAGTGATATGGGCTGCTAGAGTGACAGAATTCGAAGGACCTGGCTTTTAATTTGCATGATCTAAAATGCCTACACAGTTGCCCTCAGCCAACTTTCAGCATCTGCCATTTTGCCATGTGTCAACAATTGCTTTCTCTTTCCTTGTCTCCTTCCCCTTCAGCTAAATGTTACATATCTTTCCTTGTGAAGCATACTGCTCTGTTTTCAGCAGTCCTGGACTTGTCAAGAAAATGATTGGTTTAGAGGATAAAGAACTCTACACTCGAGGAAAGAGTTGTCTTAGAAGTAATTGGTATTTATTCACGGTCTCATCATTATTCAGTTTCTTTATGCTGATTTCATTTTGCCTTGGGTCCATATTCCAATGTTAAGATAATTATTTGTTCCTTTCCAAACTATGTCATTCTAGCTAACATGAAGTGAATGTTGTATAGAAGATTTCTGACCTTACTGATAGAGATCCGCTGTGAACCATTTCCCTCCTCAGCTGCTGACCCAAACATCTGGCTTCCTTCAAAGAGAGAAAACACAAACGATTTTTCCCCCATGCTGGTAGTTTGTTTTGGTTGTAGGCATGATAGCAGGAATGGTAGCAACATCTTTGAGTTCTAAGGTTTTCTAATTTAGTTTTGTATGCTGGGTTCACAAATTATATGAAGGTTGCCTTTCCTAAACTGGTAGCCTCCAGATGTGTTGACTGAAGCATTGTTGAGAATTCTTGGACTCAAAGTCTATATGATTGGAACACTTGCAGGTTGGGGGAAGTTACTTAAAGTCATAATATATTTTGTTTGATCTTGATTTAATGTGTTTTGTTAACATTGTAAGGCTATAGTTAAAACTTGATATGCTATATAAATCTAAATAAAAAATAAACAATGTATTTAATACAAGTGTGAGCAAAGTCGTATGGGACATAAAAAAGAGGCAGGGATAAAAATCACAATCTATACAAATTGTGATGTAAGTTGTCAATAGTATCAGTATGAGCAGTGATATTGGTTAAGATCTACAGAGTTGTTGGTATTGGTTGCTACGTAGCTTTGGGATTAATAAATGCTAGAGTGGAATGTGTATCAGACATTAAAATGAAAATCCTGTAGGGAAAGTATAGTTGGGAGTAAGGGTGACATCAGAAGATTATCATCCCCTATTGTGCTAAACTGTCAATTGTGTGTATATCATTTCTCAATATCATAAACTTTGATTTACAGAATATAAAGGCTCTTGGAAATAACCTGAAAAAGGAATCGAATCATATCACTATCATTTATCTAAGATTCATAGTAATGAAAGAAATCTAGTAGATTCTTTTTTTTCTTTTTACATTGCAGAATCCTAACCTAAAGCAACCCTAAATTTTCATTATATTTTTAAAAACTTTCCTCCCAAAAGGAATTATGTAGCAAGTGATGGTTAAATTCTTCACCTGAGACATTGAAAGACTCAGTCCAGTAAAAGTAGACCAGGGGAAGATTGACTACAGATATAGTACATGAGAGCAATTTAGTTTTCTGCTGCAGCCTTAATGTCCCTCTGTAACCGTCAGGAAAATATATATGGTTAGACTTTAAAATTAAAAAAATCCTGGAACATATCTCTGAGCTTGCTCTACATGATTATCCACTCCTGATATCTCTATTCCATCTCATGTGCTTTGTTTCTATGGACAACTGGCAGTCAGAAATCCCTGCTGGTTGATTTTTATTTTTATATTTAATTGACATCCTATCTCTTATATATGAATTTAAAAAGTGCATATAAAACTCCTCTTATTTATCCTTCATAAAGAACCCAGTTGAGAACCATTGGCCTAAAGTCTTCCACTGAGCTTCCATAACCACAATGGACTAAAACCCACTCCTCTTCCTAGACCAACTGTACATTGTAATTTATCAGTCAGTTATCCAGTAATTTTCAGTAATCTCAGTATCAGCAGATTCAGAACTACTTCCTGATGAGCTTTAGAGTAGACAGGATTGAGGTATAACCTTAAAAGTATGTATTTATTTATACAGTCAAAAACCGGTATACAAATACACAGGTGTAGTCAACGTTCATGCATGTGTCTGATTTACTATAGTCTATGTAACTGCATGCAATTGAACAAACTCTTTACAACAGTCCTTGTTTTCCAAAAAGTAATAGAATTTCACTGTTCAATGTTCTGCCCCTGATACAATGTGTGAAGAAAGTACTGTGCAGAATCCAATTGAAGCAAAGCGCCTTTCAATGCAGAAGGCAGATCTTCACTGAGTGTGAAACTATACATACTTTAATTACATAACATACTACATACTTTTTATTTACTCTAAGTGTATGGGATTAAATGCCTATATACACCTTGTTTGTTTTATTTAGATATTTAGATATTTAGTTTGTGCCTAAATATTTAACTTAAATCATTTTCACTCCATCCCTTTCTAGTCCTACAACTGGACTAATAAAACAACAAAACCCTGTAATAATTACACGCAATGTTTGACAAACTTTATAATTAGAGTAGTAAATAAAAAAGAAACCCTTGATGTTTCAATGTTGCAAAACTGGATTCAAATTGTAAAGCTTGGCTAAGTCAAAATAGTTTTCCAAAGGCCAAAACCACATTCGCATTGCTGCCTGTTCGGTCTTTCTGTTTGGTAAGTGAGATGTCATGTCAAAAAAGACCTTCTGTGATGAAGACTTTCTGTGATGAAGAAGCATTGGGGGAAGAGGGTTTAGGGATATAGAAGTGTAATAGATCTGCACTTGGTGGGAAGGTAACAGCGTTCCGTGCGCCTTTGGCGTTCAGTCATGCCGGCCACATGACCACGGAGACAACTTTGGACAGCTCTGGCTCCTAGGCTTTGAAATAGAGATGAGCACTGCCCCCTAGAGTCAGGAACGACTAGCACATATGTGCAAGGGGAACCTTTACCTTTACCTATTTTTATTTTCTCTTTCCTTTTTTTTAAGTAACATTTTTGAAAGAAAAGAAAGAAAGAAAAGCTTTACATGCGACATACACTTCAGAAATAGTTCTTATTCCATGTCCACCCAGTAGACTGAACTCTGGAATCGCAGTGATGGAACAAAACATTTGGAGCAAAAGCTGACGAAACTTTGTGTTTGTGGAATGTTGATTGCTGGTAGGAAGCGAAGGAAAATGTAATATGAGGATGCCTTTGATAAAGCTATGAAGGATGGAATAACAAACGGGAGGCTGTCATTTCCTTCACAGTGCCTTCTAGGCTTTTGTTATCGGACTGATGACAGAACTTGCATAGATTCAGGCTACCATAACTAAATGTATTATTTGTGGCTTGCAGAGAGAGAGAGAGACTTTCAGTGCAGGTTTTTAAGATGAAAAGAAAGCCTGTTCATGGCTGCCATTTGAGATATGTTAAAATATAGCAGGAGTATTATATAGTTCTAAAAATAAACCCATAACTTGCTATTTCTGAAACATATCCAAGGGCTCTGTGTTATTGAGGCTCACCTTAGCAGGGGTCCCAGTGTTGACTCACCAGTAATCTTCTGTCTGCTATACTGCTCTTCCTTCTTGCTCTCAGTGTCTGCACAGGCAAACAGAGATGAGAAGTAGAAATGCATCGGCATTTTCTCTTCACCTTCTGGTTCTCCTTCTTATTTAATGGTGGTGATAGGGACTGGGGGGACTTTGTCGAAATCTGTAGCCAACACTGACACATCAACAAATTGTATTACACATACTTTTGAGTATATGTAGACGTTGTGGCCATTGAATCCATTCAGAATTAGTGGTCAAATTATCACTTGTAATGTAAAAAAGTAAAAAAGATAAATGTACAAAGAATAATCATAGAGTCTGTTGAATCCATTTTAACTATGTTTACGTTTAAATCAAATCAAATTTATCTCTTTCCTAGTCCTACCAACACTACTTCATCTTGGAAACAGCATGCCATTTGAAAGCCAAGCATGTTGTCAGCCCCTAAAAAGTTATACACTCTTCCTGAAAGGCAGTTATAATTATGTGGTATAAACAGACTTTCATCAGCATCATATGTCCCATAGTATAATATTTTTTTGAGTTGCATTCAGCCAATCTATTCTCCTAGTTAGTAGAATAGATACTTTCTATCCCCTTCCCCTTATTTACATACACTTAATTTACACAATAAATCAGAATAGAATAGAGCAATGATGGCTAACCTTTTTGCCATCGCGTGCCAAAAGTGGGGGAGCACGGTGGGGTCACATGCACGTGTGCCCACATCCATAATTCTATGCACCCCGCCCCCACCCGTGTTCCCCCCGCTTTTGGCACGCGATAGCACGATGGGCTGGGTAGGCCTGTTTTTTGCTCTCCCCAGGCTCCAGAGCCTTTCTAAGAGCCTGGAGAGGGCGAAAACGGCCTTCCCCACCCCCTCAGAGGCCCTCCGGAGGCCAGAAACAGTGTGTTTCTGGACTTCTGGTGGGCCCAGAAGGCCGAAAAATCAGCTGGCTGGCGCACGCATGCGTACCGGAGCTGAGCTCGCATGCCCACCAATATGGCTCCATGTGCCACCTTTGGTACCCGTGCCATAGGTTCGCCGTCACGGGAATAGAAACAAGTATATGTATAGAAAAAAATGTAGGATCAAGTGAATGTATAATGTGAAAAGGAGTCTCATTACATTGTTTCAGTCTTTTTAGGTGCTGTATTTTGTTCAAAGTACAGGAATGGCTGTGTTTTTATACATGTGATCTTTGACTCTGATTGCTTTAGAGAGCAGAGAACGCTGTGCTGTTATTTCATGTGCTTCCAAGGTAAGGGGAATGTGTAATCCAGGCATTTTCTACAATTTGAACATGCACACTTGACCACTTTCCCTACCTTGAAAAGCAACCACAATAATCGATGGACAAGGACACAGTTATCTTGGACATCTCCTGTTTTTTATTAGGTTTCCTGAAGTGATTTTCATAGTTTTTCCTATCTTTGTTTCTTCAATATTCTACTTCAGTTCAAGAATCTTGTGTACCTTCATTTGTGTGCCCTTTTCAATAGTTTAAATAAATATTTGCATTTTGAGTCCAGGAGTCCATTCTTCTGTATCATGTTGCTGTCCAGATGCTTTTAACTACAATGTCTCATGTCTCCCAACATCCCCAATACAGAACACCTGGGTGGGAAAGGCTATGCTGGCCATTTGCTGTGGCATAGATTCAAACAGCTTACATTGATTGATTGATACTGATTGATTACTTGATTACTTGATTGATTATGTGCCATCAAATTGCCGTCAACTCTTAGTGACCACATAGATTTCTTTTCATGATTTTCTGTCCCTCGCCCAGGCCTTCAGCTGTTTCAGTGGTGCACTCATTGCTACTGTAACTGAGTCTATCCACCTTACTGCTGTTTGACCTCTTCTCCTTTTTCCTTCTACCTTTTCCAGGATTGCAGCCTTCTCCAGAGTTTTTATAGATGTGGTCCTAAACCAATGAAGCCCCAAATCGGTATATACAATATAATAAAGTGGCAGATTTTTAAATGTGTTGCTTGGGATTGCAATGGGAGGTGTTGTTTTTTTTTGAATACTCTCATGGAAAGAACTTCTCCAAATCAGCATATCTGCAAAGAGAAGTTTGGAGCAGTGGTAAAATCCAAATTTTTTTACTACTGGTTCTGTGGGCGTGGCTTGGTGGGCATGGTGTGGCTTGCTGGGCGTGGCAGGGGAAAGTTAATGCAAAATCTCCATTCCCAACCCACTCTGGGGCTAGCCAGAGGTTGTATTTGCCAGTTCTCCAAACTGCTCAAAATTTCCGCTACCGGTTCTCCAGAACCTGCAAGAACCTGCTGGATTTCACCCTTGGTTTGGAGCCCATTGCTCCTGCATGCTCACCTGCATTCCTTTCAGATTTATGTTACCAGAAGCTCACACTATAGTATTTGCAATTTTTTTTCTTTATTTCAGGTCTGCATTTGGAGCATAGGTAAAATCAGATTTATTGCATAAAAATGTTTTGTTTAATATTCTTAATATCAGAGAGTACTCAAAACCAGCAATCTCATTTCTAATTTCAGTGATATAATCCATTTTATTCTGTTAGCTTTGTAAGCCAGACCAGTTATTATAAGCTTAAATTATGACCATCTCCTACTCACTTCAGTTATACTCCCAGTAATATAAACAGTGTTGTTATCACCAGGTGACATCTGAAACCATGGCAACAATGAGATAAATACCTGGGTGAGATTCTGTTAGGTAGTTTGGACATTGTCCCAAGTCATGAAATTGGTCTGACAGGAATAATGTAATAAGTCTTGATGGGGAAAAGGGAACATTTAAGCCAACAGCTGCCCCCACATCCATCTTTTATTGTTGCTCTGCTTCCATTCTAGGAGTTACATCAGATGCATTGCTTGTATGTCTCAAGTGATTTCTAATGGGCAAATTTCACAATTGACAAATATCAAATATTTGAAACTCTTAACATGCCATATTTCATTTCCCTCAGTAGCTGATTTAATTTTGGGGGGATTTTCTAGCAAAACATCATCACTTTGGTTTTTCTGGTCACTGGCCATTACTAGAATGTGCACTCATTAGTAATAAGTTAAAACCTCTTTTGGGTTAGAGTAGTGGTTTCCACTTGCCTCTCAGGCTGTTTGCGTGTGACCATCTGAGAACTTGTTCTCATGCTTGGTTTATTGATTTCCAAAATAGATTCTCTTCCTTTACTCTTAACCACCTTTGCTGTCACAATGCCATTAACATTTTAAATTTTTCTTTCAGGTACTAGTTTAATTGTGATATGAACCAGGGCCATATCTTGGCTTGGCCTTATTGACTATCTTGTGGTTAACTGACCCAATAGTTTAGAATAAAACCAAATATGATCATTTCAAAAAAAAAAAAGGAGTATCATGAAATCCATCTCCGTCAGAGTAGCACAGATGGAGGAGCTAAAAGCCACAGAGGAAGGAAAGCTGAGTAATTTATTCTGTTAGGGTTGCCAACTATTGACACAGAAAAATAGAAGTGCAACATAGGCAAGCACATATTTGCCTTGTTTCTTTGAGTAATTAGGAGCGCCAGAATTCCTGATTTTACCTGAGATTCCATTAGGAGGAAGAATAATTGGAAAGGATATTTTGCACCATTTATTTATAAACTAACAGATTTCGATGGAAGCAAGGTGCTTCCTGACAAAACTTTTATCATATAACCTTTTTGCTTCATTCATATAATTTTACAGGAGATTCAGATTATATTTTTTCCTCTGGCTTCTCTTCAGATCATGTAAATTGTTAAATTTTCCATTTATAAATCTTCCCATCATTTCTTCCATCTCTCTTTTCTTCTTTCCAGAAAAAAATAATTAAAGGGGGAAAAAATACTACCTTTGTCTTTACTTTCACAACAACTGTCTGGAAAACCGAAATGTTGTTTAAAAAAACCAGAATCCCTAGCTTGGGAGAGGTCTTGCCTTTGGAGGACATTTTTTGGTTATTGCTACTGTTCCTGAGGACGACGGGGATGATGTCACATTTGGTCCTGTTGTCCCAGTGAAATCCCACTATTTCTCCCCCCTTTCTCCATGGTAACTATTAAGGAGATATCTAAAAATAACTACCCCATCATAGCATTTTTAAATAGTATGCTTAGCATCAGATTCACTTTAGCCTCACAATGAGTTCTTTCCTTGATCTTGCAGCCCAGCCTAGTTATGGTCTTGATTAACTAGCCTGAACCTGTTTGCTAAGCTTTCTATATCCAAGGCAAACTCTGAATGTGGAGCCATCTCTATTTCCAGAACTCCTGCACCATAGTAATGTCCCTCCCTCCCCACAATCTTTCAGAATGCTTCAATATTTCATACGTCTGAAACATATTTTATATGTTTACCTGCTGTTCCAAGGCTTTTGTCTTGCAGTGACTCATTAATAATAAAAGGTATAAATAATAGGCAGTGCTAACAACCCTGTATGAGGCTTTTTAAAGAGAGGACCGGGTCTAACATATAACTCAGAGAAAATTCATTTCATTCTTTTAAAAAAATCTTGTTGAAAGTAGATGGAGAATCTTGCCTTCCATACTGAAATATAAAATATGAATTGTGGTTGCTAAGAGTACATTATTGTAAGTAACTAAAGTAATTGGGAATTGTAAGGTTAATTAAAGGTGATATAAGATAATAACTTCTTGCATGTGGAAAAAAACCAGGTTAACTAGATTGGTAATGTCCATATTGGCTTTGTAGCAACTCATCAAAGTTTTTTTTCCACTTTGGGTGACCAGTGGAAGCTAGAGATTTAAGTCTTGCATGCATGGAAATACCAGTAAATAAATCATCCCATGGATATTACTACACTGCTTAAATATGGCCCTTTAACTAATTGAACCTTAATATGAATGTCTAGTTCCATGTTCCTTATGAATTCCTGGCTTATTAGCTACTTATCTTAACTTTAATGGGCTATATCTATCATCTTCCTGGCTCTAGCTATCATGCTGCAATTATGTCTTTTATCTATTTTATTTTATTTTATTGATAAAAAGAGCGGCAATTGCATGGCTCTCCTGTAAAATTCAATTTCATGAAGTAATGTGATAGCACAATAAAGACCTTGTCTGAAAATATCACAGGATAGGAGAATCAAATCAAATGGATGTGCACTTATTAAATACATTTTGGCTGTCTGACTGGGTGGGGGTATTTTTTAATGCTAAAAAGAATGGTAGGAGACAAAAAAGCAAAATTATTGCTGCTTCTTTCCTTTCTCCTGCTACTTTACTTCCATTTCACCCAACCTGGTTTAATACATAAGGGGATGGCGTGTGTGTGTGTGTGTGTGTGTGTGAGAGAGAGAGAGAGAGAGAGAGAGAGAGAGAGATGACTTGAGGAATAGAAGACAGTATGAAAAAACAATGGACAGGATGAGAGGCTGTTGCATTGCTTGCAAGACCCTTTCTAGTATCAACCTTTAATCTTAAGAATGACACTTGATCAAGATATAGTCATCCCCCCCTCCAGAAATTAACTCACTGAATTTGTGTTGTGTTTGTGACATATTACCTTCTCTCCATGTCCTAGTTAAATAGGTCATACATACAAACAGGATTCTAATACTGTGCTGCATACAATTTTCAGAAATGTAATATGGTGAAAACATAGGCACAGAGTGAGTAATCCTGACTTTTATATAAACATGATAGATAAATGTTAAACTGAAATTACGTTATCTATATAAAATCTAATATGTTTCTGCTATATATTGATAAGATGGCAGTTCTTTGTCATTCATCACTGCTGACCTTATGTGTGCTGTAGCAGTCATTCTCCCAGCCAGCCAACCCTCCCCCACTCTGCCGCCCAGACATTGGTCATTGCCTTCCATCCAGAATAGGATTGATGGGAAAAGCTTGAGAAATGAAAACCATGGGTTAAAGACCCACCCACAAAAAGGAACATGATTGGTGTTGGTGTTGATTGTCCTGGCATGGGTACAAGGGTGGGGGGGAGTAGTAGCAGGGGGATCTGTAAATCAGGATCCATGGTAACTGCTGTCTGGACAGAACACCTGACTACTACCATTGCCAAAGCCAACAGATTAAAATCCACACAACAAATTCTTAAACTAGCTTCATTTCCAGCTGCGTTCATCATAGGAGGTAAGCAGTTTAAGGTTGCTATGTGGATGAGCCCTGAATATTTTAATCCTTAAAAAATGTATTTGTGGATTGTTTTGTACATACTTTTTAAAAATAAAGCAAACTTTTCTCAGGGATTTTTTTCTGTGGGCATCATAACAAGAGGAAGTCTTTTTTCCAGTGCACTGCTCCTGCAATCCATGGCTGGGGTATTCCACACATGCGTAGTTGAGAACTGAGTGATGAATATTCAAATTTCTTGTTGGTGTCCGCCTCCTCTGTGCTATCCTCTCCAGTTCATTTCACTCAGTAGTTGTGAGAACTAGTGTTAATTGTTGCTCTGTGCTCTTTAGCTATTTAGCTAGCTTTTATTTATTTTTTTAGGGATTTGTTTTTGGTTTTTTTTTTTTTTGTCTTTCTTTTGGCTGGGGACTGCTTGTTATTTTTGTCTTTATTTTTGAGCTGCTGTGGGGAGTAGCGAGCCTGGGGCTCCAGGTCGCTCTCCCTTATTTGATTTGTTGCTGCTGCAGCTTTCTTTTGGATTCTGACCCGGCTGGGCAGATCCAAGCCTCATTAGCCGCAGGCGGGGGTGCTGGAGAACCGGTGAGCCGGTAAAACCGCTACCGCCGCAGCCCCAGCCTGTGTTTTTAACTTAATTGCGGCTCCGGAGTTACTGCCCAGGCTTGCGGCACACTCCGAAGGTCCCAGCTGATTTGCGGCGCCGTGTGCTTTGCTAGAGGCGCGCCTTGCTAACCGCTCGCTTTCTTTGTGCTGCCGGCGTGGGAGAGCATCAGGACTGCCGTCGTCGCTGAGGAGAGCGTGGAAATTGCGGTCAGTGTGCTGGGAGTCGCCATTTTGGCGCGGAGGCTAGTCGCGGCCGCCATTTTGGGAAGGTGTTCATGGCGGCCGCCATTTTGTTTTTCCCCTATGACGGTGCGGATTGCTGTTTATTAGCAGGACATATGTGGAGCAAGTCAGGGTGACCCCCCAGCCCTGAAGCACGGCGTTTTAGGGCCCTTTTGTGCCCAGGCCTCCTTTATTCTGGCTTAGGGAGACTGTGGCCTCCTAGCCTGGCAGGTTCCTTATCCTTCTGGCCTGAGGGGGGTTCATTTTCCTTCCCCCTGTTTTCTGCTTCTCTGGAAGTTGGGGGGGGGTGTTGCAGGGCAATGGTGGTTACTGAAATTAACCCAGGTTATGCCCTGTTCCCTTTTTTAATGGACTTGGGAATGTGTCCCTTTTAATTGACTTTAATTGCCTCATTTCTTGCAGGCTGTCTAACAATTAGACATGGCTGACTCCAACCTTTCTTCTGATCTGGAGGCTGAGCCCAGCCCTCCAAGGGAGATAGTAGTAGCAGACTCTAAAGGGGCTAAGGCCAAATCCAAGAGTACAGTCCCTAGGGCCCTCAGGTCACAGGCCAAGCCTTCATCTGCAGAGGAGAAGGATGCTCTCCGACGCCACAACGCCTTGGAAAAGCAACATGCTAAAGCAAAGCAGGCTGCGGCTGCCAGGCCTACTTCACCAATCCTGTCTGTACCTGTGCCTGTTTTTGGTGACAGACCACACCATTTACCTCCAGAACCTATCAGTTTGGATCCGGTTACAGAGGTGGTTCAGCCTAGCTCTGACAGTTCTCTGAATCCAGAACCTGCCCTTCCTCTGCAGGCGGTAGACGTTGTTCCAAAGTCTCCTGTGTGTGCCCTCCCGTCTGCCATGGCTCCTGCTGGCCCGCAGGCCCCTTCTAGCTTGGATGTGCAGCTGAATCTTCAGTCTGTGTTGTCTGATGCATTGGCTAAAGTCTTGGCTGCTGGCCTCCATCAGAGTGCGGCTCCGGTGCCTTCGACCTCAGCTCAGCTCCCGGTGCAAGGGCGTGTGTGTGACAGACATGCTGCTGCTACTAGGCGTGAGTACGTTTCAAGTGGTGAGTCTGATCCGGAGACGGAAGGTCCTGAGGAGATGGAGTTTTCGGAAGATGAGGACCTCCTACCTGACCAACCAGTTTTTACTGGCCTGTTTAGGCCTTCAGTCTTCAAGTCGCTTCTCCATAAGGCGAAGATCACTACCAAATTTGGGCTGGCGCCTCCTGCTGCAGAGGGTAGTGCCTCATCCAAGGTTCTTCATGACCCGCTGTTCCAGAGTGCTAAGCCTGAGAAGGACGTGATTCCTTGTCCTCCTCTCTTTTCTGAAGTGGTGCAGAGTGGCTGGGCTCAACCTGGTTCACTGACTGCACCGAGTGGCTTGGACAAAAAACTTTACTGTGCTGCTCCTGAACTGGAGGACCTCCTGGCCTTGCCTTCGGTGGATGCTCCAGTGGCGGCTCTTGTATCGTCTTCTGTCCTTTCTGGCGACATGGTAGATGGCCTCAAGTCGGAAGACAGGAAGGCTGAGCTGGCGTTTAGAAAGACTCACCAGGCGGCTGCCTGGGCGGTTAAGGCGGCTACTGCTACCTCCTTCTTCACCAGAGCGTCTATTCTCTGGTTGCGACAGCTCCAAGAGCGGCTTCCCCCTGAGGACAGGAGACTCCACCAAGATGTCAACAAGTTGGTGGCCGCCGCTGAGTATTCAGCTGATGCTTCCCTTAATGCCGCTAAATTCGCCTCACGCGCCCTTTCGTCGACTGTCACGTCTCGTCGTCTCTTCTGGCTTCGCAATTGGAGGGCGGATGCGAAGACCAAGTGGAAGTTGGCTGCATCTCCCTACAAGGCCCCGGAGCTCTTTGGTGCAGCGCTGGAGCCTCTGCTGATCGAGGACAAGGATAAACGCAAGATCCTTCCTTCGTCTTACCGTCGCCCAGAGCGTAGATATACTCCGTATACCCAGAGACAGTCCTTTCGGTCCTTCCCGGCCCCCAGTGGGGCCTATCAACAACGATCCTACACTCAGGGGACTGATCGCCCCTCAGACAGACAGTCATTTCGAGATAGGGGCCGAAATCAATCTCAGGTCAGACGCCCATTTCGGGGTGCTGGCCACCGATCCTTCCGGAGGGGGAAATGACTCAAGGCCGTCGGCTCCCATTGGTGGTCGCCTCCAACTGTTCCACCACCGTTGGGAAGCCTCCACAAGCGAACAGTGGATTCTTCACACCGTTTCTCAGGGCCTTTGTCTCGAGTTCCTCTCTACCCCCCCCAGCCGCTTCGTTCGCTGCCCGGTGTCTGCGCTGGAAGCTGGACGTCTTCTCATGGAGACCGAGATTCGTCATCTCCTGTCTATCAAGGCCATCGAGCCGGTGCCGTCAGGTCAGGAAGGGACAGGCTTCTACTCAACGGTGTTTCTGGTAGCCAAGTCCTCCGGGGGCTTCAGAGGGATCCTGAACCTGAAGTACTTGAACAAGTTCATCTCTTATCGAAGGTTCAAGATGCAGTCCCTGAGGTCCATTTTGGCGTGTGTCAGGAAAGGGGATCTATTGCAGTCGGTGGACCTGAAGGAGGCGTACTTGCATGTCCCAATCCACGCCGCTCATCGCAGGTACCTGCGCTTCGAGTACAATGGTCTCCACTTTCAATATTGTGCAATGCCATTCGGTCTGTCATCGGCCCCAAGGACGTTTACCAAACTGGTGGCTGTGGTGGCGGCGCAGCTCAGGGCCCTTCCAGTGCGCGTCCTTTGTTATTTAGACGACATTCTTGTTCTGTCCAGCTCCACAGCTCAGGTGGCATCGGACATCGACTTGGTGATAGACGAGTTCCAGCAACACGGATTTTCGATCAACGAGGAGAAGAGCCATCTCTCGCCTACAACTCGCTTGCTTCATCTGGGGGCGATCATCGACTCGGACAGAGGTCAAGTTTTTCTTTCTCCGGACAGGGTTCAGAGCATTGCCCTGTTGGTGTCCCAGGTGATGTCTCAGAGGACCTCTTCTCCACTTCTACTTTCTCAGCTGCTGGGGAAGTTAGTGTCTTGCATAGCCATCGTTCCTTGGGCACGCAGACACAGTCGTCGGCTGCAGTGGTTCCTGTTACGTTATCAGAGATCGGGCCGGGGCACCTCCAGAGTGCCTGTCCTGCTTCCCCCCCAGGTTCGCAGGTCTCTTCGTTGGTGGCTCTCCCCGGCTCTCCTGCGAGGCTGCACGTTCCTGGAGCCCGATCGCCTGGTCGTGACATCAGATGCGAGTCTTCAGGGGTGGGGGGCCCATCTGCTCGACCATGTGACTCAAGGTCTGTGGTCCCAGGAGGAGAGAGTTCACAGTATCAACTGGCTGGAGCTACGAGCGGTCCGTCTGGCCCTGCGGCATTTCCAACCATTCTTGGAGGGCCGCCATGTCCTGGTTCTTACGGACAACATGACGACCAAAGCCCATGTGAACCGGGAGGGCGGTACTCGTTCGGAGTCCCTGATGGTCGAGGCGGAGAGGTTGCTGACCTGGGCGGAGCGTCACACCCTGTCGCTCAGGGCGGACCACATATCGGGACAGGCCAACGTTCGCGCCGATTGGCTCAGCAGGGAGCAACTCAACCCGGCGGAGTGGCGTCTTCATCCGCGAGTGTTTCAGGAGATTGTCCGGAAGTTCGGCATGCCGCTGGTGGATCTTTTCGCGTCGCCTCAGAATGCTCACCTTCCCAGGTTTTACTCACGCTTCCCGACCGTAGGTGCAGAGGGAAGCGACGCTCTCCGATGCCCCTGGCCTCCCGGTCTGCTCTATGCCTTTCCGCCACTGCCGTTGATCCCGAAGGTGATTCGGAAACTGTTGCAAGACCGGGCCGAAGTTCTCCTTGTCGCTCCTCGCTGGCCTCGCAGGGCCTGGTATGCGGATCTGGTGTCACTCTCCGTTTCTCCGGCATGGACAATTCCGTCGCACACGGTCTCTCTCAGCCAGGGGGTCATCGTCCACCCGGATCCTCAGTGGCTCAGATTGACCGTCTGGCATTTGAGAGGACCTTGCTGAGGAAGGATGGCCTTCCGGATGAAGTGATACGTACCATCTTGGCGTCCAGACGGCCTTCGACTGTGCGTATATACGAGGCGTCCTGGAAGACGTTTTCCCTTTGGTGTTCCCGCAACCACGTTGATCCTACTACGGCTGACGTCGTCGACATTCTTCGTTTGTTGCAGGCGGGGCTGGACAAGGGCCTGGCCCCCGCGACTTTGAGGCGTCAGGTCGCTGCTCTGGCTACTGTACTGTCCCGGGATCCAAGTCGCCCTTTGTCTCAGAATCCGAGGATCGTTGGGTTTCTTCGTGGAGCTACTGTCCTGTCTCCGCCGGTTGTTCATCGTTATCCTTCTTGGGACCTGCCCTTGGTTCTTCAGGCTCTTACTTCTGGTCCGTTCGAGCCCTTGAGCTCCATCAGCCTTAAGTTTCTTTCTTTTAAGGTCGCGTTCCTCCTTGCTGTCACTTCTGCCCGGAGGATTTCAGAGCTTGGGGCGTTGTCTATACGAAGGGATCTCTGCATATTTCACGCCGACAGGGTGGTCCTTCGGTTGGATCCTACCTTCATGCCTAAGGTGAACTCCTTATTCCATCGGTCCCAGGAGCTCATACTGCCGGATTTTTGCCCGAATCCTCGTCACCCTCTCGAGAGACGTTGGCATATGCTGGACGTCCGTAGGGCGCTCCGTTGGTACCTCAAACGTACGGCTGCCTTTCGTAAGACGGAGGCTCTCTTGGTGTCCTTCCACCCGTCTTCCATGGGCCAGAAAGTGTCTTCTTCGACGGTGGGTCGCTGGATCAAGGCCTGCATCTCTTCTGCTTATGAACGCCATTCTGGTCCGGTGCCGGGCAGGATCTTTGCCCATTCTACCCGCAGCGCTGCTACTTCGGCTGCATGGGCTACACAGGCATCAGTTTTGGATATTTGTCGAGCAGCCACGTGGTCTTCTGCAACGCCATTTATCCGTCACTACAAGATCGACGCCTTTGCCTCGTCTGAGGCTTCCTTTGGCAGGAGGGTGTTGCAACAAGTCCATTCAGTTCCGGGCTTGGGGAGCAGTCAGCCTCCCTCCCATTGAGTACGAGCTTGGGTATATCCCAGCCATGGATTGCAGGAGCAGTGCACTGGAAAATGGACGTTGGCTTACCTGAACGTCCTTTTTCTGGGCACTGCGACTGCAATCCATTCCCTCCCTTTCTGGCTGCCTGCCTTGTCTTCTTGACTTTGTTTGTTGGAGGTGTTGGTGTCTGGTTTGTTTCTCCTGTTGACTTATAGTTCCTGTTGTTCTTCGTGAAATGAACTGGAGAGGATAGCACAGAGGAGGCGGACACCAACAAGAAATTTGAATATTCATCACTCAGTTCTCAACTACGCATGTGTGGAATACCCCAGCCATGGATTGCAGTCGCAGTGCCCAGAAAAAGGACGTTCAGGTAAGCCAACGTCCATTCTCTGCTCACCGAATTGGTAACACGTGATCGTTGATGGATTTAGCATAAGTCAGCCAATATTTTCCTGTATATTTCTGAATGTTTGTTTGGTAACTTGGAAAGAACTTTGGGCCAAAATGGAAGAAAAAGACAAAATAAAAGTCTAGATATGGAAAAGAAACAAATTAAAACTGCAAGTTTTAGAACATGTTGTCTTAATCACTCATTTCTTTTTTCTATCCATTCACAATTCTTTCTCTCTTCTCTGCCTCCCCCCAAGAGAAATCAAAGATGAACACAAACAGGAAGTGATATTAAGCAAGCTTGGTCTATCTACCCCAGAGTTCATATACTATTTTAGCATCAGGCTTAAAATCAACAGACTACACTGCTCCATTAAGAGAGAGTTTCTTTTTGCAAATAATAGACAAATGAATATTGAAATAATAGGGAAGCAAAACCTATTATTTGCCAGAAATAGAAGTTGTGCACCTTTGAGATTTGTGGACAATTCTAATTGCACAATTTAGGGAGAATTTCAACATGTTCCTTGTTTTAATATTCAGCATTCTTGATTTCTGTGATTTATTTGCATTCAGTCTGGGAGCACATGGTATAAAAATGAATATAAACAAACCTCTTGTTTTTTTAAATTGTTTGTTGTCTCTAATATAAATAGTCTGAGCAAAACAGGGATTCATATTCATAATGTCGTCTTTTGCTGGAACCATTCCTTTGTTTTTTGTCAATAATAGTATCTCATTTCTTCAGAGATCATGGACTCAAGTAAGAATGCATAGGGACTCTTTGATAAAGGATAGCATATTAATTCACTTTTTGTTTATAACAAATTTGTTGTCCCTAAATTTATGTAAGAAACAAATAGAAAAAGTGTATACTTGTGTACTTTTAAAACAAGTGGAGCCAGTAAAAACCCTGCTGGATGTATGGTAGTGATTGGAGTTTGATGGATGTTCACATTATTTATGTCAAAGGACAGCACACTTGCTGCTTTTATTCTACCACTGTTATTAGAACCTAGCCGTGCTTTTTCACAATGAAGCTGGAATGTAGAGCAATTCCCAAAACGAGAACAAAATAAGCTTCAAGCCTTGGGGAATTAGAAAAGTAGTGGAAAGGAGAGTAATAGTGAGATCTGCCTGATACATCAAAGTCAACATGCAAATTCTGATTTTTACTTTGGTTCCAACTTTCGAGGGGCTCTTGCAGACATCCTCATCACAATGATCCTTCAGACCTTAAGCCAGCATGTTGGCATAAATTGTCCTGTCCCTATTGCCAATTCCTGTTCTGCAGCAGTAAACAGGCAGATAAGGAATACTATCCTTATGCACCTGTTGCTGACCAAGTTAACATGGAAATGGTTCCCCTGTTTCTTTTTCCTCCCACTTGCTAATGAGAAAACAACCAGTTATCACCCTCCCTAATATAGGGTGAGGTTGATTGGGATGCTTGAACTGCAAATTTAGCTCTCTATCAAGTTGCTAGATTAACAAGTTGCAAGCAGAGTGGGATGCCTGAGGTGAAAGAAGAGGAAGCACCACCCAGCCCTCAGGCTGATCACAAATCCTCCATACTTGTGACCTGTTAACCAGGCTGTTTCTGAACACAAGTCTGCCACTCTTCTGAAAGAATGCAAAACATGTTCAAAAACAACCTGTTTGACATGTCCCAAAGGTGCTTTTTCAACCATGACCTGGATGACTGAGAATCTCCATAGACAACATGTTTGACAAGTCTCAGGCCTGGAGGAGTGGTGTACAACAAAGCAGAAGGGAATGATAATTGTGAGCAAGCACCTTCAGCTAATACTGCAAATAAATGGCATGGCTGGCAGTTAATAACGAGTGTGGGTGGAGTCAGGTTCTGTCCTCATGTTCAGCAAAATCCATAAGTAGATGGCAAAACTGCAGAAAACATTAGGGCATCCATTGCAAGCAAAGTCAGAGTAGAATAGGCACTGATCAAGGTAATAAAAATAGTAAACTGTGCAACCACTCGAAACCCCTTGTTATCAGAAGCACTGAAAATGTGCCCATCAGTGACAAAACTAGCACAGCTGGCAGAACTTGACTTTCTTTCAGGGTTTGCATTGGCCATCTGCATAAATTGATCCCTGACTGTGACAGCAACCACATAATTGGTGAAGTGTGCCAGATTGTATCCATAGCAAAAATTGTGTCAGGAGTACAACAACAACAACAACAACAACAAACCCTTTAAAACTGGAATTGTTAAGAATAATTGAATTGCCTCTGCGCTGGCAAGGGCTGTTTCATGAGGACATGTCAGAAGAAAGCAGTTAGGAGAAAATGAGGAGGAGCCCAAAAATGACTAGAAATAAAGTGAGGCAGCTTGCTTCTATGTTTGTGAAAGGAGCCACAATTTTATCACTTGTCTGTCTTTTGGGATGATCTTCCCCTGAAGTTGCTGACAATCACGCATCCTAGTGTTTTGGTTTTTAAATTTTTCTCTTTCCACCGATATTTCTTTTGCTTTGGTATGAACCTGAAAGGTTCTAGGACTTCAAAATTCTAAAATCCTAGAAGCAGAGGTAGTAACCCAGTTGTACTTCATTGCTGAACTTCAGTTCCCAACATCCCTTCCCTTTAGCTTTGATGGCTACGAGTTGCAGCTGAGAGTGGTAGTTGAGCAAAAGCTGGCCCCAGTTTTCCACTCCTGCTGCCCTGGTTTTCAAGGCTTTCCTCGTCCTGCAAGTGAAACACTCCATGAGGCACCAATAATAATCTCTTGGTTCATTTTGTCCTTAATCAGCCCTTCTAATCGCTTCAGTACTTATGTGAAACAGGGAAAGGCAGTGCAGTGTCCCCTCCCCCCCTCCCAGTTCAAAATCTTGGGGAAATGGATTTTGAAAGTCCCATAGGGGAATACAACTGAGGAGAATATTTATGGTAGTACAATTCTACAAGTCAGTTTTTGAAATGCTACAAATATATGCCAAATATCTTTGACCAGAATCTGTACTAGAAGCTTAGTAAGTGAACACAGACCCTTAAAAACCATGCTCTGTGCATATCCTGGAATTTGGTAAAAGGAAAAATTCCAAATTTAGGAACATACATGATTTTCAGTGGAGGAAATAAGGTGTTTCTCAGATATGCTTAGTTACAATTAAGCCTATTCTTGCTTGTTTAATTTTGCTCTCTGATCAAAGTAGAAAACTTCTGCAGAAGAAGTATTGGCATTCTAAGCACCACATGGCAGTGCTCTGTGGTTTGTTGCTAATCCTGGCTATTTTCAGAAATCCAGTACTACAAGAAACTCAGGAAGGTCTTAAGTGCCCAACGGGCTTGGCTTCTGGCCAGTCTGAGGATTTCATGTTTTATTTTCAGGAGGATGAGGGCTAGAATAGTCTATGCTCTTGAATGGATTATTAATGTTGCCAGAAAACGGAATGTACTACAGGAAGTGGCATCAAATGCCTTCATTTATTCCTGTAGTCCTTATTCACCCATGCCAATCCTTTATTTCTTTTTACATAGCTCTGAAAGGACAATTATTCATAGAGAGAAAGCTGCTAATATATTTCATGTCTTCATTCCCCGACATTTCAGTTTTTATCATTTTTAGGAAGAATTACAAGCATTCTGAACTAAGGAGAGGCCTGTCATAATAACACAATATTTAAAGGTGTTCTCTGTATTTATTGCAATCATCACTGATCTTAAATCAGTAAATTAAATGACTTTCAAAACTTTGGACCATAGATATATGCATATTTAAAGTCTTGCATTCTTTCTCTAGCTAAGAAGACTAAGAGAGATTTATTTTGGGACCATTTTCCTCATATCTTGGCTGCTTGACAGGGGCAGTGAATACTCCAGTTCATTTTTCATGTAAAAATGCATGTTCAGTGACAAGCAAAACTTCATCTTGGTCAAGGGCTTACCATCCCAAATTAATAAGCGAAGAATTCACTTTTACTCTGTACTTTTGTGGAAGAAGAAATTTGATAGTAATTTAGCATTTCTAAAGTAGAACAAAGAGTACTTGATATGTAAACTTCTAATTCATTTCCCTCAGAGAATTTGGATGCCCTGTTTATTTCTTATAACTTTTACAATAACGGGTTGCTGTAGCACACTTCAAAACCTGTCCTCATTTCCTGTGCCAAAACTTTAAAACGAGAACTGCTATTCTTCATGTCATTGCTTTTTATAACAATGAGGCTATGCTTATGCTTTATGTTGAACCTGAGGCGACGTCTCGCCAATCAGTATGAAAGATAAGAGTACTGTATGCAAAAACACTCTTCTCAGTCAAAAAATGTGTGACTTTGGAGGTCTTAGTGAATATACGTTAATATGTGGGGAGGAAAGGAATTAAAAGGCAACATTCTTATGAGGCAGACCACAGTTTCTTGCAGAGGATTGTATTAATCCATCAGGAGAATGCATTGTTTATTCGCAGTTTTTAAAATTGTCATAGCTTTTAAAGTGATCTGTATGCCTCTTTCTTATTATTTTCCCTTTATGTAAAATATGCTACCTTACCAGCATTGCTACTAAATTCAAAAAGTTTACTGCTGCACTTCTGCAGCCAATAGAGCTGACTTGTTTGCCATAAAGCGAATTGTCACTGTCCCCTGGTCCTCTTTTTCTTCATTCCTTTGTTCAGTAACTGTTTCATGATTAACCAGAGCACATACAACAACTTCAGAAAGTTTTCAATGTTCTGCTATCAGTGTACTAATCGCTCAGAACTGATCTCTTTTCCTCTCCCACCCTAATAAGTTTAATAACCAGCCAATTTGATCGTGTTTCAGATAGATGTTCCACTTTAGCCAGCTACAACAAGGAAGTTAATAAAGGCAGAGTCATTTGTTAGCATTTTAAATAACTGTACTTCCCTCACACCCCATTCCCATACAGAAGCTTCTTAGAGATTTGTAGGCACAAGGCAAATGACTGATATTTGGATAATTGAAGGAAGTGTGCATCAGTTATTGCTTATCCATGATTGGAATGGACATTTGACTGTTAGTTAGCTTGAGTCTTCAAAAGAGACTTTTGATTAGCTCATATTCTTTGCAACCATTATTGATGTATTTATAAGTCAGAATTATAGACCTGTCCACAATTAATAGCATTTGAAGATCAGCCTATTACTTAAAAAGTATTAGGTTTTATTGTACTATGTCCCCAGTTTTGACATAGGCTGTGAAGCTTTGGAAAAGAGAAAAGCAGATAGGAAGTTTCAAGATGAATGCTTTCTTTTGCAGTCAGGTGCTGTCACCATTTCTGTGATCTGCCTGGCTTTGGAACTGAAGGTCCTTCACAACTACACGACTCCTTGAGAGTACAAAAATCATGCTTTTAAAAAAAAAATAATAATCATGCTTTTTAAAGCACCAGCAGTTGATCTCCATCAGGAGTATCTGATCTTCCCATTCACAATGTGTTGCTGAATTTAGAGCAAGGACCTGCAATTCCCAATAGAGGGAGATGATTGGTGGCCAAAAGGAATGAGGCAATGACACATAATGGATGGGGCTGTAACAATATTGAAATTTCTCTTTTTCCAATCTGAGGGAAAAGGATTATGATCATTGCTGATTACAGATACCGTTAGGTTGCTTCATTTTGCTGTTGTAATCAGAGCCAATAGAAGGGCTCAGGGAGCACATGCAGGCCTAGGACACAAATTGGCCAACCCAGGCATGATACAAACTCAAACTGGTTAGATATGTGGATGAGCCAGACTCTGAGTTTCTAAATTCTAAACTTCTGATACAAGAAATGAATCAGATTTTATAAATGACAAGTATTGCTCACTTACGCTTTTTATTTTAGATAGAAACAGAGATGAAAACTACCCCCTAGAGTTGGACTTGATTGGACAGGGGAAACCTTACCTTTTCATAAAATATATCAAGGCAGGTATGATTCCTTTCTGTGCCCAGTTTCTGATTAAAAGATTAATAGTAACAATTCATTTTCATTCATTGTGGGAAAATATTTCCTCATCTCACCATTTTCTGCTGATCCAACATACACAAAGTTTAGTTCTATCTATGACAGTTTACAGACTACCCTAGGGCACCTTAAAATTCAGTGTAAGCTTGGCTTGCATTTGCATGCATTAAAGGAAAAATCAGATCCCCAAGTCTTATCTACAGGGTACATATTTTAGGCCTATACCTAGAAATATGCAAAAATAAATTGTTGGCCCCCAAACGATTAAATGGTAAAGGGGTATATTCTGTAACATTTATTTGAAAGCTGAAATGTATGTAAGATAAGCACAAAATATCATTTGCAACGATTTCATGCTGGCCTTGTTTCAAGTACTTCTGCAAAAATGAGAAATCTCAGTAAGTTTGCTTCTATATATTTGAAATAATTTTGCAGCAAGGTTTTTTCTCCTGTGGTAGGTATTAAATTACCATAGAAAAGCTCTTTTGCAGACATGTCTCTTCCTGTTTGTCTCAGTGAAGCAATTCAAGAAAATCTTTAAAACTTACAAATTGTAGGATTCTAGAAATGTATGATCTGGTCCAGTTGCTGAGCCACAGCGAAACAAAAATGAGAAATGAGGTGTCACAGGTTCTGTATAAAAATTTGTCATGCCAATCCAGTGCAAGAAAATAATAAGAATGGACACCAGTCTTCTGACAGTTTCTAAAACAATAGCATCAAACCCTTTGCAGATGGTGGTTGGTCATGTAGCAACTAAACAAAGGAGAAAGTTTCTTTTCCAGGAAGTCATCTCTTTGAAAAAAATTGCTCCATGAGAGTATGCTTGTGGGAGCCTAGGTGCTAATTAGAGGCATTTCAAATCTTCAAGGAGTCAGATCTGGATCCACTTCCTTGGAATAAAAAAAGGAAATTGTGCTACTGACCAGTCCTAGAAGATGCTGGCATCAGGGTGTGTAGTCTGTTTGCATCCAGATAGAAGAAAAATGCCTGTTGAAGAAACAAAAAACATGGATAGCTTATAAGTAAAGGAGTATTCCAGTTTTCCAGTGTTGACCACCCTCTAGCTCCCACATCTCAGTATGCTGCTTCATAATAGTTGTGGGCATTGACTCCTGAATATCCTCTGGAACCTAGGCAGTATATGGAGAGTAGCAGATGCACAGAGACTGCATGCAGTTTTTCTGGCTTCCATCTCCTGTGCTTTGGCTTAATTAGCAATCTGAGAGAGCCAGCTAGGTATGCAAACAGGATTGACTTTGCTTCAAGCAAGGTAGTCTAAATGGCACGATCTCCTGGGCATTTGTTTGGAAAAACACTATATTGCAAGAAGAAAGAGTCAGGTTAGAAAGCAGGAGACTGTAAATTCTAATCCTGCTTTAGGCAGGAAAGCTAGCTGGGTGACTTTGGACCAGTCACACTCTCTCAGCCCAACTTACCTCACAAAGATGTTGTTGCAGGGAAAATAGGAGGAAGAAGAAGTAAAAGGCAAGTTTTAAAAAATCTGAAACTGACAGGTTTTCTACTGCTGGATTTGGAGATACAACATAGAAGGAGTGTGGAAACCGAGCCTAGAAATGAAATAAACATGGTGGTGTAGCTGGTAAGATGACCAAAAGCAACTCTTGGCAAAGGCTAATTGAACTAATTTGATATCTTGTTTCCAGCAAAAACTGTTATGTGCAGTTATTGTAGTTACCAGTATATGTTATGATTAATAAAAGGAGAGCCTTGATGAGAGCCAAGTTCTTCAATTAGTTTCATTGGATCTTTTCATGTTAACAGAGTTCATTGTTGTTCTTGACTCTGCTTTACATATAGCTATTTAAAAATTGAAATCACATTGTTCCCACTTCTCTCTCTGACTTTAATAATTTGCTAAACAGATGAACATGTTGCATAGAGATTAGCTTGTCATTCTATTTTCACATAATTATGCAAATTAGGGATGGATACATCAGGTATGTATTTATGGCCACCCAACTCCATAAAAACTCAGAGCAGCATAGAAGATTAAAAACAGTAAGAACAATAAATGTAATCCAGAGAAAAACATTCAAACTAACATATAAAGTATTCTCTGTCCCTGTAATCCAAATTCTTGGGAAACATCTTTAAAAACTTTTTGTTAGGATGGAAGCCATGTAAATCTTTGGGGCAACATAGTTCCAGAGGGCAGGTATTTGGAGGGGGAAAAAACTGTGTGTGTGTGAGAGAGAGAGAGAGAGAAAACCAGGATAATCTTTCATAGCTATGAGAGGGAGGCAGAAGGCTGTTCTTAAAAGTATGCAACATTATTCATCAATTGCAGTTGTTCTTATCATTAATAATGTGCAATCAGAGCAACAAAACCTAGATTCTCTGGACTGGGCTTGAGAATTCTGCCTTGTTTACTGTGCTTTATCAATGTGGAGGCAAATTACTATGCAAAATCCCAACTTGATTTATAATATTTTTTAATCCAGATTTCTGTTGGCCATAAAATACCGTAAACCATTCACTTTGCTTCTGGAGGTAGTTTCACCTTTTTTGTTCAACGTGGCATTTAAATCCATAAATATTCTTCAGAGGACATTTCTTCCTCATTTTTTTGTCCAAATAAGGAGAAAGTAACCACTGTTGGAAAGAATGCAATTAATCTTTAATGCACATATTAAGTATACAAAGAAGTGTCAAGAGCCTTTTTTCTACTTGTACTCACTGAAAAAAGTCTTTGTAAAAACAATCAGGGGGCAATAAATCCAGAGCAATTAGATGACTTTGTGTGTGTTTATGTGTATGTGAGCGAGAGAGAAAGAGAGAAAAAACTAATAACTTGCTGCTGTCTCCTGTCAAAACAGTTGGATGGATATTGTATATCTTGGAACCATTTCGCTTCATTCCCTCAGGAAGGTTTGTCCTGGTTTCCTCTTCTGAAACACCAAGTACGCATATTAATTAATTCATTAATCTGTTTGTTTTATTTAAAGTTATATGCTGCTCCAGTTGAATACTTAAACTCTTTACATAACTGTTATTGAAACATTAGAAATAAACAATCCAATAATGTTTTTTTTATCATTTACAGAAAATAATAAATGATTAAAAATAATAACAGTCTAATTAAAAGTGAGGAATCAAAAACACTCTTCCAACAGAAAGGAGCTAAATCAGTTTGTCTCCATCTGAAGGATGGAGCCTTGTTGAGATAACTGAGACAAATCAGTTCACCAGGGATTACTACTTCAGATGAGTGGGTGATCAAGAAGACTTTCCTCAGAGAGTATGCATGATGTTACTTTTTCAAAGAGGGGATCATGGACGGAGGGGCCCCCCCCCCGATCTTATTGGGTGAGCAAACTATTAGGGGAAAGTGATTCCCCAAAAATTTATTTTATTAGGCTTGGATGATTCTTCAGTCATGTCTGATTGAACAGCTTATAAATCTCCAAAATAGCTATAAGATCAAAACTAAACAAATTGGATATGCATAAGAATAAAATCAAAATAACAACTTAATAAAGAACAATATCCAGGTCTGGAGCCATGAAAGGTTTATAACCACATGGGTGCCATAAGAAGTGCTGGAAGGTAGGTTCCTTCTCCCATCTCAATCAAAGTACAGCTGGTCCTTGACTTACAACAGTTCATTTAATGTCCGTTTGAAATTACAACAGTACTGAAAAAAGTGGCTTATGACCATTTTTCACACTTACGACTTTTGTAGCATCCCTATGATCATGTGAACAAAATTCAGATGATTGGCAGTTGGTTCATTCTTATGACCGTTGCTGTGTCCCAGGGTACTGTGATCACCTTTTGCAACCTTTGGACAAGCAAAATCAATGGGGAAGCCAGATTCACTTATCAACTGTGTTACTAAATTATCAACTGCAGTGATTCATTTAACAACTGTGGCAAGAAAAGTCATAAAATGGGGCAAAACTCAGTTAACAAATGTCTCACTGAACAACAGAATTTTTGGGGTCACTTGTCGTCGTAAGTCAAGGACTACCTGTAAAAGGCTCATTGTCTTTCAAAAGAGCCACAACCCATTCCAAAGAATAGTTGCCAATATCACTTGTAATTAGAAACAATGTTGGTGCTCAAATGGTAATAATCGTGGTTATTACTTTTTTTTATGTCATAGGAATTACTTAGTGGCGATAAAAGCAGCTAAATGTAACTATTTTGCTGCTCTTATTGCGTCATCAGATAATCGCCCGGCCGCTCTCTTTAGGATGACCCGCTCCCTGCTACACCAGGAAGCGCAGGAGGACCCCTTGGAGGGTAGAGCTGAGGATTTTGTTCAGTATCTGCATGATAAAATCACTCAGATTCGGGAAGATCTGGACTCCGACTGGGTTGTCTCGGGGGGAGGGACAGGGGCAGGTCTTGAGAATGTTATCTGGACTGAGTTTGATCCTGTGACCCCTGAGGACGTAGATAGGATTCTGGGCAGGCTGAACGCGACCACTTGTTTATTGGACCTGTGTCCCTCCTGGTTAGTACTGGCTTCCCAGGAGGTGACACGCGGCTGGCTCCATAAATGCTTCGTTGGGTGAGGGTGACTTTCCCATTGCCTTGAAAGAGGCGGTGGTGAGGCCTCTCCTCAAGAAGCCTTCCCTGGAATGTTGGTAAATTATCGTCTGGTCTCCAACCTTCACTTCCTGGCGAAGGTTGTCGAGAGTGTGGTTGCAGCTTCCCCAGCACCTGGATGAAATGACGTATCTGGATCCATTCCAGTCGGGCTTCAGACCCGGGTACAGCACGGAAACGGCATTGGTCGCATTGGTTGATGATCTCTGGAGGGCTCGGGGCAGGGGGTGCTCCTCTGTCCTAGTCCTGTTAGATCTCTCAGCGGCTTTTGATACCATCGACCATGGTATCATGCTGCACCGATTGGAAGAGTTAGGGGTGGGAGGCACTGTGTTGCAGTGGTTCTCCTCCTTTCTCTCCGACCGGTCGCAGTCGGTGTTGACAAGAGGGCAGAGGTTGACTCCGAGGCCCCTCATTTGTGGGGTGCCACAAGGGTCGGTCCTCTTGCCCCTCCTGTTCAACATTTATGTGAAGCTGTTGGGCGAGATCATCCGTGGTTTTGGGGTGAGATATCATCAGTACGCTGATGACACCCAGCTGTACATATCCACCCCAGACCACCCCAACAATGCCCTTGAAGTGATGTCCCAGTGCCTGGAGGCCGTGCGGATCTGGATGGGGAGGAACAGGCTCAGACTCAATCCATCTGAGACCGAGTGGCTGTGGTTTCCGACGTCCCGATATAGTCAGCTGGTGCCATCGCTGACTATCGGGGGCGAATCATTGGCCCCCGCAGAGAGGGCGCGCAACTTGGGCGTCCTCCTGGATTCACGGCTGTCTTTAGAAGAGCATGTGACGGCCGTGACCGGGAGGATTTTTCATCAGGTTCGCCTGATTTGCCAGTTGCGTCCTTTTCTGGATCAGAACTCTTTACACATGGTCACTCATGCCCTCGTCACCTCTTGCCTGGACTATTGTAATGCTCTCTACATGGGGCTCCCCTTGAGGAGCACCCGGAGGCTCCAACTGGTGCAGAGTGCAGCCGCGCGGGTGGTGATGGAACGACGTGGCACTCCCATGTTACTCCTCTCCTGCGCGAGCTGCACTGGCTCCCAGTGGTCTTCCAGGTGCGCTTCAAGGTGTTGGTTACCACGTTTAAAGCGCTCCATGGCTTAGGACCTGGGTACTTGCGGGACCGCCTACTACCACCAATAGCCTCCCACCGACCGGTACGCTCCCATAGAGAGGGGCTCCTCCGGGTGCCGTCAGCCAAACAATGTCGACTGGCGGCCCCCAGGGGGAGAGCCTTCTCTGTGGGGGCACCCACCATCTGGAATGAGCTCCCCCCGGAGATATGGAGGATCCCGGATCTTCGCACCTTCCGCCGTGAGCTAAAAACTTTTCTGTTCCACCAGGCAGGCCTGGCCTAATTTTTTCCCCTTCTTTTGTAAAAATAATTTAAAATTTTTAAAATTTTAATATTTTAATATTTGGGATTTTAATATTTTATAATTGGGATTTTAAATAGTTGGGGCCATTGTTTAATTTGGTTTTATTTGGCTTTTAAATTTTGTATGTATGTTTTTTACTTTTGGCTGTTCATCGCCCTGAGTCCCCTCGGGGAGAAGGGCGGTATATAAATCTAAATAATAAATAAATAATAAATAAAATAGTGCTTTTTCTATGTGCTGAGAGCTTTTGGGTGCAACCTCCCAGCCTTCATTCCAGCCTGGTGAGGAGATAGATACATTATCATTCCTCTGCACAGAGAGAGATGAAATCTGGGAAGTCAAAACGGCAGGCTGATAATTCCTGATGGAGTCAATCAGGCATAAAAAGAGGTTTGAGCTAGAGCCACCTGCTGCTATTGCTGCAGACTTATGACTGTTACATTACCGCAGTTTAATGGCACATTTTAATTCCTAGGAAGAACCCTTTGAAAGATGTAACCTGTAGAGGAAAAGTTATGCCTCTGTATCGGGGTGGATTCTATTTACCTTTACTACCGGTTTGCAACGGGGCCGTGCGCGCACTCTTCTGCGCATGCATTCTGACGATGTCGGGTTTGGTGGGCAGAGCCTCCCACCAGTTTTACTACCGGTTCTATAGAATCAGTCTGAACTGGGGGCAACCCACCACTGCTCTGTATTTTGCAGGGAAAAACAGTATGGGGCAGCACATTTCCTCCCTGTATTCCTTTCCCACAATCCCATTTTATTTGGGGCAAGGTGAAAGTGTGAAGGTAGCTATGTAAATGCCCTGCTGTCAATTGATGATAGTTAATGCCTATGAAATAGACTCATATGACAAGGACATGGAATCAGGGAAGTTGTGGAGACTTTACAACTGCAAAATAGATGACTGTATAATCTAAGCACTGGCAACTATCGGGTGCTGTATAGAATAGGAATTTAAAAACCTAACATTAATCAATCATAATGCTGTTTTCTTTCTTTGGGGTAAAATACCAAATAGCAATAAATAGCGTAAAGAAGGCCTGGCCAGGAAAAAGCAGACAGGAAGAATTATCTAAACGTGAGCAGAAATGCTTGTCTGCACACACACCAAAATTACACAAATTCATGATGAACCTTTAGAAATAGGGAAGGTAAGTAGATTTCACCCCTGCCACTCATCCGAATTCATCTCTGCCAGGCACATTTTACCTTCTCTGAACAATCTGACCTTTTGCTTTTATCTTCATTCTGTTACTTAGATCTGAAGTTCTATTCTTATTTATGAAGAGTTTTGCGAGCGGGAGTAAGCTCTTGTTACAGAATGAAGTGGATAAAATGTTCACCATCAATAATTCATAGGTAGTGAGCTTTGTTTGAATTGGTGGATCAGATACGCTACCACCTAATACCATGATACTTCTGCTTCTCTATTTCATAGTAAGCCTTCACATATTTTCTGGGTTAATTTGGCTTTATTATAATATGGAGCTTTCATTTGTTGTATATCATTGCCATATTCTTCTAGTATAATTGGTTATTATATCAACTTTGAAACAGACAACAATTGAAGTTTGAATATTGATAAGCAATGTCTTTTATGAAAATTAAACACAGGTATTCCACCTGACTGACTTAGTGTGGGATCAGAAACTGGGCAGAGTTAGACCTGATTTGTGCTTGGATAGAAAAAGATCCTAGAGATCTTTATGGGGTATGAAGAAGGAAAATAGCAAAAGGAAAACTCATGGGATTTCCTGTAAAATATTAAGTTTGTGTCATGGTGATTGAACAAATAAGTGCTATTATCTTCTTAATGTGCTATTCCAGTCATCAACTGAAGTTCTTTTTTTTTTTAGTTTTTTAGTTTTTTAAAATAAAAATGTCAAATCAATGCGTGAACAGTGTGGCATCTTGGTGCCATACATTCCAATACAAACAAAACTGATCAGATTAAACATTGTTACATTCAATCAGTTTATAAAATGCCCATAGTAATACGCATCTGTATTAGGTTACAGTCTATCATTATTCAATTATTTCACCTATTTTTCATTATTACTTTCATTTTATCAAATAAAAATGTAATACATTAATATTCCCTTTATTTCTATCACTTATTCTAGCTTTTAATCATATCACCCTATATTAAAAAGCTTTTTTTTTCCTGTCTAACTTCTAATCATGTCACCTGCCTAGTGCTGAAATGTAAAATTTGTTACATGGGTGTGGCTTGGTGGGCGTGGCATGGCTTGGTGGGCGTGGCTTGGTGGGTGTGGCAGGGGAAGGATACTGTAAAATGTCCATTCCCACCCCAATCCAGGAGAAGGTTATTGCAAAATCCCCATTTCCTCCCGATCAGCTGGGACTTGGGAGGTAGAGAATAGATGGGGTGGGGCCAGTCAGAATTTTTGCTACCAGTTCTCCGAAGTACTCAAAATTTCCACTACCGGTTCTCCAGCACTGGTCAGAACCTGCTGAAACCCACCTCTGCTTTAGTTGCTATACTTTAAAAGAAAGAGGGGTAAAAGGAAAAGTGAAAACAACAATAAAGTGAAAACAACAATAAAGAAAAAAAAACCATGTACCCATCACTTTTTGTCCGCTTTGATACGTCAATTGGTATGTTTTTGTTTTTTTTACTTGCCTCCCCCATTCCTCTCTTAAATCTCCATCTATTTCTATTTCTTGGAGGTCCAATCTAAGTGTTCCTCCCACCTCTACCTCTTCCACTGCCTATTTTCTAAAATTTTTATTGAGGTACCCTGCCTCCTTTTCAAACTTATCTTCCAACTCTCTTAATATGTTTTCCCCCGATTTAATTCATCAATCAGTATTATTTTCATTATAAACTTCTCCGTGTCTTCTTCCTTCTTGATTTCTTCTTTTGGCTCCTCCCTTTCCTGGGCGTCTCGGTCTGTAGTCATCATCTCTTGTATAGTGTTTTCCATTTTTTCCATAATATCCTTAAATCCTTTATCCATAATGTCTTTTATATTTTGATAAAGTAAATCCATCTCCTGGACAATTCAGCTCATTTCTTCTTCTTCAGTATCTTATTTTATTTTTTAAGAAGGTTGATTTTTGTCCAAAAGTCCAAGAATTATTAATTTAGTCTTTACTATTAATTTAGTGTACTCCTTGAAACTACCCTTCAAGGAGTACACTAGTCCCAATTCTTTATATCTCATAAATTGACACTGAGTTCCATTCAAGTAGTCCCAGAGGTTATTAAAAAAAACCTTTTTTTTTTTTGCAAATTCAATCCTCTAATATAGTGTTCAAGTGTCTCTTTACTTAAATCACTTCCTTGTAGTTTCCTCTTTTGTCAGCAGGTGGCACTCTGCGTTTAACTTTCAGTTTACTAGTTTACAAGTCCATTGTCATTTGGGTTGTACAACAAATACAAAAGCAGAGTAAGTTTTTTATATAGATAATTCCAATGTTTAAAAATACTGTCCTAGTAGCGCTTCTTCCCAGTTTAGCAGTCTGTTTATTTCATAATTTGTTTATTCTCCGACAGCTTTCATTTCTGGTTAGGTATTTTTTTTTCAAAAATCCCAACATCCCAAAATGCTTAGGCACTGCTTTAATATTCAATTCTGGGCAAAAAGTTCTGAGTTATTTCTTGGGTTCAATTTAAGACAAAAGAAAAATCCTCTCCCCCAGTTCCACCATGGCTCACCTTCTCTCCAGCACCAGTCTTAGCTGTTGTTCTTTGGTTGTCCCAGCTTTGTAGCGGCCATCTTTAGGCTGCTGCTTCTTGCCATGGCTAAGAGGGGGAAAAAAACCTCAGGCCAGACAGGACAGTTGCGTCTCCCGCCAACCTCACAGGGTACTCCTCTTTGCTTCACCACCACTTCAGGGCAGCTTAGGTGCCCTCCAAAGCCCACAAACATGAAGAATTCAGCACAGGGAATGCAGAAATCCATTCCTTTCTGTCTATATCGCTGTGACGTCAACCGGAAGCCCCTATCAACTGAAGTTCTGTTTCAATTGTATAAGTCTGGATTTACTGAGACAAATAAATCTTTTAAACACCCTTGTCTTTTTCAACCAAGAAATGGCTGAATTAGGAAACCACCTGCATAGCCATTAATGAACTTTGGCATGGTTTTAGTGGTAGCCAGTAATATGCTGGTTGCATGCTGCTTCACAAGTACTGAAAATGGAAATAATTATATATTTTCATCACTAAATGCATCCACTTCTTTCAAGAAAACCATAATTAAGAAGGAAATTATCCAGACATTCATTTTCTTGAAAGTCATTTTCTTCTTTGATGAATGAGGTACTGTGTGTTCCACTAGAATTCCAAACTGGAAGCCATATTGGTGATTTGTTCAAAACCTGTGCAATGGCACAAATTTAACTTTTCTGTTAATTATAAATATATATCTACCTAGCACATCTGAGCCTTAATACTTATTTTTGTTGCAATATATAACAAGACAAGAGCTTACTTGGTCCTGTGACTAATTTGATGCATTCAGGAAACCCACAAGCATTTCCTCATTCTGCAAATGGGAGCCTAAGTGAAAATGGTTGTGATCACACTTCATATTGAAGCATAATGCTTTTAATTTGGTTTTGGCTCTGTGTGATGGATTAGCCAATGTGATTTTTAAACCATTGAATTAATGTGAAAATCTGACTCCATGGTTTTGTGCCTTGAGCCATGACTGAAGCAAACTTTAAATTAATGTCATGTGTGAACTGAGCTAGTGACCTGCTTAAGGCCTGCCTTCCCAAGAGAAACCATAACTCTATGTCAGAGGCAGTATCTATACTTTGCCTTCAGAAAAGTCCTAAATTCTATCCATTATTTGCAGTTCAGAGGATCAGGGAGCAGGTTTTGATAAAAATCCAGAGTCAGGAATCTATACAGCCTTCTACATTTCCTTTCAGGTTTAAAACAAGCAGCATTACACTCATTTTCTTGATTAAAATATTTATCAGTAAGCTTTTGCATAAAATTTAAATGTGCTTTAGATCACAAGACCACAACTCAGCATTGCACTGTAGGATTGTTTATAACATTTAGTGTCTAGTATGCTTCTTATGAATATGGCACTGGGGCAAACCAGGCAGGTTGTTAATCACACAGTGTGTTTTTGATTTTTCTCTCTGAGTAGTCTGGACTTTTGTTTGTTTGGAACCATATATTCAGCATGTGCGTGTGTGTAATTTTTTAACCTCCTATTGTGGGCCTTACCTTAATAATTCTTCTCCTATGCTTGCAACCTGATTGGAGAAAAGGTTCCAATTAGACAACATTTGGTACCTTTCTTCCAGTGCAAAATAACAGATGCAGGGTTTCCTAGGACAAAATAGGAATAAAGCTTTTAGTCCTAATTGGGATTGGATTCCTTTACAAGTTATTTTTAAGCAAACACTCCTGCATACCTGGATAAACTAAATGTGAAATGCCACATCCTTTTTTTAAAAAAAAATTGATTTATATGCTGCCCTTCTCCGGAGACTCAGAGTGGCTTACAATGCGTTAAGCAATAGCCTTCATACTTTTGTATATTTTATACAAAGTCAGCTTATTGCCCCCACAATCTGGGTCCTCATTTTACCTACCTTAGAAAGGATGGAAGGCTAAGTCAATCTTGGCTTTTTGATTTGAATAAAGACAGATAGCTTATTTTTAGATATGTTATTAAATTGTACACATACTTTATTATTATTGAGAAAGATAATTGTGTGTGGGACGGAAAGTTGCACATACATATGAGTCTCTTTAAAACTTCCTTATGACCCTTTCTTTCCACGTGCATATGGCAAATTCACTCCATATGTTCTCGGAGATGGTATTGATTTATTTAGCTGCATGAGCTCACTACAAAAATTACATCTTGAAGTTTTAATGAAAACCCAATTTATAAAAAAAAGAAGAAATGTTTGAATCCATAATACGTTCTGTGGGGTGCTGGTTTATTGACCATCTGGATCTGCATATAATAAGAATGATTGCATTATTATGATAGACTTTGATAATGATGACGATGACTGTTATTGCTACATTTAACATATGCAATATTTTTTTCCACTATTTTCAAGATTTGTGTCCCAAAAGACATTTTTATAGATAAAAGACAGAGATAATTATTAGGAAATAATGTGACTTTATAATGTAACTATGAATAGAGATCAGATTGGAAAGGAACAGTCTGTAACTACGTAAAAAATTATCAAAGACTCTTTGCTTATATTTAATTTTTCAGCCAATGCAGTTTCATATATTTGCTATGCTGTCCATCCAAGAAAAAAGTATCATTTTTGCTGTTTTGCTGGAGTAAATCTGGTATTAACAAAAGAAATTGGAATAATTGTTTATATTGTATCATTTTATACATATTAAAAATAACAACCTAGAATTAATTATCTTTGTAACTGGGTAATTTTTCTGATTTCTACCAAAGTATGGTTTTGCTGTGGACACTATGGTTAAGGCACCAGGCTAGAAACCAGGAGACTGTGAATTCTAGTCCCACTTTAGTCATGAAAGCCGGCTGGAAGACACTGGGCCAGTGGTCAGCAACCTGTGGCTCTGGAGCCGCATATGGCTCTTTCACCCCTCTGCTGCAGCTCCTCGTCACTCAAAATATGCATCACAACAGCCAATGTGCAACACCCGCTGGCACACAATTTATTGAGCTTTTCAACGCCCGGTAGGCAAACTATGGATAAATCCAAGAAAAGAAAAGTTTCAGAAGAAAACAGAACGTTCAGTTCAACTACATATGCTAGTTTTATGGCCACTCAGGAAACAGTCAGGCACGGGAAGGGTTTTGTGGCTCCCGGTGTTTTCTTTTCTGTGGGAAAATGGCTCACAGTTCTCAAATGGCTCTTTGAATGTTTAAGGTTGCAGACCCCTGCACTGGGCCAATTACCTTCCTTCAGCCCACAATATCAAGCTTCAGAAATAAGCTGGTTAGTCAATTCCTGTCACAACCAATGGACCAGTATTCGGTTGATTCAAAAAGCAGATTCTGCACTTGCAAGAAAAATACTGGGAAGGATTAGGATTTGGTTTTGTGAGACTCAAGCAAATCTTGGAATCACTCAGAACTGTGGATAAAGTTTGTAAACTTGATCATGAAGATTATAAGTCAAGCAGTATAATTGAAGAATGTCAACAGAATAGCCCTTTCATAAACCCCCCCCCCACCAATTTGTCACTTGTGTCTTTTCATCAGGTTTTTCAGTAAATCTAAAGAAAACACCAATAAACTAATTGCTGTTACTGTTTTACTAAAGGAAGTGCTACAATTTTTCATTTTATGTGAAGGGACTTGTTTTATTTAATGTTTTGTGTTTTTATCCAAAGAAATTCCCATAGATTCTGAGTCATGACTAAAAACATATTTTTAGGTCCCAATAGAAAAAGGATACGATAGAATCAATGGGTTAAACTGGCTCTGGGCTTCTTAAATTCTCTTCTTTTTATGTAGGTTTAACCATTTATAAATGTATACAGGATTCTAGGTGAAATCATTTTTTCAATTTGAATTGCTTTATATATAAATAACATAAATGGGCAGACAAAAAAAAGGAAGTTCTGACTTTTAATTTTCATTGTCATCATTGAAAATAAGAAAGACTTAGATGATTTATTTAATCTGTCTTTATGTCTTTGTGGATTTTGAAAAAAAAAATCAGATGATTGTTATATCCAGCATTTTTGGAAAGCAACTGAAATAGCAATTAAATCCTAGAGGGTTGACATTGAAATATTGCAAAATTTTACCCTTCTAGTTAAATACGTTGAAGGAAGGAAGAATATGAATTAAATAAATAAGCTGTGGAAGATTGCTTCTTTTTGTCATTGAGTCTTAGGGCCACCAAATCTGGTTTGAAAAAATCTGGACATCTGCTAGATGGCATAGAGATTCAAAGAAGTCCAGCCTTTTGCTGCTCCCTAGTGATGGCCAAGATAGGGAAGAGTAATTTTCATTACATTTTGTGTAATCTGCCTTTTTTTAGGCAGAGTAAATAGCTCCTTGGAGTGTAAGTGCTAGTCCATGGAGAGTAGTAGGAAAGTGCTTGAGAAAAGCTATGTATCATTAGGCTGGATTTGCATCCACTAAGCTGGGCTGCAGTTCTGAATGTATGGTGGAGAATGCTATGTTGTTAGCAGCATTGAAGAGCTGTCCTAGCAGGGACTGGAAGAGGAACATTTTGTATCATCAGACACTAACCTGTTCTGCTCTATTCTTACAGCTTTTTGGACATTAACTTCTCAAAGTTCTTTCTTCTCCTCCAGTATATTACTAGGGCCAAGTTATGGAGGGCAGCTATCTCAAGTTAGATGGGCAGAAGTCTGCTGTTTGAAGGCAGCTCCCCTCAGGCATTGAGAAGGGAATTAAAAAATATTGAGTTGGGTCAGTTTTATGCACTATGTGCACAGTACTGGATGTTTTAGGAAACAGAGTCCTGAGAATGATGAAAGTTGTGAATCTCTCAGCTTCATTCCATTTCCTGCCTAAATGTGCCATGCTTAAAAAATTAGCAAATTTTTTACACTCTCTAAAATTGCTATCATTTGGAGATACATTGTCAAGCTTCCTTCCTTCCTTCCTCCCTCCCTCCCTCCCTCCCTCCCTCCCTCCTTCCTTCCTTCCTCCCTCCCTCCCTCCCTCCCTCCCTCCCTCCCTCCCTCATGCCATTAAAACATGGGCTGTATTTTTATATTGCCTCAGAAAAAGTTTCACACATGGTTCTAGTGTAAAACAAAAATATTCAGCCTGTGGCTTTGAGAGAAAACCTCATTGCATTAATTTCCTGTTATCACCAAATGAAGCAGAGAAGACAGTGAAGCTTTAGATTTCCGGAGCTTAAATGTTCTGAAGGAGCTTGTGTAAAATACCTCTGCCTGAGGCTCTTTTTAAAAAAAAAAGTTTCCCGATTGCTACTCAATGTAGCAAACCAAATTTGAAAAGGCAGTAGCAGGGGGAATTAAAGGAACTAAAGAGGCAGTGAAATCAGTGGGTGCTGAAATTCTTTAGGGGAGATGTCTGTAGCTAAGGAGAAGTTGCCCTATTTGTCTGAAAACGCTTTAGCACTTGGCAGCGATTCTAGATTTTAAGGGGCTAGATTAACAGACATTTCCTGATTACATGCATCCACTTTGCTGGCATTGATGTCCTTGGCTTCAAGAAAAACACAGCCGACAGCAAGGAAGATCAGAGTACAGTTGAATATACTTCACCCAAAGCTGAAGATACTGGTGATAGCAGTGGTGAAATGTAAAATTTGTTACTACCGGTTCTGTGGGCGTGGCTTGGTGTGGGGTAATGTGACAGTGGGTGTGGCCAACTTTTTTTTTTTAACTTTTAAAAGCATTTTTTTACAACCTCTTTGGCTGAAGAGGTTGTAAAAAAATGCTTTTAAAAGGCTGTGACGATCCCAGCTGAGCCGTGCAATCATCAGAGGCTTTTTTTTTTACTTTTAAAAGCATTTGTAGAAAAAATGCTTTTAAACGCAAAAAAAAAAGCCTCTGATGATGTGGCGGGTCAGCTGGGCATGGGGGGGGCAGGAATTTCTGTTACTGGTTCTCCGAACCACCCACCGCATTGCTACCGGATCAGGCGATTCAGTCCGAACCGGGAGCATTTCACCCCTGGGTAATAATGGCAGCAATGTGAAGATTTGAGTACGGAAATTAAAGTATTAGGAGGATGGGTGGTGGTGAAAGTTAAACAAGCCACTTCTGCTAATGTCCCTAGCTTTAAACATGGCATATCCAATGGCTTGTTTCCACCTTCCTGAGGAGAGGTGGGGACAGAAAAGTGGATAGAAGATTGGAAAGTGCATGGGAAGGCAACCTGCTTTGATGTGCGAGACACCAGCAATGATGGCATATAAATGGAAAGGAGATTAAAGGTGGGTGGGTTGTTGCCACCAATTACCAAATGCAATATATCTAGCTGGCCCATTCAGTTTTCTAAGAACAGAACTTGGATCAAAAAACTGTTCCAATTCTGCCAAACCAAAGACCACCTAGAATGCTTCAGCAGAACTTTTGAGACACAGCGTGTCTGCTTTTACATGAAACAAAGCATGCAACTTCTCCAGTTGTATCATTTATGCCAGTAATCTTACCACTTTTTAACTTTCTCACAGCATTTATGACTTCCTTTTCATCAATTTATTTTGAATTCTAACGTTTATAGCATTTCTTTCAATTTTACCCTTTGATCTATTATTAGTATTTTCATACAGATCTTTAAAGTACACCTTCCAGAATTCTCTCTGTTCAATTTCATCCCAAATTTCCTAATTGCTTCTGTTATTATTTCCAGTCAGTCTGCTGTAGGCTCCTTGTTTAGCCTTGTTCACTCACTTCCTAAATAACTTTAATCTCCCTATTCCTAGGCTCCTAGTTCAATATAGGACCGTGATGGCGAACCTATGGCACGGGTGCCACAGGTGGCACGCGGAGCCATATCGGTGGGCACGCGAGCTCAGCTCTGGCACGCATGCGTGCGCCAGCCAGCTGATTTTTAGGCCTTCTGGGCCCACCAGAAGTCAGGAAACACACTGTTTTTGGCGTCCGGAGGATCTCTGGGGGGGTGGGGAAGGCCGTGTTTGCCCTCCCCAGGCTCCTAGAAAGGCTCTGGAGCCTGGGGAGAGCAAAACCCGGGCCTACCGAGCCCACCGTGCCATCATGTGCCAAAAGTGGGGGGAGCACGGGAGGGCAGAACACATAGAATTATGGATGTGGGCACGTGTGCGTGTGACCCCACCACGCTCCACCTGCTTTTGGCACGTGATGGCAAAAAGGTTAGCCATCACTGATATAGGAAGAGGAGGTAACACAAGATGTGTTGAAGTGAATTAATGCTTCATTGTCTACCAGTTACAGCCATTACATTTCAAAAAAGATACTGGACACTGAATAGAGTAATGGAATAATTTCCTGCCTTAATAAATTAATTAGGCTGAAATAAAATCTTTGGTGGTTTGCAAATATTTATTAACAAAATGTGCTTCCAGCAGGCATCCCAAGACCAGGGAATCCAAACTGAGTGTAAGAGTTATTCAACCATCTTTAAATTGGTAGAAAACTGTGGAATTTATTTTTTTAAATGTAATTTTTATTAAAGGTATTTTTAAAAAGAAAATAAAAACTAATACAAATAATATAAACTACCGTAATATAAAGTTAGAAAAATGCAAGTAATCAAAGAGGAAGCTAAAAGTGCAAGACAGGAAAGAAAAAAGTAAAAAAGAAAGAAAAAAGACACAAATAAGTAGCTTCTGATCTTTTTTATAAGTTATAAGTACAAGTATAAATTTACCTCCAATTTTATGGTTACAGTATAATTCTCTTCTTTCTATAATTTATCTTGTCTAACCATCAAAATCATAAGCCATGAATTTAATTTTTCTATTTCACACAAAAAAAGTCTATAGGGGGTTTCCTGACAGCAATAAACGTAACTATTGTTTTTGATCAAAGAAGGCAGTTTAGCCATCTCAGCATATACCATATACCATAATAATCCCACTTCAGTTACCAGGTAAAAAAAACCAAAATTCTACAACATTTTCCAACTATTTATCCATGAATCCTATAAGAAAAACCTCTGGCCTCAATTTCATATTAGTCTTAAAAATCCTCTGAATCAACATATATATTTTAATCCAGAATTTTCTAGCTTTTTCACACATCCACTAACCATGATAAAATATGCCTTGTGTTCATCTTCCCAATGTAAATGTGAAGTACCTTTATACATTCTTGACAATATTTTCCTATCTATACTATAACCAAATTTTTGTTATCAATGTATCATACATTCTTTTACTTGTTCTTCAATTTCAAATTTCAGTAAAAGTTCATACATTTTAGCAATTACATGTTCATTGTAATCTATTTGTATCTATTCTATCCTAGTGTGGAATTTATTGACCCAACTGCCAATTTCTGCCCTATCTTTATCTTCCCTGATCTGTTTCATTGCCAAAAGGTGATGTTTTGAAAATGTGTGTACATCACATGATACGCAAGGTGATAGGTTGAATCATCCGTCTTTCTAGCTCCTCTATACTGTTTATCCACAGTTGGTTATAAAAACATCCACCAGTCACGGCTTTGCTGAAGAAATGGTTGCCAGGCTGTGGGTCTTACCAGTTTTTTCCACCTCCTTGATGAAAAGCCAGGAGGAAAAGCAAAGGGTGCTTTGATTTACCCCCTTCACACATTTTACATTTGAAGTCAGGGGAAACAAAGTTCTCATGTGAAAGAGTTCTCTCTTCCCCCAAAGAAAGGGAAAAAGAACAAAGAAGAAAATTTGAATCACCTTCCCAAGTGATCGTCCCTCTGGAATCATGAAACGGATGACCAGAGTCTAGGGGGCTTATCTGAATCAAAGGAGCCCCGGTATAGATTAGTGATTTGCTCTAGGAGGCCCTTGGGTACCAACATGTGCTTTAAAGAATCGGGAGTGAGATGTAACAACTCTTATCTCAAATTCTTCTCAAATGGCTTCATAGACATAGGAGTGAGAGAGGAATCCTATGTTTCTTCCATTTTTCCTTCAACAGAAATAGAAGACTTGGAATTTTAACCAGAGGCAATAGATTGGGAATAAATATGTCTTTCCTGGAAATTAAAGCTTTCCTTTGAAATAAGGACTATCTTCAGCAACAGCCTTCCTAATACTGTAGGACCCAACGTCACTTATCCTTTACCACATTGGTGGTGCTTCTGGGAATGCAACAGCAGAGGGCCCACCAATGATAGATTACAGTAGAATTATTAAAAGTAATTTGTGTATCGGTTTGTGTGTCGCCACCCTATACCTAATGAATCGGTCCTCGTGCAGCATTTGTGATGTCTTAAGTCTGTCCAACTCATGAGTAATGGACAAGATGAAGGTCAACAGCATGAAGATATTTCAGGAAAAAAGATGGTGCCAGGACATGTATATGCTATGGGGAAAGAGCCTCTGCTTGGTAAAAAAAAAAAGAAATTAATCTTCAGGCTGACTCTGTGCAAATTATTAATCTGTGTTTATGTGAATGGACAGCCTGATTATTTCTGCTGACTCTTATTATTTCTTCTCAATTCATCTTGGATATTCCTGATCTTAGAGTGCATCCAGAAAGACACTAGTAACTAAAAGACATTCTTAGCTATTCTCTCCTTTAATGGTTTTGCATATGTGTAGTTAAAAGAAGTTGAAGAAACAGTGTAAAAATTATTTCGTTGTTTGAACGCCCCATGAAACTTTGGAAAGGAGGCCGAAAGACCTGATTTGGAACCTCTGTTTCCCCATTTTCTTGTCTTTGAATTTTACTGGAACTTTTTCTTTTTTTGTGCTCTGGCTTTTTCCAACCTTTATTTGTACTGTATATTTTAAGAGTAAAACATTATTTGAATGAATAATTATCTAATTTTAATGTATACATTTGAAGTGCCACAAACTAAGGGATTTTTGGCGGGGGATGTCAGTCCAAAATAAATGGTTCAGAACAGAATATGCTTTTGACATCTCTCTTTTCCAGGAATAACACACATTTTTAAGTGCTTGTCAAAGCCCTATCTGAGGCATTTGAAAATGTAAGTTATTTTGTTGTAATTTTCTAGGGTAGGGAAATGGCCAGATTCCAGGGCATTACAGGAAGTGGCCTCTCTTTCACCTGGAAACAGTGATCCTGAGAGCAACAGTTTAGTTATAAAAATAAAAATGGATATTAGCCATTTTGGAACCATTTAGACTCTGCCTAAAAATAGTGCAGGAAGCATAAAAGAACCTCTATTTCTGTACAAGTATAGTTAATCTTTATTTTGGTCAGGAAACATAAAAAGAGCCAAGTCTTTTAAAGAAAACATGTCAAATAACATCACTTCAGATGATATCCTAAATATGGATATATAATATTGTTAACAAAATATTTATTTTAAAACTACAGTCCCCAAGATAAAGTCATAATATCGTTTAAAACTAAAACTGTAGTCCCAACCCAGAATCTGAAAAATATTACCTTATATTACTGACACTAAAATATGGATACAATTAAGAAATTTTTTTATATCTGTCCTTTAGTACAATCGATGACAGGATATTAAACTGAGTGATGATAAAGCCTTTCTCAGTTTGAAAGCCTTGTATGTACAAGTATCCATTACTTATATTCTGGAATGAACTTGACATAACATTTGTAACCTTATTTATAGAATTTGGAGAACCAAAATAATTTGTCCTTATTACAGGTAGTCTTTGACTTACAACAGTTCATTTAGTGACTGTTCAAAGTTAGAACAGTGCTGAAAAAAATGACTTATGATCGTTTTTCACACTTACAACCATTGCAGCAACACCATGATCATGTGATCAAAATTCAGATGCTGGGCCACTGGTTCATATTTATGACGGTTGCAGTGTCCTGGGGTCATGTGATCAGCTTTTGCAATCTTCTGACAAGCAAAATCAATGGGGAATCCAGTTAGTAACCATGTTATTAACTTGATTCCCCATTGATCTTGCTTGTCAGAATACTGCAGCCTTCATAAATATGAACCAGTTGCCAAGTAACAACCATGTTACTAACTTAACAAATTCAATGATTCACTTAACAACTGTGGCAAGAAAAGTTGCAAAATGGGACAAACTCACTTAACAAATATTTCACTTAGCAATATAAATTTTGGGCTCAATTGTGGTTGTAACTTGAGGACTACCTGTATTAGATTTCTTAAGTAAGAGGTTGAATGTGTCTATATTTCTAGGACTGTACCATCAGCTGCATTAAGGAGTCTTTTTTTCTATGAAAGGAGGATGTGCAAGACAGCTCAGTTGTTTCTATGTATGCAACGGTTTGAATCTTTGTTGATTGTAGAGAGGAATAACATTTACCTCTCTCTTTCTACCACTACCCCACTCCTGTTTTTATCTCTTTAGCCACCGCTGGTCCAAGCAATTTTCAACGGCGATCCTGATGAGATACGTATATTAATCTACAAAACTGAAGATGTTAATGCTTTGGTAAGCAACTTTATACATTTCTTTTCTAAGTCTAAGTGGTATTTCATCGATAGGAAGAAAATGTCTGGTGGAGGTGAGATAAGATTCATAGCAAAGCTAATAATTTTTCAGAATAATTTTCTCTGCCTCCTACCTTTAAAGTACAATTGTGATTTGGTAAATTATAACAAATAATCCTCCTTTTTTGTTAATTTAGTACATGCTAGCTCATGCAGGTGTTCCTATAATGACCCGTGTGACTTTGTGCTTGGAAATAGAACCAAGCATTATTGCTCCCATCCTCTAAATTGTGCCTACAACTTCAGAATTATGATCACACAGGACTGTCCTCATATGAATATGATGGAAATAGAAATGTCCCATTGGACCATAAGTGTTGTTACATTCAAATTAAATTAAGTTGTATATCAGAAACGTTTCTGCCTGATAGCTTTCAGGGTATTCAATCTGATGCTTTAACTGCTTGCTGTAGAATAACATATAAGTGGTAAGATGGGGGGATAGATAGATAGATAGATAGATAGATAGATAGATAGATAGATAGATAGATTTTTCCCTGAAGGTTTCTAATGCTCTTATTTTTAGCAGATTTAGCTTGCAAGGCCACATGGGATCTTCAGTTTCTCTTTATGCAGAATTTGTGGTACCAATGCAACGATACATAGAATGGATCCTTTTTTTCCCTTTGGGTTGTTTTAGGGACTAGAGATCGGCAGGTGATACAATGAAGAGGATTATAATCAACAATTTACTAGGGATTCCTCTGTTAGTTAATTTCACAACCAGTACTTAAGAACAAGTCAACCTGGAAGGCTCTTGAAGTGAAGATGCAGAGCTTTCTCCCTATAGTTATGGAAGTTCAATTGGGCAGAACAGACAAAATCAAGATGCCCCCCTGGGTTATCTTCTTACATTCTTCATGAAAGTGCTATTTTTTGCTGCTTAGTATGTTGTTAATCCACTGCAATAACCCAGTATTACAGTAAGGTGGTTAGTCATCAGTTAGACAGTAAATACTGATACTTCAAAGATATTAGATGCTGCCTGGAGCAATATGGTGCGTGTGTTTGTTATTAAGACTTCAGAATTATTAAGGCATTTCTTTATAAGACTATGAAGATGTGTAAATGATAAGATTATACTGTAAGGAAAATATTGCAGAGGGCAGGCAGGGTAGGATTTAACAAAAATCCAAAGGCTTTGTGACACATTAAAAGTATCAGATCTTTAAAGACGTTTGTGAGTCACTTTGTATGTAAGATAAACACAGCTTCTATTAACAGTATAGATCTAAACTACATGGATTAATTGCCATGAAGTCAGATCCAGGAGGATCTGTCCTCAACCCTGGTCCTTCAAGTCTTCAAATAGCACACCCATTACCACATTTTCCCTCTCTTTTTAGTAGCCTCTCTTTCATCCTTATCAACTTTAAGTCTATTTCACTATTCTTTTGGCTCCCTGTTAAGAGGTTTGGGATTTCAAAGTAATTCCTGATGTTCTCCTTGAAAGTAAGAGGGGGCATGCTCAATATTACATCATGGAATGTGGTTGACTTTTCTTCTGCTGCCTTAGTTTAACTTGGAATTTTCACCTGAGCAATTTGTGATCTATTCCACAATCAGTCCCTGGCCATATGCTTGCTCTTATAAATGAGTATTTTCTACTTCCTTATCCCATTAATAGAGTCAATTTGATCTCTGTGTACTCTGTCTGGTAATGTCCATTTACATATAAAGATGTTCTGCATGGAAAAATCAATAGTTACATGTCCTGAAGGCTTCAATGTAGCTTTGTCATAATTACCATTAGTATTTTGAGAAATCCTCAGTTCTTCCTCAGAAGCATGCTGAGTACCATCTGTTATCTGTTATCCATCATGAAGGGGCCATCATCAGGCACTATATCACCAATCATTTTTATATTTTACATTCACATGGTCTTCTTGTAAAATATTGGTAAAATAGGAACTGTTTACCATTGTCTTCTCTACTACAATATGAAATGATGCCTTGATCTTTGTCATTAAAATGATTTTCTGCCTCCAGCATCTTTCCATTTAGCTGCTGACTAATATAAGCACCTGCTTGCTTTAGATGGGTAGTTTGGATGACTGTCACTTCTTGGATGACCCCGCTGTATATTCTTGGCATGTGCTTCTCTGCACCCCCTCATAATGAGGCTACATAACAGTTCTTGGGGAGGAGGGGGTTGATTTCAACTGAAAGTGATAGAGTTGTCTTTCTTGAAAAGATGTAGTTGGATGGTTCTCTTTTAAGTTTCTTTATTTAAGAAAGAGCAAATAAGAAAAGTAATTGCTTGTCACTTAGATTAGCTTGCATTTAAACATCTAGGTTGCTCTCCAGTCCTGATTTGGAATAAAGCAAATGAGCCCTGATGAGTTTGTGCATGTTTTCTCTCACTTTAGATATTTGTAAAGCAGGGCGAAGAGAAAGATTCAGGGTTTGGTTTGGCAATGCATTTTTAATGACAATAGAACTCTTATTACATAGGTCTTCTGCAGATAATGAAAATAAAACAATTAAATGCAATAGAATTTTGCTACATAGCATATAATAAAACAGAATTTAAAAACATGGATGGATGAATAGATAAAACTGTCATCCCATATTTAAAGTATATTTTATTCTTTGCATGAAAATATACTAAATATACTTTTCAAACTTTAAATAATAGGACATTTGGATATAAGCTAAAGCTCTCACAGCATGAGAACATTTAGGTCTTGTGTGTTTCCTATGAACTCTCTTTTGTTAGGTCAGGTAGAACAATAGCATATTTACAATGGTTGAATTTCTTATCATTCTTATTAGTAAGAACTAGGAGTAGGAGCTTAGAACAAACTCTACTAGCTACTTAACAAGCCAGTGATTCTGATTTATTTTATAACCTAAGTTTATTTTAAAGCACAAAATAGTTCACAATAAGGAAAGAAGTGAGTCAAGGTTGTGTAGTTATCATATTTATTTAATTTATTTGTAGAATATATCTTTAAAAATCTGGGCTGGGAGAAAGAGAATTTAAATTAAAATGATTAAGAGGCTAAAACATATGAAGAACGGTTGCTTGAACTGGGTTTGAAAAGAAGGACTAGGGGTGACATAATAGCAGTGGTTCCAACATCTCAGGAGCTGCCACAAAGAAGAGGGAGTCAAGCTATTTTCCAAAGCACCAGAGGGCAGGACAAGAAGCAATGGATGGAAACTAATCAAGGGGAGAAGCAACTTAGAACTAAGGAGAAATGTTCTGACAGAACAATTAATCAGTGGAACAACTTTCTTCCAGAGGTTGTGAATGCTCCAATACTGGAAGTTTTTCAGAAGAGATTGGATAACCATTTGTCTGAAGTGGTGTAGGGCAGGGGTTTCAAACTCAAGGCCCAGGGGCCGGATTTGGCCCGCGGATACTTAGATCCGACCCTCAGGGCCGCTCTGGAAACAGCGAAGAACCGGCCTGTGGTGCTTCTGCCAGTGTGTGGCCCTCCTGAGCTTCATTTTTACTGGCAGAGGGTTGCAGGAGGCTGTGGCAACCGAAAATGGAGCTCAGGAGCCTGTTTTCGCTGGCAGAGCACTTGAGTCGTCACAGGCGCCCCTGACACGAGTGATGTTGAGCTGGCCATGCCCACCCTGGCCCCCCACACAACCCTGATGCGGCCCTCAATGAAATCAAGTTTGTCACCCCTGGTGTAGGGTTTCCTGCATAAGCAGGGGATGGCACTAGAAGACCTCCAATGTCCCTTCTAACTCTGTTATTCTATTTCTAAGTGTGAGTAGATGATCACATTCTGTACGCATGTGTAGGAGACTTCTATTTGAGCGATCCTGGCCATTATGTGTAATTTATTTTAGGGCTTTCTAATTGTCTCTTTCTTACTGCGTAGTCAATGCTGTTTGCTGTTTCAACCTATGTGAAAAAAAATCTTACTTTTTACTGATGAAGGACTGGTGTTGGGTTGTAATTCTCAAAACCAGTAAGGTGTGATTTTGGGCTTCCTGCAATGATAATGATCTTTGCTGCATAATGTCGTAAAAAGAATAGATACAGCATTTGTTTCCTTTCCTAATGTGAATTTGTGTAGAAATACAGTGTGATTATATGTAGAGTGATTCATTATGAATTTACTTGGTTTAGCTTGTTCTTGCTGATTCAAATATGTCGATCGCTCTATTTTTTTCTCAAAAATTTCTCTCTGTAAGTCTTACCTTATGGTCCTGGTTATAAACCCAGGGTTCATGCATTTGGTTTCATAGGCTAAATATCCACAGGGAATAAGGGGACTTAGAATTCCTCATACTGAATTTATACAGCTCAAATATATGGGCTTAATAGTTTAGAGACCTGGCTGGTTCCCATTATTGTATATCTAAATTTCACTGAAAGTCAATATTTCATGGCTGTAATTAATATTAAGTTTATTTTATATTGACAGGTCATTTTTCACATTTATTCTTTGCACAGTCTGAAATCCATTGTATCTTATGAGGATTTATTTGGTTATCCTGAGCCTCAGGGAATATGAAGCTGCCATAAATTGGCAGTTAGTGTAAGGGTTTATAGGATTTTTTTCAATATTTTAAGATGGATGGACCAATTTTGAGATTGAGCCGCTTTGTGTCCTGAATTTAGAGCAGGTGGGTTTCATATTTTGGAGCTATGATCCAGCCCTAAATTTATTTTGGCTGTATTCTCTTCTACTGATATTTGGCTATAGTGTTATATTAACAACAGTGTCAAAGTATTTTCATGACTCTTGTGCTCGTATGTAGATGTATTTCCCTAATTGGTAAACACTAGCGATAGACTTTTTGATCCTGCTTGAACTACCACTTCAGAAATGCAGTCAATATGTGTGTGTTTTGTTTTTCCTGCTTTTGAGAAGTGCATGCAGTTTTCTGGCAGTGTTGGAAAATTGATTATTTTCACATCATTACAGAATAATTGAAAATCCATATAAAGAATAGTTTTTCACAATTTAGGGCCCACTGGCTGGACACTATTAAAGGTGACACTGGGATGACCATGGTGAATCTGAAGGAGGCGGTGTGAGAAAGAGGGGCATGGAGAGTGTTGATCCACATAGTGGTCAAAGGTCGGACACGACTAAATGGCTGATGATGACCATTTAAAACTCTCCACTTTAGTTGGATTCTAATTCCCATAATTCCGTATTGATCAATATTCTAGTCCAACATATTTGGATTTAACTAGATAAAGGAAGATATGTTTAAATGATTGAATAATACCCATATGCAGTTGTTGTCCTTCATTCATTGTTCTTACGATTTTCTCAGCAAAAGTTATCTTCCTCATGTATCAGTTTGCTTTTTTTTTTTAAGCACAAACTTATACAACAATGCAAAATACTTTTACTGAAGGTTGAAATAAGTGTAGCTATTGTTTTGGGCCATCCTTTTTTTAGTTTGTTTAAGACCTGTTTAAAACATACCATGCTTTTTTTAATAAGGTGAGCTGTCCTTCCTCTGCAATCAACTTTCTTTCAATTATTCGTGTAAACTAGAATCTTTCAAAATATTTATAAAGGAAAAGAAATGTCTTCAATATATGAGCCCTGATATTTCTTTTTTCTGTCCTTTTGATATACAACTTGATAACTTCTACATATTGCAAATTGGTCTCCAGTTGCCACTCACTCTTGAATATCTGGCCTATTTTAACTGATAGTAAAAAAGACAAGTAGGATTAGGCCTACCGGTAATTAATAGAAGGATTAATAAAGGATTAATAAAAGATTATCCGGAAATGCCAGCTCTGTAGGCTAGATTGGGGAGATATGAGAAGAAAGGCAATATAAAACATTTCTATACTGTTGGCAAGAAAATACAAAGCCATGTGCATATCATCATCAAGAGTCAAGTGCAACTTGTGAGAATATTTGATTGATGTGTTTTTAATTTTATTTGAGCTTAATGCTATATCTAGGATGTCCAGATATAGGAATACAGTATTCCCAAAATAGGAATACTGTATAGGAATACAGTATTCCTAAAATACGATCTACGGTAAAAGTGCCGCAACTTGAATGAAACTCAGAATATCTGTTTCTAGCTAATGGCTACCTTTGTAGTTTCTGCTTTGAGCGCTGTGATTCAAGAAAGCCCCAGATGGTAGATTTAAGGATAGTACTAACTTATTGAAGTATAGATGTTCTGCAGTGATGTAGTGTAACATATTTCCAGATAATTTCAGAAGTTTAGACTTATTTTTTTAAACCATATAAGTGAGATACTTTAATAATGACAGGAAAAATGGAGTTTGTCTGTATTCGGGCTTAGGAGCCACTGACAAATTTTGGATTTACTTGTTTACTAGTATCTTCTGACACTGTTTTCTTCTAGTGCTTTCCAAACACACACAAAAACAAAACATGGTGCTAAAAGGTGAGTTAGGACCCTGTAGGGGTAGGATTCTATTGTGTAATGTATTGGAGATAGTCAGATGTATAGTTTTCTTGTTTTTCTTGCTTTTGATTTTACAGTATTCTGGAACCAGGGGTGAAATGTAAAATTTGTTACTACCGGTTCTGTGGGTGTGGCTTAGGGAGGGTAATGTGATGGGTGGGCGTGGCCAACTTTTTTTTAAAAAACTTTTCAAAGCATTTTTTCTAATGCTTTGAAAAGCGTCTGCCGATCAGGCAACTCAGCTGGGATCGTTAGAGACTTTTCAAAGCATTTTTTTACCACCTCTTCGGCCAAGAGGTTGCAGAAAAAAAATGCTTTGAAAAGCCTCTGACAATCCCAGCTGAGCAGCGCAATCATCAAAGGCTTTTTTTTTTAACTTTTAAAAGCATTTTTTCGTCGGAAGACGTAGAAAAAATGCTTTTAAAAGTAAAAAAAAAAGCCTCTGATGATCGTGCGGCTCAGCTGGGCATGGTGGGGGGGGGCAGTGATTTTTGCTACCGGTTCTCCGAACCACCCACCATCATCACTACTGGATCAGGCGATCCGATCCGAACTGGGAGCATTTCACCCCTGCCTGGAACCATCCAGAATTGTGCTTTATAAGATAGGCATTTGCATAAATCTTTTAAATAAATGAATAAATAGTAGCATAAATTAGTAAAAAAAACAGTAGGGAGTGGCTCCTTTCCCCTTACCTTTACCTTCAGAGCAACTGTACTGATTGGACACAAAGCAGAAGGCAAACAGGTAGACAATAGCATTCTGGAGAGATTCAGGTTGGGGCATTGAGGACATTCAAGTAGTCCTCAACTTACAACAGTTCATTTAATGACCATTCAGAGTTACAAGAGCACTGAAAAAAGTGACGACCATTTTTCACACTTACGACTGCTGCAACATCCCCATGGCCACATGATCAAAATTCAGATGCTTGGTAACTGGTTCCATATTTATGACGGTTGCACTGTGCTAGAGCCTTGTGATCCCCTTTTGCGACCTTCTGACAAGCAAACTCAATGGGAAAGCCAGGTTTACTTAACAACTGCAGTAAGAAAGTTCGTAAAATGGGACAAAACTTAAATGTCTCACTTAACAACATACATTTTGGGCTCAATTGTGGTCGTAAGTCAAGGACTAACTGTATTGCCAAATAGGTAGCAAAACCTGCAGACAGCACTCATTTAGAAATTCCAATGCATATAAATATGGTAAAACTACTGTAAATAATGGAGTGCTGGTTACTCACCATAGAAATACACACGAATTATTAGTAGTATTAGGACTGTAGGGAGAGGCAGTTTTAGGATCAAAGACAGGAAAACTAGACAGACCTCATATCAGTTCATAGGCCACAACGCACACATAGAGACACCAGTTTCATTTGGATCCTAATGTACATAACAAGCTCATGTTATGGGGGAGCTGCCTAATTCACTATGTGCGTGTTATTTGCAGAGTATAAGGCAGGTGCTTTCTTATTTTAAAAAGATAGTATTTACAACACAGTCCAATTTCTCAGAGAGAATTCTTAATTCAAGCTACCATTCTCAGCAACATGATATAGATATAACTTAAACACAGTGTTGTTTCCAAATTTGACCTCCATGCACAAAATGATTTGTAGCATTTTGCAAACTAATAATAATAAAAAACAATAGTCCTAAATTCTCTCCCCTGAGAATTGAAACCAGACCTAGTTACAAATAGTTCAAGTGGAATAAAGAGTTGAAATCAAAAGCATCATAGTGGGAAAAAACTGTGGGAGCTGTGTAAACTCCTACCTTAGATCTTCATCTCAGGTTCACTAAACAAACAAGGTGCTCTATAGGCGAGCTTGAGTCCCACCAAACATTTATTGTGCCATCCAAATAGATGCTACCTGCAAGAGAAGGAAAGGGCCATAAACTAAATTCTACCTGTTGTGGAACTGTGTTGTTACATCATTTTGGAAAAATGGAATAATAAGAATAAGGAGTCTGGTTTTTTTAACACTTTTGATATGCAAGAAAGAACAAGAACAAAATAAAAACATGGATGGTACACAATGCATAGATATTCTCTTTTAAACTTTCAAGTAGCAGTTCGTAAATTTAAATATTATTCCATTGGCTGTTTTTTGTCACATAATTTGCAAATGTGTTGTTTCTATAAGAAAAATTAACATTCTCTTCAAACAATAAGTGCATTTTTGTATTTAATAATCTTAAACTTTGATGAGATACCAGCCATCATTAACTAATTAAAATCCAGATGGCAACTTAAATTCAACTCAGCCCCCGAAGTATAAACTACATGTCTTTGATCTTTATGCTTAAAGTCTTAAGCAGATAAAACGATATCAGGAACACACTATATACCTGCAGTAATTACAACTGTGTTGTCTCATTTGCAGATTAATCTTCCTCCAAATCCACTGTTTTAGATCAAAAGGTAAAGTCCCGACAGTATAACAACATATCGGAGGCCCAAGGAAGGAAACTCTGAATTTGATTTCAATTAATGAACCAAGGGGAAGGAAGGTGGGAAGTCATTGACTTTCTAAAGATTGGCTGCATAGACCCAACTTCTTCACTCCTGTCCCACTAGCAATGCCATATCACTTTGCATAATCCATCGCTTATAAAATAATAAGGCAATTTCTGAAGGTCTTTCTTGGTCCTCAAGTCAGTACTGAAGGGGTAACAAATATCAGTACCACACATAGGGAAGCTGTCATTATGATGCTGATTATTTGGTACAACTGCTAACGGAGCTAAAGGCAGCTGGAGCAAGAAAAAGTGTGACACAGAAGTCTCCACCTGTCATTCTGTATTCTGCATTGATTTTCAAGAGTAAATAAGCCCTAACCATTCTTTTACCACTGACTTAAGCCTACAGAAAGAGTCAGTTTAGTGTATCGATTAAGGCATCAAGCTAAACTTTTGAGTGGGTGACTTCAGGCCACTCTCAGCCTGGAAATCATTTCTAAAAAACCTTACCAAGAAAACTTCAGGGGCTAAACCAAATAGTTGCCAGGAGTCAACACTGTCTCAAAGTGTTTAAAGAGACTCAAAGGAGTCTCTTTTTTTAAAAAAATGGTCTACACAACTTCAAAATTACAGTCTTAACCTTCTAGTTCACATGGCACAAGATCTGCAATGACCTTTTAAAACCATTTTTTCTTTTTTTTTAGGACACGGAGAAGCGCACCCCGCTTCATGTTGCTGCTTTCTTGGGAGATGCAGAAATTATTGAGCTCCTTATCTTGTCCGGTATGTTTCTTTTGTGTTTGATAATTATGAATGCAAAATGATTGACATTCTCATAAATGCTACAGAGTGAAATGCCTCATTTGGTAATGCAAACTAAGAGGTTTAATACAGAATATGTAATACCGGTACATCAGTTGCTACATCTGCCTCTCCTAGCTTGTACCCTCCATATATATTGAATTTCAACTTCCATGCCAGCTGGGATTTACTGGAGTTGAATATGTGAGGGCCACCAGGATAGGAAAGCCTGCAATATATGTCTGGGTTTGTAACTGCACAATGTTACTTTTTTTTGTTGAAAGCATTCTAAATACTACTTTTTCCAGTGTTCAGTCTGTAGCAACTTGGCACTGTCAAATGTTAAGCTTCTCTAAAATACTGCTTTGGCTCACAAAATGGTTTTTGTAGCTGATTACATGTTAATGCCAGAGTGTTAGCCACATAACTTTAAAAAATGAACAGTAATGCCATTTTTTTTTATAACCAAACATAAAGATTGGTATAGTGTTATGAAGGACTCAGTGGAAAGCTTATTTTATTTAATCACTTTGAAAAGTTGGTTATATTCTTTGTTACTGGAATGCCTTGAAAAACTGTGGTTCTGAAAGCAGCTTTTTGCAATAATGTGTACTCTGGAGTTTGGACTTCTGATTACACTACTCTGAGCTATTGTGGCTCCCTTAGGCAGAGTTTATGGACAGTGGTGGGATTCAAGTAATTTAACAACCGGTTCTCCACCCTAATGATTTCTTCCAACAACCAGTTTGCCAAACTGCTCAGAAAATTAACAACCGGTTCTCCCGAAGTGGTGCGAACTGGCTGAATCCCACCACTGTTTATGGAGTTGTTGCCAGTGCATCTAGTGGGCACAAGGTTGCAATCACCTGGTACAAGACTAGGCTTTGAGACAATTCTTGTCCTATTCTAGTAATATGTGCCAGCCAAATATTTCTGATGGCATTTAACTCTTAATAAATGGCTATCTCCATCCAAATATCACTAATTCTAAATCCTTTCTAGAAGTCCAGAATTTCATAACTACCTATGTCTAAAAAATAAGGAACGTTCCATTATCATGTAAAAAGAAGACAACCATTTGTTTCCAATATACAAGTCTGAGTGCTTCTGGTTTGTAATCAAAACAGGCTTGTAATCAAAACAAGTCAGAAATAGGAAAGACAAGGTTTTTAACAATACAAGAAAATGTTTGTTTAAAGTATGCGATAGATCTAAATGGGCATTTTAATTTGGACAACTGCCCTGAAAGGTAACTAAAGGTAACTGTAGAGCTCCTGGAATAAAGACTGGCAGTGGTAGTGGTGGGGAGACTGAGAAGAGAAACATTGAAAGGAGTGCACCGAACAGCTTTTTTTTTTGTTGGAGCATTTTTTTAAAATTAGTACCACATGGGGCTTCCCTTGAAGATCACTCAAAAGCTTCATCTGATCCAAATGCAATATCATTGGCATTTCTCGGGTTCTCATGTAACACTTCTGCTTCACAAGTTGTGTTGATAGCAAGTTTATTTCCAACCAGGTGTGATTCAAGGTTCTGGTAATCTATGAAGCCCTACATGGGCTGGGTTACTTTGCCTTCCATGGTATCTTCCCAGTTGATTTGATGTGGCATATTTGGCATGCTCTGGGTACTTTTGTTTAAATCATGCCATCTGACATGGCACCTACCATCTGGAACTAAGTTCCCCCAAGAACTGGATGGCCCCCATCCTTCAAGACTCGGCTTTTTGCTCATGCTTTTCTGGAACCCCTATTAGACTGTGCAGATTTGATTTTGCTCCTGTCTAATCTGCTGCCTTTTATTCCTTGTTTTTGCTTATTATTACATTGTTTTATTCCTTTTAATGTTATCTTTTTGTGAACCTCTCAGAGTTATTGGGCATTGGATAGTATGCACCATGGTGGCGCAGTGATTAGAATGCAGTACTGCAGGCTACTTCTGCTGACTGCCGGCTGTCTGCAATTTGGCAGTTCAAATCTCACCAGGCTCATGGTTGACTCAGCCTTCCGCCCTTCTGAGATGGGTAAAATGAGGACCCAAATTGTTGGGGACAATATGCTGACTCTGTAAACCGCTTAGAGAGGGCTGTAAACTAAGTTAAACCAGCTACAGGTACCTAAACACACTTGTAAGTGGATCATAAGCTTCCTAACAAACAGGAAGCAGCAGGTGAAGCTAAGCAGAATCACATCAGATACCTGTACAATTAGCACAGCCCCCCCCCAAGGCTGTGTGCTCTCCCCACTTCTCTTCTCTGTATACAGTGACTGCATCTCTAAATATCCATCTGTTAAACTATTGAAGTTCGCAGATGACACAACAGTGATCGGTCTCATTCGAGACAATGATGAATCCACATACAGACGGGAGGTTGAACAACTAGCCTCGTGATGCGACTGGAACAATCTGGAACTGAACACACTTAAAATCGTAGAAATGGTTGTAGAGTTTAGGAGAAACCCTTCCGTACTTCCACCTCTCACAATACTAGACAACACAGTATCAACAGTAGAGACCTTCAAATTTCTAGGTTCTACCACATCGCAAGATCTAAAATGGACACCTAACATCAAAAACATCATAAAAAAGCACAACAAAGAATGTTCTTTCTGCGCCAACTCAGAAAGGTCAAACTGCCCAAGGAGCTGCTGATACAGTTCTACAGAGGAATTATTGAGTCTGTCATCTGCACCTCTATAACTGTCTGGTTTGGCTCTGCAACCCAACAAGACAGACACAGACTTCAGAGGATAATTAGAACTGCAGAAAAAACAATTGCTACCAACCTGCCTTCCATTGAGGACCTTATACTGCATGAGTCAAAAAGAGGACTGTGAAAATATTTACCGACCCGTCGGATCCTGGACATCAACTGTTTCAACTCCTACCCTCAAAACGACACTATAGAGCACTGCACACCAGAACAACTAGAACAGTTTTTTCCCAAACTTATCACTCTGCTAAACAAATAATTCCCTCAACACTGTCAAACTATTTACTAAGTCCGCACTACTATTAATCTTCTCATCATTCCCACCACCCATCTCCTTCCACTTATTACTTTATGACTGTAACTTTGTTGCTTGGATTCTTATGATTTATATTGATATTGTTTCCTGATTGTTTATTTGTACCCTATGACTATCATTAAGTGTTGTACCTTATGATTCTTGATGAACGTATTTTTTCTTATATGTACACTGAGAGCATATGTACCAAAACAAATTCCTTGTCTGTCCAATCGCACTTGGCCAATAAAAAATTCTATTTTGCTCCTCAACCTTGGGAAAGGTTTCCCAACCAAATTGGGAAAGTCAGATATTGCTGAGATTAACCATGATCCATACAGACATCTGAGAAAACAAAACACAGGTTGCTCATCCTTGCTTTATGTAGATGTAGCATCTTTCCAACTTCTTACTACTATATAGCACGGTATCACATGAGAAATCTTGGCTGGAATTTTAACATTTTGATGCATTTATTCAATTCTTGCAGATTCCAAATATGAAAGCATTTGTACCATGGCTGATTGTAGAGACAGGTAGTTTGTGCAATGTCAGATTAATTATAGTTCTTCCAGATTTATTAAATATTTTTATTAGCTATCAAAACTCAAATCTTATGTTTTTAAGACCAAAAAAATCTTTTTGGGTATTTTAGAATGAAACTGGGCTTGTCGGCCGGTTCAGCGCTCTGTGTTTTTTTTAAAGTTTGAATAAATAAAAGGTTTTTTTATTCTACAATTAAAATAGTTATATTAAAAACTTAATAACATTCTATCAGTTTTATAAAAATGTATGGTTGTTACTTTTTCACTAATGAGCCTAGCTGCTTAATGTTATTCAAACAAGATAAAATAATGGGAGAAAACAAATAAAATTAAGCAAAGGAATAGAAAATCTATATAATTGGGGGAGTACCAAGTTTTTTTGTTAAAATTATTTCTTTCCTATTATAAATAATTGATATGTGGCCAGGAGTTATTCTTCTTCAAATAATAGCAGATACTCAAAAGAGAAAACCAAAAGCTAATTCTGAATGTGAAAACTCACACATCTACTTAATAATACTTTATTGATTAACTATTAGGCAGCTCTTACAGTGAATGTATTTGTATTAGCAGAGTGCCAAAGATAGAAGACATAACACATATATTACAGTATTTGAATGTCAATTATATAAGAAAGAGATATCTGTTATCTGGACTGCATATTAGACAAATGACCTATTGGGATCATTATATTAAAACAGCATATTTCATATGCGATCAGAATGCAAAACTTACATATAACTTGGCTCTTTATTTGTCCAAAACAGTACAGTTGAGAACTGCATATGTGGATCTGATTGGGGTAAATTGTGACACGGAAATATGATTTGCATTTTCTTATTGCTTTTATTCCATTGTTAATGTAGGATCTTATTACTGTGTGTTTTATGTTTTGTATTCTGATATGGCTTAATGGCTAATCAATATAGTATTACATTATTTCTGAGAAAAGATAAAAGATAAGCTTAGGAAAAATATAGAGTACAAAGTTAAGAAAAAGAAACGTTTTAATAGTTGATGCTAAGAAGAAAAGAAAAAGAAAAAGCACAGTAGACAAGAGAAGAAAAAGAAAAATATCTAAAGAAGCAACTTCTGATCTTCTTTGCAGAAGTTACAAAAACATACTTATTGTCACTCTCTCCTGTGAATGTTATATCACTGTCTACTCTAGGCTATTTCTTAAACTGAGGATTTCTGTCAGAAAAGTACAAAACTCAGGTCTAATGAGTCTGATTAGTGAAGCATAAAATAAGACGGTTGAACGTTTTCCCATGACTGGATTCCCATTGTTGCCTTCAAGTTACTTTGAAGAGGGGCCATAGTTCACTGGTTGCATGTTCACCCCTTAACATTAACTATTGAAAAGATGCTTGGGAGTAGATTAAACAAGTTGTGATTGTACCTTAAGAGACAGAAGGAAGAACTGCAGCCAGTGCAACTGTCTGACAAGTGATATCTACAACAGGGGTTCCCAAACTTGGCAGCTTTAAGACTTGTGGACTTCGACTCCCAGAATTCTCCAGCCAGC
>WNWU01000006.1:43881566-43981676 GCA_012654045.1 Ptyas mucosa | reverse complement strand
CTCAGAGGGCTGAAAAAGTAATTTTTGACTGGTCCTCGCACTTGTGACCAGTCCTCAAACTTACGACTGTCCTCACATTTTACGTTTTTGCCCTATCTTGTCACCATGGTGAAGAGAAAAAGTTGTGAAATGAGTGACACGGTTGTTAAGAATGCTACAGTGGGCATAAATGATGACCAGTCATAAGTGCGAAGACCAGTCAAAAGTGTGAGGACCTGTCAGAAATCACTTTTTTCAGCCCTCTGGGTAGTCCTTTTGTGCATATGGACTACTCAGAGGGCTGAAAAAGTAATTTTTGACTGGTCCTCGCACTTGTGAACAGTCCTCGAACTTACGACTGTCCTCACATTTTACATTTTTGCCCTCTTGTAACCATGGTGAAGAGAAGCAGTTGTGAAATGAGTGACACAGTTGTTAAGAATGCTACAATGGGCATAAATGTGAGGATGGTCATAAGTGCGAGGACCGGTCAGAAATGACTTTTTTCAGCCCTCTGAGTAGTCCCTATGCACATAGCCCTGCCCACCCAGTCACATGACCAGCTAGCCACGCCCACCCGGTCACATGACCACCAAAGCCACACCCTCAACTAAGCCACGCCCACAGAACCGGTTGTTAAAAAAATTGAACCCACCACTGGATACTATATTCAAAGACCTATTTTAGAGAACATTTCCTTCTAAAGTAGTAATTTAAGTTATCCTCAAAGGAAATGGGTGGCATACAAATGAAATCAATAAAGTAAATGATTAATAAATATGTATATCAATAAATAAATACACCTTCCTTTTTTGACCTGGCAGGACAACCCAATTATGTTTTTGAGGTTTGGTCAATGCTGCCTTTTTGTGTTTGTGTGTGTTTTCTGGCTGCTTTCTTCCTGTCAAACTCTGAAGTGCCATTATTTATCAAGGACATCACTGTTTGTACCCCTTTTGAGTAATACAAGGTTATGACTCATAAATTTCTTTGCTGTAGTGCCTCTATCAAACTAATGCATTTTCGTTTATTAAAAATAGGTCTACATTTTGGATGATGCTTCATAAAGGATGGATTGGTTGAATACTGATCAGCATTAACAGCAAAACTCCTCAAATCTTTTCTGTTCATTTTTTATATTTAAAGTAACGCAAGAAGGATTTATAACCTGTAGCAGTCTTGCTGGGGAGGTTAGACCCTGCAAAAAGAATTGGCCCATTGAATTTCCCTCAAGGCTCAGGAGAGACATTTGGTGAAATATGTTCATAGTTAGTCTTGTGGCACATGAACTGGTGCACCAGCAGTACAAATAAACATAGCATGTAATGAATAAAGCATATGTCCTTTGCATTGAGACATATCAGGAATGGGCCTCTGGGTTACCATTAAACAGAAATTATTCAGAGTTAATTCAGAAGACCAGCAGCCAGATGTCTCAAAACAGCACGGTGAAACTGTAGCCAGCGTGACTGTTTATGTAGGTTGAAGCTGTCAGACTGAGATTGTGAGGCGGGGGATAAAAGGATTTTGGAAATCCTGCTTGGATTTATATACAACCAAATCACAGAACCCGTGTTTTCACATCAGGGATTTACAGTTCGATACCTGAATTATTTAGCATCAAAAGGCCCCCACAAAAAGTTGCCTGTTCTCTAAGGCTAGCAGCCATTTCTCTAATTTTTAAAATTGAAAACCATTTGGGCGAGACAGATATCTATCAGGAGCATGTTGCAAAGAGAGAAGGTCTACCCTTCTCCCCTTTCTGCCACCCTGACAAAAATAGCTCTTGCTTACATAAAATTAGTTTTGGCACAAAGGAGACTTCCCCCACCCTACCCTCAATGTTAATTTATTTATGTATCTGATTAAATTTTTATACCATCAAGGGCCACGGTCTCATAGCGGTATAAATCTCCCCTCCATATTGGCTGTGCCCCTGTTGAAATCACCCCGTCAGCACAGCTTTAAATTTAATAAAGAACCATGTTATGATATGATTATTAGCTACACAATTCAGAGCAGATTAGGTTGCTTGATTCTTGCTAGCTGTGGCCAAAGGCGGTGTTCAGCAGCACAGCAAACTTCAAAGAGAAGCTTGGCTCTTTGAAGCTGCTAAAATGAATGTCTGAGCACATCTGCAGGATGCTTAATATTGGTTAGGACTGTGTTAGATTTGTTAAAGGGTGAGCTGCATAGTGACAGTTCTACCCTGAGGTTCCAAAAAGTTACAAGTGCTCTGATTAGCATGGTCCCTACTCCCCAATTCAGTACTGTGCTATCAAATACAGAATATCAGCCAGATAATCAGGAAGGAGCACTTGGTTTATGGATTCATGCTCTTCTGTCAACCAACACTGTCTTGTCCCTGAGCGTGAGGTACAGAAGCAGATCTCTGAGAGTTGCTGGTTGAGACTTATGGAAGTTGTAACCTAAAATATGTTGCCTAATAGTGGTCCAGAGGAATTTTATGTAACAGAGCCATGTTCTTTGAGCCAGCAAGGCAGTATAATATCAGGGTGACATGATTTAAAAAAAAAAGGTAATTAATTTGAATGGCTCTTTTGCAGCAGCCTGAAAGGTTCCATTCTTAACCAGACATTCTGAATAGTTGCTTTTAAAATACATTTAAATACATCAATGAAATTGGATGTGCAGATAACTTTTTCACGTTAGATAAACAGCACCTTGCAAATTTGCAAAGGCAGGGGATGTGGAAACCAGATCTGATTAACAAGGCACCTACTATACTTCTGTGGTTTGTTCAGAAACGTGTTTCATTTCCCAGGAAAATTTACGCCTTATATTTTCAAATATTGCAGTCAAGCAATCAGTAAAAATGTGAATTCCCTTCTTTTTCTTTTTTTAAAAAAAGGTATTATATCCAAACTACGTAAAGTATTGGGCCTATCGATGACAAAAAGATTTCTTCCATTTTCTGTTTAAATCTTATTAAACAACAATAGGACGCTAGAAATAGAAAACACAACATTGGAAAAACAGCCTATTCACAGAATGGAAGGGATTTGGGGTGGAATGAAGAAAATAAGTAGTATTGATAAGGACTGTCTTTTGTTTAAAAAAATAATAGAATGAGGATTCTACTAATAGAATAGGGAAAAGTCACTTAGCTGAGATGGGCGGTTATAAAAATTGAAAGAATGAACAAACGAACGAATGTCCAGCTTATTTTAGGTTTTAGACAATGAATCCAATATAGCAATAAGATGCTGTCTCAGTGAAGGTATGAATTCTGGACCTTCCCCTGCTTCTCCGCTTTCTCATTTGCTCCAGGTATAGATTTGGAAGGCAGTTGGCCAGGGCACATGAACTAAATTCTTGTATAAGTATGGATAGCCACAGAATAGGATGTGTATGAGCAGCATCAGTATCAACAATGTAAATGATAAAACTGCCTGGTCTTTGACAGTGTTATAAGCAAACTGCTGATACCTTTCATGATTTTTTGGTAAGTGGTTAAAGCATCAGATTAGAAACCGTGCGACGGTGAGTTCTAATCCTGCCTTAAGGCCAGTCACTCAGCCCAACCCACCTCACAGGTTTGTTTTTGTGGGGAAAATAAGAGGGTAAGGAAAGAGTATTAGGTATGATTATTTTAAAAAATAATAAAGGCAATCAATCAACCAATCAATAGCTCTGATTACATTTTCGATGCCTCTGATCATTTTCAAAATAGTATTCTTTGGATATTTCCATCCCTGGCCTCAGTAGGTTTTTCCTGCTGCTAGTTTTCTCTGTAGGAGGTATTAATTCAAGAAAGTCAGTCCTTTTTGCTTCTCTTTCCTGCTCAACTCTCCAGGATTATTTTGGGAGTCGGCAAGGTTACTTTGCCTTCGTTATCAGCCATCTTGAAACAAATGTCAAAAATCGGGCAGTATGGTCTGGAACACATTCCATATTGCATGCTGTTCTGTTTACCAAACCTCATTGTTGGGTGAGGTGGTATTTAAGAGATGTCCATTTGATTTGCAGGAGCCCGTGTCAATGCCAAGGACAACATGTGGCTGACCCCTCTCCACCGAGCTGTTGCTTCAAGGAGTGAAGTGAGTAATACAGCCAATGCTTCAGCAATATGTGCTTCAGAAGTTTCAACTTTAAAACATGCACTACTGTTACTTCATCTCTTGTACACATATCCATAAAGGAGCGATTCAATATAATTGTCTATGTAATTCCAAGTTAGGTGTCTTGAATAATGGGCTAGTATGTATATATTCAATGTGTTTACTTAGTAGTCAACTGGATCAGGGAATCAAAGCTGTGAAGCAGGCATATTGGGGGGGGGGGAGGAAAGGAGGAAGAGGGTATATGCGGCATTGGAGGTTATGTAGTGTAACATTCACCATTATGTCTGTTGTGTCCTGTATTGTCAACTTATTCATGTGCCAGGAAGATGCAGCTCATTTGTATCCGTAGGGCCCCAATAAACATTCTGCCTTCCTGTCAGCTTGAGACTTCCAAAGGGTTTATAAATAAAATTACAGCACAAGCTTCTTTACATTAACCATTTGGTGACTAAATGAAAACATTTTCCATTTTCCCAGAATTCTTTGTGGCCCTGGTAATGATTGCATTGTATTCTTTGATGTGGTTATCATTTTTGTCTATGACTCAGATGAATAAATGCTGAGTTTAACCTAAAAAAGGCTAGCATGCAAAGCTTGTGTGGTTTAGATGCACATATCTGGTTTACTTAATAGATTTGTACCATGAAATATAACTCCATAGTCACTAATAGAAAGTATAAATGTAGGAAACACAAACACTTACTTGAGAACAGAAATAGAATTAAAAGTTGATATCACGTGCTGATCCATAATTTTGCTTCTGGACAGGCCTGAACAGTACTAAACATTCACCAAGTTCCGTTGTTGCTAGCAGGGAAACTAATTGAAATCTATTGGAAAGTTTTAAGGTTTCCAAAGGCTTGAAGAGCATAAATGTCTTCAAGAAACAGAAACTGAGATTTTCTTTCTTGCATAATTATGAATCCAGTAATTGTACTGGATCCCAGTACATTATCCCTTCCATTATCCTCCCTTTACTTTCTTTGTACACAGGGGCAACGGCTAGTGGATAAGTTGCAAATAAATACCACTTAAAAAGTAGCAGGTCTAAGAGAAATGCTTGGCAATGTGATTACAAAACACATTAATTTAATCAGTTCAATCCAGCCCTATTTTAGATAGTATGGTTACCTACATTGCAGTCAGTGGCAGAAAGAGAGATATTCTCCCTAAAAGCACCCTGAACTATTTATTTCTTAAAGCAGAACTATGTACTTTCCAAACTGGCTTGATGTTGTCTTGTTACCAGTATTGAAATAAGATTGCCAGGACTACTTCAACTGAAATTAGGAAATGATCCACAATTTATTAATCTCTATTTTGGTGCTAGGAAAGAAAACATGAACCAAAGTACCTTGAGCAACCCTTGCTTACGATTTATTTCCTGTGTTGTATTAGGAGTGCACAAGTTGTCTGTAAAAAAGGGAAATGGATCCAAACCATGCATTTGGTAAAGTAAGAGAGACTATAGAGAACACTTTGTAGTAGTTTTAATCAATGGTAGAATCTTTTCCAACTATGTTTTATTAAAAAGCCTCAGTTTCCATGTGTGATAACTCACTTTATCAGATCAAAAAGTCATCTGATGGAGTGAGCTACAGTTCACAACAGTTTATTTTTTAATAATAATAATAATAAAACTTGTTAACCAGTAAAGTGTTATCAGATTCTGGATTTATAGAGAATGCTGAAACTTCAGCGATATTGCTTGGATACTCTAGAGGGAACAATCCAGGAAAAACAGTTGTTTCTGTAACTATCCCTCTCTCTGATGGAGGCTTTGAAATTGATTGAGGAAATATATAGGAAATAAAATGTTGGAGTCTCTAGGAATTAGCTTCTGTCTAGTTTGCTCTCGTGCTGGTCTCAAAATGGAATAGAACCAGTGTAGAGTACTGAAATCTCTTCTACTGGTTTCAAAGCCCTGAAGCAACCATTACAATCCCGTTGATGACCATCCTCTTTCAAGTCCCAGTAAGCTCAGCAACAGTGCTGTTGCCACAGCACTGCAGAAGACCTCTCCACCCTCTTCTATTCCCATTCTTCTTTCACAGATGAAACAACTATAACTGCCTGCCATCTCTCCACCATTGCTGTTGCTTCTAGGGTCTCTGGGAATGAGCCAGCTACTACCAACACCACCTTGTTGAGTTCTGTGCTTAAGACCTCAGGAAAGTGGTCTACCATGCAAGGAGCCATTAATTCCACTGAACAGAGAAACCATCAGAGGGACAGAGAGAATATGGCAAAATGTCCACATTCCACTGTTTCAGAAGCAGAAGAAATGACATCTCTGCTTTTGTTAATTGACCACTTTGTGAACCTTGGGCTCAGAGCAAAACTTATTTTTAACATGCTGATTGATACATTTAAAATCCCTAATGATTTTAGCTATAAATAGAATTAATCATTTATAATGTTCTTCATTTTAGCTAGCAGTCTTCTAAAGTCAGACTCTCTTTGAAGAAAGAACACTTTTGCTAAAAGCGATTTCATTTAAAAAATACTCAGGAATAATCACTTACTGTCTTCCAGCATTCTTGCAGAAAACATTCCTGCACTTTCCTGTAACAGGAAAAGTTATGTGAGGTGATGAGCCAGTAAAACATGGCATAACTTTACCTTTAATGGAATGTTCCCAAGAGATTAGGATACCTGCTTAGAACAGGACTATATTAAAGAGAGTCAGCAGTGTGCTAGAAAGTAGTGTCGTGAAGGTTTGATTGTACACATTCTCCTCCCCTCCAATCATCTCTTATCAAAATATTGAAAATAATGCCCAATCCAACAAAACCTGTTTGACAAGTTTCCTTAGGTCTACTCTTTGCAAGTCAATTCTATCTAATCCTGTCTGGAGTTATTTTTTTAAATAGCTCAGTATGGTATTTTTTTTATACTTAATATCCTATTCCCTCTTTTGTTTTACTCACTGAAGACTTAATAAGTGAGAGAAATAACCAGGAATAGCTAAATTTTCATTTATAGTGTGTTCCCATTCTAAGCTGCCATTTTTCAGGGTGTTTTCATTTTCCAAAGTTGGGTCTACACAATCCATGCCAATGAATTGGCTGTTGAGAAAGTCTTCTTTTTCAAAAGTTGCCAGCTTGGCTTTTCTCCAAAGATTGGTAGAATTGCTTTTGCAACTATCTGGGTCCTTGCCAAGCCTAAGGGGATGAATTCTTAGAATTTGTTTCTAAATCCGAGTACTCTTTGGCTGCTACAGTATTGGAGTTTCCCAGCTGTTGGCTTCTGGTAAAAGTCCACTGAAGGGGATTTCTAATAAACTACAAATCCTTGAAAAGAAAGGAAGGTAGATAGAAATTGCCACTCCTTGGTTCATATTAATGGCATAATTTAACATCTATTTCAAAAGAAAAGTGATAAAGCTACGAGCTTGACATAGAAGGTATTGGACTTGTTTTACCTGCCAAACCTGTTGGTTTCTATTGAATGTGTTCAGATGGTTTGTAATCTGTCTCAAATATAGTTGAACAGTTAAAAGTATTCACATACTTTTTTGTTTGTTTTTGCAGCTCAGTTATATTTCTGTAGCTCACATATATATGTATATGTAGATTGATCATCATTCTGCTTTAAGCATATAATGAGTCTGAAGGGCCAATTAAAAGAACAGTGGAGCCCACTGTTGGTACAAGTTCTGGAAGCTGCATGTTTTCCACTATACCCATTGTCAGTCATGCATTGTGGGCAGATGTCTGCATGTCAAAAGTCTTCATGTAGCAGTCTTAGTCAGTGGGGAAACCACATAACTATATAGCCAAATAATGTCCATGTGAATAAAGTCATTGATTACAGATAATTTTCCCAGGTAAAATGAAAGTTATCTCAAGCTGAAAAGAATATGCTGTGGTTCATTTAATCCTTTGCAATGGCAGCAGAAGCAAAGTTGGAGTGACTCAACTCATTCACACAAGGCCAGAATTCTTCAGAAGGCACTGAAACAGCTAACTACTATATAATCTAGATTAAACCAGTAAAAATGTACTTTTATTTTGCCATTTTACCCCCCCCCCACCAATCCCTTAAAAAGGATTTTAAGTGACCCACAACTTTCCTCACTGCTTCTGCCACTCACACTGCTGAGAAACATTGTCAATCAGTGTCCCTTCAGCTGATCAATCATCAAGCAGCAAAGACTTTCAATCAGTGCCTCATCTCCCCTTTTCTTTTTTATTTGCATGTTGTACGGTATGTATTTGATTGGTAATTTCTCCCAAAAAATTGGAAAGTTATCTGGCCAAGTAGAGGGAGCTACAAAGCCACCAAGGCTTTGTCCCTTGGTACTTTTTAAAAAGTTAATAATAGCGTATCAGTCCGAAGCAATGACAGCTGATTCTCTGTGGGAGGAAGGAGAGGCTAGATTCAGCTAAGGAATTTGGAGGGAGGGTAAACAGAAGAATTCCCACCAGTGGAAAATTGACAAGCCCTCCAGAGCTGTCAGTCTAGCAAAAGAGAAACCATTTTAAGTGTGATTTCACTTAATGGGTGCAGAGTACACATTTGAAAGTGTTTTCAGTTATTTAACAGCCCAAATCTAAGCCTACTGATAAGTAGTCTCCACTAGGTTGGATTTAATTTTGAATAAACATGGTTGAATATTTAGTCTGGGAATGAGGGAGTTTGTAATCCAGGTTGGAGAAGTATTGGAGAAGCATGATTTACAGGAAATCGTACAGGAATATGAATTTATCTCAAAGTAGGATGTCGACCGTGGCATTTTCTTCCATATTGAGCACTATTGGATTTAAACATTTCAGTCAAGCTAGAGGAACATTTCTATAGCTATTCAACACAGTATGCATAAAGGTAATGGAGTCCATTTTACTTTACAGGAGAGAAGATATATATATATATATATGCGCCACTGTTCAGTATAAGATTTGTAAATATAATCTATAGTTTCTAATAAATGCTTTCCTTGTGATTTCATTGTGCGATCTTCTAGGAAGCCGTACAAGTATTGATTAAGCATTCAGCTGACGTCAATGCCAGAGACAAGAACTGGCAGACACCCCTACATGTTGCAGCTGCAAATAAAGCTGTGAAGTGTGCTGAAGTAATAATTCCACTTCTGAGTAGTGTCAATGTCTCCGACAGAGGAGGTCGAACAGCATTACACCATGCAGCTCTGAATGGCCACGTTGAAGTGAGTGCTTTAATAACATTGTTCTTTTACTTTGAAATCTCCCTGGTCTGGCAAAATCATTTCCCTTTATGTGATGTGAGCTGAACACCAGACTCAGAATTGTTCTGCTAATTTGCATCCAATGGATTGGGTAAAATGAATGAATGAATGAATGAATGAATGAATGAATAAATAAATGTAAATACATTTGTGGAGTACAAATCAACATTAAGTGAATTGTTGCATAGTCTATAACTATTGACTGATGTACATTTGGGGGCTGTTTGGTTGTTTTAGATGGTGAGTTTACTTTTGGCTAAAGGGGCAAATATTAATGCCTTCGACAAAAGGGACCGAAGAGCTTTACATTGGGCAGCATACAAGGGTAAGAGAGTTTTTTTCTTCTTGTTAGCAAAATATCTGTAACATGATTGGCAATTACAGTCATAATAATTACAATACTCATGTTCTTTCCTTAATTTAATAAGCATATTTCTTGTAGTACTTTGAATTTCTTCAGTTGTTTGATATATTCTTCTAGTGCTGATGTTTGATAATTTATTTCTGTTTGTATCTTAGGGTTAAATAAATCCCTTTAAAGGTTCATATCATATTTTAAGGAGAAAAAATTAAATGTCTTTAAATTAAAAATAATATTTGCTCACTGTTCATTTGAATATTTTTAAAATATTTCAAACTAAAGTGGTTTTTCAACTCTTGTATGGTTCAGAGTTCATGTAGTGATAAACGAAATAGGCATCAGAGCCATTGCAGGTATCAGTGAAACTTTTTGTAGAGACCTCAGCATCTTCCTTCACAGAAAGGTAGACTCAATCTTACCAGTAAGGACAAACAGTATTAAATTTTACAAACTGATGCTCATGAAAAGAGATGACTGATACATAGTCTTCAAGCAGAAAGGACAATTAAAATGCTTAGTCATAATATGATACAGATATATAATTTATCCAAAGAAAGCAAAAAAGATTTAAAGGAAAAATGACCCAAGACATTATACCTCGGTCAAGCTGAAGTTGACATATGTTATCAACAATTGGATTTTTTAAGAAGAACCCTCAAGGATACTAACTTTGAAAAAATCATGATTTTTTTAAAACTACAGTATGTTGAAATCACAAGTAGAAAAGGGATCCTATCTTTGAACTGAATCATATCTATAATTTATATTGGAGAGAGCGTGTAATTTATTATGTATAGAACTTCATCTTATAAGATAGACTAAGGAAACTATTCTTTAGAAATGTTGCTTTCTATTAGCTACCTCTCTTGATCAGAAATCCATGTGTTTTGCTGAAAGACTCTTCTCCTTTGGTGACTTACAAAAGAGTTCTCTATATGTTAGCTGAAAGGCAAAAATGTGTAAAATATATGGAAAAAGATCAAGGTCATTAGTATATAGAGCTCATCTTTTAGATTTAACAACCATATTCTGCCGCACCAAGAAGACTTTTCCTCTTAATTGATATTTTTCTTTGCAAAGCTTTGTAGGCAAGTCTGCTGAAAATGATTGGGGCAGTTTTTGAAGAAATTACTGATATAAGTTTGATGTTGTCATTATGCAATGATGCTGGTTCAGGAACTGCAGTTTGCAGAAATGCAAGATGATTTATCTATAGGGGCAGACACTCTTAAAAATAAGTGTGGGTTCATTCTTCAAAAATATCCTCCAGTATGTGTAATATTAAAATAATTTGTTTCCTCCTGTACTTGCAAGTCGAATGTGTGTTTTTCTGCTTTAATTGTAATATTTAGTTTCTTTTAGTTCCCTGAAGCGTCCAACTTTCAACATCCCAGTCTGTCAATTTTTTAAAAAATTCAAAATGAAAGTTTTTTTCCACAGAGAATTCCAAATTCTTATTTGAAATCTGTTTGTAACTTTCCAAAATCAACATTTTAATTAGCCTTTTGCTGTTTATTAAAACAAATTCTTAAACCTGTATTTAAAGCTTATTTTGGTAAGGATTGAAGGAAACTCACCTGTTTTTTTCAGATTTGCCATTCCAGTGGTTCCTTATACCTGAAGAGCAGTTAACAAGCAATTTTTAAAAGTGATTAACAAAGGAAGTATGAGAACCCAGTTTTAAAGTTGGCAACCATGGTTTGAGAAGGTGGCTATTCCCTTCTCTCCCAAATCTCTAAACCCACTGGAGATTGCTGTCTTGTGAACTCCTTGCAAGGAACAGCACTTGTCAGCAACTCCAAATCCTTTCCTTGTCCAGAAAGGAATTACAAAGAGCTGATCTACTTGGTGCAATTTATTTTGCTGTGCTTCTTGGCTCCATTTTTAGTGGAGCTGTCTTCAGTTCACCATTTCTTCCCCAGAAATCCAGAAACTCAGAACTCTCAGTCAACCCCATCTTTAAATTCTGCTGTTTATAGGATATTTGAAAATGGGATTACTAACTAATCATAAGCATCAACAGAATTAACAGTTAAGGAAAAGAAAAGATATTAACATTTATTTACTGTATCATGAAATTCAACAGAAGCCAACACAGTTCTAGGCTGTATGAACAGAGGGATAGAATCAAGATCACCTAAAGAGTTAATACCACTTTATAATGCCTTGGTAAGGCCACACTTGAAATACTGCATCCAGTTTTGATCGCCACGATGTAAAAAAGATGTTGAGACTCTAGAAAGAGTGCAGAGAAGAGCAACAAAGATGATTAGGGGACTGGAGGCTAAAACATATGAAGAAAAGTTGCTGGAATCGGGTATGTCTAGTTTGATGAAAAGAAGGACGAGGGGTGACATGATAGCAATGTTCCAATATCTCAGGGGCTGCCACAAAGAAGAGGGAGTCAAGCTATTCTCCAAAGCACCTGAGGGCGCAAGAAGCTATTGGTGGAAACTAATCAAGGAGAGAAGCAATCTAGAACTAAGGAGAAATTTCCTGACAGAACAATTAATCAGTGGAACAACTTGCCTCCAGAAGTTGTAAATACTCCAAAACTAGAAGTTTTTAAGATTGGATAATCATTTGTCTGAAGTGGTGTAGGGTTTCCTGCCTAAGTAGGGGGTTGGATTAGAAGACCTCCAAGGTCCCTTCCAACTCTGTTATTCTATTCTATTCTAGAACAATTATCACATATCAATGACCCTTTTTTGTAATCTTTTCTTTCGCTGCCATGTACATGATGGTAATTTGATTATTATGAAAACAATACTTCACAGCACAACAATTCAGCTGTTTAATAGCAGCAAAAGGTGAACTAATTAGCATTCATATTTTAAAAAGTCTTTTTATAGGATCTTCCCTGTGAAAGTGAAACACTCACAATTGGAGTAATTACGTTAGAAGAAGTGTAAAGGAAAATACAGTTCCTTAAAAACAGCTATTTATGTTCCTTTATCTAATTGAAAAAATGCAACTTTTGAATTGTCTTAAAAATGCAAGTAAGCCCGAAGTAGAATACAGTGGAATTAAAATAATTTCTTTTTTAAAAAAGGGAAATGATTTATGTGAAGATCTTTTCAGTATCGGATTTCCTAAGCTGGACTCTTGGAACTGTCTGTGGTTGCTTTCTCTTTTCTTTTTTCAAAGGGCTGAAGATAACTTGGAGGGTTATAAATCAGTATGTGTGTGTGTACCACAATTAAACTTCCATCTTCAGATACACAGGTTTCATCAATTTTATTGTCCTGTCCGGGAACAACAATCATCCAGGAATTTTTATATTTTATATGCATCATATAAAATAAGATCTCTCAACTTCCTTCAGTTGTTTTAAACACACACACTAACAATTGTCTAATGAATGAGCATCTTTTGTTTGAGATTGAGTTATGAGCCTAGAGTGCATGCCAACAATGAGGGCCATATTAAATTGCACCGTTGAGATAGACAAGAAATACTACATTTTCCTTGTCTTTTTTAGGCCACTTGGAAGTTGTTTCATTATTGATCAGTCATGGGGCTGAAGTGACATGTAAAGATAAGAAAGGTTACACTCCACTTCATGCTGCTGCATCCAGTGGTCAGATCAGTGTAGTGAAACACTTGCTCAATCTTGGTGTGGAGGTAAGTTGCTAATACTACTTTTAACAAACTAGTAAAGATTGAATTGATGTAAATCCTGACTGTTGAAGCTTTAATTATTGTATAGAATGAATGCATAGCCACCTTTTTAAAATGTGTGCTATCTTTGACAAGGTTGATGAACCATTCTTTGGATTATAAATTATTTTAATTATTCTGGATAATGATATTATCCGTGGAGCCGTGGTAGAGCAGTGGTTAGAATGCAGTACTGCAGGCTAATTCTGCTGACTTCCAGCACTTCGGCAAATTGAGTCTCACCGGCTCAAGGTTGACTCAGCCTTCCATCCTTCCGTAGTTGGTAAAATGAGGACCCAGATTGTTGGGGAGCAATATGTTGATTCTATAAACTGTTGAGAGAGGGCTGTAAAGCACTGTGAAGTGGTATATAAGTCTAAGTACTATTGCTATATTAATATGGATAGTAGTTGAAAGTGACAGCCACAGATGTAATTCTCCAACTTCCTTTGTCCCTTAGACTTGATATAATAATAAAAATATATCATATAGAGGTGCCACTGAAGCATGTGATGTACAACTGACCATATATGTTTATGCTGAAATACGGATGATTGCTCCTATATGATTGGACAAATTTTCTTCATTATCTCTCTTAATTTATTACATAAATAATCTGTTTCAGCACTGAAAGCTTTAACCTAGATAACCATACTATGTTTTCTATTCTATTCTTTCTTTCTTTCTTTTTTTTCTTTTTGTCTTCTTCTGCCACCAACTAACACATGTCCAAGTTTGAATGAATCTAAGCAAAGATAAGCACTTACAAAGATTTTTGTGCAAATCTAAAAGCCTGGGAAAGATCCAATTTCTTGAAAAAATGCAATCCTATTCTTTTTTTTTTTAAGAAAAATCTTGTTATTTTTAATTTACAATTTCTCTACTTGGAGAAGCCCAAAACGAGTTTGTAACAGAACAATAAAGCAACATTAAATAAAGCCATCAAAGATCAAACCCAAATACCTTAAAACAATAACAATATAACAATTAAGGTTCTGTTTTAGATTTATTTTAAAATGAAGTCAAAGAAGCAGCCAGGCCCTGGAATTATACTATAAATGCTAGAGCAAAAATTCCAGCGTTGTCTTAAATATTGTATAAAGAAGACTACATGGGGACCAGCCATATTTCCTTTGGAACAAATTTCATAAGTTGGAAAAGAGTGCTAAGATGGAAATATGCAGTACAGTATCTGTCTGTCTTTAAGTGACAACATATTTTCCCAGGATTGTGCTTTAAAAAGTCAAAAGTTTATATTCTTCATACTATAAAGTATGTTTTTAGAACTGGGTCCATAGTTCTGCAAGTTCCTATTATCTCTCCTGTTTAAATCCAAGTTAAAACAATCTCCTTCTTCCAGGCCTGCTTTAAATGAATGGCCACATTTCCACTGTTTTGTTTGTTGGATGATAGTTCTCCTAACCTCAGAGTCTGATATCAATATTATAAGAACAAGTTCAGGAGCACACACCCTTGTGGAGGGTATAACCTTTTTTTTTTTGCTTTATTCATAAAATTGAATGAATAAAACTTGCAGCCACAGGAGGGAAATCATTAAGTTGAAATTATTTTTTCATGTAGTCATGTGATATTTAGACCTTTTATTTGTATGATACAGTTTTTCTTGAAGAAATGCATTACCTCCTATTTGAAATATTAAGGGCCATTTTATCTTTACTAGAACCTCTTTTTCTTTTACACAAACTCTTATGGCATAGTTAGTATTTTATAGTTATAACAGTTACATTATATTTTGTTAATTAATAACAAACCCTTGTGCTGCAATTCTCCAGCTAAGTCAACACGCAATGTTCTCTTCTAGTGTGCTAAAAAGAGCCGAAGATCAACACTTTTTCTTCTTTTTCGTCTTCTACGCCATACTTTCTCCTTTTCCCTTTTCCCTCCTGTTTCCCATTATTTTTATTTTACTTTGTGTTTTATGTTGTGATATACTAATAAAAAAATTGAAATAACACACAACGAGGCATTGGCTAGACAAAACTAATGCCTTAATGTGAGAGATTTCATGTGATCTTTTGCCGTTGCAGATTGATGAAATGAACATCTATGGAAATACTGCCCTTCATATTGCTTGTTATAATGGGCAGGATTCTGTGGCTAATGAGCTGATAGACTACGGAGCTAATGTCAATCAGCCTAATAACAGTGGATTCACTCCCCTCCATTTTGCTGCTGCTTCTACTCACGGGGCCCTTTGTCTGGAACTACTTGTGAATAATGGGGCAGATGTAAACATTCAGGTAAAATTATAGGTTTCACATCTCTTCCTTTTGATTTCCATTTCTTACATCTTTAAACAGCAGATAAATGGAACGGAGATCAGGTAAGTGAAGGTTATGTGTTACACCTACACATCTAAATGCTGAGCTTTGAGGAATGCCTGTTAAATACAGAGTACATTTCTTTTCTGAACAGCATGGGAGGCATGACTATTGAAGGAGGGGAAAAATCACGACTATTGAATTTTTAACTTTCCAATTCAGTCATATTCTTTCTGTGCAAAAATCACTTGGAATGGGTAACTGTTACATTAAAGTCGCTTTGGACAGCAAGATGGGCAGCTTATAAATTTAATAGGTGAATAATAAATAGATATGAGTTTACATGAAGAACAAAGAAAAATGAGGCGATGTCTTTCACACGGTTCAGAAGCGAAGAATTGAAACCAAGGGCTGTTCAGCTTCTCTTAAATACTGCCATCATTAAACATGTTGCCCGTTATAGGTATTCTATATATCACAAATGGGATCAGAAACAAAATGTTCCTTTCTTGCTCCATTCCTTAGCAGGATTACTTCCAACTACAATATTGTAGTCTGAAAATGGAGGCATGTGTTTCTTCTTCCCCACCTTTTCTTGCTATATTACTTAGAAGGTTGGCAACCATCCCTGAATCTTTTTGTTTCATAATATCACTAGATATTAGAGAGAAAAAGTAAGATTTGTGGGGGGAATGTGATTCATTAGGCTATTGCTATGCTGTCTCTTCTTAGAAGAGTATGTTAATTTCTTCTTACCCATCTTTTCTCTATATTTTAAATGTTTCCAGAACATGAACCCAGTTATTTATTTAAAAAAATTCCCAAATGCCTGATCAAGAGGCAAATAGAGTGTAAAAAACTTTACTCTGTTCTATAAAGAAGCTCACCAAGCCATAAATGTTACGGTGCTTTGACTATTATTTTAATTGATAAACATCCTTCTTTCTGTGTATTTAGGAAGTGTCTAATGTTGCCATTTTACTTTTAAACATGGGACCTCAAGAGCACCTTAAAGGAAATAGGCACTTCACTACCAATAGGTGTGATCTGTCTTATGTTTGTTTTTTTTGTTTGACAGAGTAAAGACGGGAAAAGCCCACTACATATGACAGCTGTCCATGGGAGGTTTACACGGTCACAAACTCTCATTCAGAATGGTAAGCTAGTATTTTAGCATCTTTACTAATTTTGTCAAGTTTTAACCTTTAATCTTTTTAGAAAAATGAACAATTGTATATTTTCTTTCTTTTGGATAGACAGTCCAAAAGAAGCAAGAGTGAAAAATAGAACAATTTAAATTTTATTGTAACTTATTTATTTCTTTATTTATTGTCCCAGACAACTGAAATGAAAAGAAAAATAATATGTAATAAAATGAACTCAATTAGAAACTATACTTAGTTAAGACATCAGCAGGGTAAAAAATTAGCAACCCTTCTAGAAATTGTCAAAGACTCACTAGATAGAGGGAGGAGAGAATATTGTCTATAAGGTTAGGGTTAGGCATTTTTAGTTTCTTGTTATTTTTTTAATGTTCATTGAGTTTGCAGACAGTTGCAGAACGTCTCCAAAGAAGATATAAATAAGTAGGGCACAGTTGGAATGTCCATAAATCTGGTGTAAAACTACTATTTTTTAATTGCTCTGTTATATGGAGAAGTTCTCGTAATTACATTTATATGTTGGTTCATCTCTGACAAAGTTTCCAAAATGAATGTGGTGGATATAGAAATCTTAGGTTATAAAGTCGGGAAAATACTAGAAAAGTATTTTTAGTAAAACTAAAAATTCTGGCATATGCAGGTTTGCTACCAAAAATAGTACTGCCCTGAGTTCTCTCCATTTGCTATCATATCATTAATAAGGTTCATTCTAGGTCATGATGTTCTCATTAAGAAAGTCTTTGTTTCTACTTGAATGCTGTCCAAGCTGTTAGTATGATGAATTATCAGAAAGACAGTACAAACTGGAAACAGTTTTTGCCCTAAGTCCTAATAATATCTACTGCCTTTTTACCAAGGAAATGGTTTTTAAATAAAAAACCTATATATCTGTTTGCTTAAATCTAAATAAGAATTTTGCAGCATGTTTAGGTTTGATCAATGAGATTACCATAATCAGGTAAGAAATATTTGGACCATGGGAAAATAATAGAAACAGAAAATATATATTTGGCATATATTGTAGATATGGATACATACACACATGGATATCAGTTTAAAAGGAAATACAGCCAAAAAAATCACAGTGAGAATTTAATCCACTATATAGTTTATTACTATGAATGACCCAGAAAATTTACATCAAACATCCTGGGTGGGAGATAATTTCTCTTTCTTTCTCATTATCTTTAGCTTTTTGTCATCCTGTTCTGTTCAGAGAAGAAATAGATTGCTCTTATCAGAAGTCTGAATTCACCCTTTTAAAAAAATTAGGCCTCTTACACTAATCCATAGGGACTAAATATTGTTCTTAGTTTTAGTAATATTTTTAATTATAAAAATATTGAGGATGGCAGAGACCTTCAACTTCCTGCTCAAAATCTTTCTTCAGTTTCATGTGGAACTGAATTGTGTAATAAAAATACAGTAATCTCATTATAGTTTAAGTATAACTGACAACGCAGTAGAAATACTAGCAAGCCAGAAGCAGACTAATGAATTTCAGAATTTTGTTAGCAAAAAAGAAAGAAAAGAAAACATACGTCAGGCAATATGAGTTAACTAAAAATTCATGGGAAATTCTGAAGATCAGCTAACTTACATATCTGGTAAATTAATTAGAGAAACTTCTAGATTGGGTTCCCGCAAAATGCTTGCCTAAGTAAAAATGGAGATGGGTAGGACCAGAATCTGTGTTATATAAACTTTTATTTATTCAAATTCACTTTTGAATTTATTGTCTTACAAGTTCTTTATAATTTATGTTGTAAAAGATAAGAATTCTAAATATGCACTCAGTTGAACAGGTGAAAATTTACAAGTATTTAAGGGTACTATTTTGTACTACCTGTAAATGCAGGACACACATGCAGCATGTTCAAAATGCACAGAAATTGTCAACATCCCTGAAATCTTTGTAACATTCTAAAAGTGCATAATTCATGTTTGCTGCAATAAAAATAGTTTTGACTGGGGTTAAGGCACAACTTTTGTGGAAAAACCGAGTTGGGATCACATAAACTTCTTCACTACCTTGGAGAGGATGCAGCCTAACTCTTAAGGAAGGTATTTGAAGGCCAAATGTGGCTTTTGCTGTAAGGCCCACTAACCTAACCTGTGACTCTTATTTAGACATGCATCCTGTCATGTTGATTCAAAGTATTTCCCCCCTTTTGTCATGGTACTCTTGATTTCAATTGATAATTTTGTTTCATTGTATGAGAAATTAAAATGCCACAGCTTTTCACCTGAAAGAATTGTCTTATTTTCTTCTTTTTGAATTGGTCAAATCCTTCATTGATGGAATTTGGTACTTTGTAGTTCATAATGTTCAGGGAACCCAACCATTGCCTTAACATATTATTGTGATCAGGCCATCATATTAAGTCATAATGTGTTCTATTTGTGTGGAATTATGGTTTGTTAAGGCTTGTTAGCAGTTTTTGTGTACCAGTATCAAAATTGTATGGTAATGTACTTTGGTTGCCCTTTCAGGATATATAGCACTAGATCTAACAGTGTAGAATTTCTTGATTAGTAATATATGGTATAGTAATTCAATAAATTCATTGCTAATGTTTTCATATTTATATCTCAAATAATATATTGTAAATAGTGAAAAGACAGTTGTGTCATATCTTCTACTGGCTGTATGGGTGAAATTCTCTACTCCTTGCAAATAATGTGTTAGTTTTTCCATTAAATTGCACTTGATCCTTACATAATATTTTCATATTCAAATGACACATCCAGGAGGTGAAATTGACTGTGTTGATAAGGATGGCAACACTCCCCTCCATGTGGCTGCAAGATATGGACATGAACTTTTGATTAATACCTTAATAACCAGTGGAGCTGATGCTGCAAAGTAAGTTGCTGAAGAAGTAATATTCCAAAATTTAAAGTTATATCATTAATTTTAGAGTGCATCATCCCTTTGGATTGGGAAGATGGCCTATTTAGCAATAGTTGACAATATTTTGTAAATATTTAAGTGGATTAATGGTTGCTGGACCCTTTTTAATTTGTTAAACCCATTAATTCTATATGACACCAATAGCTTTGACTGAAGTCCATAGCAAGACAGGATCAACAAATTGTTTACAGTTGTAATTAATACAAATTAAAATATATTTATATTTCAACTTTTACTATTTCTATACCTAATATTATAATATGATTGGAATGTATTGCTATATTTTCTTTCTGGTAAAAAAAAATACCATAAATGGTTATTATTTGTTTAGATACAGAAAGAAGGTTTAGAAGGATACGATCTACAATATTTTGGGCTTATTCCTATATGAATTTTAATCTATTCCTTTTCTAACTGCTGAAGATAGAAATGAACATCAGTGAGAGAAAAGGGTTCAGCAATCCAGGTTATCCGCTCCAAATTTCTATTTCATGCTTCAATGACCTGTATGTTGATCAAATAAAACACCTCTGTCAGTGCCTGAGATGTCCAGTGAAGTGAGAATCCAGCTTGGAATCATTAGGTAGACATCAATGTCAGGATGGGATAATATATCTGGGACTTAAAATAAAATTTTGAATTGTTCTTTGTCAAGATCATTTTGTGTCCTTCCAGATTGGCATCCAGAAGCCAAAGCTTTGCAAATAGAATGCTTGAAGAAGCAAAGTGAAAGGGCATTATCTGAGATAATTATGTGTAGGGGGATGAAGGAGTAAATAACTAAATTTGACTTATTTATATTCAGATAGGAAATTTTTAAGACATAACCTGGACATTGTGTAATAAATTGTTCTAATGAATCCCAGTAGATTATTCCTGTATTTTTACAATCTGTCTGATAACATATTTGTATGACAGGGAGATTACAAATTGGTTCTGGAAGGGATTGTTATTTAGTAAGCAGGAAATGTTTGTAAAGCTTTACCATATATCACTAGAAAACATATTGCCATCTTATCACTCTGAAATAAACCCAAATTTCCCTGTAGCAAATAGAGTAGAAGAGAGACATATACGGAGAGACGGGTCTACAAACTTTATTTGAAGAAATGTTTATATCAGAGGTTTGTTTGTTTGCTTTGCAGATGTGGCATCCATCGCATGTTTCCTTTACACTTGGCAGCACTTAATGCACATGCTGACTGCTGTAGGAAGTTGCTTTCATCAGGTAAGCAAAGGCAAAAGAGAATGTAAAACTAACCTCGTGAATGAGCTGGTTATGTGACACTAATGTATGTCCGCTTACTTAGCAAGTCAAGGCCTTACATTTTGTTTCAAACACATGCTGTTGTATGCTTATATGTGCAAATCTATGTGTTCCTATTTGACTGTGTACACAATCCTGTTTTATGCATTGTCTGTGTTTAAAGCATGCTGAATGCTGTCCCCTTCTTTAATGGCCATAGAGAATGGTCATTTGAGCACCCGTTATAGGATATTGTACTATTTCTGGAGGAAAAGAGGGAGTGATATTTGTCATTTGCTTTTCTATCTGCGGAACCTTACAAAATCTACAGGCAGGAGGGAGAAGGTGGAGAGCAACTCTATGGGTCTTGATTGTGGGTGGAGGAACACCGCTACAACATTGAACAAGCCTTTGTTAAACTGAAATCCTTTCTATGAATTAAAGGAGCTTTTTGTTTATGAAACAACCACCTGATTACCTGGTAATAAACTGGCTCTTTCTCAATAATTTGCCACAGTGTAAACCAGGTTTGTGCGAATTTTGGTTCTTAGTTCTTCTCACCACCAGGAATTTACTAAATCCCCAGCTGCTTCTGGTTATCTCAAGCAAATGACGATGACTTCTGTCAGTCAAAATAAGGTTAACTTTACATCCAAACCCAAATTGCAAAGTTTGAGTTTCATAATTTATTTACTATTCTGGCTTGTTAGAGGATTTGCAAATTTCACCACCAATGTTAAGCTTTCTATGGCTGGTATGTTTCTGATTATTTTTCCATTCTGGCTTATAAGTTTCAAGATAGGAATATCTGTGATGTATAAACTAGCTTGCTTGACTGTTACCTTTAATAAACCAAAATTCTCAACAAATCTAGTTTAATAGTAAGCCAATAGAATCTACTTTAGAGTAGACATATATAAGGCTGTTTCTTTTTTGGTTCCCAGATTCAAGACAAAAATGTAATGCATTAAATAAACAGGAAATCAGGTTGTCCCTTTTGGTAGCCTTCACTTGTTTTGTTACTATATCCTTTGTGGAGAGTTTAATCTTATTTTAAACTTCTAATTTCAATGTCACTTGGCTTTTATTATTGACTTGTGTGGCGCTCTGCAGTCCTATAAAAATACATAACTAATAAACTAGATTAAAGGAGGCTACATATAGTTATTTTTTGCTCATAAATATTTTTGTCATAAATGTCATAAATTAGAACAATTTAATTCGACTGTATGGGAGGACCAGATTTACAGCAAGCAATGCTCAGGGACTCTAGGTGCAATTTTTCATCTCCATTTTTGATGAACAAGAAGACAACAGAATTAATGACTGTTTTCACTATCCAAGACCAATATGCTACTCTTTGATTTTGGAATATCAGTTTCCCAAAATATGGGCTAGTTCAAGTGCCTATTTGCTCTCCAAAATTAGTAAAGCAGCTGTCCATTGGTCTGGCCTACCAATTACCGTATATACTCGAATATAAGCCGAGTTTTTCAGCCCGTTTTTCAGGCTGAAAAACGGCCCCTCGGCTTATATTCAGGTCACAAAAAAAATGACTTTTTCCCTGCAACTGTTTTGGCTCCCAAGAGTGGCAAGGAGGCTTCCTAAAGCCAAAATAGGGCGTGGGGGGGGGGTGCGGCGCCCCTCCCCCGCGCCCCTTTTTGGCTCCCAAGGCTTGCTAGGGCATGAGGGGGGGTGCCTAGCAAGACTCTCTGCAGCCCCCTGAAAGCAAAAACGGGCTGGGGGGGCTTAAAGGGAGAAAGAAACAAAGAATTCCTCACCGTTTAGGGAGATCCCATGTGCACTGAGCTTGAGTTGAGAGCTGATTGTAATTGGCTGCTAGCTAGCCTTCTTGTAATTGGCTGCTAGCTAGTGGGTTCTCCCAGCTTGGCTGCCTCAGGAATTCTGGGAGTTGAAGTCCACAGGTTGTAAAAGGGCCACATTTGCCCAGCCCTGGTATCTCTTAACAGAGGCTTCAACTTGCCTGAAATTAGATCAAGCCAGTGACTGGGTGGGCGTGGCTAGCTGGTCATGTGATATATGTGTATAGGGACTACTCAGAGGGCTGAAAAAAGTCATTTCTGACAGGTTCTCACACTTCTGACTGGTCCTCACACTTATGACCATCCTCACATTTATGCCCGTGCAGCATTTTTAAAACCATGTCACTCATTTCACAACTGCTTCTCTTCACCATGGTGACAAGATAGGGCAAAAACGTAAAATGTGAGGACAGTCATAAGTTGGAGGACTGGTCACAAGTGCGAGGACCAGTCAAAAATTACTTTTTCAGCCCTCTGAGTAGTCCATATGCACAAAAGGACTACCCAGAGGGCTGAAAAAAGTGATTTCTGACAGGTCCTCGCACTTTTGACTGGTCTTCGCACTTATGACTGGTCATAATTTATGCCCATTGTAGCATTCTTAACAACCATGTCACTCATTTCACAGCTGCTTCTCTTCACCATGGTGATAAGATAGGGCAAAAACGTAAAATGTGAGGACAGTCGTAAGTTCAAGGACTGGTCACAAGTGCGAGGACCAGTCAAAAATTACTTTTTCAGCCCTCTGAGTAGTCCATATACACAAAAGGACTACCCAGAGGGCTGAAAAAAGTGATTTCTGACAGGTCCTCGCACTTTTGACCAGTCTTTTTTTATTTTGAAATTTACCAGTAGCCGCTGCATTTCCCACCCCCGGCTTATACTCGAGTCAATGAGTTTTCCCAGTTTTGGGGGGTAAAATTGGGGGGGGGGTCGGCTTATATTCGGGTCGGCTTATACTCGAGTATATACGGTAGGTCTTGTCCTCCATTGAGCAAAATCTACCATCAGTCCTAATCCTTACAAGATGCCTTTCTGTAGAGGGAGCATCTGTTATTTTGTCCATTAATGTTAAAATCAGTACAGTATGGCAAAGGAAGGATAATGGAAGCTGCTTTTACAAGTACATTTTTAGACATTTTTAGTAAGATAGTCATTAATTGCATTTTCAAATGCCCAATATTAGAGCAGTTGTATTCTCTAGAATGGATGAGATTGCAGAAGTGTGGGAGAACTATGATAAATCTCTTTAATCTCTGAGTTCGTTATCTTTGTCATCATCATTATACTAAACAAACATTAAATTTAATTTCAGAGCTGTAGAACATCTTAAGTAAGGCTCAGTTCTTTTTTTTATTAGTCACTTCAAACAATTTGTGGCCTTGGCCATTTTCCATTGCTCCATCTCTCTATGGCAGAAGCCCCCCTCAACTCCTGGTGAAGGAATGAGATGGGGATAATGCAGAGAAAGAAGCAGACAGAAGTCAATTTGACATCCTTGTGTCTATTGCCTTAAGGGAATTGATAATCATTTCTCCTTTTTTGCAATTTCACAGAGATGATCCACCCCCTCCTTAATTGTGGATTTTATTAGGTTCTTGCTGCAGTAAAAATGTGCTGCTCTCCATACAAAATATCTGTCCTTCTCTAGAAAGTGATTATTTCCTGTTCCCATGCAAAATCTGAAGCCATTAGTAAATAAAAACTCTCTTTGATGCATGCTGAGGCAATTCTTGTGACTTCCTCATTTTCCTCACAGAGCTTTCTGCCTTCATGCCTGCTGTCACTTCTCTTGAAAGTCTCCTCCTGAAATGCCTGCTGCATGATTTAAATACTTCAATAGCAATGGGGTGGATGTGAAAATAGATTCTTTTTGACTTTATGGTTCTTTTTTTTTTCTGTAGCGGCCAAGCTTGAACAGCCACTGTCCGTTTCCATAACAACCTCTTGCTGACTACAGTTGTGTCTTCATTCTGATTTTTTTTTTCTGACTAACTGATTTTTCTGTCTCTGCAATGTTTCTTGCGGTTTAACTAGGACAAAAGTATAGCATAGTGTCCTTGTTTAGTAATGAGCACGTGCTGTCTGCAGGCTTTGATATAGACACCCCAGATAAATTTGGAAGGACGTGCCTCCATGCTGCTGCTGCAGGAGGGTGAGTAGTTTTGAAATTACAACTGCAATAGATATATGTAATTTTAGCCCTGTGGTTTCCCTGCAATTTTTTTTCCCAAAGAGAAACAGCAAAATGACACAAAAACTACTGTAATTTATGAGGCCCCTGTTTTCTGTGGAATGCATGAGTGCGCGCGCACACACACACATAAACCTCACTTTAGACAGGAAAACCCACCTCTTTTTGCACATAACAAACTATGTTTGTTTTGCTTCAGTTAAGTAGGTATCACTCTTCCCCTATCACAGACTAGGCTTCCTTGCCCTCAACTGATTTTTCTTCCTTTTTTGGTCATTGTATTCCTAACCCAACACACAAACGCTGCAGTTTATCGTGCTGAAAACCCCATTTGTAAAGATGAGTCTTTACAAATTAATGGCGGGTTCTGGCTCTTACATAAAATGCTTTGACAGGCCAAGTATTGTGGGAACAGATCAAAAGAACAGATATGAGGCCCAAATTGAGCCACTTCTCTTTTGCCCCTTTTTATCCACTGACATGTAGGGGCATTGTGCGATCCTTCCCAGGGGCTAGGGGCCATTTCTCTTTACCACTTAATAGGGCAGATTTCCCCTTACCCAGAAACAAGGGTTGCTATTCCAGTGTATTGCAAGGAATCAGCTGCTATGTCATAAAGGAAAAGCAGGACAGGGACAGTGGGTTCATATCCATTCCTATACTGAGCCAGAATTCTTTCAGGTTTCTACATTTGCAAATCTGAATTAGCCCAGATAGCAGTAAACACACGCATACACACAAGCACCTTAAATGGACATGCATTCAAGGGCAAAAGTTATATTCTAGGTTTGTTTATTTTCTCTCCTAAATGGGTAGGATTTCTCTTCCTTACACATTCAGGCTAGACCAGACAAGCCCATACTTTGTTCTTTAATATAGGCCAAATTGTAAATTACTGTCCTGGAAAACAGAGTTGCCAGACAGGAAGGAAAATAAACTCTCATAGTTCCTCAGCCAATCACTCCTTTTAATAGAGTGCTCCTTCTCTTGTATCAAAGGCAAGCTATAAAATTTATGCATCTGAAGACTTGTTTTAAGAGATGAGAATGGGAAAAGCAGGCCACAGACTACATGGACTGCACAGTAACACAGTTCTTCCAGCCAAGAGTTTGACTGAAGAAGAATATGAACTTAATTCCTTTAGTTACACTTGAAATAGCTGATGCATCAGATTTATTTCAAGGTTTCTTAGCTCATTCAAGACATTTCTCAGCAGAATGTTCCCCTGCACTTTATAATAAATATATTGAAATGATCCAGAGCTGTGCTTTTTTTTCTTTTTATGCTGTTCCCATTCATCACAGTAGGCTGTGTGCAGGATAATTTCATGTCAAAGGGGTCTTGAACAAATTAAGCGGTGTTAAAATGAATAGAGTGCAGTGGTTCTTTCTGACTAATGAGATTTAATTTAATTTTAAAAGAATGCTCTTGTTATTCACGTTTTTAACTAAGAATTGTCTAAAGGTTCAGGGGGAAAAAAGATTCTTTAAGAGTATGTATCATAACTCTGAACATGGCTGGTAGGTATTGGTAATAGAGAACAGAGCAATCTCAGTAGATCTGGGAAGGATCAAAGTGGAGAATGTCTACTTCTTTAGCCAGGACAAAAAAAGAATAGTGAGACTAAGGGACTTCTTTCCTTGAGCTATTCAGCAAGACATGTCCTTCCATACATGGGAAAGAAACAAGGTATTGCAGCTGCAAGCCAGCTCCTTTCTATTCCTGCCTTGCTTTCATCGCAATAAGCATAACTAGGACTCCTCTAGAATGAAGTTCTTATATGCTGGCCACATGAGAGGACCAGTTTGCTGTAACAGTTAAGGTACTGGCCTAGAAATCAGGAAACCGATGCTAGTCCCACTTTAGGCATGAAAGCCAGTTGGGAGACTTTGGGCCAGCCAGTCACTGTTTCCCACAAGGTTGCTGTTATGGAGAAAGGAGGAGGGAAAAGGAGTATTATGTATTTTTGCCGCCTTGAGTTATAAACTAATAAAGGCCAGATAAAAATGTAATACATAAATAATAAATAAAAATACTAAACATTAAGATGTTAAGTTTCAGCTGTAAACTACTAACAGCTGTTTCTAGGCTTATATTGCTAAATGTATTTAACTGGAACTAAGCTTCTCTGAACTTTGGTGAGGTGTCCTTCTAAATCAGGGGTGTCAAACTTGCGGCCTGCAGGCCGGATGCATCACGCGCTGGCCATCCCCACCTCCATTTTAGTGAAGGGGGAAAAAGTCACGGTATGTCACCTGACAACAACGTGACGCCGCGAGTTTGACACCCCTGTCCTAAGTAGGCAGATTTGCTTATGTTGCATCAATCAATGAGATTTAAATACTATTTTTTTTTTATAAAAAGACCATTCTGGTTCAGAAACCTGAATGTATTTGGAAAGTACCAGGTTGGAGAAGGCTGATCTAACACATGATGGATTCTTGTCTTAAAAATAAAGTGCTTTACTGCCATAGCAATCTCGACAGGTGTATGTCCACAAATTATTATTTTGTTTTTTTGTTAAGTAGCTACTCCATTGTTTCAAGCAAAACAACTCAGTTCAATCAGTTCTGAATGTGCAGTGAGTAGTGACTATGAAGTTAAGCCTTTACAGTACTGGTTTAAATACACTCAGATTATTTTTTGGAATGTCTTTACCTTTGCACTTGCTAACATTCATACCACTATATCACAGAGAGGAGAGAATGTTTCAGTACAGCAGTGAGTCAATATTTGGCCAGTCATAAAATACAGTAATAATTTTTTTTTCAGAGAGTTGAATTAAAATAATATGCTATACAAATTTTTTACCATGGTGTGTACGTTCATCCCACTGGAGAAGGTTTTTTGCCAATTTTAAGATTCTCAAAAACTCACAGGAAATATGTGCCGTTATTTGGTATGTTTCTATCATATCATCTTCAATACTTTCAGAACATATAGTTTTATGGTTGATAAAGCTTAATTAGAAAATAATTAGAAATTAGCAAGTCTACCTTAATAAGTGAAGCAAGACTTCTGTTTTTAATAGTGCAGGGCTGGTACATAAATTTAGAAGCTGCTCTCAGTTTGAGCCAAATACTTTTTAACCTTGTACAGACAGCAATTAAGATGGCATATTGGGATCTCTGTGTGGAAATTTTCACATGATTGTTTCCTTTGAAAATGCTTGATTAGATTTGTAATGCCCAAGTCAGAGGCTCACATATGCAGGTGTGAATTCTGAATCCTTCTTTTCCAAGGGCTGATTGCATTGTCACCTAAAATGAGCATTGGTATATTCTGATAAAGGCTTTGTGGACAGTTCTTATACATGCTAATCAGTACAAATGATATTTTAGAGTTTGAGGAAGACATGCTTACACACACTGTTTTCTCACTTAATTTCATTTTTATTTATTAAATTTATTTGATGCCCATCTTACCGTGAGGTGACTCTGGGTGGCTTACAATGATAAAAAGAAAAAGAAAAAGCAATGCAACAACATGTATCCAATAAGAATAAAACACTATAAAAATACAAATCAGCTATAACTAAAAGATGGGGAGGGAGGGAGGCGTAGGACGAGTAGGGGAGAAGTGGGATCTGTTATTAATCTATCAACCACCTCCAGTGTGATGTTTTCCTATTGACCAACTGGCAGAGTCAAATCTTCAAAGTCTTGCGTGAAGGTCAGGAGGGTGGGAACCATCCTCACTCCAAAGAGATAGATGTTTGAAAGGACAAGCTTTTCTCCTGGACCCTCCCAACCGGAATTCCCTGGCTGACAGGGCTTGCAGCATGCCTCCTCTGCCAGCAATGGCCAATCCCATTGAGATTAAACATTTCCTGAAGTAACCTGGAGCCATGTCATGAACGGCTAATTGTTTGTGTTTTACTCATACTTTATCTTATAGTTTGTTCCTCCCAGTTCCTAAATGGTTAACCATGATTTTTTTAAACTTTAGACTTTTTTTTTCATCAGCACTACTTTATTTTATTTATGCATCCTTTTCTTTCTGTATCTTTTCAGCAATGTTGAGTGTGTGAAACTCTTGCAGAGCAGTGGAGCAGATGTAAATAAAAAAGACAAATATGGAAGGTTTGTAACTTAATAAGAACTTCAAAAATCAATGTGGAAGTCTAGATCTTAGTTTCATGATGCTGGAATTAACTGAGCAGGATTAAGAGGAGCTCATGCTTGGCTGCCAAACTTCATCTTTGGAAAACATGTAATACAATTCTTAATACCAATAATTTTCTGGGAAGATCAAGAATATCACATAGGATTTCAGACAAGGCTGCTATTGCTCAATTGCTTATCCTTCTTCGTTTGTGGGATTAGCACTGAATTCAGATGTGAACATTCTCAGTTTATAATCCTCTTGTCTTTTGCCATCATTTTTCTGTCATATTTTATTCTGAGGAAATCTGTCAGGGAGGAAAAAAATACAATGTTTGCACTGTATCTTTTGACTGATAATGCAGGAGACCTCTGTTTGGCAACAGGAAAATAGGTTGTTTTCAGACTGGGAATCCATTGAAGGATGTAGATTAACTAGTCCTATTCTCTCCTCCCCCCCACTCCCCTCTCCTCAAGGTAAAAGTTTGAGATTGTATAATAACAACAGCAATAATAAATTTACTTATACTATGTAATAGTATAACTAGGTGAAGTGCAAACATAACAAGATAGAATTAAGAGTGAGACATATGACAGCAATGGCTATGTTTATTACTGTATAAGATTACAACTTCCTTCATAGGAAATAAACCTTTCCTGTCCAAAGTGTAATCCTAAAAGAGAGATGCATGCTATATTAATGGTATATTCTTTCCCCTTTCCGAGTAAGATTTAAATAGTTTAGTTCTATATTATTTTGCACCAGAATTCATCTACCCTGTTTCCCCCAAAATAAGACATTCCCTGATACTAAGCCCAATTGGGCTTTTGAGCGCATGGCAATAAGGCCAAGCACTTATTTCAGGGGTCAAAAAAATATAAGACAGGGTCTTATTTTTGGGAAAACACAATATATAGCAGAAATAATAATTCAGTATAAAAAGATTAAGTGTAGAATAGACCATTGCTCTGTCTCTGTCATTATTTAAGCAGCTGAATCAGAGTTTTTTAAAAAGTACCTTTCTTCTAGTTATTCTTGAGTTATCCCTTGTATTTCTGCACCTTAACCAAGTAACTTTTAGTCATCTGGAAAAGGAAATCTGGAAGATTTGATGGTGCAGCAGACTAATGTGCTGTTAAGTAGCACCAGCTGCCTGCAATTACTACAAGTTCGAATCTCACCAGGCTCAAGGTTGACTCAGCCTTCCATCCTTTTGAGGTGGGTAAAATGAGGACCTGGATTGTGGGGGGAATAAGCTGACTTTGTATAAAAAAGAACACCGCTTAGGGTGGGACCAAAAAGCCCTACTAAGCAGGTATATACAAAAGTATGAAGGCTGTTGCTTAACGCATTGTAAGCCGCCCTGAGTCTCTGGAGAAGGGCGGCATATAAATCGAATCAATAAATAAATAAAATAAATAAACAATGCATTTATCCCACCTTCTGAAAGTATTTCCCCCTAAAATTAAATCATTAATTTTTCGCTGGGCATGCAATAAAGGCCATATGAGTATCTTGTTTTCTAACTACAATAACAACAGCTTAGATATCTATCTGTATAATGTTTTCCTTTGTAACAAATCTTACTTATTTTTACAATAAGTCAGTGGTTTATTATGGTTTATTCTTTATTTATAGTTAGCTGAATAGCACTTCCTACCCTTTTTGTTTGTTCACTTCTTAGCCATTTCTTGTGTACTTATTTCAAATCTTCACTGAAAAAGAAATACGTTCTGCATTCAATTAAATACTGCTGTTGTATCTTGAAATGGATTCTCCCTATAGTAACGTTGCTGTCAGAAACTGTTAACATAACCGTATCCTGTTACTCAAGTAGTGCCTTGGCTAATATGTTTCTATTTATTTTGCAGAACACCTTTGCACTATGCAGCTGCAAATTGTCATTTTCAATGTATTGAGATGCTGGTAACCGCGGGGGCCAATATTAATGAAACTGATGACTGGGGACGAACAGCTTTACATTATGCTGCAGCCTCAGACATGGACAGAAAGTAAACAAGCTTATTTGTATTCCTTGTTTCTAATTCATTTCTGTTCTCTTTTCTGTCATTTCTGTTCTCTTCATCCAGCAGTCTCATTTAAGCAAAAACTCTCCTTTGAATGTCCCAGCTGCTATAATTGCTTTCAGTAACTACCTGCTCCTCCATATTGGGTTACTTTTGCAATTGCTTAGTTTCTTCCAGGTTGCTGATTTCTGCATAAACCACCTTCAACTTCTTTATATTTTATTCCCTTATTTGTGTTTATCTTGCTACTGTTTTTCACGTGGTTAGATGTGGTATATAAATGTTTCATCTGCTTTCCAAAGTGTTAGCAAAACTACTGAACAAAAAAAAAATGACAGCTGCTTTTTTTTTTGGTCCAGTTGCTCAAAAATCTTATTGACTGGTATTCTTAAAGCTTTTTTCCCCTGAATATTGAATTTTCTTGAATTAGAAGAGACATTCAGAAAACTCTTATCATATAAAGATGTAAAATAGTATTAAAGCAATGGGATGAAAGTTTGTAAGGAGCATGACATTATGACGGTGTTAAAATATCCTCTTTATATTCTTAATGCTCCTGATCCCCGTGATTGAATCTCTAAATTTTCTTTCAGTTTGAGTGAATGTTGATATCATAAGCATGTTGTGTTCCACTATGCCAGAATATTTCTGGTTTTGATGTTCATTTTGTAATGTAGTTTTTTATATAAGATGCATAAGATTTCTAGCAAAAATATTCTTTAAAATGATAACTTTAAGTGAAGTATTTTTCTATAAACTACTTCTCAAAACATAAATATCCTATAATATCTGAAACAATCCCATCAAATTCTAAAGAAATAGTTTTTTATTATGATAAAATTTAGGGAATAGAGAACATTTATAATTTCATGCATTGAAAGGAGTAAATATGTATTTCGACACGATTTGCAAAAATGAACAGCTGCAGACAATCTCTGCTGTCCTTATAAACTTACTGTTTTTGGTATATGTATCTGATTTATAGTTACATGAAGAAGGCTTGCCATGTTAATGTATCAAATAGACCTTACGAACTGAGCATTTCCTTAATTAAGTGTGCCTTAAGAAAAATATTAGTCTACTCTACATATATTGTAAAAGAAGTTTTTGCTTCAGTTAAAAGAACAATTCTACCATAGTAAGTGGATGAATAGTATAGTTTATGTGTTCTTTATTCTTCTCCAGTTTCATTAGCCAAGACCCCAATATTATCTCCTATGCTGATGTGAAGTGTTGTCCAACCTCCTAAAGGTCCAATGTCCTAACAAACCTATCCTTTTATCCCAATGTCAGCAGAACTTCACTGAACAAACACGCATACATCCTGGCATGTATACAGACACATAGACATATGTATATCTGTATCACATGTGTGAGCACACACACATTGTTATTTAGAAAACTGAAATTGGAAAGAAACTTCTGGGGCTCAGCCAAGATTTGTGCTTATGAAACAGAATAGATTCATGATTTAATCATATTTTAAAAATGATAAACTTCATGCACTTTTGCCTCTATTCTGAGAGCAAGTAAGAATATCTTGAACTCTGGGGAAAGGCTATAATTGAATAGCTGGTTTCTTTGGAGCTATGAATTTCCATACAGTTGAAGTAAAAAAAAAACCCTAGGATTATCTCGCCCATTGGTAGTTGAGTTCAATATAATTTAAACATTAAGATCATAAAAATTCCCTGGTGGATTATACTACTATGTGCCATCAAATTCATGACCTTTTCTCTAGTAGGTTATTGGAAAAATGTTTAAATCTTGAGAAAAAGATTTATTTGAAAAGTGTGTGCCTGAAGACAGAGAATTATGATGAATGACTGAGTTAATCTCCTTCCCCCTTAGTTTTCATTATTGAAAAATAAAGTCATGCATAGAAAAAATACCTAGTTTAGCATAATATTACTTGGAGCTGTCTTGATAAAAAGATTGATTTAGAAAAAAAAATAGCTTTTGTAATTCTAAGAGCTACACAGTTCTGCAAACAGTGAGCTTGAAGGGACATATACAGTATTAATTAAACCTTTAAGGGTGTTGGGAGAACTGGTTTAGTAATGAGAATAATACTGTATATTAACCAGAGATACAACCAGTTAACATTTAAAAATTCCATGTTACATCATTTTCCAAGTAGTTTGGGTAGACTGTGAAATCTAATGAAATAATGTCTCCCGTATCCATGGTATTTATTTATATTGTCTTTTGAGGGTAATATTATATGTGAAATTATTTACATAATACAATTACAATACATACAATACATACAATTATTATTTATGATGCTTTAAACCATCAATCAAATAAAGCCCAGTTCCACATATTGCAAATTTTCTACTTGCGTGTACAGTTGTTCACTTAAATTAAAATACCACCTGTATTTCTACAATTGTTTGTATTTATTCTCCATTACTGTGAATACACACATGTGATATTTGGTCATTTAGATTTTTTTTTTGCCATTTTCAGTAATGTTTTTGCCTAAGTTAAAATTAAAAATTAACAAATCAATTTTAGAAGAATTTAAATGAACCACAATGTTTTTGTTAAATATTTGAGAGAAACTATGGCAATGTTTTCTTACTGCTGTTAGCTCATTTGTCGGTTGCAAGTTAAATGGATACATAAAAGGTTTCTGTATTGAAGAAGAATATGACTATAATAATGGGCAAACTAAGATCATCATTAAGATGAATTAATAATTAGCATAATTGCTAAGATAGCAATTATGAAGCTGTAGGCCTCATGCCTCCTTCAGTGAATTAGCAGGCTATTGCAAACAGGTATTTCATAGATCTTAATTTGTGTTTACATAAGAAATGGTGTGTGGATTTAGAGAGGAGGAAACTATGGCTGTCATTGTTACTTGTTCTGATTAGCTATTCTATGTGTTTCATCTATACAGGTAGTCCTCGACTTACGACCATAATTGAGCCTAAAATTTCTGTTGCTAAGTGAGAAGTTTGTTAAGTGAGTTTTGCTCCATTTTACGACTTTTCTTGCCACATTTGTTAAGTGAATCACTGCAGTTCTTAGTAACACAGTTGTTAAGTGAATCTGGTTCCCCCATTGACTTTGCTTGCCAGAAGGTCGCAAAAGATGATCACATGACCTCAGGACACTGCAACCGTCATAAATATGAACCAGTTGCCAACTATCCAAATGTAAATCACATGACCATGGGGATGCTACAACAGTCATGCATGTGAAAAATGGTCATAAGTCACTTTTTTTCAGTGCCATTGTAACTTTGAATGGTCACTAAATGAACTGTTGTAAGTCGAGGACTACCTGTACTTTTGCCAATGGGAAATAATGTCTTTAAAATTGAATAATACTTTTATACCCTAGTATTCCCAACAACTATTTTTTTAATTACTCCACTGTCTTCTGATATCGGTGTCACAGCTAACACCAATTCATATTGTACCTACATTGAATTAGACATGATTGCAATTTCTGCCATTGCAGAAGCCTTTTAGGAAGAGTCTAGAATGGAGAAAATTGTGGAGGAGTTGAACACATAAGTAGTATTTGTGTAGAGTATCCAATAAAACGTTCCTTCTAGATGGGATACACTACTTTCTCCATGGAAATATGGAGCTTCATGGAGACTTTTATTGGTGAAATTATGTAGCTGAATCAATATTTAGGACGAGGTCGGAATTAGTGAGGGAAACTGTTTCTAGCAAAGATGAGCAGAAATGATAAATATCAAAAAGCAATTCTAACAATATTGTAGCTGAATGTGATGCTGTGGTGTAGAACGAGGACCCTAGAAATACTTCCCATTTCGGAGTGCTCTTTATGACTTTTGCCACGTGCCAATCTGTGAAACATTTATGTTAAAAAGTTTCCTGGTAGCACTCATAAATGTATTTACTGCTTGAAGTGAAACGATAAAGAGTAGTTTATACCAAAGAATCTCAAAATGAGTTGCCTTTTTCATTCAGAAAGAATATTTTGGGTAACTCCCATGAAAACTCTGAAGAAATTGAAAGATCCAATGAAAAGAAAGAAAAAGAAGCTGCATTGTAAGTTTGGTATCAGTACAGCGCTTTGACCACATCTCTGCATTATGCTTCTCCTTCTGTGGATTGCAGTTATGTCATTCCTTAGTTTTGTTCTGTGTCTCTGTTTACTGCTGGATTTGACATCTGAAACCATAAAATGCTAACTGTAGGGTTCTTGTTTATTGATGTAGATGTATGTTTATGTGTACTGGCATATTTCATATTTAATTATTTTAAAAAGTTATGTAGCATCTACAAAATGACAAAAGCAACATCATGATACAAGCACAGCTCCTTTCATACATGCATCATGGCATTGCATGCAGAGCTAAAAAGAGCAATGCTTACAGTTTGGGGGAATAATATTGCTTTAATCATTTTGACTGAACATGAGTCACTTATTCACCTAAATTGTTTACTGTCCACTAACAAAAATCCATCTTTTTTGGGTTGAGGCTAGATTTACTGGCTTTTATTCAATAAACCCCATTACTGAAGTGTTACACTGACTAATCTACCTGAAACTGATAGGGTACTACAGAACTGCAGGTTATCAATAAATTGATGGGACTTCATTAAAAACTTCATATGATCTCCCCCAGCAGTTTAATGTAAACATTGAACAGTATGGCACCAAAGCCATTTAAATGATATAGCCTTGAGCAGAAATTTCCCAGTAGCATTGTCTAGAGATAGACCTAACTCAGTCACTCCAAAATAATTGATTGTATTAGAAACACTTGAAAGGTCCTATAGGATTCCACGTTTCTCTGCTTGTAAAGAGAGGGGATTATCCCACCACCTAATCAAGGCACATTTAGTGCCAAAACCACTAAGACCAAGGCCAAGGTTTACTTCTGTTAAAAATCAATTTCATTCAAGACTGTCTGGATCTGATTATCTACCAACAGCTCAAGCACTCTTCCCAGATAGATGTTTGCTTGCTTTCATTAATTAAAATTGTACCATTCCTGCTTTTAAGAAGAAATGTATAAACACCTGGATCTAGCTAAACACTCCCTTTCTATTACCTGAATAAGCCATGAGAAGCAATGTTTGACCAAATAAATGCCTGTTTGAACTCTATACAGTTCCTTGAACACATTGTTATGCCTTGAAGCTCTCCTGGACTCCTCTACTATCTAATTGCCAAAACTGCAGAATCCAAGTCAAGACAATTACAATAAATTTTGCCCTCAAAGGATCTTGGTGGCATGTCACATGAAACTACCTTAGTTAGGTTCTACATTCTTCTATTTAATGAGAACTCGGAAGGTTCCAAGTCACTTGGAGAAGTTCCATTGGATATCACTAAGAGAATACAGTGGTGGTGGGAAAATGTAATGAGATCTTAACGGTGTCAAAAAATGAGTTTTTCTGCAGGTGTCTCTATTTATTTCAGCTTGGTATATACCAAGGATTTAGAAGAAGTTCACAAACAAACGTTTGCTGTCTATGCCAGAAAATTTTCCTTTGTTATCTGGAATCAACTAGAATCCATTAATTTTCAGAATCAAAATCTTAATTCTAACAGATTCCCCATCCCTAAAGCAGGTAATAATTGATAGACGTCTAAAAATCTCAGCAGATCTGACTTTTGTAAAGGAATAGATTTAACATCCCCTAATTTCAAAGTGCTATACTCCTTCCTGGCAAACCCCACCCCAGAAGTCCATAGAAGATTGTCTACATGTGTTGACCTAGTTATGTCTATGTATGTTGGTGTTTTTAAAGATTTGTGTGTGTGTGTGTGTGTGTGTGTGTGTGTTAGCTGTTGTTGTAGCCTTTTAATAAGGCTTGAAAATTGGTTCTGTTGTCTTTATGTCAAGAAGATTGTAATAAGTACTGTAAGGAAAATCTTTCCTTCATAAACTTGATACTTCGAGTTGGTATATCTTTCTGATTATTGTTGTACCTTTTGTTATATCAATAACCAATATCTTGAACATGCATAGTAGTTAGTGATGTATCAAATCTCTGTCATAAAGAGTTTCCTTAAAAAAGGAAACAAAAGGAAAGGAAACATAATAAAAACAGTTGACATTAACATTTAGTAATTATTGGGAATTATGTTAGACTCCAATATCCAGAATTGTTTCTTTAGTTTGAATAGCTGTATAGCTAATAACATTTCAGCAGATAGTTATTGAAGAGCTAAAGTGACAAAAAGCATTTCTCATTATCACTGTGTGGTTATTTCAAACACAAAAGCTGTCTCTGGCTGTATAGATAGCAACTCTTATTGCCACACATTGGAACCCTCAGTTGAGAAGAATGTATCTAAATTCTGGCTAATCCCCAGCATAGGAAAAAAATATCCTGTTTTCCCTGATAATAAGCCCAATTGGGCTTTTGAGCGCATGGCAATAAGGCCAAGCGCTTATTTCAGAGTTCAAAAAAAAAATATAAGACAGGGTCTTATTTTCAGGGAAACACGGTATTTAATATGTGGTTAATTCACTCATAGAAACAAAACATTCTAGAAAATGGTATAGTGGAAATACTTTTAATTGGATCTTTTAGCAAGAATGTAACTTCCAGGCCATTACTATTGTACAAAATCCCAATGAATATGGTAGAACTGAAGATTCAACAGGTACAGGATTCTGTTAAGTAGAAATAAAAAGTTGGTATTACACAGTTTTAATATTACAGTGAATGTTTATCTCGGTATCAGTCATTACATATAGTTAAATAGTAACATTTTGGTTTATATTTCTAAACAATCCACAGGTGTCTAGAATTTCTTCTTCAAAATGAAGCGAACCCTTCAATCCAAGATAGAGATGGCTATAATACAGTGCATTACGCTGCTGCTTATGGACACAGGCAGTGTCTAGAACTGGTGAGTAGACTTGAAACAGTGCTGAAATGCTGCATTGCAAAAGTGCCTGCCAAATAAAAGATATTCTTAATTTTGCAGAGCTATTACCATTATTCTTTGACACTGAACAATGTTACATTTGTAAATTTGCCCAGGAATATGGCTATGCAGGAGAGGTACAAGGATTTTCATTACTTCACTATTCCAACATAAAGTTGATAGAGAAGCCAAGCATATTCAGAATCAAGGTGTGAAATTCTCCTGGATTGCAAGTTCAGAAGCCTATGGAATATGTTGTGATGAGGAGATGAAAAGGGCACACATTTGCCATGATCAAAACAGGGGTGGATTCTAATTTTTTTTTACTACTGGCTCTGTGGGTGTGGCTTATTTTGTGGGCGTGGCTTGATGGTCATGTGACAATTCTTTAGGATTTAGCAGAGGTACTGGTCTACCAGGCTTTTAACTGCTTACAGAGCTGTACCGGTCTACTCATTTGTTTTTGCAGGCACTGGTCTACCTATGTTTTTTTTTGAGGCACTGGTCTACTCATTTGTTTTTGGAGGCACCGGTCTACCACCACACTGCCTTTTAATACTGATCAGCTGTAGGGCGGCCCTTTGAAGCCCCACGGCAAGAGTTTAAAACAGTTTTTTTCCTTCTAGCCGATCAGCTGGGACTCCGGAGGCAGCAATAGATTGGGGATGGGGCCAAATAAAAGCTAAGAATAATGCGGGGGGGCGGGGGACGGAAGAACCCAGCTCCCGAACAAAGAGAACCGGTTCGGTGATGTCATATCCTCACCGCTACCAGCTCAGCCAAACCGGGAAGAACCCACCACTGGATCATATTTTGTGGGCGTGGCTTGATGGTCATGTGACAATTCATTAGGATTTAGCAGCGATACTGGTCTACCAGGCTTTTAACTGCTTGCAGAGCTGTACTGGCCTACTCATTTGTTTTTGGAGGCACCGGTCTACCACCACACTGCCTTTTAACACTGATCAGCTGTAGAGTGGCCCTTTGAAGCCCCACGGCAAGAGTTTAAAACAGTTTTTTTCCTTACTCGGGAGGCAGCAATAGATTGGGGGTGGGGGCAAATAAAAGGTAAGAATAATGCAGGGGGGGCGGGGGGCAGAAGAGCCCAGCTCCCAAACAAAGAGAACCGGTTCAGTGATATCATATCCCCACCGCTACCGGCTCGGCTGAACCGGGAAGAACCCACCACTGGATCAAAACATGACAATATCCTCTGGGATATGCACTGAGGATGTGATGGGTGAAAATGTTTGGAACTAACTTTCTTGGTGGCCTACTCAATATTTGCTATACATTGTTTGAGAACACCCTTGTTAGGCCAGCTATGAAAGTAAACTAATATTTTCTCATAAAAGTTCTTGGTACCATTCAACTCCTATTTTTTCAAGAAAAGTCCAATCATTATGAGTTGTTATCTTAAAGGGATAGTTTTTCCAGAAACCCTTGCCATAGTTTGCATGTATCTGAGCTTGTGCTTGAGCTGATACCCAAGCAAGTATCAGCTCCACTATATGCTATGCAATTACTTAATTAAGTTTGTTACTATCACTGTAGCCAAAAGGTTTCATACCTGCATTTATTTAAGTTCTCCATAGCAATATACAGTACTTGGTGAATACAAGACTGTTTGTGAAATTAGTTAGATAATAAGTTGTTGTGTCACTATTTTGCAGAAGCTGATCCATGGGAAAGCAGAAATATTTAAAGCTATTAAATTTATAGCTTTTGGTAATTTTACAACTTGGAGTTCCTTTTTATTATCATAGTTCAACGTCTTTACTTTTAAAATAAGCATGCTGACCTGACTAACTATCAAATGTCACAGTCCAGAAGTTTAAAAAAAGTAGTTGTGCTGTCATAATAGTATCTCAGAATGAAAAGGAATGACAAGATTCTTGAGAGGTCAACAATTCATAAAATATGTGAATGACAGAGCTATCTCTGAGGATAAGTGAGCATTACGGTAGTCTGCTTTTACTATGTTAAAATCAGTTTCATTTTACAATGAATTCATTCTTGATTTCCCTAATTCTTTTGAGCCCTTAGTGATCAGCAATAGTAAGTGTGATCGTTCAATGGTATTTCACAGTCATAAGATGGTGGGTTTTCTTTAAAGATAACCAACATCTTGAATTGTACCCAGAAACCGTATCAGCCAATGCAGCTCACAGACCAATGGTGTCACATACAGTAGGCATTCTGAGGTGTGCCCATTACTCTTTGCATCTCTGCATTCTGTAGCTGTAGTTTTTGAGTGGTCTTTAAGGGTAACCCCCATTTAGAAATGCATTGTCCAATTGTGAGATCACAAAGGGGTGCTTGATTATCTGGAGGATCTCCTGAACTAGGCACAAGTGCAAAGACAATGCCTTAGGCTTAGATGAAGGCAAAGGCCTTCCTTGCCATAGTTGCCACCCGTTTTTTGAGCAGGAAATGTGAATCCAAGAAACTCCCCAGGTTGCACAATAGTTTCAAATGGGGAAGTACATTCCCATCCAAGGAAAAGACGGAGAATTCCCAGAATTGGGGGATCTAAATACATTGTCAAGATAGAGCCTGAGTCTGTTTCTCCCCACCAGACTTGCACATCCTCAAACATTGGGAGAGAACATCAACAGCACTGCTTGGATGTCTTAGGGCAAAACCTACAATTAGGTATCAACAATATATTGATGGCACCAGACCCTAACCAAAGAGCTCCAAAACCTTCAGCGCATCAACCCCTTCATGAGGTTTCAGATTGTACAACTACCCCTATTTATGACTTGAAAATAATTTAATGCTACTTCATTAATAGTACTGTGAATAACAATAATCATAGTTATATTGATACAATATATCAGCAATAATAGCAATAGTGGATAGTCCCTCAAGCTTCGGGGTTGACATTGATTACTTTGTGGAATCCTGCCCTAAAATAATATATGACCTCTCCCAATTGTTTCATATTGAAGTTAAACAGAAGGGTGAGAACATTAAGGCCCAAGGCCCATCACCAGTGAAACTGAAAATTTATTAGTGCTTTAATATGCATAATCTTAGATACCTAATTTGTGTGATTATAGTTGCAGATCAAACAGAGTCATAATTGTACTCCCCAAAGGCACATTATTCCTTTTTCAAATGCGTCAATAAATACTTATTATGAACTAATGTTGAGCCAGTTTAGGCTGACAAATCCTATTGCCTGGAGGTATTTATATAGAAACTTGGCAAAAGCATTTTTCCAGGACATCAATTTTAATAGCATCATATAAAATTATAGAAAATTCCCATGGTAATTTATCTTCAATTAGTATGAAGAACTAAGTTTGTTAAGAGCTGGAAAACCATTAGCAGTTTTTTTTAAGTTTCATTTTTTTCAGTAAATTTGTCATTGCCTATTTTCTTGCTGTGTGCAGCTGAAAACCTAAAGACTTCTCAGTTTTAAGTTTGTGTTTATGATTACATTACAACAGATTTCAGTATTTTCCGCAGCAAACCAGTTAATCTTTATTTACCTGTATCTCATCTGCTTTCTGATTAATAGCTTGACTGTATTTTAAAAATTACTTCCTTATCTGGATTTTTTTCCCATGAAAAGTGATTATCTTCATCCTTTTTTTTTTCACTCTGAAATTGACTTGTCACCTTGTATAAAAAAGATTTCTAGTGTTTTCATGTTGATCCTTGGGTAACCTGGTCATAATCATGGACTGAGATAAAAATAATTAGAAATAATAAAATTATTATTATTATTTTTATTTGGAAGACCTTTTGGAGAATGAGCAGCAAAGACTGAGAACAGAGTTAGCAGGCATTTTATTTTTAGAGTTTATGTGCCTGAGATTAATACAGTCATAGCTCATGAAACTGAAAACAAATGGTTGAAGTACTATACTCATACTATGCACTGGCAAAATCTAATAAAATCTATTGCAGCTGTTGCCGAGGTCTGGTTCTCTTGACATCTTAACTGAAACACGTTAAAAGAATGTTTAAAAGACAATGGCATCTGCCTTCCAATGAAGGTGGCAGCTTGTCTGTCTCACACAGATTGAAAAGAAATGTACCATAGTGACAGTCAGCATTCCACCCAAAGTGTTCAGTTCAATTATCATTCCATGTGTCAGTACGCTGCACATACTCTAGTTGGTAGCAACAGTGTGTAGCCTCTAGATTAGTATTCTTAGCTTGAATAGAGTAGTGTGAGTATGCTTGTGGTGAACAGGGCTTTGACTGAATTCCTGATATCCTAGACAAAATCTGCTAAATGTGCTGGTATTATCCTTACCATTTGAATGGAATTTGCATCTGGCATAGATACAATTGTGCTAGGTAATCTGATAAACTGATCTACAAGTGAAAAGTACTAAGAATGTGATCAAATCTTTATTATATTGTAATCCAGCATAAGGTGGGTAGGATACAATGAATTTAAGGGGGATTCATAGGATTAATAAGCATAGAAAATATATCGAAGTCTAATTTAAAAGGGAAAAAAATGCTAAACATATATGTTATGTATATATAAAACAGGAATCTAAAAAAAAATCTACAGGATGAATCCAAAAATATGTTCTATTACATCTACCTAATGTTGCTATTCCTCCAGATTTGTAATATGTGTAAAATGAAACAAAAACTTTATCAATGAAACTAAGATTAAGGAAAAGGATACATAGCTCTGAATGCAAGTAATCTGATCTTGTGGGGCAGACTTGATGAAGTCATCCTTGTGGAGTGATGAAAAGGTTAAAATCATGTCCAAAAATATAAATTAGTATAATCTAAATTGTTCTGGTTGTGTATGAAGTAGAAATCCATAGGTTGGTGATAGTTGCATGTTGTGTTCCAATGAATGACGGTAATGTAATGACCATAATAGTTTTGGGGGGAAATTACAACATTCAAAATTACAACATTTTGAATGAATGCAATTTGCTCAGGCATTAATAACAATGGTATTAATAACCACATAAATGAACAATTGCTGCAAAAAACAATGAAAGTTTATAATGTGTATGTAGACAAAAAGATAATTACAAAGACTGAAATAAAAAAAAATCAATTTACAGTTAAATGTTAAAAGGCAGACAACATGTAGGGTAATTCTGAGAGAAATAAAAAAATGTTTTGGAAGTACATGAGGAGGCTAAATGAAAAACTTCCATCAGAATGCATGACATTAAAAATAGAAGTGATTTAGTGATTAAATTATTTGGGATGAAATTGAAGTGAAGGAATGGTAGAATGAGTTAAAGATTTACTATTTTTTCTTCAGGAAATTATTGAGAAATACATGATATGTAGTAAATGTTATTTAATTTGTGTGATGCAGTAAAAAGAGTATGAATCTGAAAATTTATGTATCAATTATACCTAAATAATTAAACATGAGACACAGGTAGATGACTTTATTTGGTAAATGTTTTCTTAAGATGGGACAATTGTTGAAAAAAGGGGAAATATAAAAATAATGGATAATATGTGATCTGTTCTAAGGAATGAATATTTGTCAAAAGCAATACCTTTTATTTATAAAAGAGTGCTTCTGGACTTGTTTTCTGGAAGTAAGTCAACTGGGCCTGGTATGTCAGGAGAACCTAAAAATAGTTGAATACAAAAAACAAGAAAACATTGAATCAAGAAGATATGACTGACTGAGGCAGATTAAATACCAAAGTGAGTAAGCACTACAGAAGAAATTCTTTGAAAGGTTCTGGTTAGAAAGAGAATGAATGAAGGTATAATTGAGTGGGTGAAGAGAAAGGAAAAAGAGAGAGGAAGCCATAATTGTCGATATGATTCGGAAAAAGAGGTGAGAAATTTAAAGAACAAAAGATAATTAATAACTGAGAGTCAGTTTGGTCTAAGGTGCTGAACTAGAAACTGGAAGACAGTGAGGTCTTCTTTCGACAAGAAAACCATCTAGGTGATTTTAGGCCAGTCATTCTCAGCCAACCTACCTCATAGGGTTATTGTTGTTGAAAAATAGGTGGGAGCATTCTGTATCCAGCCTTGAGTTGTTTAAATAAAGATGTATTATAAATGTTGCTGTTACTATCTTCCTTGCAATCTCTGCATAAAATTCTCAGATGTTTTGAAGAATCCCCAGTATTTCATAGCAAATTAAAAGACAGGAAAAGTTTTAGGGAAGAACAATTCACAAACATCAATTCCTTTCCATCTAGGTTTAGTGTCTCTTATTAACTCAGGGGACACATGTTAAATATACATGTTATGTACTTTACCTCTTCATCATAGGTATAAATGATTTCCTTTTGTTTGTTCTAGCTTCTGGAGAAAACAAATAACTTTTTTGAAGAAACAGATTCAACATCAGCAAGAAGTCCTTTGCATTTAGCTGTAAGTATATGTTGGGCGAAATGCTTTCTAATAAGTTCAAATAGCCTTCGGTTTCTTATCTAAAATATACTGGTTATTACTTATGATGAGTCTTCTTTTCTTTGAGGCATATCCAAATCTCTCCAGCCAAATTCAAAGCCCAAGATCCCCAAGTGAAAACATTGCTATTGCATGAAAGCTAACACTTTCTAAACACCTCCTCTTAAGACATGGGGGGAAAGTTGAAGTCAGTTTTAGTTAAGCTAGTTTGGGGGCTGATATAAATATGCTACTAGTTAGAATAACAAGTTCAAGAACTGTGTGATGGTTTATTTCTTTACTATGTTCAAATTGTTCATATAAAGACTATAATATGTAACCTTCAACTGGATGAATTTAAGCGTCTCAGAGCAAAATGTTTTCAATCAAAGTACCTCAAATGAGCTAACTTACAGAATGCTGGGACCTATTACTACAAAGAGAATGAAGTTTTTATTTATATATTTGTTCAATTGCTATTTCAGTCAATGACTCTGGGGAATCTTTGGCTGCTTTAGCATTGCCAAGCTTCTGCCGCTACCACACTGCTGCGGTCATCTACCTGCCCCTTTAGAAGGAAAAGGGGAAGGAGGGAGGGAGAGAGGAAGGGAGATTTCCAATGCTCATTTACCAGTTTCCCACAAGGAAATTCAAGGGAAAGTCAATAGGAAGTCATAACTCACTCCAGCTCCAACTGATTTTTTTATGTCACCTATGGTCATTCTAGTTCTCTGTTTAGTTGAGGAAATATCTCTGAAATGATGATCCAATGAGTCACAGGTCCTCTAATTAATATTAAATGCAGTTTTGTGCACTTCAGAATTAATTTCAGAATATCTGTCCAGCTGCAGCTCTGTATACAATCACAGTTAGAGAAGCAACTGTGGGTAAGCAAACAAAGCAAGCAAAACTGTACCATAGTGAACAATGGGTTCACTTAATGACTGTGCCCTTTGCTTAACTACCGTGGTGTTCACACTTAACAGCCACATCCATTTAATGATTGCCTCAAAAAAATCATAAAATGGACGTTGCTTACCTGAACGTCCCTTCTGAGCGCGCTGCTGGAGAATCCAAGAGCGTGGGTAATTCCCTCAGTTAGGATGAATACTGAGTGCCTGTGTCTTTAAGAAATTTGTTGACTCCGCCCTCGAGGCCTGGCTGAGGCTCAGTTTCTTTCACGAAGAAGGTAAACAAAAAAAGAAGACCAAGGACTAAAAAGGAGTAACCGGCCCACCAGGGTAGAAAGGGAGGGTTGGATTCTCCAGCAGCGCGCTCAGAAGGGACGTTCAGGTAAGCAACGTCCATTCTCTAGCGCGCTGCTTGGAGAATCCAAGAGCGTGGGACATACCCAAGCAAGTGTCATATGGGGGGGAAGCAGGTTGCTCACTGGTGGCCGGAGGTGAGATGACAGATTGTAGGACGCGTCGTCCAAAGGACGCCTCAGCCGAGGCGAAGGAGTCAACCTTATAATGCCGTATGAAGGGTGTAAGTGATGTCCATGTTGCCGCTCGGCAAATGTCCAGGACTGACGATTGGGTGGCCCAGGCGGCCGTAGTGGAGGCGCTCCTAGTCGAGTGGGGCAGGATACGGCCCGGTGGAGGTCTGTTTTGGAGCGCGTACGCCTTAGCGATACACGCTTTGATCCAGCGGCCTATCGTGGCAGATGACACCTTTTTCCCCATAGAAGCCGGCAGGAAGGAAACGAAGAGTGCTTCAGACTTTCTGAAGGGGGCGGTGCGTTTGATGTAATAGCGGAGGGCCCGCCGGACATCAAGGGTGTGCCACTGAGCTTCGAGTCGATGCCGGGGCGCTGGACAGAAGTCCGGGAGGACCAGCTCCTGGGAGCGGTGGAAAATCGAATTTACCTTTGGCATGAAGGCGGGGTCTAGCCGGAGCACTACACGATTGGTATGGAAAATGCAGAGGTCTGGCCGGACCGAAAGAGCCGCGAGCTCCGAAACTCTTCGAGCGGAGGTAACGGCGACGAGGAAAGCCACCTTGCACGTGAGAGGACGGAGTCCAATCGAGGATAGAGGCTCGAAGGGAGGGGCCATCAGGACTCGAAGGACCAAAGGAAGATCCCACGTTGGGAAGCGATGGACGACGGGGGGTCGGAGGTTAGAGGCCCCACGGAGAAAGGTCCGAATCCTCGGGTCCTGCAGTAAGGGGAAAGGCGACGCAGCTGGCAGTACAGTGCGGAGGGCAGCCACCTGGCGGCGGAGAGTAGAAGGCGCGAGGCCCTTGTCCAAGCCGTCCTGTAGAAAGGCGAGAAGAGTGGGAACTGATGCGGAGGTTGGATCGATGCTGCGTGTGGAACACCATCGACGAAAAGCTCTCCAGGTGGCGTCGTATATTCTATTAGTAGAGTCGCGACGGGAGGCTAGCATGGTGGCGATTACACTCCCTGGCAGGTTGTCCTTCAGCAGGAGGGCCCTCTCAAATGCCAGACGGTCAGCTGGAGCCACTGAGGCTCCGGGTGGTGAATGACCCCCTGGCAAAGAGAGACCCGGTCGCGGGGGATCCTCCAAGGATGGGAGATTGACAAGTCCAGCAGGTCGGCGTACCACGAGCGTCGAGGCCAGTGGGGGGCGACGAGGAGGACTTCCGCGCCCTCCGACAGAATCTTCCGCACCACCTTGGGAAGAAGGGGGAGTGGAGGGAAGGCGTATAGGAGGCCCGGGGGGCAACGGCAGCGGAGGGCATCCGTTCCCTCGGATGTCGGACAGGGGAACCTGGAGAAAAATCGGGGAAGGTGAGTATTGCGAGGAGTGGCAAACAGGTCCACTAGAGGGGTCCCAAACCTGGCTGAAAGCTCCTGGAACAGCGCGGGGTGGAGACGCCATTCGGCGTGGTCGATCTGCGAGCGACTCAGCCAATCCGCCTGGATATTGTCCGAACCGGATATATGTTGAGATGTGATGGAGAGCACGCGGGGTTCCGCCCAGGAGAGGAGGGACACAGCCTCGTCCAGCAGAGGCTTGGAGCGGGTGCCACCCTCCCGATTGATGTGGGCTTTGGCTGTGGTGTTGTCGGTTAAGACAAGCACATGTTGCCCCTCGATGTCGTCCAGGAAATGTCGGAGCGCAAGATGAATCGCCCGGAGCTCCAACCAGTTTATATCGTTCACGAGGTCCGCTGGGGACCAGCGCCCCTGCGCTACCTTGGAAGACAGGTGTGCACCCCACCCTACCAGGCTCGCGTCCGTTGTTACTGTCACCCGGAACGGCTCCTGGAAAAACACCCCCTTCGAAACAGCCGGGGAGGTCCACCAAACGAGGGACCGGCGAACTGAGCAAGGAAGCGACACCTGGACCGTGGAATTGCTGCCGAGGGACTTCTGGAGAGGGAGAAGGAACCATTGAAGGGGACGCGAGTGAAGGCGCGCCCAGGGCACAACGTTGATGCATGAGATGAGTTTGCCCAAGAGTTGAGACAACAACAGAATGGGGACAGTCGCAGAAGAGCAGACCCGTGATATCAGGGTGGCTATGCTTAGGCGACGATCCGGGGAGAGAAAGACGAACCCCGAGGCAGAGTCGATGATGGTCCCGAGATGTAGGAGACGTGTAGTTGGCTGCAGGTGGCTCTTTTCCAGGTTTAGAGAGAAACCGTGACGGTGCAAGGTGTCGCGCACAATCTCCAGATCGTGAAGGGCACGGCTGCGGGACGGGGAGAGGATCAGGATGTCGTCTAGGTAACACAGGATCCTGATGGGAACGGTCCTTAGCGAGGCAGCGACCACTGCAAGGACCTTCGTGAAAGTGCGGGGGGCTGACGACAGGCCGAAAGGCATGGCCCTGTATTGGAAGTCCTGGTTTTCGTAGGAGAAACGGAGGAACCGGCGGTGGGAAGGCCGTACCGGGATGTGGAGGTAGGCCTCTTTCAGGTCGAGCGATGTCATCATATCGGACCGCCGAATGCAGCCCAGAATTGAAGACAGGGACTGCATTTTGAACTGATGGTACGAAATCCGCTTGTTCAGCTCCTTCAAGTCCAGTATTCCTCTCCAGCCCCCCGAACTTTTCGGAACGAGGAAAAATATTGAGTAGAAACCGGTTCCACGATGTTCGATGGGAACCGGCTCTATAGCGTGGATATCCAGCAGGTGCTGTATTTCCTCGGACATCCGGCGCCGTTTTTCGGGGTTGGCAGAAACGGGGCAGGGGAGGAAGCGGTTGGGAGGGCAGGAGGAGAACTCCAAGGTTAGGCCCAGCCTGATCGTTTGTAGGACCCATGCATCCGATGTTGAGAGGTCCCATTGGCGGATGAAGTGAGCGAGGCGGCCGCCGATGGGGAAGTCGCCACAGTCACTTGCCTCGTCTGAATGAGCGAGATCCAGCGCCCCGGAAGGGGCGTTTGGAGGGCTGTTGGCGTCTGCCACGGTCTCTAAAGGTGGCCCGATCCGAAGATCGATCGGAGAAGAATGCAGAGGGACGGTAGGGGACGGGACCACTGGTCCCGGGAGTGGCCCGAAAGGGCGGCCGCTGGCCGTAAGGAGAGTACCGGCGATCGGTTCTACGGTAGGAAGACGGCATGATTTTCCTCTTATCCTTATCTTCTATGAGGATAGGTTCCAGCACCTCCCCGAACAGTTGGGACCCCTTGTAAGGGGCGGAGGCAAGACGCCACTTAGCTTTTGTATCCGCCTTCCAGGAGCGCAACCACAAGAGGCGGCGGGACGTCACGGTGGAGACCAGGGCCCTTGAGGAAAAACAGGCAGCAGCAAGGGCCGCATCGGCGGAATATTCTGTGGCGGCCACTAACTTATTCACATCTTGGTGGAGACGTCTGTCCTCAGGGGGAAGGCGTTCTTGAAGCTGGCGCAGCCAAATTAAAGACGCCCGGTTAAAAAATGAAGCCGACGTAGCCGCCCGTATAGCCCAGGCGGCAGCCTGATGGGACTTACGAAACACCAGTTCAGCCCTTTTATCCTCCGAGCGAAGGCTATCCGCAGAGTCGTTAGAGAGGACGGCGGATGATGTTAAGGCGGCGACAGGGGCATCAACAGAAGGCAACTCCAGCAAGGTTTGAAGGTTGGGGGCCGAACAAAAAAGCTTTTTGTCAAGGCCGTTGGGAGCCGCCAGAGATCCGGGCTGGGTCCAAGGCCGTTGCACAACCTCGGAGAAAAGCTGTGGGCAGGGAATAAACTCTTGATCCGCCTTGGGCACAGCGAAGAGGGCCTCGTGAGGAGATGGATCGCTCGGTTGATCAGGTTGGGCACGAGCGGCGGCCAATTGCGTTGTAATGATGGCTTTATGGAGCAAGGCCTTGAAAAGAGAAGGCCGGAACAAGCCCGCGAATGCTGGCTTCTTGGGTAGGGCCTCGTCATCCTCAGAGAGCTCCATGTCCCTGTCCTCATCACAATCCCATTGGGAATCATCGCTGTGCAGAGACTCTTGCCGTGAATAGTCAATAGGCTCAGTATCTAACCTGGCAGGGGCCGAGGCTGTAGCGAGGGAACATGGATGATAGCTCTGAGAGGGGAGTCCTTGGGGCTGCACCGACATGGGAAGTCCAGAAGGTAACTGCGGAGGAAAACCGTGAGGATGTAGCACTGTGGGAAAACCAGACGCCATCATTCTGGAAAGGGTTGCCGAAATCATGGCCTGTAGGTCATAATAGAGTGGCTGCTGTCCGTCAGGCAAGCGGAGCCCCGCGGCCGTCGGGGTGAAGGTGGCCTCAGGCGGGGGGTGGGAAGGAGAAGGCTGTTGTATCGCGGGTGGAGCATTGAGAGGTGACAAGGCCGGCGGAACTGGTAGTTGGCAGATTTGTTCAGGCTGATGAGGCCGAATCGACACAACCGGGTCACCAGGAGGTGGCGCAGAAGGAGGCGCCAGAGGAGCTGCAGCTGAGGGAGCAGGCGGCGGATTAGTCGGCACTGCAGATTGTGCAGGTTGGGAGGCCAATTGAGCCTTACGTTGTGCCTGGTCGCAACAGCGCTCCAGTGCATCATGACGCCGTTTATCAGCCTTGGCCTCCGCTGAAGAAGGCTTGTGGGCCTTGGAGGTGGAAGGAAGGGCAGCGCTGGTAGGCTGCGTGGAGTGCTTCCTGACCCGAGTATGAGAGGAACGTTTAGGCAGCGGGGCCTTGGGGGGGCTGTGTGGCGGCTCAAGATCCGAAGAGAGATCGGAGTCACCCATGGTTGTCGTTTGTTGACCTCTTGTTTTCCTTATTTCCGTTTAATTTTTTTTTTTTTTTTTTTTTTTTTGGTTATAGGGTGGAGGGGTTTAGAGGTAGTGATGCAGATGCGCTCCCCACGGAACCCCCCTTCTCGAGAGCGTCAACGAAAGTCCAGGTAGTGCTGACCTGTAAATAAGGCGAATCAGTAAAAAAATGGCGGCAATGTATGGTGAAGGTGGAAAACAAAATGGCCGCCAATCCCAACAATGCAGACTGAAGGTCTGAAGGTCGGAGATCTGGCCAGTTAACAAGGCGATCCAAAATGGCGGTGGAAGTAGTAAGTATTGTTGCAGCAGGAGAAGATGAGACAAAATGGCGGCCAAAAAGGGGGCGCTATTTCAAGAAGACCGTTGCAGAGGCGCGCCAAGAACAGTTCAGCCGCCAGAGAAATGGCGCGAGCCGTTGGAAAGGCTCAAGCAGTAGCGCTAGTCAATCGTAGCCCCTCAGCGCAGAAAAAAACAGTCCAAAAGCACTGCGGCAGAAGGGCCAGCTTGGCAGATGCCCCGAAAACAACCGGAGAGGGAGGTGACCGAAAGGTTGAAAGATACGGCCGCGAGCCGAACAGCCGTCGCACTCACCAGCTGTATAGGCGAAATTCGGATGGCTGAGAGGAAGGCGCACGCACGCGGAGATGTAGAAGAAAGAACAGAGCTCCGCGGCTGACAGATGACGACTTCTGTGCTCAGGCGGAAGATCAGAAGGTCCGAAGCCGACGTTTTTCCCCCCGCCGACCAGCAAAGCACGCTCGCGGAGATGCCTGTCAAAGGGCAGAGCTCAGCGGCTTCAAACTGAGGCAAGGCAATCCAGAAACGCTCGCAGAGATGCCTGTCAGTAAGGCAGAGCTCAGCGGCTTCGAGCCGAGGACGCTAGCGGCGCTCGCAGAGATGCCGATATTGAGGGCAGAGCTCGGCTGCCTTTAGGGAAATGAGGGCGAGAGCGGTGGGTCTGGATCCCCAGATCCCACGCCGCCCCGCTGTCGAGAGATCGAATGAAGGCGAGTTGAGGCAGTCCAAAGGAACCGGAGAAAGTTATTAAGGAGGCAATTGAGAGAAAAAAGGCATGGAGCAAGCAAAAGGCACTGTATCAATCCTGACTGAGTGAAAGGAACTGAGCCTCAGCCAGGCCTCGAGGGCGGAGTCAACAAATTTCTTAAAGACACAGGCACTCAGTATTCATCCTAACTGAGGGAATTACCCACGCTCTTGGATTCTCCAAGCAGCGCGCTAGAGAATTGCCAAGCAGGTACATGGCTGGCTCAATGAGGTGGTAACTCGAGGGTTACCTGTAAAATACTCATTATGGAATCTGAGAAACTTTTGAAGGTTTAAATTGAATTGTTTATATGTTATTTACAGTTAATGTGCCCATTCCGTAGAGCCTGTAGTACAGTGGTTTAAAGCACCCTGTTATTAACATCTATTAACATCTGCTGCTTGCAATTACTGCAAGTTCGAATCCCACCAGGCTCAAGGTTGACTCAGCCTTCCATCCTTTCTAAGGTGGGTAAAATGAGGACCCAGATTGTGGGGGGCAATAAGCTGACTTTGTATAAATATACAAAAGTATGAAGGCTATTGCTTAATGCATTGTAAGCCGCCCTGAGTCTCCAGAGAAGGGCGGCATATAAATCAAATAAAAATAAAAAATAAAAAAATAAAATAAATTCCTGAGCTACCCCCTCAAACTGTTCAAGGATTTTTTTGCAAAATAGTCAGCCAATATTCATTATCACATATACAGAAATACATACACAGAACAGCTTATGAAGTATTCCCCCTCCCCAAAGTATGTGTAGCTTCCATTTTGTTGTGATTATGTAAACTGATTAAAACTTTTCCTTCAGCTTCTGGTCCAGCTGACTGACTGTGGCATCTACCTTGCCTTTTATCTGAGACTTTCTTAGCTTTTTTTTTGGGGGGGGGGGATTGTACTTGTTGATGGTTCTTGGATTTAAGTATTTATTAGTATTCCATTTTTCTGTTTTCTTTGTTGTTTGATGTTATATGCCTCCCAGGGTTCCTTTGGATTGGTGTAGGTTATTAAAACATTTTTTAAAATAAATAAATAAATTACAAAATATTTGTCACCCAATTCAGATTCTTTTCTAGTGGGATGCATGTATTACTTATTTCCAAAAATTATTCTAAATTCATTTAATTTTAATAGATTAAAATCCCTACAGGGTTAGTTTATGTACCAGTTTTAATCATTTTTTAAAAATGCAACTCCAGAGAAAAACCCTGAAAAGTATAGTTTACTTTGAAGAGATAAATACCACATTGTGAAACAGGTTTCACAAGACTAATGAGATTTCTTCCCTGTTCAGTTTTCATATCAGGAGAAATCTTGGTGTATTCTCAGTGTTTGAAAATCACTGGTCTTAAGTACCTCATATTATTTTCTAGGCCTATAATGGTCACCATGAAGCATTAGAAGTGCTGCTTCAGTCACTAGTAGATCTGGATATTAGAGATGAAAAAGGACGTACTGCCCTGGACCTTGCTGCATTTAAAGGACACATGGAATGTGTTGAAGCACTCATCAATCAGGGTGCTTCTGTCACAGTGAAAGATAACATCACACAACGGACCCCACTCCATGCCTCAGGTAGGTGAGATGCTATTATTTTGATACACTGACTACAGTTTTAAAAAAAGGTATGCAGAAAAGGAGGTATCATGGGGATATCAACTTTGACAAAGTTTGGTTCCTTCTTAAACAGAAAAAAATCCTACCTCCTTAGTGTAGTGCAGAGGTCTTCAAACTTGGCCGCTTTAAGACTTGTGGACTTCAACTCCCAGAATTCTCCAGCCAGCTATAGAATTCTGGGAGTTGAAGTCCACAAATCTTAAAGCGGCCAAGTATGAAGACCTCTGGTGTAGTGGGAGATAACTGCAGCAAAAATTGCAAACTGTAATTTACATCTGTTCTCTTCCCGCTGTTATGCTATGGTCACTTTGTGTATTGTATGATCTCGGAGTTCTACATAATAATTCAGGTTGAAGAGAGAAACAAATTATAGCAATTTTAGAAAATTACTATTCCACGTGAGTTCTTTATGAATAAGAAAATATAAGAGTGAGAATCTCTAAAGTTTTTTCCCCCTGGAAATCCTCCTTCTTTCTTAATGAGCTATGCTAAAAATGAATTTTTACTAAGTGTTCAAAAATGAATAAATAAAGTAAGCACAACATCTTACAGGTAGTCCTTGATTTATTATCACAATTGGAACAAGAAATTTCCTTTGCTAAATCCATAAGTGAGTAATCCCATGATTGTGTCCAATTTTATGATCTTTTATGTAACAGTCATTAAGCAAATAACTCTGGCCATTAAGTGAATCACACAGTCCTTACACAAATCCAGTTCTCCCCATTGACTTTATTTATTGGAAGCCAGCTGGGAAAGTCATAAATGGTGGTCATGTGACACACACCGGCCCGGGACCCTGCAACCATCATAAATACATGCCTGTTGCCTAGCGTGGATTGTGCTTACATGAGCATGGGGACACTACAATTGTAAGTGTGAAGACCAGTTGTAAGTCTCTTTTTTTAGTGTCACTGTAACATCAAATGATAGCTAAATAAATGGTTGTTAAATCAAGGACTACTTATATTCCCAAAACAGAGATGGTGTGTGACCAGATAACTATAGTAAATCATGATCCTTGAATTTTATTACCAGTACATCAAATTATCATGATTTATTGCAGGGTTGAGCAGAAATAAGTTTACAGATCTCCTGACCCCTAGTTGCACATGATCATTTTGCCTAACCAAATGGTACCCCAACATTTCATAATTATATCACTGAAATGAAGAAAGCTCAGCATAACCAAAATTGGATTGGCCCATGAAGTTCAACTCAAATTCTAGTCCTTAGAACAAATTCCTACATTCAGAATTCTGCCCCTCCTGAACCAGACTCCAGTTAGTGATGTCAGCATGCTGTGAATTAGATCTGTTTCTCCTCTTGAGTTGTACTTGCTATTAGGCATTTTGAATTTAGATCAGCACATCTGTAATTGGATATACCTACTTAATTTTCCTTATGCCATAGTTTAGAACTGATTATACATTGCCATTTATTTTTAGAGTAGTTAACAAATAAACTAAGTGCTGTATATTATTTTGTATTGAAATGGTGCGTTATCTTAGCATGGCCTGATAGAGACCTCTGTTGGCTAAATACAGGTTTACATTGTCCACCAATAGCAGTTGAAGCAGGCCATATTTGACTATAATTAGGTAGGATTTCTCTATAATACAAACTCAAAATTGTTGCTGCTGCTGCTAGTTTCCATATGTCTTTGGATAATACTGCTGTGGTCAAAACAATCTTGAAAAATGTAATGCATGTACAAAAATGTGAACGTCATTTCTCAACTCTCTATTTTCTCATCCCATCAAAGACAATATATATTTTGGCTCTTCTTCCTAATGGCAGTCAATATTTTTGGAGAATAAGCATTACACAATTAAACTATTGATGAATATTAATACTTTTGTATCTATGTATTTTATTCTGTGCCTGTTCACCGCCCTGAGTCCTTCGGGAGTAGGGCGGTATATAAATCTAAATAAATGAAAAAAATGAATATGAATTAAATCATCAAAATTCGTATCTAAATTTACTTCTTATATTAGAAGATGAACTTCAGGAATGAATATATAGGGATATTTTTCTTTCTTAATGGATTATTCAAAAACATTTTCTCCTAAATATTACTTGATACAAGTTTGACTCTTTCACGGCTTTTATTTGAAAAACATTTAAAGTATGTCTTTCCCCTTCATAGTCATCAATGGACATACATCATGTCTACGACTTTTATTAGAAGTAACAGATAACCCTGACGTAGTGGATGCCAAAGGACAGTAAGTTTATTTCATTTTGAAATTTATAATTTGAGTGACCTTGAGATCATTTTAAGCAATAGCACTTCGATATCAATCGTGGCTATGTCCTCATTCAAGGATGTTCAGAAGTTAATTTAATATCTTAAAATTAAGGATCGCCTTCCCACACCGTGGCTAATCAATTAATGGTGCTGCTACCTGTTCTTCAGCTAATAACACTGGAGTCAAAGAGGAGAAAAGCAGTTGGACACAACCGATACAGCTGTAAGAAACTGGTAACCAAGGACAAGAATCATGGTTAAGCCTCTATGAGGCAAGAAATAGAAAAAGCAAATTTGCAGCAACCCTAACGAAATGAGATTATAATTGGTGTTGCACTGCCAGTGTATGTCCAGTAGATGTCCTCTGGGATTTCTGCTACAGAAAACATTCCAACCCCATACCGGATGCCAGAAGTGTGTTCTTTATTTTACGTCTTAGACAAATGGTAGTGAGAATAAAAGTTTGAAGTAAAGGACTCTTTAGGAATGCAAACTGAATGTGTCTCCTGTTAATATGAACCAGAATCTTGAAAGAGGGCCCTACTCTAGCTCCCTGTGAATCTCGCTTCTTGGAGTCAGTTCTTGTATATGTGATTATATCCAATAGCTTAAGCCAGGAAAGCCAGCTGGGACACTTTGGGTACCAGACCCTCTCTTTTAGCCTAGCCCATGTCTCAGGATTATTGTTGTGGGAAAAATAGGAGGAGGGAGGAGGATTAGGTATGTTTGAACCATCAGCAATTTCAAAAGGAATACAGGTAATGGGATAAAAATCTAGCAAATAATAAAAATAAATAAAAATCTTTGTGCATGTAGAAAAATAGCACATATTTCTGCATGCAATGAATCTCTCTCTGGCTTCCCCATGCCTCTTCCCCTGAGAACATACAGCTGTGAAGGGCTGAAGGGCAGAAAACGTTTTTTCCTCCAGATTTTATAAATTGATTCTGATAATAGTGCAGTGTGACAAAGAATTAAAATCCAGAAGTTGGTTCATAAATATAGCCATGTGTTATGGGAAATAGGATAGAATGGAACTACCATAACTTTTTGTCTATCCATTTCCTCCCAGAATGGACAAATTCAAAATGTGCAAATTCCCAAATAGATATGGGGAAATGTTTCCACATAAACCTTTTTATGTAGACTCTGGCCTGTTCCATAGATTGAACTTTACATTTATTTTTTCAAAAATAAAATTAAGAATTAAGCATAACCTTTTACAAATAAATGATTCAGTGATAACATGGAGGCTTTTTAAATGCAGTCTCATTTCAAATAAAAATCTTAGCAATGGTTTACTATGATTAGCTATAGATTTATTTTATTTATGTATAGAGTTACTACTATGTTTTGATTTTTTTAAAAAAATAATCCTAGTGGGAGATATGTTTGGGATAGAACTTCAACATACTGTTTTATTTCCATAATTGTAGGTTGGATTGATGTCTATTTCTTTTCATGTTCATTTTAGAGTTAAGAATATCGAAACAGAAACAATTAAGTTAGGAGACGCAGCACTAGGTAAAGGCAACTAATTAGAAATAAAATTTCACTGCTTCTTTTTAGATAATGGACAAAGTTTGAATATTAATGCTTCATGAACCTCCAATATTACCAAATCTACCTAGCTCTGGAAACATATGTGTACTAATGAATTTTACAGTGTTTGGAGAAGTGGCAAATACTTTTGGATAATAGATTGAATAAAGTCACAAATCAGGAATATATGATGATGGTTATGGGCCTCTCGTTTTTTAGAACTCCACTGATGCTAGCTGTGGCTTATGGGCACATAGACGCTGTTTCTTTGTTACTTGAAAAAGAGGCATCAGTTGATGCAGCTGATATCCTGGGATGTACTGCTTTACATCGAGGGGTAATTTCTCATTTTATCCTGTGTTTCTGTTGTATGTTTTTTCAATTGCACATATGCCTAATAATGGTAGGGAAGGATACAGAACACTAAAGCTGACTTAGATTCTAACATATATCATGTAGGTCTCTGAATGCAAGCAACAATGATCTGCAAACCTTTGCTGGAAACTGCTCTTTTAGATGTCTCAATTAGTCCTTTTTTTTTAAAGCAGTGTTTTATGAAAGAATGGATATAATACATCTCTTGATTGGAGAAGAAAATAATGACAAAAGCTGTGCAGTCCACAGTTATATAGCACTACCCTGGAGGAAGAGTTTGGTCATATTTAGAAATATATGTTAGAGTTGGAAAAGGTATCAGAAAACTGCCTTTATGGAGATGCAATCGAGTTTCTTAGGTAGAGAGGCAGAATTTTGGCAACCTAAATTTTAATTGGTTATTACTAAGGCTTTAAGGTTTTACGACGATTAGAAGAAAGACAGTCCTTTTGGAGGGGGCTCTGCTCATAGCTTTACATATAGGTTTTGTCAATAATCCTTCATGCAAAGCACAGTGGGTTCATAGTAAGATTGTGTATGCCTACTGACATATGTTGATGTATTTAGCATATCTAATTTTCTAAGTTGTTTCTCTACTTTTCAAATTTAAAAAATGAAATTCTTGGAACAAGTTTTTCAAAGATGCCTCATCCTCCTATTTATTTAATTAATCATTATTGTTTTCAAGTAGCCCAATTTTTAAAAAATTCTAATTTTTTCAAGAATGCATGGGGAAAAATTAAAATAATTTCTAGCATTTCAAGATGCATCATCACCATAAACATTTTAGATTGGCTCTTGTGAATGTTCACCGAAAATGTCACTATTCCAAGGATGCTTGGAACACTTTTGAAAGTTGTTGGGTTTGTACTGGTAATGTTAGGGGCTCTTGGTCTGGAAGAACCCTTGATGCAGTATGTGAATATATTTTTATAAAGAACACTCTGAAAAGTATTTCTTTTCATTAAATTTTTAGAGAAGACAGTATCCAATGTCCATGTTTCCATATATGCAAGTTACTAAAAAAATCTTTGTCACTGATCGCCCAAGTAGAACATGTTTTATTCCAGAAACAACCCAAATCTTTAACATTAATATTTCAGACAAGCTTTTTCAGTTACTAAAAAAAATCAGTTTTTGTTTATAATTATTTAGGATTATTGATTATCTTGCATAGCTTTATGAGTTGAAAGGTATATTTTACTAAAATGAATCTAATTTTTAAATCTTATTTGAAAAAGATTATGACAGGGCATGAGGAATGCATTCAAATGCTGTTGGAACAAGAAGTATTAATTCTGTGTAAGGATGCCAGAGGCAGGACACCTCTACATTATGCAGCAGCTCGTGGTCATGCCACATGGCTGAGTGAATTAATGCAGTTGGCACTTTCGGAAGACTACAATTTTAAAGATAATCAGAATTATACACCATTGCACTGGGCTTCTTATAACGGTAATCTTTTATGCCAAACAGATATTTATTACTGGCTTTAAGTGTGGTATGGAAATTGCATGCCAAGAGAGATTACAGAGCTTCTAAAACAATAATTGTATCTTGTTGTAAATTATTAGAGATTTGGCACCATTCCCAGTTCAACACCATGTCTTTATGATCCGCATTGTCTCCATTTGACAGCTGACCCAATTTCTTGTGAATGGTCCAGTTTTCAATCTGACACTAAAGCTCTAAGCAGTTTTTCAGTTGGTCAGAATTTCCCCTTCCCTGCCACTGAGTTGCAATACAGCTAGTCTCCAGGTTAAGAAAGCCCCAGTTTAAGGATGACCTATAGTTAAGTTAAATATACGGTGATTCAAGTTAAAGTCACAATAGTTCAATTCATTATATCATACTACTTAGACAATATATTATACAATAATGCTCTCCTAGCTTACATACAAATTTGACTTAAGGACAGACCTGGGGACATTCTTAAACTGGGGGCTATATGTGTTTTGAACACACTGATGCTTTGTATTGAGCAATATGATGGAATTGTGGCCCTCCCATACAGCAATCCCAGTGACTTTTTATATTACCAAATGAATAAAATTATTTTATTTTTAAAAAATGGGAATCACAAAACATATGCAGACTATCTCAGGTTTAGTAACTTGTACCTTCAGTTCAACCACTGTAGAGAAGTTTCTTCTCGTCAGCATGAACAATATGCTGACTTGAAACAGAGAGCACCATTTTTGATTCTGGATAAAGTATCTTCAGAGAATCAATATCAAACTGAATGATAAAGCATAGTTATTTTGACAATATTAAGCACTTTTTTTGTTTTGGAACTTGAAATTATCATCTGATCTCTTACAGGAAATGAAAACTGTATAGAGGTACTGTTGGAACATAAAGCTTTTCGCAACTTTCATGGAAACTCTTTTTCTCCATTGCACTGTGCAGTGTAAGTAGAAGTAGCAGTAAATTTCACTTCCTATAGCCTAGGCTGTGTGCCAAGTTAAGCTGGAATTTAAAAACAATAAAGCTTTGAGGTAGTGCTATTTTTATAGTATTAGTCCCCAATCCACCCATGCACACAGTTACGAGCAATTAAAATGCCTTCTCAGCAAATTTCTGTACTAGGAAATGAACCATTTTCATTATAGTTTATGTAGTTTTGATTGCCAGTTTTTCTGTACTATAAACTTTAATCTCAAATTATGGTCTGAGGTTTTTAATAAAAGCAAACATAAAGATGGCTTTGACCTGAATTGAACATTAATGAGAAATGGTCAAAATTGTTTTCATTTTTTGCCTGTAGTACAAAAGTGGTTGGCCATTACTTTAAGGCTAATATCCATAGCCTACAGTCCAATATTCTCTGTTGATTACTCATCCAAGTATTAAATGGGCACAGATCAGAAAGAGGAAAAAAAATTGGACATCTTGCACATATACATATTAATTACAGAAACTTTTGGAGTTAATTCATGACAGCTGAGTAGGTGTTTGATTACTGGAAATAAATTGTGGAAGACTTACTTAGTGACAGTGATGTAGTGATACCATGTTGAGAACTCCCACTGTCTCTTCAATCAATGCCTGGGGATGTTATTATCCTTAATAATACTGATGTAGTCAAAGTAAAAATGGGGACAGAATTACATCACAGACTTTTTCAGTATTTAGCTCCCTTGTCTCCTTTGTAAGTGTATTATTGTGGTTTTGTCATTGCTGCTAAGTAGCTATGAAAGTAGCATCCCAGACTGCCAGAGTTACATGAACAGAAAAGCTATAATGAGAAACAAACTTAAAAAATATATTACCTTGCTTTAAATGAATATCTTTTAAGGAAGTCATTTCACACATTTCTATTAAAAATTATAGGTCTATATACAGTATGTAATATGTATAAAGGGGAAAGTGAACGTACAAGAAAGAAGAAAGGGGGAACTGTCCTCACTCATGTTTTGATTCCCCCTCTGATCACTTATGCATTTATTGCAATTTCTGAAAAAGCCAACGGAGTGTGGTTGTGTGCATTGGTAGCTCCTTGTTCATTCATGTGCACATATAGGCAGTTGAGGATAATAATATGTAAAGGTCACTGAACCAGTTCAGTTATGATTCATAAATTGTACATGTTTTACTGGACAAACTATGCTATGGACAAAGCTATAAATCCAGGCTACCAAAATTCTGGACTGAAGTATAATGGCAAGCCTGTATTGAAAATAAACCTAGGGAAATCCAATTAAACTATGCTATCAAATTAATGAAATAAATTACATGGAATTAAATTGTATCCTTCCTTAACAGAATAAATGATCATGAGAATTGTGCTTCACTACTCATTGGGGCATTTGGTGGTGGCATTGTTAATTGCAAAGATGAAAAAGGAAGGTAAGAATTACTTTGATGAAATGTTGTGTAGTTTATTAATTTGCTTTATTTATAATGAATTATAGTTCCATTTAAAAATGGAGGCAGCAGTTTGTATTCATTTATTAATGGAGAAGCCTTTCATCTGTCAGTAAAATGGAACATAAAAACATTTTAACAATGTTTCCTCCCTATTGAGCACCTCACCCAACTCTTCAAAGAGGATGCTAGAGGAAATAAAAGGAACGGGAGTGTCCATTCCACTAATAAAGATTTCAACCAAGTCAAAGACATTTGCTTCAGTGAAGAATACCAAATTTCATTTAATGGGTTGAAATAAAACTAGTGAACACTTAAAAAGCTGGGGTTACCAATTTCATAGATGAATAGAAGGGAAGAGAAGGGAAGGATAAAGTTTATTGGCCAAATGTGATTGGACACACAAGGAACTTGTCTCCAGTGCATAATCTCTCAATCATACAACAAAGTGATAGGTCATAGATCATAAATCATAATTACAATAATTAATCATAAGATACAAACAACAAGTGATAAATCGTAAGATACCAGTAGCAGAAGATAGTAGGAAAGATGAAAAGATGAGAAAGAATGAAAAATGAAAAGATGAAAAGTTGAGAAGGATAATAAAAAATACAGCCTACTACATGGGTAAACATCTTTAGCCTAAAACAGCACTGTGGGAATTAGGTGATCAGCAGAGTGACGTCATGTGATACTGTTGATAATTAGTCCTGAATTCAGCTAAAAACAAGTATTGACTGCCTTCATAAAGAATTCTTCACAGAAATTTTATAATAAAATTTTGTCTGTTGTGGTTCCTTGCTTTGGGAAATTCCTGTGCCTTTTATTTTATAAGGCTTACACTTGTCTCCTTTTAAGTAATTATTAAATATCTATCCCTTTTCTTTAAGATTTGAAGGAATCAGATTTATGTTGCTATTGAGCATCCCTGTCTTTTTGTGGCTTTTGTTCTGTGCTGAATTTTGTTTTACCTGTGAATAATACTTTATTATTCTCAATGATAATATATTTTTCCTGAAATATTAGATGAAGAGATGAATTAGAAATAAATAAAAATAAATGATGGGGAAATGATGGGAATTACTCAATTAATCAAATGTTTCTATGATCCATTTTTTTCCTAGAACTCCACTTCATGCAGCAGCCTTTGCTGATCACGTAGAATGCTTGCAGCTACTTTTAAGTCACAATGCACAAGTAAATGCTGCAGATAATTCAGGGAAAACTCCACTTACCATCGCTGCTGAAAAGGGGCATGTAGGGACTGTAGGTAAGGAATTGCTTCCTAGGAACTGAACATAACTGATGTCATTATATAGATCTGTCTGTTCGGTAGGAAAAAAACATCTTTATTGTAGATTGTTTATTACTTGGGTGGAATGCAGGCAAAGGGTTAATTTGCAACTTCCTTAGAAGAAAGGTGGGCCAGTAGAAGAAAACTTCAAGGCAGAAAGGCGGAAGACAGGAGAGAAGCTGTTGAGAGTTGGAGGAAAAGAAAAAGTGATAACCTGTATGTAAGAAAAGAAAATATACCAGAAGCTCTAAGCAACCATTCTGATTCTGTAAATAAAGTATAAAGGAGGAATTTACTGAGACGCTGTTCAGAAGCATGCATGCATTCACCCATATACACTACACACACAGATATGTGTATTATGGTATTCCTTTACAGAATAAACAAAACTAATCAAAGCACAAAATAGTTGAGAAATAGTGAGTAAAAGATTACAAATAAGTGAAAAGAAAAGAAAAGAAAATCTAAGTAAATCTAGTTTACACTGAGTAGATTTCTCTATAGTTTTCCATATCTTTTTATCCTTGCTTCTACCCACACATCACTTCAAATAAAATCTTTAAACTTGCCATCTCTCTTCTTTTAGGATCTCCTTAACTCTACCCAGCTATATCTTTTTCTATTTTCTCCTTCCTTTCATTTCATTCCAATATCTATTTCTTTAGATATTTGTTTTACAATTCAATTTTATTAATTTTTTTATGACCAATCTGTTCAATGTATTTTCATACTGGCCATTCACTTTTGTAGATGGGCCACATTCATTTATCCAGCACCCATTTATTGTAGACTATCTCTTCTGGTTTTACCTCCTATATTTTCAACAAACATTCCTTGCAATATATTTACCGAATTTTTTGGACTATAAGACGCTTCAGATTATAAGATGCACATTAGCTTTAGAGGAGGAAAACAAGAAAAAAATAGCTGCCTCTGCCTCCCAGCAATTTCCCTCCTTGCAGCAAACAGCAAACAGCCTGGTCAGCTTTAGCATAGCCTGATTTAGCACGAGCAGCTGATTGACGGTTGGTTTGGCCTCCCAGAATACAGCTAATCAGCTGTTCCAGGCTGCGGGAATCGCCCCCACCGCAGCCTCCGCGCATCCCATTTTCGCCCTCCACAAGAGCCTGAAAACCTGGCTGTGCCAGATGGCTTGGACACCAATGGGGGAGCATCACACTGTGGATGGTTGATGAGTTAACAGGCTCATCACCTCCCCATCTGTGAAACCTGTTCCTTCCCTTCCCATCTTTTAACTATAATTCTATTTTTCACTGTAATTTCCATTTTTATTGTTATAGAAATTTATCTTTTGTGATTTTAATGCTTTTAATGGTATAACTCGTTGAATTGCTTTGAAATGAGAAGGGTGGCAAATAAATGTAATTAATTAATTAATTAAATGAATGAATGAATAAATAAATAAATTTATCTCTAAAACAATTTAGAAGAAATTACGTCACATATAAATTGTTTACCATGCAGGCTTATGAATGTTCAGAATTCAAGAAACATGAAATATGGAATAAAAATTGATTGATTGAGTAACTGAATTTGTAAGCTGCCCCATTCCAGATGACTTTGGACAGTTTAACAAAATTCAAACAACAGTACCAAATAACCATAGCAAAAAAAGTAGTGATCAAAACCCTCCATCCATGTTCCTCATAACACTCGGAGCCCATTCATTCTTCTAACCCAAGGTGACATTCTGGAACAAACATGATCCAGGCAATATCATTCACCATTTGTGATCCTACCTTTCCTACAGTTTCTTCCAGCATTTTTCATGTTAGAGAAGATCAATTAAGAAGGAAAATTAAAATAACTGCACTGTGCTTTTTAAATAGTAACACTAAAAGCCCTTTTGGGGAAAAACATTGCTTTATGTCGCGACTTTATTGAATTTTGTTTTGATCTCTTTTACCACAGTTTTATTTTCCTTATTAATTTATTATGTAAACTTCATCTCAAGAGTCTGAAGATACTTGAACTTGTGTTATGGATGTAAACTTATGGAATATTTTGTTTTTTTTGGTATTTTAGATTTTTTGGTGAACAGTGCTAAGGCTGATTTAACCTTGATGGATAATGACTTGAATACATCATTGCACTTGGCTAGCAGTAAAGTATGTTTAAAATTGTGTTTGGTTCTGTTTGTGAGCATGTCCTCAGAAGTGTGCAAAATATGTCAGATATTGATACTTGTGTTAGAGAATAAATAATTCCTGTGTAAATTAAGCGCTGAAACAGGGTTAGTATAAAGTGTATGGTTATATAGTTTTTTAATATATCATATAACTTGCAGCAACCAATACATCCTAGTTTCAATCTATATATTTTATGAATGTGATAATTTTAAAATCTTTATATTAAAATATAGTGCATAAAACTAAATGAAATTATGATGAGGAAACAGTTTGGTTAAAATAAATCCTCATCAAAACATTCAACAGAATTTGCCCTTTCTCATTGAAAAGTCCATTTTTATTGTTTGTTCAGGTAGTGCTTACTTAGCAGCCACAATTGGGACCGGTAATTGTCCCTAAGCACCATGATCATTAAATGAAGTAACACATAACTGTGATTTATTATTTTACTTCTGCTTTCACTATTAATTGCTGGTGACCTTATTAACGCAGTTAATATTAACGCAATATTAACGCAATATCGGGGGTTTTCAATTCAATTGTATAGAATGTGAAGGATGTGTGTTTTTATTTTTTTATGTATAATGTACATTCAATGTACATTGAAGATGGCATTTAATTTCGTTGTACAAGGTGCAATGAAAATAAAGTAAACTTACACTTAATTAACTCTACTTGTTACAAGCCAGTTGCAAAGAACTCAACTGGTGATCAGATGACCATAGATGAGACAGTTGACTGGTTGTAAAATTTTTATACCACTTGAGTGGTCATTATAACTTTTTTATAACTTGAGTGGTCATTACACAAGGCAACTGGAGGATGAGAACTACCTGTACATTCTATGCCCTGGAAATGGCAACACTGAAATTCCACAATCCTGTGCCATCCTGATCCCCACAGGAACTGATGTCCATATTGTGCATTGCACATTTTAATAGCAAATTATTTTCCTACTAATGTAGCATTAGTTTAATATCACCGGAATCCTAGGGTACTTTCACATTTTGCATTAAGAAAAATGACACTAATAAAGTGGAAAGATTTAAAACAATCCAGTGATAATTATTTTTCCTCTTGGTTATTTGATGTCTGGGATAGTGAAGTGAGGCTAAAAGAATGAAATAAGAAGAACAGAATGCCAGATTTTGGAAAAGATTGATTTGTCTGCTGACAGTCTGAAAAATGCCCCATAATACTGCATTTTTACAATTGAATGTTCCATTGGTGTAAGATGCAAACAAATGATAAGGTTTAGAATACAGTTTTTTAGCTTGTAGATAATATTGTAGATTTTGTTTGCTTTTTGTTAGTTCTGAGAATTTCTAATTTTGTATGAACCCATAACCCAAGATAGCTTTCCCATTTATATATTTACTTATCAGCTCCTGTGAGTCTTCACTATTATATTCTTAAGGGAAATAATCCTGCAGACAGTGAGCAATAGTCACTCTGTCTTATCCTAGGAAACTCCTGTTATTTGATCTTATGGTTTTATGGTTATGATTTTATTGCTAATTGTTTTGTTGTTGTGAGTTGCGTTTAAGATGGGTGCCAAAAGAAATCTTTTAAATAAGATAAAACAAGGTAAAATGAATTGCTCATATCTGCTATTTCTTTAATAATTAACTAAGATTAGATTAAAAAACTGTGTTCAAGAATGTTCCAAATATAGTTAGATATAATGTGTGTGTTTGTTTTTCAGGGTCATGAAAAATGTGCCTTGTTGATACTTGACAAGATACAAGAACCGAGCCTTATTAATGCAAAAAACAATGCATTGCAAACGTGAGTATAATTTTAATTAACATGTATTTTTATTTAACAATTTTGATAACAGTAAAGTGTCATATAATTTATACTTTTGCAGTTAGAAATCAGAGTTCCCATAGTGTTTTAATGTAGTTAAGCAAACTGTGCATAGTAGTATAGTAGACTTTTTGAAATACATCAAACCTACTGAATCTAGATATTACATTTTCTAGACCTCTTCATATTGCTGCACAGAATGGCTTGAAGATGGTAGTTGAGGAATTGTTAGCAAAGGGGGCATGTGTACAGGCAGTAGATGAAAATGGTAAGTGAAGATATTCATATTATCATTTATGAACAATAAATTAGCAGCCATTATTCATTACATATGAATATGTGTTTCTAAATATTTTTAAGCTTGCTTACAGTGGTTATTAATTTCCAAATTGCAAAATAGAGTTTGTGTTATCACAAACACAGTTCTATTTAAACTATTATATAAAAACAAGTCCCATTATTATTTCACATGCAACATTTTGTTGACTATACCTTATGTAAAGTAACAAAACTTAGAATTTTCTAGTTTTATAAAGGCATCCTATAAGGAAGAGGGCTGCATTTTAAATGTATTAAAATCCATTCATTTTATGGAAGAATGCAAAGCCTATAACATAATGTTTAACTGTATCCTCATTCTTTCTGAAGTTATAATTATTTCCTGTTCTTTCCACAATAAGTCACTGCCATTTTGTGGCCTTGTGAAATGTAATGAATAATATAATGAATAATATTTAGGCAAAACACTTTTCATCTTGAACTCACATATACTATTGCAACTGACATCTGATCATTAGATGGTAACCTTCTAGAAAAAGTACACTAATCTATGATCAAGCATATCTCAATCTGGATCTTATGTGCTTAGCTTTGCAGGCCCTGAATGCTTTGGATGAAGGTTTCTCATAAATCATTCCTATATACTACATTACAAATCATTGACAGAAGCTTAAATCCATTTGGCATGTACTGTCATGTTTGAAAGGAGATTTATATTAAATATGCTAAATATTCATATGGATGTCTAAAGCATATACTTAATACTGTTGGCCAGATATTGCACATTCAAAAATAAAATACTAACTAGAATCCAAGAATAGGAACTGAGCTTTTGAAGAAAAGCTATACCAAAAAATACCGGCATGTTTTTATGAAGTCATTGACTCCTTCTTTCCTTACTTATTAAAGAAGAGCTATTTTTCTTAATATTCAAAAATCCATACAATTCTAAAGGCATTTCATGGGGGAAGGAAGGCCTGTTATTGTATGCAAAGTACTTTTTATTAAAAAGGCAAAACTAGTTCTTAAACAAATAACTTTGAATTGTATGATTGCAGTTAAACATTTTAATTTCTTTTTAATAAGAAGAAAGGAATGAAATAAGATACACCTACAGAAACAGACACACAAACACATACCAATCTTCTTCCTCAGTTTTTGGAGAAGGCATTTTTCCCAATTCTGTGAAATCTTGAAAAAGACATTAGTAGTTTCAATCTGTGATGATTTCACGTAATGAAGGCAACTGGAAGTGCTGACATTTCTGTTCCTAAGCGTGTGATATTGCATTTTATGACTGTTCCTTTGTGATGGAAATTCTGGTCCCAGTTACCATTGTTAGGTGAGACCGCCTTATAAAAAGTATTTTTGTATAATTACACAACTCCACCAATGGTTTGCTGATAAATGGTTTGCTGATAAATGTATAACAAATCCCACTGTTGACACTAGGGCAAAAATTCCTAGATCCAATATACAAGTGAAAACAATCTGCTTCAGCCAAGTTTATTGAACTTTACAGGGGACAGAATACAAGGCTTTGCCCACTAATAGGAGGAAAGGCAAACACTTACATAGAGATTTTTATAATAGAACTCCTTAACAACAGAACCCATCCTCCCAGCAATTCTTCATTACTAGCTCTGATTCAGTTTATTCAGAAAGCTTTAAATAACATTCAAGAGTTGACTTCCTTATTTCAGTAACCATTCCTAGGGGTTGCACTTTCAGCCAATGAGATGAGTAACTTATTTGTAATTTTGTGTGCTTTGAAGGAATTTACTAAGCATTATAACCACTAAGGCATATCAGGGGTGAAATCCTACCGGTTCGGACGAATCACTAGGGATTATGGGCATCAGTTTGCCAAACCGGTAGTAATTACCCCTCCTTGGCCCCACCCACCGTCGGCTGGTGGCTGCTCACCTCTTCTGGCCGCTCGATATTCCACAGAATTCAATGTTAAATGCAGCAGAGATAACACTAACTTTTCTCCCTCCATTCAGAACGGCGCTGCTGCAGCCTGTCCCTTTAAGGTAGTCCCCAGGAGGGAGGGGAACAGGGTGGGGAGCAGCTGGAATGGAGCCGTTTTTGTGAAAGGCAGGAAAATGGGGAAGGGGATTTTCCTGCCTGTCATCCATTCCTCAGTCTCAGCACAGACTGAGGGAAGGATGGTAGGCAGGAATATTCCCCTCCCAATTTTCCTGTCATTTGTGACAAGGAGTGGCTGGGAGGGGGGGGCAATGAGGAGCCCCTCGATGTGAGTGATGTCGAGTTGGCCATGCCCATCCAGTCACATGACCTCCACCAAAAAGCCAGGCCCACAGAACCAGTAGGGGGAATTTTTTAATTTCACCCCTGAGGCATATCCAAAACCATTTTGTAAGACAGGCTGATTTAGCAAGATCTAAATTTTAAAAAAAACTCCCAACAAGATTGGGCAGCTGCAAAAAGTTGGCAAGGAACAAGACATCCAGACTATTTTCACAATTTTGAGATCATGCTATAATACTGGCTTACACTGTCTAGTTACGTTAGTAGTTAACATCTGTGAAAGCCTCACAGGCAAAATGGTTGGGAAAGTCTTAGCAAGCAGCTACTAAGCACCAGCATAAGGCATGTATTCCAGTAGACATTACAAGTGCACACTTGTTGCTCTGATTATGTGACACATATGTAGTGCTGCTGCTCTTGCTGGAAGGTTGCAGTAGTGATTGGCAGCCAATTGATGGTACACAAAAGAGGATATACTAATGGCTGCCCTGAGTTAGCCTACCACCGTCTGTGGTAGCAAATGTTGTTTTACAGTTTTGAAGTAAAGTTCAACTACTTTTTCAATTAACATTCTACATGAAACAGGCTACGGCACTGTGTCCTTCATTTCCATTGGAAAATGGTTTTGAGCCATTTATTTATATAGATACAGTATTTGAATTAAAATGAAACTGTAATTGGATCTGTATGGCTTCAGAACTATTCTGCAGCTTCCCTTTTCATAGCAGATAGAAAACATCCATTAAATAGCTTAATGCTGCATGAAAGTCCATGTTCTAAATAAATTATTATTATAAGTACAGATGGCATCCATATCAATTTCCATATTATGTGTGTGTGTATAAAAGGCAATCCACTAATAGGTATATTGGGTTTTTTTTTAAGCAAATATGTAGTCTATTAACATCTTTTGCACTTTCATAGCATGTTGATGGTTTGCTAAAAGCTGTGGTTTTTTTAATATCATATCTTTAAATAGACAATCTAGCATTAAGTGCACCACAATAATTATTGGAATATCGACTGTAGATTGCCCATAGCATTTGTGTTTAATCTTCATTCATTAGGTTAGTGAAATGTAATGAACCTATTCTCCCCTTGGGGCTGAATATTCTTCCTATTTCCTGTCTAGCAACAAGGAGTTCTGAAAAGTTTGTCTGCTTCAGCAAATGTAGTTTTAACTAATATTAAACATTGCTTTAGAAAGCCATATTTAACCAAGAACAGAAGTGAAAACTTTTGATTTCAATTTCCTGAAAGTTAGGAAAGACCAAACTGGGAAGCTAGTCTCATTTGCACTGTGTTTAAACTAAGGAAAGTATTGCCTATGCAGAAAAAAATACCAAAGTCTTTTTCTATAGATTGTTGTTGTTCCTGTTGCTGTTGATACTTTATTTCTCTTCTATGTGGAAAGTTATAAAGTCTCCTTATCATTGCACAGTGCAAAAACTTATGAAGAGGCTTTTAAAAAAGACTGTGTATATGCTTGTGTGTGTGTTGACATCCAATTTCTGTAATGCTGTTTGTCATGGAATATCCAACAAGCTTCCCTGATATTCTGAAAACATATAAGCAGAAGGAAGAAACTAACCACTTTCTTAAGAGGCCACCTACTTTTCACTTTCCCTACGAGAGAAGATTTCCCTAGCTCAATATCCAATATATAGTAAAGAGCACATTGCTTGTCCTACAGAGAGACTCAGCTGTCACATTTTAATAAACATGATTGAATTTAGCTAACATTGAACATTTGGATTATTTATTTAACTTTCTAATAGAAAATATTGCAGAGTTAATCATCCACTATATTAATGCTAATCAGATTATTATTTTTGTAAAAAATACAATAATCTATATTACTAATTTGTTTTCTTAAATATCACAGTTTCTTTTGAGTGAAAACCATTGCTCTCAGAATAACTCTTATATGAACTTCTGTCTTGTGATTTAAGTCTAACAGTGTCTTGGCTCATATTGATTCACATTGTCCTCCAGGACTGTGGTCTACCTGTTTTTATTTCATTTTGTGGAGAATTTAAGTTGCCTTTTGCTTTTTATTAAATAGTGCTTGTTATGAGAACCACTTTGTGAATTATGTACCTCCCCAGCATGTCTAATTTTAAAGTAACCCTGGCTTTGTCTGCTGTGATGGTGACTAAACATACATCTCCTAGCTATGAGCTCATCTGGAGATGTATCCAAGGAATGCTCAGATCTTTTCCTAGTTCCCTTAGTACTAACCATGGCTTTGTCTGCATTTGTGCCCAGGTCATACACCAGCCCTGGCTTGCGCTCCTAACAAAGACGTGGCTGACTGCCTGGCACTCATTTTGGCTACCATGATGCCTTTTTCTCCTTCCAGTACAATGACGCCGCTCAACTTCGTTTCTTTTAAAAAAGACCATTTGAGCAGGACTCTTCTCTGCAATAGCTCCAATATGAGCAACACTCTTAACTCATATAGTAAAACCTTAATGAATGATGAAGGAGCAGAAAATGGATACAATGACAATGATTCTGATTCTGAAACATTTTGACTTTTTAACATTCAGTGCCCCTTTCTTGATTGCATTTGCATTTAATCTGAAATTTTCTTTAGAAACACCTGAATTTCACCTCACCTTCATTTATGAATGAGAACAGCAAAGGCTAAAATTTGCAATTAAATAGAGCCTTTTAGAAAATTTAAGGATTTTTTAAAAATGCACTCTAGTTAATGTTTTGCTTCCAGCACTACTGTGCTTTCCATAAATTCTAAGGGCTCCCCTGGAAGTCTCTACCTCCTATTATATGCAGAAAAAAGAAGCTGCCTTTTTCTGTTTTGACAGCACAAGTAAACAGGGAACTGTTATGTCTATATTAATATGTTAGCTATATTAAACTGCTGATATAAAGTCATTTTTCAAGTTGGGTGTTTCTGGATTATCAGAAGACCTTCCCATCTTTAGTATCTCTTGTATAGATATATAGTCTTCATTTTTAGGTATCTTTGTTATAAAAACCAAAGGTAAAGCCACAAATTTTGATTTGGGTTTGAACAAGTACTGCCAACATCACCATTTTCTGTGGCAATTCAGACTTCTAAATTCATCACAGTAATACCCAATAGGTGTTTTAAAACAATAGGTATTTGCTGCTTCCATTTGCAATTTAAAATCATTAGGATCAAATCTTGTTTGCCTCAGTCGCAACATACCCACCTGCAGCTGCAGCAAAGAGATTATTGTAAAGGCAGATGAGATTTGCCTTATTTTTGTTACCATTCAGCACAAGCATGCATGGTTTATTTGCACTCTCCAAGTAGGGATCCTTGGGAACTTGTCTTACCTGTGCTGTCCAGCAATTATTTGTTTTAGGAAAAATCAGTTCTAAATATAATGCCTAATGCACCTAAATGTTTCACCCTGCTCATTTGAATTGACTTTTTGTTATCTTTATGTGTAATGTGATTTTTATCATAAGCATTGTCTGACTTTTTTTGGAAAGTATACCACAAGATAGATTACAGTCCTTCATATTTACCATTGCTGTGCTAAGATGCAAACAGGAGACAAAACCAAAACATAAAGTGGAAAAGTTAAGTAATCATACAGAAGGGAACTGGGTTGTACTAAACAGTCCTGCTGGCGTCAATTTACTTTTTAAACATTTGCATTATGAATATCTACTCCTTCTGCCAAAGCTTCTAGGTCAAACGGACCCTTTTCCTCGCCTGAGAAAGGTGTACAGAAAGAAGAGTGAGACTCTTAAAATATAAAGAACTAACCAGCTATACCATGAGGACCAAAAGGCTTCAGAAGACTTTATTATTTTTTTAATAATGCAAGGGAAAAAAATCAAGTAACTTTTCTAATCACCAATGCACAAATAGTGTTTTCTGTAATTAAGAGTCTTGGGTTATTTCTAGTAGATACTTCGACATTTGTAACCAATGATGATGATGTGTTGATCACAGTTTATTTTTCCAGACTAGTGTTCGTACTTGTAATGTTAAATGTGTTTATATTTATTTGAAATGAAACAAGTGCCCAGAAAAATTGACCATGGTTTGTCGTCCTCCTTAATTCTATAATGTGTTATTAGCTATGAATTTAAGCAAATTTAGTGTGCTGAGATTGATGGAACAAATGCACACAGTTATCATTTTCAGCTCATATGCAGCCAGCTGGGAATAGCTTCATGCACATTTTGTCAAGCGCAGTGGAGGAGTACATTGCATAGTATTTGTTGGCAGAGCAGAGGGGAACATATAAAGGAAAAAAATGTGTGATTTAGTCTTTAAAAGGGTGCTGGTGAAAATTTGTCAAAGTTCAAAAGGAGAATTGTGGAATCAAGAGGAAAGTGTACTTCCTCGTTTACAGAAGCAAAATACATTTTTTTAAAAAACCCGAAACAGAAGTAGTAGACTATCTGCTGCTTTGTTATCTATTCTACACAGATATTTGAAATAATTTAACATAACCACTCATTGCTATATATCGAAGTATGTTAGAGACAGAATATGTGAATTTATTCTTGGACGATCAGTAAAACGTTAACAAAGTTTCACTTTGCTTCTATAAACAAGATTTGCCAGAAAAGCTTCCATCTTGAGACTGCATCTTCATCTAAGTCAAATGTATTTTCATTCTGGGCTATACATTGCAAAAAATAGAAACAGACATCTTGCATTGTAATGGAAGTTACAAAACATTTCCAATTTGAAACAGCTGTTTCTGCATAATATTGTTCTGATTTCACTGAAACTGTTCTGTTGCTGTACTGTTCCAGTATTTGAAGAAGTGTTACAAATTCAAAATGCTTTGCACACATCTAAAATGTAATCCTTGTAGGAGACTCTTTATTCTCAGTCAGGTGTTCCTCAGATTTCAGCCATTTTGTAGTTACACTCACAAACAAAAATGCCTGAGATGAAAAGGTACCACTAAAACTGACTGAAACTCTCAGTTGTTCCTTTTTTTAACCCCCAGCCAGTGTACTGAGAGAGAAAATTCTCAGCAAAATTCCAAAAGAAAAACTAGGATCAGAAATATTCCCATAAATCAATTGATCTTTCTGCCACATGACTGATTTTTTTTTTGTCCCAACTACTGATTACCATATCAGAAATTAAATTTTCTTTCACAATATAAATAAGCACAAAGTTATGCACTTCTATTCTAGGAACATTTACTACCAAAGCTCTATTTGAATGATTTAGGGCAGGGGTGTTAAACTCGTGGCCCATGGACCGGATGCGTCATGTGCTGGCTACGCCCACCCATTTTAGCAAAGGGGAGTTGTGATACATCACGTGACAACAACTTGACACTGTGAGTTTGACACCCATGATTTAGGGTAATAAAATATTCTCCAGTTTTTCAATTTGATCCATGTTATTAACAAAATTCTCCATCATGACACACACTTTCAACCAGATCTTAGAGAAGTTTTTCATACTACAATTTGCATTCTGTAGCAATGATAAAATAAAAAGAGACTATTTTTCTGAAGAATGCAAGTGTGTATAAATTGTTACAGACTTCTAAAATACAAAATGGTAATTACGAGTTTTTAAGAAAAAGGCAATATTTATGCACACATTTTGAAATTGCAATATTAGCATATATGTATTTTTAAATGATATTTGTACATGACTAGGAACTATAATGTAAAAGGCCCTCACTAGTTATTCCCTAGATTCTTATTAAATACGGAGGATGTTAAATCCTGTTGTGGATTTTAAGGTGTTTGTTAAATTCTGAGGACTACTGGATGTTCCTTAAAATCCACAATTAAAGTTTTTCAGTGAAACTATGGGTGCTTCCCAGCAGAAATACCGTAATCATTTATAAAAAGTAGTTTTACACCTTAATTAGTTTTTGAAAAAAGAAAAGGAAATGAAAGAAGTGAGGATAATGTAGAAAAGTCACTTTGTTTTCTTGACTGTTCAGCAAAAATTTCACTTGGATATCTCCCAAGGCTGCAGAAGTCACAAACTTCATTAATGAGCCAATCATTAAGAGTACCTTCATTTTATAGAGCCGTGATGGCGAACCTATGGCACGGGTGCCACAGGTGGCACGCAGAGCCATATCGGTGGGCACGCGAGCTCAGCTCCGGCACGCATGTGTGCGCCAGCCAGCTGATTTTCAGGCCTTCTGGGCCCACCAGAAGTCAGAAAACACACTGTTTCCGGCCTCTGGAGGGCCTCTGGAGGGGTGGGGAAGGCCATTTTTGGCCTCCCCAGGCTCCTAGAAAGGCTCTGGAGCCTGGGGAGAGCAAAAAACGGGCCTATCAGGCCCACAGTGCCATCACTTGCCAAAAGTGGGGAGAGCATGGGGGGGCGGGGCACATAGAATTATGGATGTGGGCACGCATACGTGTGACCCCACCGTGCTCCCCCCGCTTTTGGCACCCGATGGCAAAAAGGTTAGCCATCACTGTTATAGAGCATAGTAGCCCAGTTTTACGGCACTTCAGGAAGTGAGATATTACTGTATGTTCTAAATATGCTTTAAGAGGAAAAGGCTAATGTTTAATAATTTCTGCTTGTTAAAATGTTTTGGCATAGAACAGTGTTACTTTTTTTTCCTCTCTCAGGATCTCCTCCCTCTTTTGAAAATCATGGAGGACTCCAAAAGAATTTATGGCTGAATGGGTTATATTTATCTATAATATATTTAGTATATTAAGAATTAAAATTGACCCTCTTGCTTCTCGTGATTGTTGATGGGATTTTAATACTGTATTATTTTTCAATCTAGGTGGGCAAATAATTTTGATTTTATAGACTTGAGGGGACCCCCCCAAGGGTCCTAAGCAGCGGTGGGATTCACTTACCTTCTCTACCGGTTCGCAAATGTGAGCGCACACACCTTGTCTGCACATGTGCACAGCCTTCTGCGCATGTGCAGTAGGCGCATGTTACATCAGGGTAGGCAGAGCCTCCCGCCATCGCCGCTACCAGTCCGTGCGATCCGGAGAGAACCAGCTGAATACCACCTCTGGTCCTAAGACCATACTTTAATCAATTCTGGTATAGAAGAACCGAGAGGTTTCATGCCACACTTGCATCGGAGCAACACTCTATAATTTCACATTATGATTTTTATTAGGTAGCAGAGCTCAGCTGTAGCCCCAGAGAATTCCCTAATTTTCCACTTTTCACATTAGAGCTTGGGGATAGGTTGTTTTCTTGTTGATGGGAACTCTCACCTCACATTTCTCCATAACTCCTAAGCTGCCATAGCACTATCATATCATGTCCTTTTGCCAGGGTTTAGTGTTGTAGAAATGTGGCTTTGCAGCTCCAGCTATAAAGACCTTACATTCTTGTGCATGTTTTTTCACTGTCTCTCTTTTTTTTCTCTTTTTCCGCTTTTCTAGAAAAGGAAAGTTTGGAAGGAAATTGAGGGGGCAGGGCACAACTTGAATGTCATTTTTGGTACATTTCTGTTGGTCCATTGTAAAGAAAATTAATCAACTCATCAGGGGTTTTCAGCAGCTCAGGACTATAACAGGTTGATGCCAGAATAATTCTGAGTTTATAGAATGCAACGGTGGTTGCATGGAGAAGCCCTCATAGTTGTGAGTCATCTGGATCCTACTTATCATCTATTAACAATAGTTTGCTGTTGTGGGTTTTTTCCCCCCAAAAAAGAAGCAATGCATTTAATTATAATGGCATAACTATGAAGGAAGACGTGAAATAAACAGAATGACCAAAAAAAATGGATCACTAAACAATCAGGGAAATCAAATTACACTTACAAATATATAAGTTTTCTTTCTTAGTACTATAATGTTTTATAACTGAAGTAAGTTCTCTAGAACAGTACTAAATAGAATTAAACATCACTTGAAACAAAACACCAATGTTTCCATGTAGAACTGAGTAAAAAGTCTCATTTTCTTCTTCCTTCTTCTTGGCTGATCATATCAAGCTAGTCACCAAGAAATACACACACACACATACACACACCACTGCAGCCTCCACAAAACAACAGGAGGGTAGGGGGAGAGCAAATGTGGGAAACAGAGGTCAAAGGACAGTCCACCATGCAAACAGAAATCTTCTACACCATTGGAGTCATTCACAATACAATGATCTACTCACCCAAATGATTTGATAGTGACTTCTATAAATACATTTTTCAACACTTTATGCTAAAATCCTCTGCACAGCTATGTAGAAATATAATAGAATATAGTTCTGAATTCCTGAGTTCAGACTACATTATGTGTTTCTGTCCTATCAACAATCCCAGCCTACTGTCTTGAAAAGACTATTGGGCTAAAATCCCTGGTTATACAATCTTTTGAACTTAAAAGAAATTGTTTCTGAATAAACCTATATTCATTTGTAGTGCCATCTTCTCCAAATATATGCTTACCTATCTCTTTTATATGTATTATTTTCATATAAAAGAGTAATAAAACCGTCTTAATTAAAATGGGAAATTCGCAGTAAGTATCACTGGACTATGGATTCCATTCTAATTGCTTTCTTATCTAAATGGCAATACGGTTTAGTAGCAGATAAGGTACTGTATTTTAACTATAGTAATAAATGTCAGTTATGGCCTGTTTTGATTTGTTTAATTAGCTTTTGTCAAAAGATAAGCACTATTCTACTGACATCAGTGGTGTTGATTTGATAAAGATTGAGAAGCATGATCTAGAAGGTGAGTAATAACGCATGCACCTCTCTATAGTTACAGTTCTGTGTTAGCAGCTTGTATTCCATTCATGTGAAACTTCAGCTGCCAGGTTACAATGCATGGCACTTACCCCTTGCTGATCTGTATTGTTTCAAGTGTTAAGATAAACTAGCTCAGGGGATATCTGTATCACTACTAAAAGGGCACCATGTTGTGTTTTGGTACTATTATAGCAAACCTTTGTAATTAACTATGAATTGAGTAAATGCAATTTCTTGTCTTCTCTGTTTAGAAACTTGATAATGCACCTGAGTTTCATAATGTAAGAAACTTTTAGAGTGCCTTTTTATATTTGTGTATGCTGGATATCTATTGTGAACATGTCTTTCCTTCATTTGAGTCATACTGAAGCAATATAATACCTATATGTTTTCGTTTCAAAGCTTTACCGCTTTGTCTTTTTTTAAAAAAAATATTTGTGTTGACATAAAATTAATATGCTAAATTTGTATAGGAATTTATACATTTTCTTATTACACAAAGCAAACCTTAAGTCAGTGTTATTGGGAAGGATGTTTTAAAATGGTGACAATCTTGAGTGTGTATTAAATGCAGCTATCTGTGTGTGTAATGCAGTGACATACATTTTAAAAAGCCAATATCTAATGTTTTGTAGTTTTGTCTGTATATTTTATGCTTTTAGCATGTGCAATATATCTTTACAAACCATGGTGTCATGAATCTGGTGCCAGTGTTACATTTTGTATGAAATATTTGTAATAAACAGTATGAAATATTGTTGAATGGTTTGTTGCTAATTTTTTAAAATGTGGAATTTGAATTAACCAATGTGTTACATTATGTGGTTTTAAAAATGGATATGAAATATTACTTTGAACCATAGGCTGGGTGCACTCAAGTTTAATATCCTTTCAACTACTGAATGCTGTATTATTGTAATGGGCTCTTTTATCTGCAAATTACAGTAATATTAAAATGCATTCAGATGGATATTTTTACAACTAAATGATACAAATACCATGGCAACCCCAAATTCATTCATCGGTACTTTTACACACATTCAGGATTCTGAATGCCTGTAAACAATAAGAAATACATAACTGCAGAAAAATACTAGTCAGTACAGCTTTCTGAACAGTGCTTAAAATACATTATAAAAATACATACCTAAAACTGTAAAAACATAAAGCAATGCAATTGTTATGAATAGCATAAATGAGACTGATATCTCAAAATTACTAATGAAAAACTTTGCGAAATAATAAAATGGTACTCCAAAAGTTATCTATTCCTCCAGATATTAAACACCTGAAAATAAAAATGTGTTCTTCTATAGCAAATATGCCTCTGGACATCTTGAAAAATAGCATTTTCTATAAACTTCTATCAATTATCATACTAAGTTCAGTTGTTTAGAAGTGTACAGTAAAAGTTTGAAAGGCCTGTTCCTTATTCTTGAAGGAGCAGGCATGAAGGGAGAAAGGATTTTTAGAGAAGAACCAAATATGATTGGAGAAAGGCATTTGTATGGATGTGGCCTCTTGCTTATTTCTATGTCCAATAACTGTGCATAGGTAGTAAACTGTACAGAAACCAGAGTTGAGTATTGTAGTGTTATCCACAAATAAGTTCCAAGTGAAAAGATTAACAACAATTTTAAAATCATTGTAGAAGGCGGCTGTAGAGTCCTCCATTATAAAACTGATTGCCTAATGATGAGACAGCATTACATACAATGGATCTCTTGGATCATTGCCAGATGGTTTCCAAAAATCAAAGGATTCATCCAGCTGTTCGTCTGTTTATCTGTTTCATTTATATCCCACATTTTTTTACTGGAACTCAATGTGACTTACATAGATTCCTTTCTGTTTTCCTCACAACCATTACCTTGGGATTTGGGCTGGCCTAAAGTCACCTAATGACCTTTTAGGCCTGAGACTGGAATAGAATCTGGGTCTCCACTCTCACTACTAGTCCCAACTCTGTAACCACTCTACCACACTGAATGGAAGGTGAGGCAACAACCACTTTATATGTACCCTCCACATCTTCCTAATGTCTTCTCACTTCTGCTGCCAATATGCCCACCAATTTACACCTGTAATTGAACCCAGAATTGTGGTTGTAACTCATTGTGATAATAAATTGAGGTACCATACAGCCATTCAAAGTTGCAACTGTTTTTTTTATTAATTAAGACTTTAAATTACAACCCAAAACTGATAGGCCAGTGCAAAGCCTTCAGGAAAGGTGTCACAAGTACTCTTAAACACCCATGAGCACTGACGTCACTACATTTTGCACAAACTCAGCCTTCAGTCTGGTCCTTAAAGGCAACCCAATGCAGACCAAGTTGCAGTAATTTAAATGTTTCAATATTCCAAAAGCAGAACTAATGTAAATTGCAGGAAATAAAAAGGGTAGACCACATAGTACTTTGAGTCAATTTTATACAGGTCTTTGAAATAATTTAATAAAATCACTCATTGCTATATTCAGAGAAAGTCAGAGATTAAGAATAGTGAATCTATCTTTTGGTTGCTTGAAGGCCCATAATCCATTTGACTTGAAGGCCCATAATCAATTAATTATTGGATTGTCAATATGTAAGAAAGGAAGTTATAGCTATCATTTCCAAACAAGAATAATTTGCTGGAAAATTTCTTATATTATTTTGTTTTGCAATTGTTTTTTCTTTTAAATAATCTGTTGCAATATGATTTCCATTTTTAAGGGTCATCTTTGACCATAACTAAAAAATGTCTGATTGAAACCCTTGTAATGCTGATCAGAAAGTACTTTTTTAACTGAGTTTGCCTCATTTTTACTTACTGGAAGTGGGATAAAAATATTGTAAATAATAGGGAAACTGTTTGCAAGCTTCCAGAAGACATCAGGCTGACTGCTGCTGGAACCATAATGTTGGATGGTTTTGCATTACCAAATTGTTTGGTACATAAGCTAATTGTACAGAAAGTTACTGTTTGTAAGAAACAATTTTATATTTATGTTCTCTAAGCTTCATGGTTGGAATTTTATGTATCATTAAACTCTTAAGATTAATTTTTCATCATCCTATTTGCCTGATTTCTTCATTTCTTCCTACAAATGTGAAGCATGGGTATTTGATTTTTACAACAGAATAATTCAATGCACATTTAGCAATAGCATTTAAACTTATATACATCCCCATAGTGCTTTACAGTACTCTCTGAGTGGTTTACAGAGTCAGCATGTTGTCCCTAACAATCTGGGTCCTCATTTTACTGCGGTCAGAAGGATGGAAGGCTGAGTTAACCTTGAGCACATCAGGATCAAACTCCAGACTGTGGGCAGAGTTAGCCTGCAATACTGCTTCTAAGCATTGCGCCACCAGTGCTCTTTTAGACAGAGCATTTTCACATAGTGATTCTATACTGGTTTTGGGGAGAAAAGGTCAAACCTCTGTAATGCCATGAGGTTGGCTCATTCAGGGACTGAGCTAATTTATTTCTAAACCACAAATATCTGAATCTTCAGTACAACAATAATCTTTTGTTGGGAAACACACAACAGCTCTATGACTTTTTCTCAATTACAAAATCTTCTGCCTCACCCTGATTCCTGAATTTGCACATATTTCAAAGAGAAAGGACGCCTTTCTTTCTAGTAAATGGAGGTGTTTTGCACACAGTATAAATAAAGAACATGAGCAGAGAATATGTGTTTCATTTATTTGTTAAATAGGCCTGATATTAACTAAGGGATGGGCAGATATTTTTTCACCATGATACCTGCATTTCAAGTTTGGCAGGTTTCAAGGTAATTGTGGAATGTCTTTAGCTATCTTTTGAGTAAAAAGAGGGAGCAGAATTCAAGTAGAAGCATATACATAATTTTTTTTAATCTAATGAAATTTATACAGTTCTTACTTTGAGTGCATTTACAATAATTTTTTAATTGGTCATATTTATTATTATCCAGCATAATATGAACAGAGGTATGCTTATGGTGCAAATGAAATCTGATTATGCATTGCATATGATTTGTTTTGATTTTGCCTATTTCATAAATTTCTCCATTGTAGATGTCAACCACGATATAAAGCATAGGACAGTATGTTGTGCAAATCCAGTCAATTGTGGCTTAGTCAATAGAATGCAAGTAGTTCTCAACTTGCAACCATTTGCTTAGTGACTATTCAAACTTACAAAAGCACGGAAAAATGACCAGTTTTCATACTTACATTGTTGCAGCATCCCCGTGGTCACATGGTCAAAATTAGAAAGCTTGGCAACTGTCATGTATTTATGATAGTTGCAGTGTCCTGAGGTCATATGATCACTTTTTGAGATGAAAGCAAATTCAATAGGGAAGCTAGATTCACTTAATAACTGTGTTAGTAACTTAACAAGTGCAGTGATTCACTTAACTGTGGCAAGAAAGATCATAAAATGGGGCAAAATTCACTTAACTGTTTTGCTTAGCAATGGAAATTTTGGGCTCATTTGTGGTGGTAAATTGAGGATTATTGTATAGCCAAGCATAGTATGATGTAGCAACTCATCTGTTCCAAATGTGACTCAGCATCTCTTCAGTGAGCCTCAGTGTCCTTTTTTCTCCTATCATTTTATCAACTTTGATTTTGCTATCCATCATTGTTCATGTTACTGCCAACAAGTTGCAAGCAGGGTTAATTTGGGTTAAATGCCACTAAATTTAGTTTCTACACAACATGTGGCTTTATATAGTCAGATGAAGGATTGGCCGGTAAGAGATTAGGAGGAAAACGGGTTTGATGAATCCAGACGACCAGGAGATGACAGCAATAAGTTAAAAGTTTCATAACTCCAGGAGATTGTCCGAATTTTTTGCAATGTAGCAGCCACAAAACAAATCAGCTTCGCTCAGGGGTGATGTTCAAGAGTCATTCTTTCCTACGTGTTAATTATTTTTTTATTAAATAAGTGTTATGATTCAATAATACACGTTTCGTCCAACAAGCCACTCACGTCATCTTTCAAAGATGTGGCTTAATTTCCCAACGATAGTCGGAACTCTTTCTCCTTCCCGTTTTTTCATGTCCGGGCTCGTTTACGATTCGGGCTTAAATTGGTATTAGATGCAAGCCTCCTCAGCTCCTAATCGGGCTCCCCAACCTCCGATTCTCCATTAGCGACCCCCGCGAAATCTTCCCCGCTGAAAGTCTATGGAGATTCTCAGTCATCCAGGTCACGGTTGTCCCAAAGGTGCTTAAAACAATAAAAGCACCTTCGGAAGCCGCCACTGGCAGCCCACTCGCCCTGCCCACCCCGATCCGAGTGACCTTCCCAAGATGGCGGACAGAAAAGCTCCCTGAGCCCCGCCCGAGAATTCCGAGGCAGTTTTGTGTCGACCTTCCAAACATGGCGGAAGGCCGGGCTCTTTCCATGGCTTCGCCCCGCCCGGCGAGGGAGGCACTCGGGGCGGTTCCCCGCCTCCTGGCGGGTGTGGCCCGCCGGCGAGAGGGCAGAGGCGGCCCTGGCGGCGAGAAGAGCCGGGCGACCGCCGATGAAAACGACATGTGGACGGCGGGAAGGGTGACCGGAATTTTGTTTCACGGGGTCTTGGCGGCTCTGGTGCTGCTGGGAGCCCGGGACGTCTTCTTTCAGTATGAGGAGAACCGGTGCAGCATGACCTACATGTTCGACTACCCAGAGTACCTGGTGAGTGGCTGGGCGACAGGCGGCGGCATCCTGCAAGGTGTCCCGTTCTGCCATCCCCTCCGCCAGTTCTCCCTGAGAGGCTGGCTCCGTCTGTCCCCACCACCCCTTCCTATAAAAGAAAGACCTGCTTTCTCTATAATGGAGTTCCTGAGCAACTTGGTCCCCGGCGAGACCAGAGCCCGCGAAGGCTCCTCTCCGCAGCCGAGGGCAAAGCATCACCCCGGTCTCGGGGACAGCTCCTTCGGAGTAAGAGCGCCTTTGCCTTGTGCCCTTCATCCCCACATAGGAGCGGTAGCGGTCCCTTTTCAGCCCCTTCTCATCTTCGTAGGCTTGCTTGGTTTCCTTCCACCGGCGCCTGTCCGTCTGCGGTGTGTGTGTGTGTGTGTGTGTGTGTGTGTGTGGTCTTCCCTCTGTTCATTGGGAGCCTATATAGCACCTATATAGGGTGCCCTAAAGCAGCAGTTCTCCAAAGATGGCCTGGCGGACCCTGGCATCCGTTTTAGGGGGGGTCCATGAAGTGAAAAATAAATATTTTTAAATGTTTCGGTGTTGATTCCTAATAGGGTAAATATTGATAGACATAACTACTTTAACCAAAACTCTTTGGGATCCTCACTCATTTTTTTTTAAAAAATGCAGGGTATTTCTGTGGTGATTCTCACTCATCCAGGTCATGGTTGTCCCAAAAGTGCTTTTTCAACAGGCATCTGGGCTTTGTGAGAAAAGTCCAGTTGCCTCTTGAAAAAGTACCTTTGAGAGACCAGTTTGAGACCCCCGGCCCTAGACCAGGGGTCAGCAACCTGTGGCTCTGGAGCTGCATGTGGCTCTTTCACCCCTCTGCTGCGGCTCCCTGTCACTCAAAATATGCGTCACAATTGCTAATGTGCGACACCCTCCGGCGCACGATTTATTGAGCTTTTCAACCCCCTGTCCAAGTAGGACAACCATGGATAAATCCAAGAAAAGAAAAGTTTCAGAAGGAAACAGAATGTTTACATATGCCAGTTTTGTGGCCGCTCAAGAAATAGTCAGGCATGGGAAGGGTTTTGTGGCTCCCTGTGTTTTCTTTTCTGTGGGAAACCACGTTCCAAATGGCTCTTTAAGTGTTTAAGGTTGCAGACCCCTGCCCTAGAGGAAAAAAGCCTTCAGTAAGTTGCTTAACAATGAAAAACCAGCCCAGCTCACCTTTGTGGAGAACATGCTTTTCAAGTTGGCTTGACACTTGGCTCTCAAGAGTCAATATTTCTATTTCCATGCACTCAGCCAAAAGTCAAAGCTGCATTGACCCTTGTTAACCTGCTAGAAAGTTGCCTATTTGTTTGCTGTTTAGTAATTGCTTAATAGTGAGAGAATGTGGATGTTGAACTGTAAGGTTTCATTGGATTCATAGCAATAGTCACAAAAGTATTTTCCCTGTGAATGTTGATAAAATTTTTCTTTTTCCTTGAAGTGAATACTACAGGTAGTCTTGACTTACAACCACAATTGAGCCCAACATTTATGTTGTTAAGTGAGACATTTAAGTGCATTTTACCCTATTTCACAACCTTTCTTGTTTCAGTTGTTAAGTGAATCACTGCCATTGATAAGTTGGTAAGTGAATCTGGCTTCCCCATTGACTTGGTTTGTCAGAAGGTCGCAAAAGGTGGACACATGATCTTGGGACACAGCAATGGTCATAAATCTCAACCAGTTGCCAAGCATCTGAATTTTGATCACATTATCATGGGGATGTTGCGAAGATTGTTACTGTGAAAAATAGTCATAAATCACTTTTTTCACTGCCATTGTAAGTTTGAACAGTCACTAAATGTATTTTGTTTTGTGGCTTCCTGGTTCTCAAAGCATTCTACTATCATTATCTTTTTCTGAGGATAACTATGATGAAAAAATGCAGTAGACTTTTCAAAAGCAGAATAGGTCAATTTTATCCTGAAAAGATTTGTGCTGGACACAAATCCTCCTTTCTGTCAGTTTTTCCCATCTTCCTTTTAAAGATGGCTATAATGTCAACAATTTTACTATTATGAGTAATGCCATGCAATATTTACAGATCAAAACCAGTGTAGACATGTATCACAAGTAATTGGTATGATGGTATGATAAGAAAGCAAAAGCAGACATTCCTGAAACTCTTTTTCTTCAGTATCATTTTCTTTTCATGTGGTTGTTTTAGGCTTGGGAAGTGAAGCAATTAATTTGCCTTTATAATTACAATATGTGTTATTCCAAAATTATTTTTGTCTATCTTGAAGTGATATTCTTTATATAGCATATTCAGCAAGCAAAAAGCTAGAGGTGGTTTTTTTTTCTTGCCAAGTTGTTTGTTTAAAATATTCTTCATTCACAAAAAATGATTCTAATGTAGGGAATGAACATATGATGAACATTAATACATAGAGTAAAATATTAAAGCAAACAATTATGTAATAAATCATAATTTGAGAATGCAAGGCCGCCCCTAATACTGTAATACTTTCCCCAGGAGAATACGAATTTGACTCACAGAAATGTGCCTTGGATAGCATTCTGATTTTATAATTAATTTTTCTGGCAAAAGGATCTCAGAGATGGCCCTTATCCAATGTTCATAATAAATAGGCAGGTTAATGTGAGAAGAAGTGGCATACAAGCTTTTTGGATCCCAAGTTGGTCGTCACTGAGTTACTACAGAATACACAATGTTGCTTTTCTAAAAGCATGTTCTTTCTGAGATGCCTTAAGAACTTTGATACTTAGCTTTAAAATGCAGGTCACTTTATATTTGATATCTCCCATGCTATTTCTTGCTGATGCCTCTAATGGAAAAGGACCTTGAGAGATACGCTTCATATGGACTCCTGTAATAAAACAATTAGAATTTTGTTTTTAGGAAAAAAAATGAATTTTTTGTGGAAAGTATTCTAAAATATGTTATTTCCAGTGTAATATATGAGACTGATGCCACAATGTTGACCAGGATTCAGTTTGTTTGATTCAATTTGTCAAAACAAAAGTTTGGTTAACAAAGTAAATATTTAGCACACTTTCAAATATAAAACTCATATAGGAAACAGTTCTACACTGTTAAAGTAGTCAATAGTACTAGTTTCAGTGAGGTTTATTCCAGGCAAATGGATATTGGTCTATAGGCTCTTGTCATATTCATACATACATACATACATACATACATACATACATACATACATATTTGCCACTTTTGGCAATCATATAGTTGTATTTCTTGTTCTGGTCTTTTTCATTGTTTATTTTATTGCTCTGTTATCTTACTTCTGTTCACATTCTTTTCGTTTCTTTCTTTTTATTGTTGTAAGCCAGCTAGAGCAGCCCCACAGCGAGATCGGTGGCAAACAAATTAAGCAAATAAATAAATAAATGATATACCTTGTGGTACAGCTTCCTGGTAGTATATATTTACAGTGTTATTACCTAAAACAATGGATTTTTTTAAACAATACAATGAAATGGAGACTATTAAAAGACTTTAGAGAAGAGTTCTGCAGATGTTGTACTCATGACTTAAATTGATAGTTGGAAGCTGCTGTGGGCTAAATTTGTTAAGTATAATAAATAGCTAGTTTAACATGTGGGTGTGGGAATGTCAGTATAACTACTAGAATTTTGCAGCAAATTCGACAGGAAAGACAAGTACTGGTTATCTTTATGATGTGTTTATCTGATTTCTGTCAACTTAAAAAAAACTATTGTGTTGTTTAAAATACTTTGGGCGAAATTAAGTAAAAGGCAGAAGATGTTTAAATATTAAGAGTTAATAGAGCTATGCAGTAATGCAAATTTGAAGAGGAAAATTGCTCAGAAAACTGCCATAATTCTTTTTCTATATGCCTTGTATGATATGTAATCTCAAGGCGAGGAAACCATTTTATTTGCTATTTTTGTATGTAGTTGCAGATTGATTCTATACCAATTCTTATGATGTCATTCCTGATTGATATAAAAATTGTTCAATTATAACAGCAAACATGTGACCAGAGTTGACTTTAGAATAGTACAATAGATAAGATGCAAGTTACAACTTAAGCTAAAGTGGAAAAAGAAAACCAGACAGTTTCCAGTATATAATCTTGAGCATATGCCCATCATTTTCAAGGAGACTATCAGGAATTACTTTGAAGTCTTGAGCCTCATTTATGAGAAACTAGAAGAATTATGGAATGAAATCAAATAAATTATTAAGGATGAATGTTAAAAGATGCTGACAATGATCAAGAAAGAGAAGAAAGCAATGGATTATGAAATAAATGTTGGAAATTGCCAAAAATGCAAGAGAAGCCAATCAGGATTTCAGGAAGAAACTTAACAAAGAATTGTTAATAATTCTTAACTATATGCTTGTTAGAAGCAAGAGAAACAATATTACATGAAGATATTGAAATTGAAAACAGACATGGAAATACAGGGAAAACTTTGAAAGATCTTCAAACTCAGGAAATACCAACCTCATGCTGGTGTAGAAAAGAATATCAATGGATAATTAATAACCAATTCCAAGAAAAGCAACAAAGATGGAAAGAGAATTCTGAAATTTGGTATAGTAGAGATGTCAAGATAGCTTAGAAAAGTCATGTTACTTAACAAGAACATCTAATATACGAAGATGAAATTAGATCAGCACTATGATCATTACCAAGGCACAAAGTTACAGAGAATTGATATAATATCTACAGAAATATGAACAAGAATCAGTAAAGGTTTTGACCAAACTATGCTTAAAGCTAAGATAAAATAGAAAAACATTACAAAATTACAAAGGTATTGCAATATTAAATTAAAGCCTTTCATAGATCATCTTCATTTTATGTTGGTTTGATAAAACAAAAGAAGCTAGTTGTAATAGTTAAGGCTCAGACTTGGTAAAACTGCCTACTCTAGTTAATAGCCAAATTGGAATAGGTAGATTGTGTACCTCCAAAGAGTAAATTCCCATTAATCCACATTGGATTCTGAAATATACTACAGTCTTATTGCCTCGTTAGTGGAATGTCGTTTGGCAAGAAATAATTTTTATGAAGAATTGTTCTTTTCCCATGAATATCTTGAAAATCACATTTTACATAGAGCAGCATATGATATTTATGTGATTGTATTCAAAGATGTCTATACATTTACTATATTTACATATATTTATATATGGTGACTTGAGGATCCCAGAAGTTAATAAGCGGTAGCATAACAACTATTGTCCCTTTTCAATAATGTAGAAACTGAATTTATTTTAAAAAATATTTAATTATTATTATTTATTATTATTATTATTTATTCGATTTTTATACCACCCTTCTCTTTTCGGACTCAGGGCGGTGAACAGCCAAAATAAAACATTTGTACACAAAAGCTAAAATAGTTTTAAAAATAATTAAATGAGATTTGGCCCATAATTTAAAACATATCAATTTAAAAATCAATATCAAACTTTAAAACCGACATAGAATCAGGCCAGCCCGGCTAACTGAAAGAAATAGGTTTTAAGGGCCCAACGAAAAGTCCGGAGGTCTGGGATCACTCGTATCTCTGGGGGTAGATCGTTCCAGAGGGTAGGTGCCACCACAGAGAAGGCTCTCCCCCTGGGGGTCGCCAGCCGACATTGTCTGGCTGACAGCATCCTGAGGAGGCCCTCTCTGTGGGAGCGAACTGGCCAGTGGGATTATATGCCATCTAAATTGGTCTCAAGTCTTAGCAACCACATAACAGATTTTCTTTTCTCAAATTGGTACTTCAAGTCTTATAGCGACACACCCTTTGGCTTTATAACTGAGTTCATCCACTTTCTTGCTGGTCATCCTCTTCTTTTTTTCTTTTTGCCATTAAAAAATGCAACATATACAGTATATGATTCAAATAGTTTCTGTCAGTTTTCACAGGTGATTTTACTGTCTTTTGAGACTTCCTCTTTGCACTTTGTTTTCTATTTTGCATTTTGTATATTTCTACCCTGTATTTCTACAGGCACTTTCAAAATAGATTAGATTGTACAATGTATAGCTTGCACATAAAAGCTAAATAAGAATCCCACAGAACAATTCTAACCAACTGGAATAGTTATTATTTTAATAGCAGAATTTTAAATCTGTGTGATGGAGTGTCTAACAGACTCTGGGGAAACAAAAGAGGAAGCAGAACCATTATAGAAAAGATTACATACAACCAGGAAAGGGGGAGAGATAAATGGGATTCAGAGTGACTCATCTTAATTATATTGGTTATAGATGGATCTGGAAAACTGCTTTGGCAAGCAGATTATGTTACACCACCCTACTAGCAATAAGGAACATTCCAGCAATTCAAGTATTCCTTGATTCCTGAGTCTGATAACTATGAAGGGCTTGGCATTTCTATAGTTTTTGCTATTCATCTAAGGAGAAGTGAAAAGGCAAATACAAGTAGTCCTTGACTTACAACTGTTCATTCAAGTATTGTCCATTTAACAACTGTCTTGCTTAGCAACAGAAATTTTTCGTTCAATTGTGGTCATAAATTGAGGACTATCTTTACACTTCTTTTGCTGTAATAATCTGCAAGTAGGCTGCATCTGCCTATTTCTCATAGCATGATTGCTAACAGAAAATAGTACACACAAGCACTAGATCTGTATGAGTATTAGGGCAGCTTTCACTGCTACGATTTATGTTACACATTTCACTATTTCTGGCTGTTCAGCATGGGTCTATGACAATTTGCCATGGCCAACTTGCCACAGCTAATTCACCACGGCCAATTTGCTGTGTAACAATTCACTGTGGGAAAAGAGTTACACTAGTATCAAAGAAATGGTGGAATATAATCATTAAAGAAAGGATGCAAAAAGAGATGACAAAAATATTTTTTTATTTATTTTAAATAATTAAATTGAATTGTTAAATTGCCCCGCAGCAAGTTGTCTCGTGGTGAGTTGGCCATGGCGAGTTGATCCATGATGAGTTGGCTATGACAAATTGACCACAGTAAATTGGCCATAGTGAATTGACTATGGCGAGTTGGCCCATTCCAGTTCAACATGCTGTCTACAGCTAATGAAAATTCCAAAAAAAGATTGGCTTGGGGAAGGCTGAACTGTGTGTTTAAATCTGTTGGGTGTGGAAAATAACACTTTCCCCTGCTAGTGCCATAAAGTTTATATACATACTTGCAAGGTTACCTGTGTAAGCAAAGATAAGTTTTGGTTCTCCATTTCAAGGTCTTCTCCAAAGTTACTGTCAGAAGGAAAAAGAATGCAAATGTTTCAGATTTGCAGTTCTTTAGTTACATATAGAAGATAATGAAATATTAAAAAAACTGTCATATTGTTTTAGATTCTTTAAAAGTATCTCTACTTCATATTAATAGCACAGTACAATTTATTGTGTAAATTCTATTTACTTTGTGATTGTTTTCCTGTTAATACCAAAATGTTACCTTTCTTCTGCTGAAATACATGTTTTTTTTCAGAGAATAAAATTACCTAAGAAAATATCCAGACGTTACCCAGCCTATGAGCTATATCTCTACGGGGAAGGAATTTCTGCAGAAGAAAACAGAAATCTAATCTTAACAGGAATTCCTATCCTTTTTCTTCCTGGCAATGCTGGAAGTTTTAAGCAAGGTAAGGTATCTCTGAAGGAATAGAAATATCTCTGTAGAATACCTAAAGAGGAAATAGCATGGGAATAATAATCTTTACATGAATCTGTGTCTACCTGGATAATAAATGGCTTGCATTTACAGTATTTTATTACATTTATTAATTACATTTTTAAAATGCCATAATTAAAACTAAAAATGGAGAATAAAATGAAGTAACAAAGCCAGGCTATGACCATACCAAGATGGAATCAAGGACCAAATCTCCAATCGCCCGGTGCGTTCCCACAGACAGGGCCTCCTCAGGGTGCCGTCGGCCAGACAATGTCAGCTGGCGACCCCCAGGGGGAGAGCTTTCTCTGTGGGCGCACCCACCCTTTGGAACCAACTTCCTTTGGAGCTCCAGATGGTCCCTGACCTTCGCTTGTTCCGCCGTTGTTTTGTAGCCTGGACTGATGGGGGGGGGGGGTGTCCTTAATAGTTTTAAATTGATTTTAAATGGCTTAATTCGAATACTTTACTGTTGTGAGCCGCCCTGAGTCCATTGGAGATAGGGCGGCATATGAATCGCAATAATAAATAAATAAATAATAAATAAATGCCAACCAAAAGAGATCATTTTTGAAATATTTCCAGGTGGTAGCCAGATGAGTAGTCCACTCGAAACCATTCCAAAAGCAGTGCTAGAGAGCCTCCCTACTACTACTACTCCCTACTCCCTACTACTATATCCTTAAAGCAGAGGTCCATTTGTAGTTTCTCCTGGTCAACTTGAGTTAGCTGGGCAAATTCCATTGAGAAAATGCAATCCTGCAAATAATTTGGAGCCAAGCCACATACATTATGTAAGTTACCAGGAGCACTGTAAATTGCATTGGGAAATCTGTCTGTAAGTAGTGTAGCACCCATAGCACTGGTATAATGTGTTCCCTCTGGCAAATTCTGGTTAGCTGCTACATTGTGAATGAATTGAAATATCTGACTAGTCTTCAGAAGATCCCCATGTAGAGGTCTTTGTAGTAAGGTAAATGGATAGTAGCAAGGGGATGAGTCATTATAGTAAGATCCTCCTTTTCAAGGTAGGGTCCAAAACACCACCCAAAACTGAGAGAAGCCAGCACTGGCTGCAGTTTTCACCTTCTGTTTTAAATGGAGCCACAATCCAGAAAGATACAAAAGTCACAGGCTTGTTTGTTAGTCCCTGTCAAGAGATTACTGGAGCAGACAAATATCTTTGTTGGACAACAGGTGTCTTGTTAGGATTCTCAATTTAAGCCTCCAAGCATCAGGATAGAGCTTCAATAAATTCTAGTCTGGTCTGGAGTATCAATATACAGTTGTGAATCATTAATGATACCCAATCCCAAACTATTAGATGACCTTTTCCAGAGGCTGCATGGGAGAAGACTGATATCTGGCTTCCACAAAGTAGTAGCCACCAGGCCAGTCTCTCCTTCCTGTCCTCCCTTCCCCTTCTCTGACTGGTACCATTACAACATATTATCCCCAATCTCTCATAGGCAGTCCAAAAGTATACCATGGATTACAGTATTGAAGGCCATGGAGAGACCTAATATGGCATAGATAGGATACACTATCTTCATCTTGAGCATAAATTACTTAAAGATAAATTACTACTATCATTGCTGTCTCTGTTCCACAGCCAGGCCTGAATTCTGACTACAAAGGTCAGATAATCCACTTTCTTTGGAGAACCATACATTGAATCCCCACCACTGTTTCAACTGCCTTTCCCTGGTATTAATTGTTTAACATCTCTGAATCCATGGAGCTCACTAAAACTGCTGAGAATGTTTCAACTTTTCTAAGGTTCCATTTCAAAATAACATTGTTGTTCTCAAATTACACTGCATAGTAAGCATGGATTTTTGGAACTTGGAGTTTGAAAACATAAAAATTAGAATGAGAATTTTAAAAACAAATCCTCATAGTTTTGTTTTTTGCCGCCTCACTGCCTCTTTTAGGGATCTACTTCATCATCCAAATCCAGGATTTTAATTATCTCTGCTTCTAATATATGCTTTTTTCAGTACGTTCTCTTGGATCAATAGCACTGAGAAAAGCAGAAGATATGGATTTCAAATATCATTTTGATGTCTTCAGTGTGAATTTCAACGAGGAACTTGTTGCACTATATGGTGGAAGCCTACAAAGGCAGACAAGATTTGTGCATGAGTGTATTAAAATAATTCTTAAATTATATAAGGTATGAAGATAAATACAATATTAACATTTTACTGTTTTGTGCCATTATCTCCATGATGCAGAAAATATGGAAGATGGCCTTGATGAACAGAGAGATCCATTACCATGCAGTGGTCAAATATATGTGGCTTGAGCCCATACCAAGAAAGTGATTTAGGAAGACACCTCAGACAGGTCCTTCCCCCGATTCACCTGAAGATAAATGAGGGAGCATGGGAAGCAGATTCAAACTTGAAAGATTCTGTTATTATAACAGGGGTGTCAAACTGGCAGCTATGGGCCAGATGTGTTATGCAGACCATGCTTACCCCAGCTCCACGAATGGGAAAAACATTGCAAAACGTCACATGATGGCAACGTGACGCAGCGAGTTTGACGCCCATGTATTATAGCTATTCTAATAAAGATAGCTTTAGGCAGCAGTGTCTGTTCCTTAGTCTGGTCTACCTTAAAAGATTGACATATTAACTATTAAATGGGAAAGAATTTGTGCTTTTATATGTTTTCATTGTGCCTGATGTGAGATTATTTTTCTTTATTTTTTGAAGGGTCATGAATTTGCTCCCCGCAGTGTTGCAGTAGTAGGTCATTCCATGGGTGGTCTTGTTGCAAGAGCACTAGTGATTCTTAAACATTTTAAACCCGAACTTCTCAATATTCTTATTACTCAAGCAACACCTCATGTTGCGCCTGTGTTGCCTTTAGATCAATATCTTGCTGGTAAGTTCACCCCTAAGAATTTTTGGATTGGTCAAGTTTTGTTTTGTCTTCCCCCTCTATTTTGCTTTTGCTTTTTCACTTTTGAGTAACTGAATAAGCTTCATTCCCATTGATTTAATGAAAAAACACTATTGGAAATTCTAGAAACTTCACCTTCTGTTATTATACTTACTATTATTAGCAGTTTCACCAGAAAAGTGTTGTAGAGTAGAATAATGTGGAAGATATCAATATTTTCTCTCAATACATACTTGTTTAATCATGGTCTGCATATACAGGTAGCCTTAAATTTTATGATGAAAATAATTGTACTTAAATATGTCCTGGCAGCATCAATGATGACAACTTATGTGCCTGCACTTAAGCAAGACAGGGGCTTAAAAACAATCATATTCTATTTCTACATAGTGTGTGGATTGGATCACTAACTTTGGATTCTGAAAAATCCAAGGTACTCCAGAATTCTTCAGATATTATTTTCAGATCCCTCACTTCTGTGGGCAATTGGATGATATTGTGACATATCCATATCCAAGACTCTTAAAAATTAAAACAATGGTTATTTGTCTGATATTAATTGGAAACAGACTACTAGGAGAGTCTGAACATGAATATTAAGTTCTTATACATCAAACTAGAGACCACTTCAGATAGTTTATCTATTTGATAGCAAGAAATATCTCCAGCAGTATCCCCAATTTTTCTTGTTGGCCCAAAGCCAGTTTCTTGTAGCTAAGCCTGTTCCTGGAAAATAGCATTTCTTCTGACCCCCCCAGTCTAGGTTTCACTAAAAAAAACTAGTTTGGTAGAGTTAGACCATATCCATGCCATTAACTAACTGATCCATGTTTCAATATTTTACCTTTCATTTTTGAAAGAATCATATAAAAGGGGGACGGAAAGAAAATTCTTTGGAAAGCCCACAATGAAATAGAATTTCAGTATTTATTATTGTTTCTATTTCTTGATCTGATCTACCTTGAAGCACTATCATGCATGTTGAAGGTAAATTAATTTTTTTTAAATTCTCAAAATCTTCAAAATAGCCAGCTGATTTAAAGTATTTACCCTTGCTTAGCACTGGCATTTCAGTAGAATATCTTCCCCACTATATTTAGTAGAATTGGGCTGCATCTCTTCTGGGGCCCATAGAAGAGTATGCCTTTTAAGGTCTCGAGCAAGTAAATCTTTGGGGGGGAGCTCCTTATCCTGAACTGTGAAGGCAAATTAATCAACATTTCATGTATTGTGGATTGCTTTACTTTAGACTTCAATAATTTTTTTAGCAGAATTCAAACACAGGATCTCAGATTCATTAAGATAAAGCTAAATTTTTCCATCTCTATTATATTACAATTGCACCATCATCCAGGACTTACCCAGACTATCTTTTCTAAGTTCATGCATACTTCACATAGGAGACATTTTTCTCTGGCCCAATTTGATGCATTATCTATCAGGGGAACAACTGGAATATATTTCAATCTCCCACATCAAAATGTTTTTTGTATATGTTCAAATAACCCCTTGGTCTATAAAAATGCCCACTTTATGCACAATAGCAATTAAAACATATAACTCAAATTATTGCAATATATGTATGCATGTGTGTGTCTATGTATGTATGAATGTACTGTATGTATGAGTAGAATTTAAGGTTTGTTTGATTTTTATAAAATACATGGATTTATATGTTGAAATATGTTTAAATCAGTGGTGGGTTGCTCCCGGTTCGCACCGGTTCCCGCGAGCCGGTAGCAGTGACAATATGACGTCACCGAACTGGTTCTCCCCCTGCCCCTCCACCCCCCCTTTATTTGGCCCCACCCCCAATCTATTGCTGCCTCCTGAGTCCCAGCTGATGGCTAGAGGGGAAAAAACTTTAAACTCTTGCTGTGGGGCTTCAAAGGGCCGCCCTACAGCTGATCAGTGTTAAAACAAATGAGTAGCTATGCTAGGGAAAAAGCGAAACTGAAAGTAAAGCAGGGTCTTTGCTGCAACGTGACAAAATGAGGCAGGGAGAGATTTCTTTTTCTTTTTGCTCACCAAAAAAGATAGGTGCAAACAATGGGAAATTTAGGGCAAAAGAGGAGAGTTCAAGATTTTAAAATACAAAAGAAAAAAAGCTTTATTTAATTAGGGAATTGTAATAATTGTGATACTGTTAATTCTATATTGTGTTGAAAGCAGAAATGGTTAAGTTGTGGTTTGGAAGAATATATGGGGGAAATTATTTGGTTTATTATTATTGGTAAATATAATTAATTGATTTGTAAGAAATTAGATTGCATGGAAATAATTGGAATATTCATGTTCATATTGATTAATATACAAAAAAGATAGTTATATAACTAATTGATTTATATTAAAATGTTGAATTTGTATTGAACAACTGTAATATTACATAATTAACCAATGTGAGGATGGATATAAAAATAGATGACAATGGGAAGGGGTATAATATAGAATAGAAGGGAAAAATTGAATTTGATTAAGATTAGAGATGAGGATGAAGGGTAATATTGGTTTTTTAAAAAAATAGATGAGGAATAAATATGGCAAAAAGGAAATATAGAAATTGTAAATTTAATTGACATGACTAAACACTGTTTAAATTTGTGAACCGGCCAAATACTCTGTTCAAAGAAAATACATTGTATGTTTGTATGTGTGTTTCTAATTATTGCTATTTATTCATATTTGTTCTCTTTTATTCTTTAAAGTTTAACAATTCATTCTTTATCTTAATATCTTTATATTTGTTTGGGGTTGCCTTTCTTCCCTTTCATCTTTTTTATTGTACAGCAATCTTTCTCCTCAAACCTACCACCTCTCTCTTTTCTTTCCTTCTTACTTTCTCTTCCCCCCTCTTCTTCTCCTCCCTACTTCCTCTTCCTTTCTCCTTCTCCTCCTCTCTTCCTCCCTCTCTTACCCTCCCTCCTACTCTAATTTTCCTTCCCTTCCTTCCTCCCTTCTCTTCCTTCCCTCTCTTCTCCTTCCTTCATCCCTCTCTATTGCTGTATCCTTTTGTGCATATGGATTACTCAGAGGGCTGAAAAAGTTATTTTTGACTGGTTGTCGCACTTTTGAGCAGCGCTCGAACTTACGACTGTCCTCACATTTTACGTTTTTTGCCCTATCTTGTCACCATGATGAAGAGAAGCAGTTGTGAAATGAGTGACATGGTTGTTAAGAATGCGGCACGGGCATAAATGTGAGAATGGTCATAAGTGTGAGGACCAGTCAAAAGTACGAGGACCTGTCAGAATTGACTTTTTTCAGCCCTCTGAGTAGTCCCTATATACATAGCCATGGCCACCCGGTCACATGACCAGCTAGCCACACCCACCCAGTCACATGACCTCCAAGCCACTCCCACAAAACAAGCCATGCCCACAGAACCGGTAGTAAAAATATTTAGAACCCACCCCTGGTTTAAATCTATAGAAGTAATTTGAATGGATATGGGGAAATGTCACATTGGGATAAGATTACTGCTATTAAAATGATTACAACTTTGAAATTAATGCATATCAATATGAATTTTCATTAAATATTTCTTACATATAGATAATAAAATGTTTATGGCAAGTAAAATTCTTTAGAATATCTTTGACCAACTTGTGATTATCTTATATAGAATAGAGGCTTTAACTTGCCAGATTTAAATTATCTTAATTCTACATTTTTCTGGAATGAGATTTATTATTTTGCCTTATTGGTATGCTGAGTTGGCTTAGTTTTTTCTTGTTTGAAATTGGATAGTGGAGAAATTAGGAATTATAAAATATGCTGACATGTGCTACAAAATGATCTATACTGAAGATATTGCTGAACCTCAGGAAGCAAAACTGCTAAAATGATATTTAAAAGAACATTCTTTTCATAGATTTTTACTCAACCGTAAACCATAACTGGATTCAGAAGGCTCAAGAAATAAGGAATCTAACAACCCTTTCTGTAGCAGGAGGATTTCGAGATTATCAAGTTCGCTCTGGATTGGCTTTTCTGCCCAGTTCAAATAGTCAAAATTGTGCTTTATCTGTTGCGGTAAATTCTTTAATTGTTGCTTTTAAGCCTCAGCTTTTGACGACTGTTAAATATTACTGTTAATATTCCTGAATAGTTTAGTCCTTTCTTGCCCTAACATCTGTCCGAATTGAATGTGACATTCTAAATTGAGATCTCAATTTGAGTGAAAGCAGTAGCATTCATTGCTACATTTATCTGAAGATTCTTCCATCTTCAAGAAATAGCACATTATATTTGATTTAGAATTTTCTCTATAGAAGAAAATATATGTAGCTCAGGGTTGAACTTGATTGTTTTCTTACAGACATTTCATTACTCAACTAGTAAAGGGAAACTACTATATATAAACAGGGAGTAAAATGCACCTTCACTAGCACTGGTGATATTATCTAGTTGGCGAATGAAATGTTTGCAAGCAAAGAAACTCATAGAACAAAGATTCCACAATGTTCTTATTTTTTTGCCATGTCTAGCTTGGATTTTACTCCAAATCCCTTGAACAAAGAACCTGTTTAAAATAGGATGTCTAAATCATATTAGCTGTAACTAAACTGTTGGCTCATGCTAAGAATTAGTTTGTATCCAATTTATATAAGTGTACTTCAGTTTTTAATCTTTATTGCTTCAGTGAATGAGGTGTCTCACAAATTCATTGAATCAATAAAGAAATATGAATCTGCACCCAGTTTAAATTAATAATAAAGAACTCTTATGTGAAGTATACAAGACCATATTTTCCTGGTGCTTCTTAAGCAAGAGTAGAGCAGCATCCAAATGGTGAAATCAGCAGACATTTCAAAGTATAATAAGGCAGAATTGTCTGCTGTTCAAAGAGGGAGGAAAGAGTATCATGTTCTATATGACATGCTTGGTTTTTTGATTTTAGTCATAACAATGTAAGTAGGATTTCAGCCGTATTTTTTTCAGCAAAATATTAGCTTCTAGTAAATAAATAAATGTTTGGATGTTCAGTTTTAAAATGAATAATACAAATTTTCTTTTAATCAGAGTTCAGCAGTTCCCCGAGTCTGGGCTTCCACAGATCATCTTTCCATTGTTTGGTGAGTAGTTAAAAGTTTTTTGGTACAAGGACTGATATACTACTGTTCAAATATTTTTATTTGGCTATTATTTGCCATTTAATTTGTCTTTTACAAGCATATTTCCCTTATATTCTTTTTTAGGTGTAAGGAATTGAACTTGGCTACCGTCAGAGCATTTTTTGACCTTATTGATGACAATACTAAACAGGTTTGCATTCCTTGAAGATCTGTGCATGCTTTCTGGAAAAAGCATTTGTTTGATTTTTTTTTTTTACATTCCTGCAAGTAAAGGAAGATAGCAGTGTTAGGAATATTACCTACATTACAGATCTCATTAGAATTATAAATACATTTTTCATTAACCAGGCTGTTACTGCCATTGTAGTGGCAGGGCTGAATTCATAAAATGAAAGTGTAAGAGTCTCAGTGTGCTTTCTAAGAAGCCCACTTCATACCTACCATATATACTCGAATATAAGCCGAGTTTTTCAGCCCGTTTTTCAGCCTGAAAAACGGCCCCTCGGCTTATATTCGGTTCACGAAAAAAATGCCTTTTTCCCTGCAACCGTTTTGGCTCCCGGGGTTGCAGGGAGGCTTCCTAAAGCCAAAATGGGGTGTGGGGGGGTGCGGCGCCCCTCCCCTGCGCCCCTTTTTGGCTGTAGGGGTCAGGGAGGCTTGCGCCGGCAGTGCCTTCTGCTCCTCTTTTGCCCCTCAGCGGCTCCCAGCAACTGAGCAGAGAGGCGGCCGATGCCTAACGAGCGGAAGCCAAAGCGCCGCCACAGCATGTTGCTGGGAGTTGCTGGGAGCCGCTGAGGGGCAAAAGAGGAGCAGAAGGCGCTGCCGGCGAGCAAGCGAGCAGCCAGCCATGCCGGGGACGCTTTGGCCACCGGGCCCACCCGCCGCGGCTGGAGCTCGCCACTCACCGAATTTGGCCTCGGTCGCAGCCGCGGCTCCAGTGCTGAAGAGGGTCGGTGCCGGGCGACGAAGAAGAGCAGAAGCAGCTGCTGCCAGGCAAGCGGGAGCCGAACGACCGCATGGTCATGTGTGGCCCATGGCAAGTGCCCAAGCTGCCTGGTACTGGCCCCGAATACCAGCGCCGTCCCTCGCCCGCCTCAGCTCCCCGCTCTTTCCTTTCCCCCACAGGCGCCTCCTCCCTTTCCTCGCCCCGAATGGCCGGTGGGCGAGGCTGCTCC
>WNWU01000006.1:43832953-43880622 GCA_012654045.1 Ptyas mucosa | reverse complement strand
CTGAAAAAGGTGATTTCTGACAGGTCCTCGCACTTTTGACCGGTCTTTTTTTATTTTGAAATTTAACAGTAGCCGCTGCATTTCCCACCCTCGGCTTATACTCGAGTCAATAAGTTTTCCCACTTTTTGGGGGTAAAATTGGGGGGGTCGGCTTATATTCGGGTCGGCTTATACTCGAGTATATACGGTAACTTTGCCTCCAGCCTTGGTGTAAATATTTTTCAATCTAATAAGATATAGACAAAATTAACAATTAAAAAAAGAAAACATAAAAATCCCTTTTCAACTTCCCTTTCATATTCAAAATACCCATCAGTAGTGGAAATAAAAATAAAGTTATTCAAAAATCACAGATTTTTACTGAAAAGGAAATCACATAGAAAAATTATGAAAGGCACTATAAGGCTCTGGGCAGATGCCACAGGTTATAGATTTGCTTTTCATTTAGGATAACACTACTGTAAAAGAGCTTCCAAATTGCATTAAAATATGTAATATTCCAAATATATATGGAGAACATAAACACCAGGAAAAAAAATGAAGCATTGACCAGGCAACACAGAAATTAAAATTAGTACAAAATTAGTTACCTTTTCTCTATTCCTTTAGGGAATAGAGTAGCCTTGGAAATAATACTACCTCTGTGTTAATTTTCCGCTGGAAAATTCTGCTACCTGCAGATTCCAGTTTAAATCTAAGCCTGAGGGAAAATAATTAATCCTCTTGACTTCCAACCTGTAATCCAAAACATTTGCTTTTTTTTTTCAAAAGGAGAAACTTTTCTGTCTAGCTTAGAAAGGAAAGGGACTGGGGAATTATGGTCTGCTTTTTGCAAATGTGCCCAAACTCATATGATTCTGCTTGAAGCTGAAAAGTTGTTGATTTTGTGTCTGGGAAGTATTATCTCCCAATGTTATTAATAATGGTTAGCCTCACATTAGGTCTCAAAAGCTTGTTAAAGTTTTTCTTTATGTGTTTGTTAATTGATAGATAACAGAAAATCCCCAAAGAAAAATTCTGGTCCTGAATCACCACTTTTTAAGGTATCCAGGAAAACTCTTTGAAGAAAGACCCAAATCACTTACTGAGTTAACAGGTTAGTGTGTCCAGTGTTATTGTGTGTGTATGACTTCCTTTGATGAGTAAGAGTAACATTAAATCCAAAGGAATTGAATCAATATATTCCATTCAGTTTTTTCCTCTTAAATTCTGGGAAGAAGCATAGGAACATTTTCTGCTGCAAAGCTCAGATCATTAAGCCATTCAAATGATTTAAAATCTTCTATTCAAAATCACTATTGTTAATTTAAAAGCTAATTGAAAAAAGAATAGGAGACTGAATTACAACATTCAGGTAGTCTTTGTTTAGTGCCTGTCTTGTTTAGTGATCATTTACAGTTATAACAGTGATTTTAAAAAAAGTAACCAATCCTCACATTTATGACCTTCACTGGCAAAGGAAAGCTGAAATTCAATCATAAACATAGCACTGGTTTCATTTAGCAATTGCTTTACTTAGTGACCAAGTTGTCAGTTTCAGTTATGGTCACTAAATGAGACTACCTGTAGGGTATCATAGATCAGATCTTGTCTAGCTCTGAACTTGTTAGATAGCTGCTTCTTTTTTGCTAAGGTTCTCATGTTCAATGCTGGCTAACATTGTAGCATTACAAAGCCCAAAGGCAGGGAATATTACTATGGTAAAACCCAAGCAATTTATTTCAAGATCAGGCGTTCAAGTTTATAACTGCAGTTTTCCAGTATGAATACAAACCTTTTTTAAAAAATAAAGCTATGTGAACTAATCTTAAAGTAGCTCTTTGTTTCTTTTCTGTAAATGCTGGAGTGTTTGCTAGGAACATTTATCTCTCTGTATCTATGCTTATTTCTTCTCTGTATGATGTCTGGGCCTGGGCAAATGCATAGGTTAAATAAGTGTTGCTGTTCCATGTTTTCTCATAATGTTGTTCTAAGCAGATAGCATGATGGTGTGACCAAAAAAGAAAACCTTTTGAAGTAGGTTCCTATGTTGTTTTCATCATTGCAATCACCAGTGTTTCATGATTTAATATTTGTTACTCCAGCTAAACTATTAAATATAAAGATGTAAAAGCTTTACGTATTTATAAAAATCTTGAAAAAGAATATTTGGTAATGATAGTGATGCTAATTTGCCTGCTCCGAACTAAAATCAGAGGAGAAGAATTTAGTTTTTATCATTTCAAAAATCTTTGTTTTTCTATGTTAAAAAGAGGCATGCTATTTTAGATTACACAACAAAATTATTGTGGTGTGGTACTATAGGACAGCAGAAAAAAAGTAATCCAGTATGAAGAAAAGTATTGGTTTTTTTTCCAGAAGCATCAGTTTGGATTAATATAAAAACTTCAAAATGGTCCTACAAAGGATACAATGTAAGTAATATTTTTCACTTAAAATGGAATTATTTATTAGCTTATGTAAAAGGTTTTTTTTTAATGAGGTCCTTTTTAAGTTTAGGCAGGTTTATTTTTCATCTCTAGTAGTGCTACTGTTTAAATTTAGCACCTTCCCTATGAAAAATATGTGCTTTACCACTTTCTTTACAGCTTTTTCTCTGATAGAAAATTTAGAATTGAAAATAGTATTGTAATTATTGAACCAAAGTTTCCACATATCCAATCTAGCCGTTGAGATGTGCAAAACCTTTGTAGGTTTAAAAAGTTTACAAGTCAAAAAGACAACCAAATGTTCCGAGCTCAGGACAAATCACTCATTTCGTTTTACATTTCACATCTGCCTGGATGTTTTTAAAAACTGTCCAAGCCAAGGAGGTTTGACAAGTGGATTAGTGAATGAAAACAGCAGACACAATAAAAACAGCAGGGAAAGCATGAGGGAGAATTATGTTACATCATCATAGTGTTCATAGGTAGGTTTACTGATGAATTGAATTCTTTGCTATGGAATTCATGAGTTGTTAAAGTACATTATTGTCCCTCTATATATTCCTTTTATATTAAACTGTCTTTTTCAGGCTTGTTTCAAAATGTAAAAGCATGTAATAGGCACATGCTTTACAGATGTTGTTGGTGCCCTGTTGAGCTTTCAGATTGCAAATAAAAAAGCTATTTTGCTTTATTGAATTTTTCAAGCAAATATTGATATTCTCTGTGCATATTGATGGAAAAGATGCCTTAAGCCAGTTGTCAAAAGAAGTGCAACTGTTACATTGTTTGTGGGCTAGGTTGAAGCAAATCTATTGCTACCAGTATCAAATTTTAGCTTAGTTTAGTTTCATGGTTGTGCAGGCATCTGCTGCGACAAACTTGCTTAATCATTGTTTCCATTTTTTGCTATGTAAATGAGAAATATTTTAATGATTCACTTAGCTGATTTTTCTGTAGTTGGGTGGTAAGTACCCTGTTTCCCCCAAAATAAGACATCCCCTGATAATAAGCCCAATCGGGCTTTTGAGCGCATGGCAATAAGGCCAAGCGCTTATTTCAGGGTCCAAAAAAGTATAAAACAGGGTCTTATTTTTGGGGAAACACAGTAACATTTAGCCTGAGTTATCACTATATTTATATTTGTGGCTTTTGCATGGAAAACAAAGCAAATAACATCCTTCAATTTCTCATTGTTGTCTATGATAAAATACTTTCAATGTTTAAATGTTTTATTCTATCATTTAAATTATTATAGCACAGTTTCTCAGTGTAATAGTTTTATGTTCAACTAAACATTTATGTCTTTTTCTAAATAGGAATCAGATGGAAAATATTTTAGTTTTTCCCTCTCAAGCCAAAGAAAATCATTCACTCATATTTACTGCCAAAACAGTATATTGGTGAGAAATTATTTCCTTCCTAACATTCATTTTAATTGTTATATTATAATGCATCTGTTTTAAGGAATTTTAATGTTTTAAGGCAACAGCTTCTCTTAATCTCTACGTAAAATGGATGATGTCATAATGGGAAACTAGACCAGAAACTTTCCATGACATCATCTTTTTTTAAAAAAAATTGGATGTTGTTTCAAAGTATTAGTAGCACTTGGAAGTATTAGGAAATGTTTTTAATGCCTGCTTCAACAGAATGTTCAATTGTTCTGTTCTTTTCACTCTTAGAAAAAGCTATCACTATCCTAGCAGCACTTCAACAGTCCTTGACTTATAGCAGTTCATTTAGTGACATTACAATGACACTGAAAAAAGTGACTTATAACCATTTTTCACACAATCATTGCAGCATCCTCATGGTCAAGTGATCAACATTCAGATACTTGCAAATATCTCATTTATAATGGTTGCTGTGTCTCGAGGTCATGTGATCATTTGCAACCTTCTGACAAGTAAAATCAATGGGGAAGCCTGAGTCACTTAATAATCATGTCACTAACTAAACAGCTGCAATGATTCACTTAGCAAGTGTGGCAAGAAAGGTCGTAAAATGAAGCAAAACCCATTTAATAACCATCTCACTTAGCAACAGAGATTTTGGGCTCAATTGTCATTATAAGTCAAGGACTACCTATATTTACAAAAGCGGTTTGCACCATTGCTAGTAGCCAGGACTGCTTTTGATAAATATTTTTAGGAAAATTTAAAGTAAATTATTGATAGGTTAGGTTAAAAAAATACAGTAGGAATCTACATACATTTTAATTTTCTCTTTATTGTTTTCTTCTCCTCTTAAATAAAAGGATACAAATAGCTGGATATTTGGTTGTGTAAACAGTAGTTCATCAAAGTGGTAAGCATATTTTATTTTTATGAGATTATGAAAATAATTTCCTTTTAAAAATATTTATTTAATTGAATGAAAACCCTCTGGAAAAGATATGATATTTCCACAGGTATATGACTAGACTTTTGTCAGAAGTAGGTAAGATATGTGTTGTGCGGTCTCACTGAAAACTAACCATTCTTCAAAAAGGGAAACCGGCAAAAACCTGTTAATTATCATCCAGTTAGCCTGCTAGATATTTCTTCTAAGTTTATGTCTTGATCCAGCCTCAGGACTCAGATTCTGAATCTATGATGAACAAGTGGAAGGGCAGTCTCAGCAGACACTTTATGCCAGATATCTTCTGAATAAGTTAAAAGGTTGGAAAGAAGAAACAAAATTATTTCATTCAGAACAGGCAGGTTTTCCAAAAAGAACATAGCACATTAGATCACTGCACCACTTTGAAGATTCTCACTCAGAAATATACTAACCAGGGGTGGGTTCTATTTAACTTTACTACCAGTTTGCAACGGGAGCGTGCGTATGCACACGTACACTTATGTGCATGCACATAAGCTTCTGCGCATGCATAGATAATCTATTATGATGTCCGGGTGCCACTTTTACTACCCGTTCACAAGAACCGGACAAAACCGGGAGCAACCCACCACTGATATTAACATACACACAAAACAACCTCAGGTTTTACCTCTGCCTTTTATTCAGTTGACAGATCTTGACTATGGGATAAACTAGTAAGGGCAGATATTGATAGATGCCTTCTCAAACTAATAATAATTAGAACCAGAGTAAGAATGGGCCTACAAAGGTCTTTGTCAGATCCTATTTTATTGGAGAGAGGAGTTAGAACAAGGCTGTTTACTTGCTCCTTTCTTCCTTCATATTAATGATATTGTAGAAGCCATTAAGTCACAAATATTTTTCTACCCCTCGCTTAATGGATGGAAAATTTCAGTGTTCTTTTTTTACTCATGTCAGAAGCACCTTCAAATTCTAGATATATAACCTTCAATACTGAGCAAATAAAATAGGTGTAAAATAGGTCATAAAAATTTAGCATATGTAAAAAGTATGTAAAATTAAATAGAACTAAATTTAAATGACATTCGCCCAGTATTGGGCCACATCGACAGCATTTTCTCTCCCCAGCATGACGTCTTCCTCCATACATATTGAAAGACATTTTTTAAAAAATTTGATTTATATGCCACCCTTCTCCAGAGACTCAGGGCGGCTTACAAGGCATTAAGCAATAGCCTTCATACTTTTGTATATTTCTACAAAGTCAACTTATTGCCCCACAATCTGGGTCCTCATTTTACCTACCTTAGAAAGGATGGAAGGCTGAGTCAACCTCGAGCCTGGTGAGATTTGAACTTGCAGTAATTGCAGGCAGCTGAATGTTAATTACAGTACTTAGTCTGCCACGCCACCAGGCTCTTATCCCAAAAATAAGCCCTAGCCTGAATTTTAAACACTATCCTAATATAAGCCTTACCCCAAAAATAAGCCCTACTTAAGGTCATCATCAGCAGGGGGGGCGTGGCCAGCACTGAAGGTGGTGAGGGTGTGGGGTCCGACGGTGTCTGGCAGCAGCCACAACCTGTGCAGCACAGGTGAGTTGATTACTGTCCAAGCAGCAGGCAGAGGCTGGGCGAGGCATGTGATCTGGACGTGCTGGGTGGGCCGCAAGAAAGTTGAGAGATGGTGGCCAGAGTGGGCAGGTGGCTGATCTTCACGCAGCAGCATTGGCAGCAAACAGAACCAGAGGTGGTGGGGGGGAGAAGGCAGGTGATCTGGACGCACCATGTGGGCTGTAGGAAAGCCAAGAGTCATTAGGCTGGAGAAAGTGGGTGGCTGTGGGAGGTTTGTCTACATGCAGTGGCATTGGCAGTAGACTGAGGCAGAGGTGTGGAGGTGGAAGGCAGGCAATCCCAACACACTGTGCGGGCCACAGGCAAACTGAGAGATGCAAAGACAAGCCTCCCACGGCCATCCGCCCACTTCACCCCACCATCTCTTGGCTTGCCTGTGGCCTGCGCAGCACATTTGGATTGTATGCCTCCCCCACACCTCTGCCTCCATCTGCTGCTGGTGCAGTCACGCAAAGACAAGTTTCCTTCAGCTGGCTGCCTGCTAGGGCCCACCGAGACTCAACTTTCCCACAACCCACATTGTGGCTGGATTGTGTGCCTCCCCTCACCATGCTTCTGCCGCCGTCTGCTGCTTGGACAGTTAATCAACTCACCTTTGCTGCACAGGCTGCGCAACCCCAGAGTGGGCCTATTAATGGGCCAGCGGGTTGCAGCTGCTGTCGGACAATGTCGGCCTCCACACGCTCACATCCTTTTGTGTGTGCCAGAGGGGTGGGGCACCCAACTGGGCTGATCACCTGAAATCATGTTTCCCTGAAAACAAATTCTTGGGAGCCCCCCAAAATAAGACCGGGTCTTTTTTTCAGGGAAATATGGTAGGTTATCCCATAAACCTTCCTAGCCTTCTCATCTGTTCTACAGCTCTTTTTCCATGACAGATCAGTCCATATCCCACTGTCACAAGTATCTATCTCCCAAGGTCTTCCTGGTCCTTCTCTTGTGTGTCATTTTCAGCCTACTCTGCTCTCCAAACTGTTTCTACTCACTCTATAAATTTAGTCCTAGCCCTCGTTCAGTCCTTAGTTAGACTAACTAATTTAGTTACTTCTAGGCCTGTTTATCTGCTGTCATCTCCAAAATGTACCTGTCACAATAATACCTTGCTTCTTTCTTTCCTAGCTTCATCCTGTTTATTTCCCCAAAAAATTTGCAATGGTGTCTTTTGCAATATGTTTAAATCCTTATCATTATACATCAGAGTTGAATCCAAACTATTTATTAGTAAATACAGTCTACTTCTTGTGTCTTTATCTCTTCGCAAATTAATACCACAAAATACTCCTGTCCCTTTTAAAAATAGCATTATTTTTAATAATAAAAAAATAAATGGTTTCTGAGAAACTGCTTTCTGTGGACACTTCGTTTTTACTATGTCTCAGCTGCTGTATTGAGTATTAATAATAGTGGAATTAAATTTATTTTCTAAATTTGCTGGTCAAATGAAGAAAAGCACTAGTTTTGAATGGATTATTATGCATTTCATTCTGAATACATATTCACGAATATTTTGTATAACAGCTCTAATATTTTCATTTTAATATACATTTCACAGTCTGCAAGCAATTGACTTGTCTTGGAATGCTGAGTTACTACCAACGGTCAAGGTATTTATTCTGAACCTCAAAATTCATTAGGTATGTGAATTTATAGGTCTGTGACTTATTATGAAAAGTATCATCTCAGACTTAGTATAATGTTTCGTTCTAATGTTATTATAGATTACACAATTAAATATTAGATAATCTTTAACCTCAATTTTTAAAAACATATTCAAGCATTATTATTATTTGCATTGTTTTTCAGATTGTGACTTTGAAACTTCAAGATTATCCGTCTTTGACTCATATTGTGCTTCATGTTCCAATAGTTAATGGTATTAAGGTAAAAAAAAAAATTTAACACAATTTTCAGAAATGAAATGTGAGTATCCTAAATGAATTTACATATTACATGATGGTGAAATTACTCTGTTTGACCAGAGCTGCAATAAATGCAGAGAGTTGATATCTTATATTTATAATGGATGAAGCCTTGCTTGGTTTCAGTTACAATGGTAAAGGATGCATCACTGGAAGCTCTAAAGGTTGAAGAAAGATTTCTAGATGGGTACATAATTGATCAAGCTTTCAGGGTTTTTTTTTATCTTCAGTATCTGGGTTAAATAACCACAAGTTCTAAATTATATACTGTATTTGGAATGGATAGAAATCCACATAGTAGTTTTAATATGACAATAAGTAATTTTGTTTGTCTTGCAGTTTACTTTGGACTGTGAATTCTTTAATGAAGTTTCAAGAACAGTGCAACTCCCTGTAACCCATCTTTTTAGCTTTGGTAGGTTCAGTTCATTGCATTTGACATATGGATTAATTTTTCTTCTTCCTTCTCCTCCAATTGTGATTTTAAATCTATAATCCTATACAGACTTCTCTGAAAATTGCTCTCACTGAACTTTGTTTCTAGATAGATATAAATAAGATTCTGCTCTTGTCTTTTAACAAAACATTTTTATAAAATGGTTATTTTTTCCCATCTTATTCTTTATGTTTTATTAATAAGGAATTTGTGTGTCTCTAGACAGTTAACATTCAATATGTCTTCTAAAAATCCATTTTAATTTTTATCTTTTGTTAATTCTAACTAACAAAGCAATAATTTCTGCAGGATTTTCTTCAAGCAAAATCATACTAAATTCAACTGGCCTTATTCACATTGTTCAGCTCCAACATTTTGGTCAGGTATTAATTTTTGAAGTGTATACATTATTTGTTTAGTAGAATCTAATATGGATTAATTTTGGGAAGTAATACTAATATAGTATGTTATCTTTCTTTAGATATATCAGGCTTTTAACATCTTTATAGAGAGTAAATGCCAGATTCTCAAAGGTAAATTTATTTCCTGAATATCATTTCATATATAAAAATGTTTCTTGTTTATTACTTGCACATCTTATTGCATTCTTATCATTTGTTAAATCAAACTAGTCGTATCAAAACAAGACCCAGTTTGTGGGGGCAATAAGCTGACTTTGTATAAATATACAAAAGTATGAAGGCTATTGCTTAGCGCATTGTAAGCCTCCCTGAGTCTCCGGAGAAGGGCGGCATATAAATCAAATTTAAAAAAAAAAAGACAAAGTGAGAAATTACTGAAACCAGTAACAGAATAACAAAATAACAAAGTTGAAAGGGATCTTGGAGATCTTCTAGTTTGACCCCCTGCTCAAGCAGGAAACCATGTACCATTTCAGACAAATGATTGTCCAGTCTCTTTTTAAAAACCTCCAGGGTTGGAGCAGCCAGAATTTCTGAAGGCAAATTATTCCACTGATTAATTATTGTAACTGTGGGAAAATTTCTCCTTAGTTCTAGTTTAGATTTAATCTGAAAGTCTGTATTTAGGAGCCATAATCAGTCAGTCAGCAGGGAATCCCACAAGTAAAGGGCTAACCACTGAGAAAGTTTTAATTCTTTTGCCTACCTATGTTAAAAGAGGGCTTATCATCAAGACCGCTACAGTTGATATCAGAGTTTAGGCAACTCATAGATAAGGAACAAATGCTTATACTTTTTATACAAAAACGATGCATACTCTCATTCTCAAGATCCAGCAATATATGGCCCAATACAGTCAGAAGTTATGACAACTGTTAAGTGAAATGCCCTTGTGACTGCTCTTCCCAATACAGTCATTAAATGAAAACGTAGGTTGTTAAGTGACACATGGAGTGACTCAGAGGCCCTGGGAGGTCTAGTGCAGACCCTGTCTAGGGCCCCCCAAAGCCTTCCCCACCCGCTAAAGCATCCTGTGCTCCACTTCCCACTCCTCAGGATCCCTGCATCCTTTGAGCCTGCTTCTCTCTCCACTGGGTCTGACACCCTCCTCCTTATCCCATGTCTTTCATCTCATACTGAAAATCTCTGGAGCTCAGATTAGGGAAGGAGGACAGGCCACTGTGTTGCTGGAAAATGGTGGCCACTTCCAAGATCACATCACGCAACCCAGCAATGGAGTGGCCTGTCTTTCTTCCCCAACCCAAGCACCAGAGTTCCAGGACTCTTTAAAAGGTAAGTGCTTACAGTGAGCAAGTGCGGGGGATGGGGGAAAATAGGCTGAGGGGAGGGGCTCTACCGCATTGTTGCAATCTGTCGTAAGGGCAAATGACCATGGGGGTACTGCAGTACCTTTAATTTTGGGATCAGGTTGTAAGAAACTTTTTGGGGGTCCGCCGTAACTTCAGGATTACAAGGATTACCTGTAATGGGACCTCTACACTCTACTTTCGGGATTGGGGATGTTCATAAACTTCCACAACTCCAAAAGGAGATTTTAAGAATAAATTGTTACTGTTCAAAACTGTTCTTTTGATAGGAACTGATTGGCTATTACCCAATTATCCTTATGATTTGTTAAACTTGAAGTACTTAAAAATGATTTATTTTGTGCTTTAATTTGTCCCTTAAGAAAGAAAACCCAGTGTATATCAACTTCACATACCATGGTCACATGAAGATTCCTTAACTTTGTCACAGTAAGGATTTCTCATTCTTTATTTACATTGTTGAAATATAATAGGCTATAAAGTATTTTCTGCCTATTTTACAAAACAGATACCTTTTTACTTCTGATAGATAAGCTTCATGAAAATTGTAAGTTAAAAATCCAATTTACGTATACAGTCATTTGCCTAAATAAGTAAGTAAGGGGAATCAGGCAGGACTACATACTGGTGCCATTATCTTTTAACTTGTATACAAGTAATCTTGGCTTCTGACAGAAATTGGGACTGGATTTCTAGTCATTATGGTAAGTCATTATGGTAATAAGTCGAGGTACCTAGATGACGAGACCCAATTTTAAGACACTTGTTGTGGCACTTGTTAAGCAAAATCACCATGATCATTAAGCAAATCCATGGTTGTTAAACATGATCATAAATGGAACTCATTCAGAATGCCAAACTGGAAACAGGCAAAAATACTGAAACAGGCAAAAAACATCGCAAATTGTGGCCAAGTGACAATGCAACCAGTTGTAAAGGTAAACTGGTTGTAATGCACCTGAAATGCATTTATGTGACTGCCAGGGGGGTGGGGGGTAAGCACAGTATTTTATGATAGCTAAAAGTGCTTTACAGGCCATAAAGCACTAGTTCCAGGTCTCTTGTAATCTTGAATAGTCATTAAGCTGAGTACTATTTGAATAATTTATTTGGTTTACCATCAAAACAGTCCTAATTTTCTTTCCCCAAAGGTAGCTTATAGACTTACCACAGCTTTTGTGTACTGATGATGTAGTTTTCCTATCTGAGACCTTAACTGGATTAAAGTGTGCTTTGAGAGCCTTTGCCTTTTATTGCAAGGACAAAGAATTAGTAATACATTTTGAAAAAAATAAAAAATTAAAATCCTAATATTTGCTAAATGCCCTAGGTGGCAATTAAATGCCCATGTAATTAAGCAAATCAAGGCCTTTCAGTATCTTAGACTTATTTTTCAGACTTCCAGTAAGGGAAGTATTATGTCATTCAGAATCTTCAAATATTAACTTTGGCAACTGGAACATTCTGATTGGGAGTGGGGCATTACTTACCCTTATCTACCAATGAGCCCTTCCAGCTCTTACATATTCATATGTATGTTGAATGTTTTACACTGTGTCTCAAATGTAGTCCTTAAGAGTGAAAGTAAAATTTAACTAATTTTTTAGCTATTGTTTAAAGCTTAAATATTGCCTGTAAACTTATCCCTTTTGATACTAGATGATTATTTCAGTGATAGTTAGAAGAGATATTTACTAAAGAAACTGTACTTCTTTGGATTTTATGAGGGAGATCATTTATTTGTTTTAGAGTTCTCTTTCAGTTTTTGGCTGAATTGGATTGGAGAAAACATTACTTATTTGATTTGCCTGTTAAGAGATAGATTATGGGATGAAGAGCTATTTGTCACCTCTTCCTAGTTAACAAATAGGTTAACAAGGAAGAGGTGAAGAGATTATGAAATTGTTTATACTTGTCATGGTGCAGATGGGAAGTTGCTTTCTTATGGGGGAGGGTTTATTTATTTTTGCTTTCTTGCAAAGTGCTTTCTTGCACCTTTTTTCCTTTCTTTTTAGTTTGTATTATCTTTTATTGTTTCATCTAAAGCAGTTATAAATGTATTACAAAATAAAGGCACTGTAGATCCTTGTTTTATCGGTTTTTAGCAGAATTTCAGCATTATAGCCTGTTGAATATATTTGTGTGCATGTGTGCGCATTGGTGCACAAATACATGTACATGCATGTAATGTTGAATATTTCCTGTCAATTTTTTTCTTTATGGGAATTCTGAAAATATTCAAATGTATACAAGCAGATACACACACACAAACACACACACACACACACAATGGTGAAATTTTTCTTATCCGTTCATGATACTTCTCATTTGTATGTTATGGAATAATTCCAAAAATGACAGGAGTCTAAGAAGAGGCTGTATTTAACTCTTATTTTTCCAAACACTTTCCATCTTCCATTTGCTGTTTTCAATCCTAGTCTGATTATTTTTATTTCTGACTAACATTAAGCAGGGTTCATTAGAGTTTTTAATTAGATTGTATCATTTTTTAAAGTTTCTTTTGCAGTTAAATGAAACTAAGGGGCCACTTATCAAAATATGAAACTGGACCATTCTAGAGGTTTTTGTCATAAAATATATTGTTATTATTTTTGCTTATTTCTTGTGAGCTGCCAAGAATTTTTTGTCATTGCAGTAGGGTATACATTTGATTAACATATAATAAATAAAGATGGAATTGCACAAAAATATTTAGTGTATGCTTTTTTAAATTAAGTGTTAATGTTTCATGTTGTTGCTCCCTTGTGACTGTAGCACTTATCTCCATCTTAAGTTTGATTTGTGTTTAGATGTGATGCCTCACTTTGCAGATTAATAGTTTTTAAAATTAATTATTTTAGGGATTCTTTGACTGAGATTTCTGCAAAATTGCACATTGCACAGCCTGAAAATGACTCTACAGTTCCTTTGTTGAAAATGTATTCATCTTCAGATTGTCAATATGAAGTAAGTAAAAACTATAAAAATGTTCAATTACTTCAGGTTTTCTTCAGAATAAGGCAACCTATATTGTTTATTTGTTTATTTATTTTATAAATTTATATAACACCTTAGTCACAAAGTACTTCTATGGATTGTATACAAAAATAATGAACGTCTTCTGAAAAACTAAGGCTAAATGATCTTTGTTTTCATTTTCAATGTATTTGTGACTCACGGGCTCATTTTAAATGCATAGGGTTCAGTGACCATTCAAAGTTGCTTGTTGAATGAGTGGTCCTCGAAATTCTGGCCATTGCTGCAGTCAAACACTTATGAAATCCTGTAGTCATATGATTGCTGTTTGTGACCTCCCCTGCATGCTTCTCACAAGCAAAGCCAATGAGGAAGCTGGCAGGGAAGGTTGCAAGTTGCACTGGTGATTCCCCCCAGTCTTTATGCATTGATACTGCATTATCCTCTCCCAGTTTTCCTGCACTCACACCAACCCAACAATCTTCTGCTTGCACTGTGGCACAGCACCAGCCTTCCCCAATTTGTGCATGAACTGGGTTAGTTTCCTTCACGCACCTGTATACCCACATGCTCCTTTCCTGGTATTCCTTCCACTTTCTGTTGTAACAATCTGCATGTCTTGGGGTTACGATGGCAACTAGGTTGCTGGGATTGTATTGCTAAGCGATACAATTACATGACATCTCACTTTGCAACCACGTTCCTTAGTGATGGCAATCCTGGCCCCAAGGTCTTTGTGGCTGGATGACTATTTATATTGTATTTCTTAAAAGATATAAAAGTAGCAAGAATGAAGTACATCTATCACTGTATAAACAGCACAGCTGAAGCCATGAAACCAAGATAATGACCTTCTAGTTCTAGCTGAACGTCTGGACTAGGAAAAGCATTAATGCTGATGATGATTTTGTGTGGGGGGGGGAGAGGAGGGGTAGTTTCAACCTAATGATGAAAAGCATCAGTGTTCATATGAGCTAACAAGTTCTCTGGGAGATGTTTGACCTTAGACACTCGATCTTTGGAAGATCTGACTTGGACAGTAAAAAAAGACCCAAAGAGTATCTGATTAGTATTAACAGAAGGACTTCAATCTGTACGTGGCAAGAGACTGGAAGCTTAAAGTAGTTTAATAGGAGAGAGAAGCTACGAAATTCAACCTTCAGAAGTAACTTTTATTTTTGTAAATCATTTTAGTAACCTTATACGGAGATCACTTAAAATGTGGATCAGTGTGGACAAGGAGTCTTCATCTACTGTGTTTTCCCCAAAATAAGACCCTGTCTTATATTTTTTTTGAACCCTTATTGCCATGGGCTCAAAAGCCTGATTGGGCTTATTATCAGGGGATATCTTTTTTGGGGGGGAACAGGGTAGGAGAGACTGGGCTGGGGTTGATGCACAATCTAAACTAAAAGACATTTTGGTACTATGGGCACTTACTGCATTTAACTTTCCAGTAAAAGTTTTTAATTTTTTATCTCAAATATTTGTTTTTAAATAATAACTCTTCAATATATGTGTTGAACTAGGTAACTGTCAAGACCTCTTTTCTGCAGGTCCTTGGTCAGGTAAGTTTTTATTTAATAGCTTATACACAATTATGTTTAAGTAGATTAAGAGAAGTAAGATTTGCAACTTAATGCAATTTGATACATTTTTTAATTGATCTGTTACTGTTAGAGCAGTGTGTATTATTTAAGGCTTAATAGTCGCTTTAAAAGGTTAATCATGGCTTTATAAAGCCCTAAATAAAATTCATTTACTAGGCTTCTCTATGGAAGGTTTATGCTCAATAGATTTTGATAATATTAAAATTACCTTCAAACAATGAATTTGGGATATGGATCGCCAAACAAATTTAAGCAAGGTGTCACACCCCAATATTCCAAAAGGGTTCACTCCAGCCTCCTACTTATTATTCATTACAATTCTGACATTTCATAAGGCCCTCTTTTTACCTGGGCCCTCAGCAGTTCTTTTGGGATGTTTAAGGGTACTCCTGTGCACCTTTGGTTAGGTCCATGCAGTGCAACAGAAACTCTTAACTCTCATGCTACTATGCTGCTCCCTATATCCTATTTTATTTGAGTATATCTCTTCTTAATTATTTACATCCTATCATTGTTTTCTATTAGATATTTTATTGTATTTGGCCCTGGGGTCATAATAAACTGATTGATTGAGGAAATAGTGTGAATAACTGATGCCTCCAGCTGCTTTTCAGTACACACATACTATCTTTTTCCAACAAAATGTTTCAGCAGGATGGGACATAAATCTGCCTCGTTATATTACAAATAAGCAATCATGAATTCATAGAATCCTCATTTTCTATTAAAAGAAATAATGTGTACCTGCCTGTTTTAAGGCAGAATTTAAAGTAGTTGTGTAATTACTGTAAAAATATTGTGGGAGTGAAGTGCACTGGGAAAATAATTTAAAATGGCGAAATGATGAGAGCAAGTGTAGTAGTTACCTTTGCCACTGGATATATGAACTTCTGCTGCACCTTCTCTCATAGGAGAATTTTTTTGCATATTCAAAAATCTTTGAGCTATGCTTAATGTAACTATTGTATATAATTAAACAATTGCACTAAATTGAATTCTGAGCTAGCATGTCTAGAGTCATTAGGTATAGTATAATATGAGATGATTCCTATAGTTTAATTACAGATCTGTTACTTGTTTACAGGAAATATTATAGATAGATAGATAGATAGATAGATAGATAGATAGATAGATAGATATATTTGATGAAGTAGAAATTTAGACATTGAGTAAAGCAATGTTACTGTTTTTAAGTAAAAAGCATAAACTGAAAAACACACACATTTCAGAAAGTTTCAGCAAGCTTGTAAAATAGTATTGTCATTGCTACAGTGAAATTTACTGTAAATTATTTAAAGTCAGTTTTGTAGATAACACTTCAATATTGCAGATAACATTCTAAACAGGTTGAAAAATTCCAATTGGCTGTTTTGGAGAAGGATGGGACAGCAACAAAATGGCAGCTGATAATGTCTGTTAGTGTATTAAAATTCCCAGATTAGTTTCGTTTAAATCCATCTTGCCTTAATTTAAACATTTTCCACATAAGTGGTCACATTCTAGATTCTTTAGGTATACATATCACAGTCCATGCTTTTTTAAAAAAATAATGAAGGTTAGATTCTGATCATTCAGCAAGACGCATGGCTCTAATGAGTCCCAAAGTAATCTGAACATTTCCAAGCTTTTTTGTAAATTGCTAACCACACTTTGATATTAATATTTATGCTGATCTGATCTCAAACATATTGTGATAGAATATCCACCTGAAGAAGCATTGGAAGGGAATCTTGGCAGCACAGAGCTTTCTCAGGAAGGAGACAGTATATTCCAGAGAGAAGCTTAAATTAAGAAACTGCAGTCCTGAGCTAAAATTTCTCTGGATATATCTAATAGGCTACAGGGTTATAGCTTTAGCTTGGCAAGATTTTGTCCATTAGGATCTTAGGAGCAAATAAAGGATTGGACTCAATTGGATTTCACTGTGCCATTTTTGGGCTTAAAGCACTTACTAAAGCTCATAGACATGTGGTTTTCTACAACTCATGCTGTCTTGCTATTCTTTAATATTTACATTGGAACATATGATCTTCCTACAAATCAATGAGAAAATAGATTCACTTCCTTGCTTAATAGATTTTTGCGAGTGAATTGGTTAGGATTGGAAATCTTTTATGCAAGTCTTGCTCTTTCCATGAATACTCAGGATGGTCTCAAACAAGACACTTTGTTATATTTGTACAGAATTGTAAGAATGATTAAGGTAGTTAGTATAGGAATCAAGGGAAAGGTGGAATTAATTTTCCATGTTCTTGTTTTCCAAAAAACATCTTTGTTTTGTAGGTGATAAGATTCCATGGCGGCACTCTTCCTATGTACATTATTTCTAATATTCTTCTTGCCTACAGAAGACAGTTAAGGTCCCTAGTGTCAACAGGTAACATTACATGAAAAGATTTTTAAGCAAGGTTTGTTTATTGCTAAAAAAACTAGTTCACATTGCATTTAATTTTATGTTCTTTATGTTCTGTGTCATCACTTTTAAAACAAGGCTGACATTTGTTAGAAACTATTTATAATGAAACAAATCCCTTTTAGAATGTAAAGAGATAAAATGTTTACCTTACTAATAATTAGTGAATTATGAATATTTCATAGCTTATTGACTTTTACAGGATCATATTTTAAAATAAGGTTTTTACAACACAGGTAGTCCTCAAGTTACAATGACAATTGGGACCAGAATTTCTGTCACTAAGCAATGCAGTCATAAAGCTCGATTCTACTTGACTGCATCCCTTAGCAACAACAATCCCAGTCTCCCTTTGTTGTTGTTGAATCCCACCAGTCATTAGACAACGACCCATACTGATCCAAGCCATTCCTGCCTAGATCCCTCCCAGCCTCGAGCCCCAGTTCTTCCAAAGTAAAGGACTACCTCCCCTGCAATGCCCCCCAACTGCCTTTAGATCATCTGGGGTAGGGAGAGCACAGGGAAGCAGGAGCCTGGGAGTGCAGGGGGCCAAAAGGGCAGAAATGGGGTAGAGATAGGCAAGTAAGAGGAGTTAAAGCATCCCTGTGGTTGATCATATGGCCATAACTTCAGGGACTGCGCTTAAGTACCATTTGTTCAGTGCCTCCGTAATTTCAAATGGTCACTGAATGAATTATCACAACTTGAAGGAATAAATCTTTTGAAAAGCATATTTCTAAAGAATTGCCTTATACTGGGCTTTTTAATAAGACTTGTAAACTGGACATGGAAATGTATGCATGGAACTAAACATTATTTTAATTTAAATATAGATATTTAAATATCTGTTTGTGCTCAAGTAAAAAGATAGCCTGAGAAGTAATTGATTTTAATAGTATAATTTTTAAGTATTTTCAAATGTACTATAAAAAGATACATATTAACTTTATTATTTAATTTGTGAACATGTTGTTTCAGATATTTTTTCTTTTGTTCCAGGTCAGTGCTCAGACTTTGTTCCTGCACTTACTAAAGCAGCTAAGCCTTATAAAGTAGAACCCATAGCATACATGATTAAGTTCTTATTGGGGTATGTTTCTTTTTAATATATTTAATATATTTTTATCTTACAGTTACATAATTTTTCTCGAACATTTGCATTTTTGTAACTATTTACAACTATTACTAGTTTTGGGGAATGCAGGTAATCAAACCAAATAACTATCATGCTATTTTTTTTTTTAGACTTAACTGGTTTAAAGGACTCAGGAATTCAGAGCTGGATCGTGTCACAGTGAACAACCAGGACTTGTGGTTTCCTTTTGTATCCCTGATTCTCTTTATGTTTGGGACTGGCATAGCCTATTGGAGTGGCATACTTCTTGAATCATCTATAAGGCTCTTATCTTCATTGCAATTAGTTTTGACAAGGTAAAAACCAATAAATAAATGCAAATGTTTAGTGGCATTGCTGGAAACAACATTTGGCAAACTTGCTGAAGTATATGATATAGTATCTCCCTGCCGTATTCAACAATGCAAGAATATTTTCTGAATTGACATTTTTAAAATCATCTTAAACCTGAAGCACCTGTAAATATCACAAGCACAATGCAAAGGTTTCTGATGTAGCCCCTAGTTTGCATAAGTAACACTCTTTGAACTTATAGTTACTAGTATTACACACAAACCATTGTATCACTTAAAAGGCAACAGGAATCAATTATTTACTACACTTCTGTGTTCTACAGGCAACACTTGCACAAAAGGTAAAATGACTCCAACAATTTGACAGATTAGAAATGGGTCATATGACTTCCGGTTGAGGATCGAGGTGACATGGCATGGTAAGAGCGATCGCTCTCTCCCAAAGCCACTATTCGCTGCATTTTGGGGACCCTTTGAGGCGTTGGAGCTTGAAGGGCTCCACGGGCAATAGCGAAGCATCGGCAGGCTGAGTGGAGAATCGCAAAACCACTCTGCCGGACCGGTTTTCACTGCCAAACCCAGGCGCGTCTGCTGTTGAATGGCAGACCCGAAACCTCGCTAGTCAACAAAGCTGGAAGCAAGGAATTCCGGTGAGAGGGTGCTAAAGAACATTCATACCGCTGCCCCTGATGCACACTAAATGCTACCTTGAGTGAGCCGGCTGGATCGGGCAGAGAAAGCAGATCAGAACCAGGCGGCGACTGAAAGAGAAGACAAGAAAGACAACGAGCGGATCTCGAAACGGCCGGCGAGAGATCGGAGTGGAGATAATCGTAAGACAGAGCGGAGGCACCAGTAGAAAGAGAACGGATTCGACGGGAAAGACAGTGAGGAGGAGTTTGGAGGTGCGAGAAGACGAGGCTGCGGACGGGCGAAAGGAGTGCTGACAACTTCAGACAGGAAGCGCTTCCATCTTGAAAAACCAACGAGAGGACTAACGAGCGGCCAGAGCAACGGGGAGAACCTCCAGAGGATACGAGTGAAGGCTCCGAATGAAACTAGGACATTGATTTGAATTGAACTGAGTCAAATACTCTGGCAATTCACTCCCTCCCTCTGGACATTGATAAGTGAGGGCGACAAGCAATCAAACAATCAACAATTAATTAACTCTCTCTACCCTTTTGTTCTGCCTCCTTTCTTTCTAACACCCCCTTCTTTTCTTTTTTCTCTTCTTCCCTCTCTCTCCCTCCAAATCCATTATAAGTATTAACAATTTTTTTTAATTTATTTTTTTTATTTGATTTATATGCCGCCCTTCTCCGGAGACTCAGGGCAGCTTACAATGCGCTAAGCAATAGCCTTCATACTTTTGTATATTTATACAAAGTCAGCTTATTGCCCCCACAAACTGGGTCTTCAATTTACCTACCTTAGAAAGGATGGAAGGCTGAGTCAACCTTGAGCCTTGGTGAGATTCGAACCTGCAATAATTGCAGGCAGCTGATGTTAATAACAGGGCTTTAGACCACTGTACTATCCAAGGCTCTTGGTGCAAATTGGTGCATAGTTATTTGTATTTATATTAGATTGCTAGTAGATTGATTTATATTTAAGCCTATATCAGTACCTTTTTAAAATTATTAGATATTAGCATATTAACTTTCAGAAATACTTAATAATAAGTTATAATAATAAGTTTTTCTCTTTTTTATTACTTGGTATATTGTCCACAATTCTTATTTATATTTAAATCAATTCTATTAATCAGAAAGTTTGAGAACTATATTTATATTGATTATATTATATTCACATTTATATTAACTAATATAAGGAATAACAAGTTATTGTATAATGAATTAAGTTAAAAAATTATCTGATCACTTAACTATTTACATATATATACATTCGCTATTGTAATAAGAACATATTTAATTGATATTTGAAATTGATTGAAATATTATATATCCAATATAAGAATATTTTACAGCAGAATTACAACTGAATTATATGTAGTGGGATATCTGATACCAAAGATATAACTTGTGAGATAAGACCACTTACCAAAGAATTGCAGGGGATTTATAGTCGAACAGCACAACCTTAATTAGTATTAAGAAATAAGAAACCCTTAACTGACAGGCAAATTAGGCAGCTTTACTGGACAAACGTATTAACTGATAGAATAGATTGAACAATCAGAGTGAATAGTGAAATATTAGTGATATTTGTAATAGTCTAATAAGAAACACGCATAATAACAAGAAAGGGAAATTAGTGGATGACTATTTGGAAAAACATAGACAGGATTATAAAAGAGCAAGTTAAAATTCTGAGTGAGATGACAAGTTACGCAGCCACAGTAACTAAAACAGGAAAAAAAACAACGCCAAACACCTCAAATCCAACAATTACAATGTCATCCCCCGCAACACAAAAATCTACAGAGAGCCTTGCAACTATGATACTCACTATGCAAGCGATGCAACTATCACTAACATCGATCCAGGAAATGATGCTTATGATGCAGGAGAAGATGATTAATAACCATTTAGAACTGAAAACAGATATAAAAACTATAGATCAAAAAATGAATGATTTCCAGCAAGCAATACAAGTAAATGAACAAAAAATAAAGAAAATAGAAACTAAGATCGAACAACAAGAAAGGGACCTGGACGCGGTGGATCAAAAATTAATGGCGCAGAACAGGGACCTGGAAGATTCAGTTATGCAGCTGGAAATGGATAAAGCATCTTTCTACTTGCACTTCCAGAACATCACGGAGGAGAAAGAAGAAAACCTGGGCCAAGTTATGGTAGAACTGATTGGAGAAATTCTACAACAAGATACGGACCAAATAATAAAAGAGTTAGACAAAGTATATAGGGTACAAACAAATTATGCAAGATGTAATAAACTTCCGAGAGAAGTGCATATAAGGTTTGCCCGAAGAAAAGTTAAGGATATCTTTTATAATATAGCGAAAGGAGAAACAATAAAATACAAGGGTAAGGAGGTGATAGTATTGAAACAAGTCCCGAGGAGGGTGAGAGAAGTAAGAAGGGACTACAGATTCTTAGCATCGCAATTAAACAAAAGAAATATCCCTTTTCGATGGACCCTGCCAGAAGGGATGCTGATAACCTGGCAAGGGAAGAAGATAAAGATAAACAGCTTGGTAGAGGCCCAGGAATTTGTGGACCAGCTGAAAGGAACGGAAGAAGATCTGAGCAGCAAGGAAGAACTGGGAGGGGCCACTACGGAGGAAGATCTTACACAACGGAGAGAGTCGAAGGAAGGGTCATCGGAGGAAAAGGAAAAGGAGGAGAGAGAAAACAAAGAAGGAAAGAAAAAACTAAGACCGCAGAGAACTACCCGAGCGAAACAGTAGTAGATCGACACCAAATTCGAAAATGGATTGTAAGTTATTATCAATAAATGTAAATGGACTGAATGATTACAAAAAGAGAAATTTTTTTTTTACAAAATTAGCTAAACAAAATTTGGACTTAATATGCATACAAGAGGTGCATATCAAAAAGGGAAACGAAAAATATTTGGAATATAAGAAACTCGGGAACCTATTCACATCCTTAGCAGAGAAAAAAAAGAGAGGGGTAGCTATATATGTCAAGAAATAAATAAAATCAGAGTTAAAGTATACAGACTCTAAGGGCAGAATATCGGTTGTGGAAATTATGAGAGATGCTAATCCAATTCTACTTATATCCATTTATGCCCCAAACAAAAATTTGAGTAACTTTTATAGTAAACTGAGAGAAATAATTAGTACAATGGAAAATAATAATAATATATGCATTATCGGGGACTTCAATGGAGTTGTGGACCCAAATAAAGACCATAAAAGCCCCAAAGGCCAAAAAGGAAAAAGAAAAAGTATACCAAAATCCTTCTTTGAACTAATTGATGAATTAAATTTAATAGATATTTGGCGAACCTTAAACCCACATAAAAAACAATATACCTTTTATTCGAATCCATAAAAAACCTGGTCGAGAATCGATATGATGTGGGTAAACAGAAACCTCGGAATGGATATCTTGTCAGCTGAGATCTTACCCAATACATGGGCAGACCACAACCCGTTGGAAATTAAGTGGAAAAGGAAATACAGGAGGGGAAACATAAGATGGAGACTGAATACACAATTCCTCCAAGATAAACAAAATGTTGAAAAATTAAAGAAAGAGATAAAGGATTTTTTTGAAAGAAATGAAAAAGAACCGACGGAGCAAGTGATAATATGGGACTCCATGAAGGCCTTTCTAAGAGGACTCGCCATTGCATATAGTGCACATAAAAATAAGGAAAAAAGAGAACGCCAAAGGGTATTACTGAAAGAATTGAGAGAAGCAGAGAAGGAAATTCAACAAACTCCAGATAACGAACTAGCAAAACAAAATTGGATGATCATCCGTCACAAAATAAATATAATGGACCAAGAAAACCTAGCATATGAAATTAAAAGAACCAAACAATATTATTTTGAAAATGCTAACAAACCGGGGAGATGGCTATCATACAGATTAAAGAAAGAAAAAGAAAAAGGGATAATATACCAATTAGAAAATTCTGAAGGCCATGTAGTAAAGGAGGAGGAGAAATTGGAATTAATTCATGAATATTATGCCACACTGTATAAAGAGGAAGAGATACTTGAAGGGAAAATAGAACAATATTTATTGGAAGAAGGGCTCCCACAAATTGAGGAAGAGGAGAAGGAATTACTAAATAAGGAAATCACAATGGCAGAGTTAAAGATAGTAACCTCTAAACTCAAAAAGAACAAATCACCGGGCCCAGACGGATTCCCAGGGGAATTATATCAAAACTCGGAATTAGAAGATATTTTACTCCCAAAAATGTTAGTAATATTTAATGAAGTTCTAACAAAATCCAAAATACCAGAATCATGGAGGGAGGCGTACATCACACTCCTCCCCAAGTAAGGGACAGATACAAACTCCATAAAGAACTATAGACCAATCTCTTTACTTAATACAGACTACAAAATATTTATGAACATTTTGGCAGAAAGGTTAAAAAAAGTATTGAATAGGATAATACATAACGACCAAACTGGATTTCTCCCAGGGAGACAAATAAGAAATAACATAAGGACAATATTGGATGTAGTAGAATATTATGAAGACCACCCAGGCCAGGAAATGGCACTGATTTTTGTAGACGCCCAGAAGGCCTTTGATAACTTAAATTGGAAATTCATGACACAGCAAATAAGCAAAATGGGATTTGGGCACAATTTTGTAAAAGCAATAACGACTATTTATGAGAAGCAAAAGGCAAATATTTTGGTTAATGGGGAATTAACGAAACCATTTCCAATTAAGAAGGGGGTGAGGCAGGGATGTCCATTATCACCGTTATTATTTATATTAGCGTTAGAAGTCCTATTAAAAAAAATTAGAGGGAATAAACAGATTAAGGGTCTCAAAATTAGAAAAGAAACCTACAAAATTCAAGCATTTGCGGACGATGTGGCATTAATTATAGAAGACCCATTGGAATCAGGCATACAAATATTAGACGAATTCGGTAAATATGGAGAGGTGGCGGAACTTAAACTTAATAAAGCTAAAACTAAAATATTGACTAAGAACATGTCTAAAATGCAAATAAGAACCTTAGAAGAACTAATGGGAATTAAAGTAGTCAAGAAAGTTAAGTATCTGGGAGTCTGGGTTTCCAAAAGATATTCAGCCCTTAAAGAAGATAATTATATACCATTGATTAAAAACATCAAACAAGACCTAGATAAGTGGGGAAAATTACAAATATCCTTCTTAGGAAGAATTTCGGCAATCAAAATGAGTATCCTACCCAAATTATTGAATTTATTTCAAACGGCGCCAATTAAATTAGATAAAAAATTCAAGAGCTGAACACTATTACTAGAAAATTCATATGGGGAGGAAAAAACCCGAGGATCGCAATTAGAGATATGCAAGATAAAAAGGAAAGGGGAGGACTCGGACTCCCAATATGGGAGACATATTATAAAGCGGCAAACTTGATTTGCTTAAAAGATTGGGCAACTTTGACTAATAAAAGGATACTGACACTAGAAGGATATGATCTCCAGAAGGGCTGGCATTTTTATCTTTGGGAAACGGGAAACAATAAGTACATACTTTCATAAACACAAAATAAGAGACACCCTTATGGCAACATGGAAAGAGATAAGGAAAAAACATTATGTTAAAATCCCCAGATGGCTCTCCACAATGGAGGCAATAATATATCCCAATGTCTTAGAACTGGGAAAGATGGCTAGATATAAAGAAATTTTAGATGGGATAGGGAATATTAAAACAATAGAAGAATTGAAAGAACAAGGTATTAGTATAGAATGGTGGACATACGCTCAAATTAAATCAAGATATAAAAAAGATAAGGAGGACCCGGGAATAGAGATAAGCATGAGTGGATTAGATAAAATTTGGATGGGCACAGACGACAAATTATTAGCAAAATTGTATAAATATTTAGTAGAATATGATTTAGCGGAGGAAACGGTAAAGAATACAGTGTTAGCATGGGCTAAGAATATTGGACAGACTATAACACTAGAAGAATGGGATCAAATTTGGACAAAGAACTTAAAAATGACTAAGGCAACAACATTTAAAGAGAACCAGTGCAAAATGATTTACAGATGGCACCTAGCACCAGCCAGGATTGCAAAAATATACCCGAAAGCGAGTTCAAAATGTTGGAAATGCGGGCACCAACAGGGTACGTATTATCACTGTTGGTGGACCTGCCCCAAAACGAAAAACTTCTGGAAGATGATAAGCAATTGGCTGAAGGAAATTTTGGGAGATACTCTGAATTAGACCCTAAAATATTTCTCCTGGGAATCCTCAAAAAATCATATGCAAGAAAGAAGAAATATCTGGCGATACATATAATAACTGCAGCAAGAATTACTTTTGCCCAATATTGGAAAGAGAATAATCTACCGCCCGAAGACCATATTATCAGAAAGATACTAGAATGTGCCGAATTGGACAAGTTAACACTAGAGATAAATGACAGAGAGGAATCAGAATATTACAGTGCATGGGACCCGTGGTATGAATGGTTAAGGAATAGGAAACCTAAGTAAAACTCGCAAACACGAGAGCTGGATAGGAAATTAAGATGAACAAGTGGAAATTGTGCATTGCTAAAAGGATGATTATGTGTATAAAATAATATATAGTCAATACTGTTCTAGCATAATTGAAAGAAAAATTAACTTCATGTAAATAATAATGTAAATACGCAATGTAAATATGATTTATATGTATAACGACACCTCAATGCTGGAAACGCTGAACCCATTTGTATGAAAGATTTTATTTTATGTGTTTTGTTTGTCTGTCTGTGTGTCTATTGTTTTCTTTGTGTAATAATAAAAGCTTTAATAAACAAATTTTAAAAAAAGAAAAGAAATGGGTCATATTTGCTCTAAGTGACTTGATCATCTTTTCCGAGAATGGAAAGTTAATAACACTTGAAATCACACACACACACACACGCACACACATAACAGAAGTATTGCTGCCAAGTAAACTATTTGGATGTGTCTAAGAGATCACCAAGAATAGAACTTGAAAATGTCTTTATCTTTTAATAAAACAATAAGAAAATTGGGGGAAAAAATCTCTATGTATTCATAATACATAGTAATTTTTTGCTAGGCCAATGAAAAGTTCACAAAATTATGTGCAAACTTTTGAATTCTTTAGAGTTGTTAATTGGATCAGGGCAAAAAGGAGAAAGGGTAAGTAATTAATTCTGAATCTCAATATTTTCCCACCTTTGGCATGTGGGAAGAAACTTCAGACATACAAATTTTGTCCTGATAAATGCTTTAATTCAAAGAAATTGCCTGTCTTCTTGCTTCATTGAGAAGCAAGAAAAATCCCTCCAAATAATCAAGCTGGGTTCTACTAATCATAGTTCCAAGACACTATGGATCTTGTTGGGAATTTTATTAAGGTGACCAACTTTTTTACAAGAGAAGGAGGACACATGCGTATGTGCTGTGTCATGTTTTGGAAGAAGTAAACAAAGCCACTTGCGTGTGGTGCATTCTTGCGCGCAGCGCACTCTCTCAAAACAATTATCCTGTGCGGAGCGCATGTGTCTCATAATCGCGTCTCGCCACACGGTACCAAGCCTTGATGAATCGTCATGTCAAATACAAATACGTCACATCGCATGCAACGGATCGGATCGGCATCGATCAGATATGGAGATTTACAGATTAGTTTTCAAATATCGAAAAGGAGGACATGTAGGAGGACACTTTTCAAGAGAGGACAGAACTTACAAAAGAAAGACTGTCCTCCCTAAAGGAGGATGATTGGTTACCTTAATTTTATGAAATTGAAAAGTTGCGACTTTTAAAACTTTGTTGTTATTGTTATCAAGAAAGTTATTGATCTTCCTGAAAAGTACTTCTGAATTCAGAAACAGTCTTTTAAGCAAGGCAGGATATATTATGCATAGAATATATTCATAAATAGAAATGTTAAATTTTAAACTTGTTTGGAAGAATTATAACAATATATAATATGAGTAAAATATTCTACCAATTAATTGATAAAATCCTCCCACCCTTATACCATAGACCAAGGATAGGAAATATAGCAGCTTCCAGATGTTTTAGTTTTCACACCTATCAGTGTAAGTTATCAAAGCTGCTGCCAATTTGTTAGGAGTATTGAAGTTTGAAGTACTTCAGCCTGCCTACTCTTGCTATAAACAAATTTATAGTTTAATTAAACGGTAGTTTTAAACAGCAATTTTATGCTAAGTAGAACAACCAGCTGTTCATTTGTATCTTTTTTGTGTGTATTCTATTATTTCCCTCCGTGTATTGTTATTACATACGAAGTGGAAAAAGGATAAGCTGGGGTGGGGTGAAATGAAATGAGATGAGACGAGATAGCCTTTATTGTCACTTTTTTCTATGAACACACTGGCTCACATTCAGGGGTGGGTTCCACTTACCTTTACCACTGGTTTGCAATGGGAGCGTGCGCACGCACTTCTATGCAGGCACAGAAGCTTCTGCGCATGAGCAGATCATCAGTGATGATGTCGGGGCAGGTGGGTGGAGCCTCCCACCACCATTACTATCAGTTAGCAAGAACCAGATCAAACCGGGAGCAACCCACCACTGCTCACATTAAAAAACAAAATTCTAATGCCTGCTTTCAAAAGAAAATAAACCAAGATGTTGAAAATCCACCCATATAATGGTAAACTGTGTGACAAAATCTGAAAGAGCTAATTGTAGAGGGGAAAAGTTCATTATGCATAACCTGTGTCGCTATGCATTTAGGTATCATGGCAAACTATGATTAAGAAACTTAGCATTTCTGATTTGGCAAAGCCAAGGTTGCAATTAAATAACAAATCATTTCAAATGTTGACTCCTACCGAGACTACTGAATCTCAATTTAATATTGAGTAATCAAATAATAGAAAACAGCCAAGCAACTTTCAACCAACATTTGAATGTTAGAGCTCTAAAAAGTCAGTCTGCAACTTGAGTCACAATGGTACTTTTCATAAACCACTGTTTGATATGAAGTTTGAATTCTGTCATTTCGTTTTTTAATACAATATTTTATTTCATAAATGTGTTTATTTTGTATTTGTTAGACCCTCTGGACTTCCATCTGACAACAGTCTGATTACCCGATTAAAGTTTTGTGTTGCGGTTTCAATGTTTTTTCTTAGCTGGACTACCTGTGGAGCACTGGCATTAATGATGACTTATTTTCATTATATATTCAAGGTATTTAAACAATAAAAGTTATGTGATATAATACAATACAAACACAATATTGACATTTTTAGGCTACAGGTTGGTTAGTTAATTTCCCACTAGTTTATGTTAAGCATGGAAGATCATAGGCTTCTGCTAGTTTGGCCTTTAGATCATCCATCCTGCCCATATATGAGTCTATATACAACCTATGTGTAAAAATTTACTGCTGATGCTTCTGGTAATCAACACAGAAGTGTCTCTAGGGAAAAGTCAGAAGGAGAGAGAGCTTTTGGATAATTCTCAATCAAGTTATACAATTTGTCCTTTGCCCCTGAAATAGGCTAATGCTCCCTGCTCATTAATCTTTCTATCCAAGGAAGAAAGCAGACTGAAATATTTTAAAAATGGATTATAAATAATGTAGCAGTAAAATCCCAAAGAAGGTCCAGGTATGCAGGGATTATATATTAATTCAATAATATGGTAAGAATGTAAAGTGCTCAAGCACTTTACAAGAATGTAAAGTGCTCAAGGAAACCGCAAAGGTGCCAGATAAGAGCTTTAAAAATATTTAAAGAATAAACTGTAGAACAAAGAAGTACAGAATAGTAGAGCACAACCATTAACTTTAGGAAGCTATGATCATAGGCATATAATGTGGCAGAACTAAAATATATGCTTGTTGTTACAGGTTGTTAATTTCCATTCAAATTTAAGAGCTGAACTAAGTGTTTGTAATGTGGTAAGTCTGTTTATTGTATGCTTTTTGTGGTTAAAGAACATTCATGTGAGTTCCTGTTCTTGCCTACTGCTTGCAGAATATCATTACGCCACATTGTTTCATGGGGATTTACTATTCCCCCACCTCCATGGTGAAAGGCTGAAAAAAATCTATTAGATCAGGTTTAGTTTGCCACTGTAATCTTTTGTCTCCGATCTCCTAGCTTCTTTTTTAAGAAGAAATAGATTACTTGCTGTTTTATTTTAGTGTTTAGTGCTTGAATAAATCTTCATAACAATGCAGTGTCAAGATAGCACCATGAGAGGAAGTCCAAGCATTTGAGCAACTGAACACCATGAGAGGAAGTGGGGCAGAAAATAGGTTCATATGAGCAATGGTTATGTCACTGTTGGCTCTCCAGCTCTTTGTATGTTATTTCTTTTCAGTTTATGTTCCATTCTTCCCCAAGTATTTTATAGAAGAAACAATAATTATAATTCTCAATCTTAGGTTCACTATCTAAAATAGGAGTCTCAAGTTTGGAGACCCCTGATCTAAAAGACACAATATATAAGGGAAAGGATTGGAGAAAAAGAAATGATCTACTTCTGTTCAGAGCAAGGTAGTCCCCCAAAACACACACAAAGAGCTAATTATTTATTTATGTTTTCATTTATTTTTAGTATCTCCTGCAAAATTTTGCCGTAGAATGTGTGCTGAGCTGCAAGAACTAACCAAGAGGGGGACAGCAATTAAAAATAGTAATAATCCTTCATCAGGAAGGAGTCTGATTTAAAATAAAACAATAATATATAATCTCATGAATTTCAACGACTGAATTATGTCATGCTATTATTAAATTATTTTGTGGGCATTTCAATTTACTCTTTATACTTGTATTAGCTAATGCTGAAAATTTTTTGAAATATGTTTATATTTTTATAGCCCATAAAGAATCCAGAACCTAAATCAGATGATTCAGAAAACGAAGGGAGGAACAGCTGCAGATCAGAGGATTGCCCTTCAGAAGCAAGAAACTCATTTAGCACCACCATGGCCAATGACAGCATTATAGATAGCCTTAAGATGCATGTTACTGTCATCAACTTAATCACATGGATTGTGCTTCTTAGTTGTCCATCTTTAATTTATTGGCTAAAAAATATCAGGTAATCACCCCAAATTTGCAGGTTTTATTTTATAAAATCTTTTATGAGAGGGCCCTATAAGCTAATGTATGTGCTATTAGAAGACTTCATGAAGTATTTGGGTATGTAGATGAAATCAGCCCAGATGACTTATGAATGTGAGAGGCAGTCACAGTACATTAACAGGCAGAAAACTAGAGAAAAAAATATTTAAAAGTTGAAAGAGAAAATGGTTGCAAGAAAACATAGAATGACAAATGTTTTAAATTTTAGCATATTGGGAACCTATCTTGAAATGAAAAATCCATTATAAATATTTTTTCATTATCTTAAAATTGGCATTGGTTTTTTTACAGTTTCTGAAATATGAGGTAGTTCATAGTAATTCAATATTTTTATTATTAAAGCAGCTTTAATTGAGAGAAAAAGTTGCATTTGGGCCATCTAATGACATGATATTGTTTTCCCTATTTCTCTGCTTGTTTTATTTTCAAAAATCTTTTCAGCTCCTTACTGCATTTTGTTGTTGTTACTAGAAAAATAATTTTGCATGTGAGTAATACAAATTGCAATAGTCCTTTGTATTTTCTTTCTTTTTAAATTAGATACCATATCAGACTTGATCCTGATCCATGCAGATTTGTTGCTGTTATTCTGATAGTCATTTTGGGTATACTCATGAATACAAGTACTACAAAACTTAAATCAAGGTACTTTAATTATTTTTGTTTTAAATTGTACTACATTGAACACTCTTGTATCACATTGTATTCCTTTCTTATAGTACATTATTAGGAGTTGGACCAAAGCAAAGAAGAACCTTTTAGCTTTCAGAACTGCTTTAAATTCAACAAAAGCTCTTTGCAGCGAGAGGATGGAGATGAGATTTGTTTATTTTCATTTTGTTCCAAACTTATTTTTTTTCTTTTCCTATACTAAAAATAAACTAAATTTTACAGATCATTTCAGATCAGTTTGCAATTCTGCTAGCTGACAACTCTCACAGTAATTATTACAGAAAATAAAGAAATTCTATGAATTGCTCTCTTATAAACTAGTGAGGGAGAGAATGGAAGTCTATATTGACTTTATACATTGTTTTCTTTTAAATGTCAGCCATGGGGTAGATGGTTCTCCTACAAGCTGAGGTGATACAATTCCAATTTCCCGTCTTAGCATATTCTAGGATGTTTTACTGCAAAGAAATTCTATCTTGAACATTAGTCCATAGTATTGCTTCAATAATATCTGTTGTTTATTTGCTACGTTAGCCTTTCCAGCTTGATTGCCCATCTACCAATAAATTGTACCTGAATCTCCAGTCAGCATAACCATGTTGGCTTGGGAATTGTGGGACTTGAAATCAAATACCACATGAGATTAGGAAAGACTAAGACTAACAAAAGTACTCATACATCTTATTGCTTGAATAATTTTATTTTATTCTCTTTCTTTACAGTAAATTATTGAAGTTTGCAGCATATTTTCCACTTCTTTTCTCTGTTGCTGCTGTAGTTTTTGCACCTGTTTATTTATATCAAATGCCATACTTTGTAATAATTCCTCTTTTTTTACATTCATTGTGCAGCATTGTGTAAAATCTTTAGCTGGCCAAAAGAAGTAATAGATGCGGAAGTTTATATAATATAGGAAAACCTAAGCCACATCTTCTATCAGTGGTAGAAAATGGAAAGGCTTTAGGTTTCCAAAGGGATATTTCATGACAAGAGAACAATATTTTTACTTACTAATTTTTAAAAGAAATGCATAAATCTGTTACTCAGTAAGCACTTTGTTCTTGATACTGAAGGAAAACATGGTTGCATTGGTTCCTTGGTATTGAAGCAAATGGCTTATACTTATTTATTTTAAAATTGCAAGCTTATATGTCCAATATATTTCTGTGTACTTACTTCATTGAATTACCACTCCCATATTTATTTTGGCAATATTACTGTTGGAATATTACTGTCATACAGCCAAAACCTTTTGGATAATTATTTGAATTCAAGAATTGAAGAACTAGACATCCAGCCACAGTAGAAATGGAACATTAATAGAGTATTTTCTGCTTAGAAGCCATTTTATTCAAGGGCAGTGAAACCCTGCATTGTGTAAATGATCATTTCTCTAATACGTTCCTTTCTAGATACGTCACTGGACAATTCTTATAATTCCTAATAACCATGTTGGAAAGACCAGGTTAAAGACAGACAAACAAGACAATTCAGAAAACTTCCTTAGAGCTACATACAGAGATTTTAAAAATGCATCCTGGAAGTATTTCATTAGAGTAACATTTTGCTAATATCATTCAGCACTTCTTAGGTCCATCAGAACTTAGTATAGAGCTAGGCACTTCTAGTTCATTGGGAAAATCTTTCAATATTATTTGGATTGATAAAATGTAGGCATCAAAGAAATCAATACTTATCTGTGCACAAAGAAGTTTTAGAAGGACTTGCCTTTGGACAGAACTATGTTAATGTTACATATAACCATTCAAAAAGCAGCAAATATTTGGTTCTTTAAATAAAATGTATAAGACATTTTATCTAGAGATAAATTTTTGCTGCTTTTGCATATCGCCATGAGCTTAAAACTTGGCAATCATAGTATTTCTTAGCAGCTCTTTTACATAATGGCTAATTTCCTCTTCCTGGAGAGATTCTTCCTCTAAACAAAGTTATAATATGTATTTTCCTTACTTGTATCCACTATAATTCCTGCCTAAAGTGCCTTTGGTTAGGTATTTGTCTCTTTTGTTTATCATTTTTATACCTAATTTATTAAAAAATATTTATAGAATTGTTCTGTAATATTAACAATTTAGTAGATTGTGCTATGTATGAATCATTACATATGTTAATGTTACCATCTTTATATGGAATGCTTCAAGGTCAAGCCAGTCTTGGTATTCAGACATACTTTTAATAGGATATTAAAATATTCTTAGGTAAGTCTCTTGAAAAAAGTCCTCCAATATCTAACTTTCAACTGATTTTATGGCACTAAACTGAGCTATCAGTGAGTGTACTCTGTGTCCTACTTAATAGATGACTTACAACTTCCTCAACAAGTTTCTTTTTTTACTGCTATACTGGGCTTTTTGCCAACAGCTGGCAGAGCATAAAGTAGTGCAATCTATTCTCAGACCTCGTTCAATGAAGACTGACCTTGGAAAGCATTTCTATGCCTCTCATAGCTGTATGCTAAATAGAATTTTGGCAGTGACCTTTTATCTCTTGTCAGTGCTACAGCAAGGGAAATGGTACTTGCCAAATTATCCGTTCTAAAGCAGAAGCTAAGGGCACAAAAGTTCTCTTCAAATTCATGCATTGGCATCTCCTGGGAAGCTTGTCCTTCTAATCAGATGCCGATCAGAACTTCAATTTGTTAAAGGTCATAATAGATTTTAGTAAAGGCTCTGTTTGACTGTATAACTTGCAGTGCATATGGTGTGGGTATGTGTGTGTCATAGTAGCTAATATTTATTAACGTGGTAGCTTATTGCATACCAGCTCATAATCTATGGCTATTCAGACTGAAAGCAGTAGAAGTTAAGGAGCTATCCAATACACTTTAGAAACTGTAAAACACCTCTGGACAATCTATTATGGATTTACCGATATGTATTACTAGAAAATCAAAGCTGCTGATTGTGGTCTGATACCTGTATATGAGAAGCGGGTGAATTGAGAAATCTCTAATCATATTCTTAGTGAATGGCTGCTATTTTACATGCTATGTGAATTGTGCATACTTAGGATGTATAGTACTTTTATTATCCTTTTTACATATTTTTGTACCTGCCTATAAATGAATAATTTATAGTTTTAGATTGTATATTGAGAATAGTTTTACACGTTTATCTGAAATGTTTTGCTTTTTTCCTATTTTGAATCCCCTTCTCTTGTTGCTTTTATTTTGGATTTACAGTGTCCATTAAAAAAATAAGAAACAGTGTAATTGTAGCCAGGCTACGCACAAGAAAGCCCATTTGAATGACATTTTCTTCAGTTAAACATGCAACTGTGTAGGACTGTAGATATTTCAGGAAAGTAGTCTAAGGAAATTTTAAAATTAAAACATCACTACTTTTTAATAGAGTCTAGGCCAGGGGTGTCAAACTGGCAGCCTGTGGGATGGATGCATCACGTGCAGGACACGTCCACCCCGACTCTGCAAAGGCAAAAAATGTCACAATACGTCATGTGACATGATCAGGTTTTACATCCATGATCTAGGCAGTCTCAAGGAATCAACAAGAGCGTCCATATTAAATTCCCACAGCTGAATTAAACATCATCATCAGTAGTAGTAGTAGTAGTAGTAGTAGTAGTAGTAGTAGTAGTAGTAGATGGCAGTGTTACATTAGCCAGGAGAATACAGTGCTAATGCAGAGTAGTAGTTTGGCTGCCAATCTCTGTTGTACACATTCAGGTGCACCACAGGAGGGTGAACTAGATTTGCACTAGAAAGAAAGATGAGCAGTTCTTCCTGCAGCTCTTCCTCATCCAAGGCCCCCTCCTCCTACCGGAGCCACCTCGCAAATGGTGCGTCACAACTGTTCAGGTTCAGAGCCGGCAGGAATCTGACCACCTGCTTGAACTACAAGCTCATCTCCCCACTGAAGCAGTATTGGTTTATCTATTTGCATAGAACATATTTTCAAATTGCTAGGTGGGCAGAAGCTGAGGCAAGTGATGGGAGCTCACCCCACCATGCAATGTTAGGGCTTGAAGCACTGGAGCAGAAACCTTCTCCAGTTTCACGAAGCTACTGAGCCACCGCACCTCAATTAGACTTTGAGAAAATGCTTTTTCCTAAAGATTCAAATTGATTTCTGTATATCTTTAGGATCAGAAACCAATTTGGAAATAAGAACCATTTAAGAATAAAACTCTGCAAGGGTTAGCTTTTTATTTTGAATTCTTACATGTGTAATTGGCATGGAGGGTTAAACAATAATGAGAACTGTTGGAGAAACTAATAAGAAAAGAGGAGGGACCATAGTCAAACTCTCCATGCCTAGGTCTATGTGATTAAGGGATGACTTTTTTTGGTTCTGGTTCCTGAACAGCAACTTTCTCATGTAACCACTGTATTAAAAACATGAGAAATTAAGTAGACTTTTGAAAATTTCAGAAGGGCCTGGAGGGTTGCAGTTGAAAGGAGGGCATGTTCCAATCCTTCAGCTCTTGGAATTATGCATTAAGCATAGATATAATGTGCAACTTTGATTTTCAAACTGCTAGGTTTTTTTAATATTGCTTAGCCATGCCTCAAACATTAATTTATAAATACCTCTATTCAGAAATGCTAGATGTATCCTTAAAGATTTCAATCACCATTTCTGATCTCTAGTGCCTGTAAAAAAAAATGAGTATCTGCCAAAAGAAATTATCTAGCAAAGAAATAATTTGCAGTAAAGGATGACCTGTTTGCGCACTTGGATCTCAGACCCATTTTGTGCGATACAGTTGATAGAATTATTCATTTCATAACTCATAGCTCTTAACATCTTCATGGGCTCTGCACTGTTCGTGCAATAAAGTATCTTTCTGTCCACTGCAATATATTCTGAACATTTTGAAATATTTTAGTCCCTAAGTAGCCTAGATTTTAGGGTTAATTTTGTAACCTGAGAGATGCTTCTTCAGTTGCAATATTAATCTTTTGCTTCCTTTTTCTAGAAAATAAGATAATGTAGCTAGATCAACATTAATATTAACTATTTTAGAAATACATGACGTTTGTTAAAAGTATTTGTAATTGTTAATAGATATCTGGATATTTATGCCAAGGAAGTATGATTGAACAACTTACCCATGCTTTGGAACAGGTGAAGAATACATTTTTAGTTCATTTTTATAAACTTGATGCTAATCTGCGTGATACATATTTAAGGTGAGAAACATACTTGAAATATTTTCATTCATTAAAAAACCGTAGCTTGATTATTCAGTAGTGGCATTTTAGTGAACCAACTTGCAAAACATTATAGTTAAATTCACAGTTCTAGTGGTTTTCATCTTCTTGTGAACAATTGTTCACACAACGCTGTAATATTTTCATAATGAATACTATTGGAAGTCCAGCAGTATGAATCCTGTTTCAAAGTACTGACCACTAAACTTGGACATCTAGATAAGTTTCCTGAATTTTAATAGTAGCTCTACTTTCTGTGAATGACATGTTGCTTTTAAATTAGTAAAACAGTTGGTAAGTGAATCTGGCTTCCCTACTGACTTTGCTTGTGAGAAGGTTGCAAAAGGTGATCATGTGATCCTGGGACACTGCAACTGTCATAAATATGAATCAATTGCCAACCATCCAGATTTTGATCACGTGATTATGGGGATGCTGCAATGGTCGTGTGAAAACTGGTCATAAGTCACTTTTTTCATTGCTGTTGTAACTTTGAACAGTCACTAAATGAACAGTTGTATGTTGAAGAGTATCGGTATCTTTTTGCGGTGGTTGTTAAGTGAATGCTGTAGTTGTTAAGCAAATCCATTGTCCACAATGGACATTTTTTGCTGGAAAACTGAAGTAAATGCTAGTGTCTGTCAAAAAAATCATAAATTACGTGCCAGTTGCCAAGTGCAATCACAGGACCACAGGGGGTAGGGTGTGGGGTCATTATGTATATGACTGCCCTGCCCCATTAGGCAACTAGTTGTAAGTCAGGGACTATCTATATTGTCTATTTTCTATAGGCCACTGGATTAAGTCAAACTTTATTGGCATACTATCATAAAGAAAGTTGCCATGAGACTTTTAAAAATAGTAAAAGGATAGAATCTAATATATTACTCATAATATAATTAAAGTTTAGGAAGAGGAGAGATGTTTAATTCCCTCTGCTCCCCTGTTCCTTTGGGGATTTTAAAAATCGTTTCTAAGTCTAAGGTAAAGGTAAAGGTACCCCTCGCACATACATGCTAGTCGTTCCCGACTCTAGGGGGAGGTGCTCATCTCCGTTTCAAAGCCAAAGAGCCAGCGCTGTCCGAAGACGTCTCCGTGGTCATGTGGCCAGCATGACTAAACGCCAAAGATGCACGGAACGCTGTTACCTTCCCATCAAAGGTGGTCCCTATTTTTCTACTTGCATTTTTTACGTGCTTTCAAACTGCTAGATTGGCAGAAGCTGGGACAAGTAACGGGAGCTCACCCCATTACGCGGCACTAGGGATTTGAACTGCTGAGCTGCCGACCTTTCGATCGACAAGCTCAGCATCTTAGCCACTGAACCACCAATCCTAAATCTATCCATTGTTTAAAATATTTTTTACTCTTTTCCTTTTCAAAAATTTGCAGGAAATCATGTTGCAAAGGATTCCATCACTAGAAAAGAGAGAGAGAGAGAGAGAAATTGTCTCTTGAAACCCTTGATATACATACCCATAATGGCTCATATCCTCTTCATAATTTGATTTGAGTGGAATTTTTTTTAGTGAAAAAAGCAAAGTGGGTACTTTTAAATAAACAATCCTATATGAATTTTGCAGTACTACAGCATAGAAAGGAAGGGATTCAAAAAGGAGTACTATCCTTTATCAAACAATGACATTACTTTACATTTTTACAAATATACATTTAAACATTTATTTATTATAATTAATTATATTTACATGTAAACAAGTAACATTTAAAAATGTAAAAAGAGTTCATCACAAATGAAATAAGCAATTGATTAAAACAAATGTATAAAGATTTCCATCCACTAAAAAAAGTTTTAAAATGTAGATAACAGATAGATAAAAGTATTAGATAGTATCTCCAAAGTTTTTCCAGATGTTGGAGACAGTAAACTTCAGAACATTTTTACAGCAATGTATAAAAACAAACCAAAAATGTAAATTTCCTTACAATAAATTTTAATTGTATTGTTGCTCAATAGTGAGATGGGCAGCATATACATTTAATAAGTAAATAAATACATAAATAAAAAATTCTGTCCCAGGGACACTTGCAAATTATATGCTCTTAATTAACTCTGATGACAGAGTTCCTTAGTCTTTTGTAGCCATTGGGCATATTTGGAATTTTCAAAGCCTGTTAACAGGCATTCCCACTAAGTTGGGCAGGAAATTTATTAGCTGGGAAAACATGTTGACAAGCACAGTGCTGTGCTGGGTACTATTATTGGGGAATGCCAAAAAAGCCATAGAGGAAAGAAATGTAGTTCTCTTCATTCAGTTCCAGTGGAGGTTAATCTTCTCAATAGAATCTTTTAATTCCACTGACTGATTCCTTCATTTTACTAAAACCGTGTGTCAATTACAATAGGCATTTCTGTTATAAAATAGTGTATTGATGGAATGGCCAATATCTGAGTGTTCCTGTTACACAAGGTTCTCTTCATTTCTGTGAAGCTTGATATGCAAAGTCAGTTATTCTATAAAGTGTTACACTAAGCAGTTTTGACTGGTTTTTAGTGGTTTGGTTAAGGTCATTTTATAAGCTAGAATAAGATTTGTTGTCTTTTACAAATATCCATGATTAAAGTTTTTGAAACTGATGATTAGCTGAATTAAATATATTTTTGAGTTTTTAAAAACAGTTATTTTTCATTTTTGTTAGAAAAGTTCATTTTTGGTGCTAATTAACAATATAAAGATCAGTTTTTAAACAATCTTATTACTTTGGCCAAATGCTTACTTGTAGATACAGATGCTGTAGTGCACATAATAGTCTCATAAATATGCTCCTTTTGTGGATTACTAATTTCAGTAGATAAATGCAGTCCATTGCTAAGTTTCTCACCATGTTCTTGTTGAATCTTGCCATAGGCAGATCTGTGCATATTTTTGAGCCTACATGGATCTCTGAATGGAACCATTCCATTCCCTGAGGCAATATTACACATTTGAATCAAAGATAGTTAACTATCAATCATCACTTAAATCATTCAAGGATATCATATTTCTGTCAGCATTTGAATATATTTTCATTTCTGAAATATGTTTGTGTGTGTGAGAGAGAGAGTGTGAGTGCTAAATAACATACACTATTCAATTTAATTCTCTATTTCAAATGTGAAAATTAAAATATGGCTCTCTAGAGAAATTAGGCATCTGGAAGTAATGTTCTTAACATAATTCTTTTTTGACAACTAGTTTCTCTTTGTACCTGACTTTTCTTATTAACTTCTTAAGACAATCACTGGCTTGATTGTAGGATTATGCAAGGATGAAAGAAGTGTGGACTTGTCTTCCCATGTCTGCCTATCACTTCTTTCAGTTGTAGCTTCCATTCTACAAACGTCACATTGCACATTCTGCAGATTTCAGAAACAGTTTTTAGAAGAAAGAACAGGACTGTTCTGTTGCAAAAGAATTCTGCTCAAGCATTTTTGCACTGGTCATTCCTAGATTATAAATAAGAGTTTCTGCAATGTGTTGATGTACTACTCTGAAAAAGATTACATTTGTGAGACCATAAAACTTTATTTTCATAATAAACATGACTAGTTTTGTTGGCTTTTTCTGTTATATACAGTAAAAGTGACCGTGATATCACTTGAAAGTAAAACATAGGATTTGATGTTTGTAAACACTATTGAACAGTGTAATTTATACTTGTATTTTAGTTTTCAATTACAGATCTGCAAAATCAAAAGTTGATGTGATAGGCTCTTTACCTCAGATTTAGATCTGTAGACAATGGTGAATAGGGATTTCTTTAGCTGTGTTGAATGTGGTTTATACATTATACAATTCAAATATGAATTACTGTTATGGGAATTCTGGAAATTTTGGTGGAGCAGTTAAATGTACCAAACATGCTTAGTTGGAGACTTTCAGCTCCTCCACCAGTACCGTAATTGCCAACATGTGATCTCCCAGAAGAAGATGGAGTCCTAAGACCGAAAGAAGTATTTCATCCTGCAGAAAAGGGAGCTGCACATGCTCCTTAAGAACAATTTTGCTCCAATCAAGCCAGCAATCACAGAATGGATATCAAAGCTTTCTTTTGTTTCAAAAAATGCTTACTCTTCTCTATGTCCAAATAATACTTTAAGTAGTCAGTTGTAAGTGTGTATAATTTTCCAATATTTTATACATCAAGTTCCATTACAAATCATAGAATCGAATATCTTAGTACTTTTTCCATGGAATACATGAGATTTATGAAAAGTGCCACTCAAGAGACCATTTACCGCAGTCTGTGAATATTGTTACCTGCATTTCTATTTTGCTCAAATGCTTTTGAATGTAATGATGAGTGTTTTTGCCTTCAGTCTGCTCAGGTATTTTATGTTAGAATATTTGGGTGTATTTTTTCAGTTTTAATATTTTGTGTATTAAATAAAAGGAAAAAAATTAAATCATGTTTACCGTGTTCTTCAGCAATATAAAGCTAGCTTCAATTTTCACACACAGTTTTTTAAGCAGTGGGTAGAACTAGCTCTGAAAGCATTTTATTGCTAAATTATTTGTTCACTTTTGTTCAGCAGTAACATGTTGTATTACAAACATTGATATAGGAAATAATTGTAAGGATTTTTAGCTTGGAATTACTTGGACTGTTAATTGACCAACAATTAATTAATTAATCCATCAATCTATTCTGTTATGGATAAGCAGTGTTATACAACATTTACTGAAAGCAAAAGAAATTAAAAGCAGGAAATAAAAAAGGAAACTAAATCAAGTTTACATCAACAGTTTTCACCAATACCTTTCCTGGTAAGAAATACAGTGTAATAGAATGGATTAATCGGAATCCCTGTTTTCAAAGACCTCATAGGCTGTCAGGTAGCAATTCTTCCATTCGTTTGGCTGTCTCTCATTCCGTCTGAAGTGAGGTCATGGCCGAGCCATAGGCCCCCATCTGTTCTTCTTCAGACTCCTGGTCAGACATAATTTTGGTTTCAGCCCCCTCGGTGTTTATCCGGGATGGCTGGAAAGTTGTGTTTCAGCTTAATGTCAGGTATGCTTCCTTCAAATACCAGGAAAGAAAAGACCAGACTCCATTGTATTAGAAAATCTGTACTTTTACTGGCATAGAAAATGAACGCAACCAAGCGAAGCTGAAACTAAGACTTTTTCGCGCTAGCCTGCATATACAAATCATCCCCTCCCATTGTCCATCGTAAATCATCCAATCCACAGGTCTTCTAGGGGTCAGGTGGAAGCACGTCTGGCCGCATCATCAATCAGGAATGTCACGACGGTTGGTCCGATAACTGTGGTTTCGATTTCCCCTCCTAAGCATACTAGCATCTAAATAAGTTTCACATTCCCCCCCCCATAGCCCACACACCCCCTCCCCCTTTCTATGGCAGCCAAGCAATAAGGCGGAGGCTGACATTGGCGTCTATATGGCCTTTCAAAATGGAGCAAATCCCTCCGTTTACAAAGCCTCCATTTGCATGCAGATGAAGCTCTGTCAGATCTCCATCTGGGAGAAAATGTACCAGTGGTGGCAGAAAGGAGTTGGGGGAGGGGAGGAGGAGTAGGGGACAGGTATCACAAAAACTTTTTGCATCCAGGAGTTTCCATTGACTCTTCTCTCCCTCAAAGCAAAAGAAACTGGCAGAGAGGAGACAGATCTTTGCAAGGTGAGTCCAGCGTGGCAGGGAGGGGGAAGCATGGAGTGAGTTGGGGAGGCCTTGGGGGCCTGTTCCATCACTATGCTCCCCATGGCCTTCCCCACCTCGAGGTACCTCTTGTGCACTTAATGAACCGTGCATTTGCCCACGCATTAAATTAGAGAATGTGTGGATGAAAGCAGGGAGTGATTTCATTCAAGGTACGAGATTCACTCCCACGAGTCCTTGAGGCACGAATGGAATGGGCAGGCTCCATTACATTCATAACTTGAGGACTACCTGTACTGCTGCTCTTTAGGCAGCTTTGTGAGATTAATTTTGCAGCTTTGTGCAAAATTTGTGAGATTAATTTTTCCACACACACCTACTTTTGCTAACAAATAATGTACAGCAAGTCTATTCTGGGATATTGCTGATTTCAACAGAGAGTGCTGTTTAACTAAGAAATTTAGAGCACTAGCAGTTGTATTAGGTATCATTGCAATCATTGGCTGTAACCTTACAATTATATTCAGCATATAAAGGGAGTTCTGTACCATCTTCTGCCTAGGTGGCTGGTCCATATACCTGAACTATTATTTCTGGAGGCCAGTCATCTTTCTGTGGCCTACTTCCACATAAATAGGTACACCCAGTCTTTCACCTTGATGTATGGACAGTAGAAAAAGGAAGAAAAATAGATTTCACAGTTCCTAGTACACATGCTTCATACCATCGGCTAGGCAATTGCACATAGGCAAATTTTCCATTTATCCAATATTAGCCATCTGGAGCATGCCAATTAAGAGTTACCACATCCATCCATAACCCACTCAGTCTAGGTATATTTTCAAATGGGTTACTAGGTTGTGTCAGGGTAATTCTAGACTGAAAAGTAACAATAAGCAAAGAAAACATCCTTACGTGTAATATGATTTTTCACACTTACAATTTCATTATATTCTCCTCATTTTAGTCCTATGCATAAGAAAATTAGACCCAAATATTGAACCATTGCATTAAATCAATCCATTCTATATCTTCAGGGATCATGATATCACTATCTCCTAGGGCTACTGTGTTCAAGTCATGTTGATCTGACTTGGTTTCAATGCCTCAATTCTCCGGTGTAGGATAGATATACACATAGGAATAAAGTTTCCATGGGGAGAAATCCCTTGCACATTTACACAAGCACTGTGTCCCATTATTCCCCACAGGTGTGTATAAATTCACAATTACAACAAGAATAACAACAACATGCAGTGATACAGTTACAATCACAGAACCAACACAATCTAGAGAGTGTGAAGTTGCACAGCTTCTGTTGGGATCTTCAGATGGAATAAGAGAGGCCACCACTCAGGCTGGAAAGACCAAAAAGTTGCTACTCCTGCAACAAGAAAAATCACAAACAAAACCCATTCATACCACAATGACCACACTAGTTTTTGGAAAAGTTCATTCTCAGCAGGTCTTCTTCAGGAATCACTTGCCACTCTTTAAGTTCTTCCACTGGTTCTTTTACACGGGTATAGTGGTCCACCCTTTGTCTTTAGGTTGGACTGCTGTTTCAGTAGTCAGCAGGACTTCGTATGACCCGTCCCAGGCTTGGCTAAGTTTGTCCTCACATCAGGTTTTATCAGAACCCAATCACCAGGCTGGAACGTATGAACAGCAAAATCAAGAGGTAGGGTTTGAGTTCCATAACCCCCCCACAGTGCAAGCCTCTTTGTTAGGCGTTCAGGGCAGGCAGAATCGGAGCCTGCCAGCAAATGACCAGATCAAAGTCACTGTATAAATTTTTCCAGCAGTGCTCTTGACTTCAGTACTGGTCCAAGCTGGTTTCTTCCGTCAGCACTAAAGCTCTTTCTTTCAAATTTTCAGATGAAAAATGGGTAATGGCTGGGAAGGTGCACAAAAAACCCATCTAGTCAAATCATCATGGTAACTACACTGATTGTGAACAAAGTCTGGGATTTGAAGTTCAAAACTTTGTCAGAAGACTCAGCTAGAAGAAAGCTGTCTTTGACATTAAAAAACAAAATGTCTTACCCCTATTCTGTTAGGTAAGAGATTTTTATTCAATGATATAATGGATGAGACAGAAGTGTTTCATCATTTTGAGCTTTATCATTATTTCAATGCACTTTGGATAATGAGCCAGTAAGTATGGTGAGGTGTATACAAATCTGTTACTGCCTTTTGAAACCCCACTTGCAAGTCACTATCAATTACTGACTGTTATTTTTTCTAAAACTGTAAGTAGGAGATATGACTTACCTCGTAACTTAGTAAGTTGCTGAACAGAGACGGGAAAACCAATATTTACTGGTAAATTTTATTTCTAAGAGGCTTTATTTTTAAACAATAGATTTGTACATCTGGAGGATTCTCACATTTTTTTCTGAATCATTCATTTTACTCAGCTTATGAATAGCATGGATAATTTAAGAACAAAAGCTTGAACAAGCAAATTAAGAATTGAACTATGCTGATATTCATTTGCTTACAAATGGATATTGCAGTAGTCAGAGTTTGTTTTAATTATTGTTTGAGACAAATTATATAAATTCATGAACCAGCTTGTATAATTGCTTCAAATGTGTCCTGAACATTCATGCAGAGAATCCTTTGAGCTGTTGTTACTTGCCCGCAGTCTGCCAATCTTTCCGGCATATGGAAGCTGTTGATCTTGGTTCAGTGTACCATCCTGATGTCAACAGAATTGCCTCAGGGTCCTCCATTAAGGCCTGAGGAAGTATGGAAATCTTTGGATAACCCTAGGAACAGAGTTCTGGTAACGAAAATTTTGGAACAATCTGTTATACCAGTTTTTCTCAATTTGGTATGCTCCACATGGATTGGGATTACAACCACCAAATTCTCATTCTTAAAGATGCAATGATTTGGGGTGATTGAGAATTCCAGGACATCTGGAATAAGGTTGGTTGATAAAGATTGGTCTTAACTTGTGTTTGCTTGTGTGCGTTTATCTATATGTATACCATAAGTAATGTTCAATTCATCTATGCTAGCATAGAATCACAATTCAGATGTGATAGAACAATATGACATTTATCTTATTTTTCTTTAATTAATGTCTAACAATTGCTTGATGAGGAGTGGCTATTTCAGGTCGAAATAATCTTAGAACATATTAAATAACAAGCAGTTAATTAATGGCTATTCTAAGTAAGATGCAATTTTCATTGTGATTCTTTTATTTAATTACTATATTAATTCATGATAAAACTCAATGTGTGGATGGAAATAACATTTATTTGTCTTCTGTAGATACACTGTCAATCAGAGTCTGGCAGTCCAGAATTTGGAAGTAATACATGTGCACATTTATAAACAAAACAAGTGTTTCTTGCACCTACTGCATTGTGTGAAAGTTGTGTCACCAAAAATCAAAATGGTGCCATTAAATTGTCTCAAAATAGGATAAAAAATTATCTTGCAAAAAATGAATAGAGATAATAATAGTTGAATGTTACCATTTCATTCTTCTAAAATCTTAAATTTCATATAGTTTTTCAGAACTTTTATGGCTTACTTTTCTGAGAGAGAGTTTGCATTTGGAAAGTTCACAAATACCTTCTCATTAATAATGACAAATCAAATCCAGTTTCTTTTTACACGGATGTCAGGGTTCCAAGTAACACCACCAACCGATGAAGACTCCAAGGCCAGCAGTTCCTCAAAGTTCCTTTTTATTAGAGATGTCATATTGGCACATCTGGAAAGCCCAAATTTGAAAGCCCCTGGGTTTTCCCCACCTAAAGGAAAGTCAAAGTCCCTTCCCCTGCACCCACATGTCCATCACATGGTCCAATCAATCCACTGTCCCAACTGGAGATGTTCCCCCAGTCAGGCCTCTCCAGGTGCAGGCTGAACCAGTGGTAGGTTGCTATTGGTTTGGGTCGGGAGAACCAGTAATGGCAGTGGCGGGAGGCTCCACCCACCCGCACGCTTCTGTGCATGCGCAGAAGTGTTGCATGCAAGCGCGCCTCCAAGCAAACCGGTAGCAATGGGTTTTAAAACCCGCCCCTGGGTTGAATGTCCTTGACTCCCAGAGAAAGGAATGTTGTTATGGCTATATATCTCCACCAACGCCATGCAAATCCCCTCCCGTTCTTCCACAGCATTAAGTGTGGCAGCCCTAAAGATCCATAGAAAAAGATGGCCTCCAGGGCTGACAATGGAACTGGTTGCTTCTGCATTTAGATTATGAAGAAAAGAAAAAACCCTTTGGAAACTATCTCAGAAGCTGAAAAAGATGGACCAAGGAAAATTGTTTTCCTTATAAATCACCCCCAGTTTATGTATTAAATCTGGATTAGTTCCTGTTCTGAATTTGGTTCATGACCAGAGCTATGATACGTTATTCCATCAATGAAATTCATTTAGAACCCCTCTCCTAGGCTTTGTTTCACATAAAACATAAGTCATTTTATGAACATCTGTTTTTACACAAATGGGTTTTGCATGAGTATAAAATTGTTTTAATATTAAACTGTTGAACTCATATTATTCTGGAAGGTGTTCTGTAGATTCACTAAATCATATTGCTTAAAACCTGACAGTTTCCCTTTTACCTCAACAGTGTAATGGAGAACATTGATTGCAGAATGAGAGATTGCATGACAAAAAAGAAGATTTAAAGGATCCAATAATATTAGGAGCACCTCAAAATTAATGTTCTGCAGTGCAGCTACAGTCAAACACAATAATGTCCTAGTAACTATGACTGTTGCTGGTATACTTATGTTGCATGTTTTCCAAGAAGGTTTCAGGAATGTATGAAGGACCATACAGGACTTAGGTTCTACAAACTATACTGACTGCATTCATCTCCATCTTTTCCTCCTCCTTAAGGAGATGTGTAGAATGTCTCTAATTGGAAATAAGTTCATTTTGAACCAGGGTTGGGATTATCCATGAAATTCGTAGTCCACCAATGTAGTTTAAATCAGAGGCAGGTTTCAAAACCCGTCACTACTGGTTCACTTGTGGGCGCACGCTCATGCGCCGCGTCTGCATATGCACAGAAGCGTCCAGGCGGGTGGGTAGAGCCTCCCGCCACTAGCAGTTCATTCAATCCAGAGCAAACCGGTAGCAACCCATCACTGGTTTAAATCTACATTGCTAATTATATTGTAGCATTGTCACTCCAGAGTGAAAGGAGCAGAAGCATAATCAATAAAATAAAACTGAGAGTAATGTCTAGTATGAGCATGAAATAGTTTTTAAATTTCAAATATTAGAACTTCTCTTATATTCATTAAAACACAAGTCCTAGAGGTTCAAAGTAAAGAGAAGGAAAAGAAAGATAAATTAGCAGTCATGGTTTATGAGACCCATTTTTAATCTTACTAAAACTCTTGTTTATTATACTCTTCCTTTCTTCCTTATTTTTATAGGTGGCTGCTTAAGCATGCAAAATTATTCAGAAGTGTTATGTCCTTATTAGGACATCCGGCCGGGGATTGGTTAATCCTCCGGGCGGGAAAGTTAA
>WNWU01000006.1:43710489-43832943 GCA_012654045.1 Ptyas mucosa | reverse complement strand
GAACAGACCCCGCTGGTCTTGTCTTCTTTCCTGCGCCTGATCTAACAAGAAGCATCTAGAGAAAAGTATTTATAAATCATTCTCCAACAATTTTATTTCATGTCAGATGCTGGATGCATACAGATAGATATCTGAAACCTGTTCTGTGTTTACAATCTTGCATTTGCTTAAAGGAAAACAGAAAGAAATTCAAATTATACCTATTGAGACTCTCAGGAAAACAGTTTCTATAGCAACATATACAATTGTTAAATGAATTGATTTTATATTTTTTTAATCATATACATTTGTGCACTATTATTTGGTTCCCTTACAATTCTGATTCCTTTCAAAATTAAGTATGCCATGAAATATCAACATCAAACATCTGTAACCAAATTTTGTAGTTGGTCATGCTTCAAAATGATATAATGATGGAATATTAAAAACACTGTAATATGGTTCAGCGGTCACAAACATACAAAAACTTTGAATTACATGTCAATTTTCCAGTACAAAATGTGCATGTTTGTGTGTATATATTTTTAATCACTTCAAGGGTAGATTATATTTTTTTAGAAATGTCAATTCAAAACAAAATATTATTATGTGTACATTTATGATCCAGGCTAGCAAAGAGCAAGACACTGAAACCGAAAAATAAATTTGCTAAGGAGTAGTGGAAGTGTTCCTCATCTAATGGCCATGCTCTGGAAGAAGAATTTTTATATTTCTTGGTCCTGGCTCCATCCAACCTTATTCTAACAAAAAAATGGACAATGGGCTTTTCTTTTTTTACTACTGTCTTTAGTTCAGTTGACTCCCGTGCATAAAAAGTCTAGAAATGAAACCTGTCTCCCAAAGAAAATAAAAGAAAATAAAAGAAGAAAAGAATCCATCACCATATAGTCCCAGAGCTCATGGATTTCAGAGGAGGAGCAGCAATTGGGTAATGCATAATACTATAACTACATTGGTGGCAACCAATGACTAGAGGGAAAGGCATACACTGTACCTATTGGATTATTTACATATATGTGCAATGGAATGAAATGCAGCAAATGAAACATTGTTTGTGCCAGCGCAAGTGGGAAAACACTACTTTTGATGTGAGGCAGAAAAAGAGATGGCTTTTCTAATAGAGTGGAGAGATTATAGGATTGCTACAGTTTTTCTGGCAAGATTTATCAGAAGTAGTTTGCCATTGCCTTCAGACTAACAGCTGGAAGGGACCTTGCAGATCATCTAGTCCAACTTCCCTGTCCAAGCAGGAGAGTTTACATCTGCCTCTACCTAGGATCAAACTCACAACCTCCTGATTGTGAGGCAAGAGCTCCACCTCTAGGCCACCAGTCATCTTCTCCAGAGGAAGTGATTGGACAAAGTCACCCAACTGGTTTTGTGCCTAGCTCACAGCCTAGCCCAGGGCCCTTAACCACTATACCAAATTGGCTTTTCTACAATAGCACACATCTCCCCTTATTTAAAATCATCCAAGAGCAGCTTCAAACTATATATAATCCATTAGCATTTTGGATTTGAAACAGAGGCAATAGAGACAGACTAGTGAACGGTAACAGAGACAGCAAGTTTTATTCTAGAATATTTTCTGTAAACCTAAGGATAAGTGGATAGCACTTAAATTCAGTATTGCAGAAAGACTCATAAAAAATAAGTCAGATGCAGCTAAGAGCAAATCACTGGCATTTTTGTAGTAGCCAACACAGAAGCAAAGTGAGAAAAGGCAGACCATCCATAATCTCCATGGAAAACAGTATTCCTGTAGTTTGGATGATAAAGTTCTCCTCTCAGATTCTTTGAAGCAACCTTGCTCATCTTTTTTTTTTTAAAGGGGGGTTTTGTATTAGTTATTCACAAGTGAAAGTTGAAAACCGGATGTCAGAAAGTATTTTGCATTTCTTTTGCCAGAAAAGTGGTGAGAACCTCACCCCCACCAAAAAATATCTACTTTTGCCTCTACTAGAGTCTTTTCCTTTTCCACCTCTGACAAACTTCATCCAGTATTTCCCCTTGCCCCCTTCTCTTTATTTTTTTTCCACCCACAGATATATAACAGTAATTAAACCCTGCCAGCCGTTACTTATTGGAGGGAAGTCAGGAGGGATTCAGAGAAGAGACAGTGCAGAGTTAGGAGATTGCTGCTGCTGCTGCTGCTGCTGTTAGACTTTGGCGACTTGCTGCCATCCTTCACTTTTTGGACTACATCTCCCATAATTCACGGTAGTCAACTGAATTGAGTGAGGCTGATGAAGTACAAGGATGAGCATAGCCGGTCGCCTATTTTTGATATAGTTAAAAAGGTGGGTCCAAAGATGGTACTAATGGATGGTTACAACAGAGCTGTTTGACAATAGTATGACAGAAAACGACCATTTATTACAATATTTGATTGAAGGACTTCCGCTTTAAAGAGAGAAATCCCTCCACCGATTTTAAACCCTTGAATGCAAGAAAGGGAAAAATTCTCAGCGCTTCCTCCCGTAGCAACCACAGCCACGAACGCATGCGCAGTAGACAGCGAAGTCAGCGGGGCTCACGTTCTCTTCATTCGTAGTCGGACTCTTTTCGGCGAGGGAATTGCGGTCCTTTCAAAATAGGTTCCCCGCCGTTTGCTGGAGCGGCTTTTGATACTGGTTTACGGTTGTTTCCTCGGTGGAGCATAAAATGTCGGGGTTCAGCCCGGAATTAATTGAGTACCTGGAAGGGAAAATCTCTTTCGAGGAGTTCGAGCGTCGCCGAGAGGAGCGTAAAAGCTGCGAAAGGAAGGTGAGGCCTCTTGCCTCGCAGTTTTATTCACAATTTCTTTCGTGTTCGTGTCTATAATGAGGTCTGTAAGGGGGTCTTATGGCTTGCCCTCCCCTCATTTTCAGTAGTGTGTATGTACTCAGGTACCTGATATCTTGCTTGCATTTTAAATAAGGATCATTGGCTTATAAAATCCTAAAAGTAATTTTAGTAGAACACGCAAGGTCGACGTCTTATCCATCATTTCGTGGTGTTCGTTCGTCCTAATTAAAAACAAATGCTGGACGTAGGGCTCGTTTTCGGGCACAAAAATCCGACTGACTACTAGATGGTAGCAGTGCAGTAGGATTTTCGGTGTGTGCGGCTGTTTAATTCGGATTTTTGCAGCCCGGTCCATATTTCATGAATTTGAAGACTTACCAGTATTACTGTTTATGTTGGGGACATAAAAGCAAGGTTTAGGTTGTGATTGTTTTGCTTTTGGGCACTTGGTTAATGCAAAATACAAGGAAATCCCATTTGAGCTAAGGCAAAGGGACATCAAAGGGATTATTATAACAGTAAAACAGATTGTGTTACATTACCAGTTTGTGCTGGCACATGTTCAACCTGTTCAATTTATTTAAATTACTGTTCCATTCTGACCGATTCTGTTTAGGATGTTTACTGTAAGATACACATGATTCTGGTATCCAAAGTGTAGCCAAATTTTGTTAAGTCATTTGCAAAATGCAGTCAATTGAGGAATATGTCCAGTTAATGATATAATATGCACATAGCCTGTTTTACATTACTTAGCTTTATTGACTATTGATTGATTCATATAAAGATTTTTTTAAAGTTGACCATTTAACTTTCATAAACCCTTCCAAAATAAGTCATACAATGAAACTTCAGATTTAATTAATTACTCATATATCATTTTTCTTAAGCAGATATGTATTTTAGTACTGAATATTCTATTCACAATACAGACAGTCCTTGATTCACGACAACAGTTGAACCCAAATTTTTGTTCTTAAGTAACACAGTTGTTAACTAAATTTTGTCCCATTTTATGACCCTTTTTGTCACAGTTGATCACTATGAATCACTGCAGTTGTTAAGTTAGTAACATGGTTGTTAAATGAATCTGGCGGTCCCATTGACATTGCTTGCCAGAATATCACAAAAGGTGATCACATGACCTTGGACACTGCAACTGCATAAATACCAGTTATCAAGATTCCAAATTTTAATCACAGGGCCACGGGGATTCTGTGAAAAATGGTCATAAGGGACTTTTTTCCGTATTGTTTTAACTTTGAACAGTCAATAAACAAGTGGTTGTAAGTTAAGGACTACCTGTAACATTATAAAATTAATGTTATTTCCCTTTTAATCTTTACAGGGACAAAATGTACTCACTGAAGAAAATGCAGAAGACTTTGATGGCCCCTCTACTTCTGGGCAAGGAATGTCTACTGAAATACAAGGACATATGGAAGCAGAAGGTATATTTTATGCTCATTTACCAAGGAGTAAATATCTTGAATTTTGCTTTTCTGTTGCATTTATAAGTTAGAAAATGTGGGTTCTTGCAGTGAAAATAAATCAAAAATTTCCCAGGTTCAGAAATCTGTATGTAATACTAATTATTATTTGATAAGCTTTAATTCAGACATATATGTATGTCCTTTGTGATCAGTCTACAGCACCTTGAGGCAGAGTAGGAAATTTTTGAGGTCCCAAAAGTGCTTTTTCAACTGGTTTTTCTTCTGGTTTTATTTTAAATTTTTGCGGGTTTCTGCTATTTGGTGTAGAAATACAAAAGATGTGATGAGCTAATAATATGATGTTCTATTATATTATTTTTCAAGTTTATCACTTTATTAATAGAAAGAGAAAGGAATCCTAACCATTTAGGAGGCACTGAATCAAGGTTGCCTCATACTCATTTCAAATTCTCCCCCCCCCCCCCCGTTTTTAAGGAGGCTTGTTTTTTTTTTTTTGTGCCCCCCCCCCCCCCCCCGATGCACTGAGTGTTGATCTGTTGGTTGCAACAGAAGTTGACTGACTGGCTTGTCACTCAAGTTTGTCTACAAGATTATAGGTTGAAAGAGAGTGACTGGACCAAAGTCACCCAGTTAGCTTTGTACCGAAGTTGGGACTAGTCTCCTGATTTCTAGTCTAGTGCTTTAACCATTAAGACAAACTGGCCCTCCCTTATTTCAAATTCCTTGTTAGGAAAACATCATTTTATAGTTTTTCATTGTATTACATTAGTGCTCCATTCTTGGAATACTTGGATCTTTTTGCAAAGCCTTTGCTTTTCTAATGCTGAAACAATGCTCTTAGAATATTCAGTAATTCCATTAAAAAAAATTAAAAATGGGAATGGGATTGATTTGGAGGACTTTTTTTTCCACTGTCAGGTTATCTTTAGTTATAGGCAAAGAATTTTGGCTAGTTGTTCTGTAGCTGAAATGATCTATAGAAACAGGGATTTTTGGAATATTATTATTTATTACTCCAAGTGATATAGAAAACTAAAACAAAACATAAAAACAACTAAAAATCAAGATCAGACAGTCAGCCCAAACTAAAACAATTGGATAAACAATGAGATCAACAAAACAATGGCCTTAAACAAATTATAAACATCAATCCCATGCCTAGGACCATTGTAGCAGAAGAGATTCTTTTGTATAGAATTATAAAAACATTTAGCAATAGCACTTAGATTTATATACATTGCTTTACAGCCCTCTCTAAGCGGTTTATGGAGTCAGCATTTTGGCCCCAACAATTTGGGTCCTCATTTTATCAGCCTCGGAAAGATAGAAGGCTGAGTCAACCTTGAGCCTGGTGAGATTTAAACTGCCAAGTTGCAGGCAGCCGGTAGTCAGCAGAAGTAGCCCGCAGTACTGCATTCTAACCACTGCCATCATGGCTCAGTAGGTAATTAGCAGTAGATAATAGCTATAAGTCAAATGCAAGGAGTTTTTGAATTTACTTATTATTTATACATGTTCAAATGATTTTTCTTTTTTATTTCATTAATTTTTCAATTTATTATTTTCATTAATTTTTCAATTTATTTTCATTAATTTATTGTTTAACCGATATTAGTTATTATAATTTATTGCATTTCTGGACAACCAACTAATACCAATTCTCTGGGAAATATACAACTGAGTACTTATAATTTTCCTTCAATTTTCCTTTGCTTCTTGCTATTTCCTTTATCTGAACTGGGGTTCCTTCTCTCTTTGAGGATAACTTTTATGATTTTATGATCCCTCCCTTTTTTACATGATTAATTAGACATCATTATTAATCTTTTTCTCTCTGAGCAGAAGAGATATCAGATGGTATCAGTAAATCTGTCCATCGAGTTTTTGCCTCCATGATGGGAGAAAATGATGATGATGAAGAAGAAGAGGAGGAAGATGAGGAGATCTCTGAGCAACCTACAGCTGGCGATGTTTTTGCACTAGAGATGGTGCTTAATAGAGAGACTAAGAAAATGATGAAGGCAAGCAATATAAGAGTCATTAAAGCAGCTACATCTTTTTTCAGGTTTATGTGGAAGCCTAAAAAACAAACAAACCAAAGTTGCCCCAAAGAATGATTCCCATTCCTGTGCATTCTGAAGCATCTCTTCTGAACTCTTTTTGAAGCATACACATCCTTGCTGCTTAATGGAAAATACTTACAATAGAATTTGATTAAGTGGGTTCTGTGTGGATGTATGGTATAAACTAAATATTAAATAATGTACATGGTTATTGCACAAATAACAGTTTAAATCAACAGCTCAATAAACACCCTCAATTCAAATATATTTCTTACTAAGAATATTATTTGTAAGTAGTAATAAAAACTGAATTTATTGAAATATATTGATAACAATCTGTTTTCTAGGAAAAACGTCCACGCAGTAAATTACCTCGTGCCCTGAGAGGCCTCATGGGTGAAGCTAACATTAGATTTGCTCGAGGGGAACATGAAGAAGCCATTCTAATGTGCATGGAGATCATAAGACAAGGTATCTTTGGATGCTTCTATGGGTGAGATTTATTACTGTGAATAAATAGAAGGGACACATAACATTAATACAAGACAGTTCAGTGTGTCATTATAGAGCTGACTTTGCATCTCTTCTGTGTTTTTATTTATAACTACACTTTCTCCTGTTTTTTTTAAAACTTCTTAAATTTTCCCAATATAGAAGATATGTGACTCAAAGCCATTTTGCTCTAGTACTGATCTTTTGCTTACATTAGTGTTGTATGATAGCATAGGTGCACAAACGTAATCCATACATAGTTTCTGAACACTTTGGGCTCTCAATCTGCTATTGCCAAGCTTTGAAAAGTTTACTTTTAACATTTCTTTTCAGGAAGGTGGAATAGAAGAAATAAACCCATAAGGAAATAAATGGCTATGTGTTTTTAAAAATCTATTCTTTAAAATTGATGTATGGCCACTTTTTGCTTTGGCTATGCTTGCATGGAAATGTTACATTGCTGGACATTTTGAAAGCACAGAAAATATTTTCCTTTTTTTAATGGAAATTTTGGAGAAAGTTAAAATATATGCTGTATTTATTTTTATATTAGCCTCTACTGATTTAAGCTCACTTTGGTATTTTAACAATCTGCAGTACAATATGAACAGCCTAATTTAGTTTTACATTAACTGTATTTGGCATAACAATTAAATGTAAAAGAATAATTAAGCTAGACAATAATGTAACTACATGTACTAATTGTGTTTTGTTTAAAATGTTTTGAATATTCTCTGTAAGGGGATCTACAATCTATGAAACTCCAAAAGATCTAGACTCTCTTAATTTTGCCAGGTTGTAAATTAGAAAAAGAAGTTGAAGTAGGAAACCATCAACCTGATAATAAAACAGTTTTATTTGAAGCTTTATCAAGAGCAGACCTACTGATCTTTAGATAAAAAGTCAGATATAGACAACTGAATCCTTTCTTTCCTACTTTAGTGCATCATGCTATATTGCACTCTTTGTCCTCTTAAATATAGGAACTATAGTGCTAGATAAAAGCTTTCCCGTTACAATTCTCAAATAACTGAAGATTATTTTTTTAATATTTTCCTTTTTTCAGAGGGAAAAAAGGCTTAGGGGGAAAATGGGAAGAGGTCACATTTTTCCCCTAAGCCTTCAGATATTTGTAATAAATAAACTGCTTCTTTTTCTTTAAAAAGTTCCCATATTTGAATTATGCTTTTGTTTTGTTTTTTAATTAAAAGCTGCCCAACATAATATCATCAATGGCAGTCAAATAATTTAAAATTTGACAAAGAACAGGGGGAAAAGCCAATTAAAATGCTGCTGTTTTTGTGTCATGGAGGAAAGTTTGGGAAAGATCCCAATCTCTGTAACTATCTGACTTTTCTCTAGACTACAGCATCCAAAGCAGGGTCTCGCAGTAAGATCTTAACCGTTGGGTGGGTCTATATAGGAAATCCTTCTCATGTTCCCTCCAGGCTAAGCTGCTACAGTTTTACTGGTCAAAAACAGTATTTTGCATTGTATTCAGAAATGAGCTGCTAATCTGTCTTTAAACACTTTCAAATGATTATTGTTGCTAAGTGCAACATGTATAAATTTAGACAATTTTATTGAAATTATTATGAATTGTAACCCATTTTTCTTTTGACATCCAACAGCTCCACTTGCTTATGAGCCATTCTCCACTCTTGCTATGATTTATGAAGACCAAGGAGATATGGAAAAATCTTTGCAGTTTGAACTGATTGCTGCTCACTTAAATCCCAGTGACACAGAGGAGTGGGTCAGGCTAGCTGAAATGTCACTTGAGCAAGACAATATTAAACAGGCTGTCTTTTGCTATTCAAAAGGTAAACAAATTAATGTCATAGTAGATGATTTAATGATACTGTACTTGCTTTACTGTCCATTTTGCAGCAAGTGTCAAGATATTGCTTTCATTACAGATTAGTCTTTGTATTTACTGAACCTAATTTCATTCAGCTGATTTTGATGGGCATCTCGTAAGTTAATTTGTTGAAATATTTAGACATATTAGTATATTTACAGTCTCCTTGCCTTTTGTTATGACATACCAAATCAAGATGGGAAACTGATTTTGTATGAGGTGATAGATGACCCTGATATGGCAGATAAAATATATACTGTTTTTAAAAGCTATATGATAGCTTCCAAGTATTCCACTAGAAAGCTTTTCAAGCACTCTGAATGAAATAGTATGAGAGAATATTAAATTATAATGTCACAAAGAAGTGGCAGATAATATGAAATGAAATATAACAATTGACTTGTGGAATAACATCAATTTATCATGCCTGTCTAGCATTCTGTTTACAGCATAGCGCAAGTGAAGTATATTTTTAAATCAACTTTTTTTAAAAAAAGTTTTATTAAGTTTTATTAACCTTTATTATAGCATAAAATATAGTGAAAATAATAAAGGGGTGAATGCAGGATAGAAAAAAAGAAAAAAAGGGTGGATTTCTGATTCTTTCTAACAGTAAAATAGTAATACGTTGAGAACCAGGGGTGAAATGCTACCAGTTCACTCTGGTTCGGGCGAACCGGTAGTGATAAAAACTACCAGTTCGGTGGAACCATAGTTAAAAAAAGCTACAATCTGACAATCAGCTGGGCCGCGCCGTTTAGTTTTGCTAGAAAGCAGGAAATCCTGCGTTCTAGCGAAGCTAAACTGCGTGGCACAGGTGATCCCCCCCACCCGCTGTCCCAAGCCTCCTTTTGGTGTGTACTGCGCATGCTAAACCGCATGGCACAGCTGATCGTTAGATCGTAGCTTTTTTAAACTACCCGTTCGACCAAACTTTTAAAACTTTTAAAGCTTTTTAAACATGCAGTGTGCGTTTGGTGCGCACTGCGCATGCACAGCCAGCAAACCGGTAGCAAACTGATTCAGATTTCACTACTGGTTAGAACTCAAGTGTTTACATTACCTATAATTATTGCAAGCCAATCTAATAACTACACAATTATAAAATCTTCAGTCTAAATTCTGAAATTCATTTTTTTTCTATTCCAAATCTAAAAACCAGAAGCAATATTCAAATAGAAACAAGACTAGATAAAATCTCTTTGTTTCTCTCATCATCTTAACCAAATCCATTTTTTCTCCTGTTATGAAAAATGATATATATTTCTATTTACACATATTAATATTTCTACTATCATCGTTTATATTAACAAAAACCACTATATTCTTTCAAATTTTTAACCTTAAAAGGAAAACTTTTATATTCATTTTAAAACTCTAAACATTTCTTTAAAAATTCATCTTTATAACTGAAATAAATTCTAATATAGCTTTTAAAACTTTCTTTTAGCATATAAGGACATACTTTCAAATTCATTTTCAATAATATTTTGTAAGGTTTAAGAATTACTCAAGCTTTAAAATTTTAAAAAGTGGAAAAAGACCCATTTTCAAACCCACTTTATATAAACAAAACAGTGCACTGGTACTGTGTTTAAAACTACATAGGCCAAACCAATTGATCCTAATTCCCTTTAGCTTGCTAACTTGTTAAATTTAAGTTGTTCCTTCCATCTTATCTTTATATAATAAAATCTTTTGAAAATGGATGTTCAGTATGTTATGATAACTGTCTTGCAGTGTTCAGAATTTTTTTATTTCATCCCTGGATGACTTTTTCAGGATGAGACATTTTATTATTGCTATCCCATTAGCACAATATTTATATATATATATATATATATATATATATATATATATATATATATATAGTTTATATTTATATTTTATTTATTCTATTGAATATATTTGCATATTGCATATTGCTTCCAATAATTACAAATATCAAAATGATTTATCATATCACTTTCCATTTTTATAGCTCTGAAGTATGATGCTACTAACGTGCGTTATTTGTGGGAGAGATCAAATCTTTACAAACAGTTAGGGGAACACAAACTGGCAATGGATGGCTACAGACGCATTTTAAATCTTCTGACTCCTTTTGATGGTGAACGCTTTATGCTTTTGGCGAGAGATATGGCCAAGTAAGTAGAGTAGAACACTTAGTCATGCTGAATTGATATGAAACATCAGCTTCTAATGGAGTAATTTTTTTTCTTCTACTTGTTGGTATAGTTCAGGGTGTCAAACTCCAAACGACGACATATTGTTGTCACGTGACGTATCACAACTTTCCCCCCCTTTGTTAAACAGGTAGGGGTGGCCAGTATATGATGCATCCAGCCTGCGGGCCACGAGTTTGACACCTCTGGTATAGTAGTTATTTGCAGGATACAGAAATGATATGTTATGATTGGATGGATGCTTTGAAATGCAGATAATCCTCACTTAACAGCAATGAGACTAGAATTTCTATTGCTAAGCAGGCGGTAAAAGAGTGCAACAGCATGTGACTGTGCTTCCTAGCAGTGGAAATTCTGGCATTCCCAATTGCCATTGTTAAACAAATCATCCTGAGTTAAGTGAGACATCACGTAGTTGCTATTTGTGACTTCTGCCAGCTTCCCCATTGGCTTTGCTTGTTTGAAATTGGCAAAGAAAATTACAAATGGCAATCATGTGACTGTAGGATGCTGTGACATCACAAAATGGGTGCCAAGCCCATGGCTTGTGATCATACCTTGTCTCAAATCATGGTTTAGAGAGGTATGAATTCAGCTAATTTTGCCCTAGGCTTGTCTATCATCACCACTCTCCTTTGGTATTGGCCAGTGGGTCAGCAACCTGCGGCTCTGGAGCCACATGTGGCTCTTTCACCCCTCTGCTGCGGCTCCCTGTCACTCAAAATATACGTCACAACCGCCAATGTGCGACACCCGCCAGCACGTGATTTATTGAGCTTTTCAATCCCCGGTAGGCCAACCATGGATAAATCCAAGAAAAGAAAAGTTTCAGAAGAAAACCCGACTACATATGCTAGTTCTGTGGCCGCTCAAGAAATAGTCAGGCATGGGAAGAGTTTTGTGGCTCCCGGTGTTTTCTTTTCTGTGGGAAATAGGTCCAAATGGCTCTTTGAGTGTTTAAGGTTGCAGACCCCTGGTATTGGCTATAAGAAAGAACCTTTGCTTTCACTTTTGATAATTACATTTTGCAAAGGTTTACAAATCTGTGGCTTTAGGTTAATTCTAAATTATGATGACTTAGAGTTTTGGGTTTCAGCAATATAATAGGGTGTCATCAATTAGATCTTCTCCTGTGATCAATCACAGTTTCTTGTATGGGTTGTATATTTGTGAAATTACATTAATTTCTTTCTTGCTGAATCTAATTTTGGATAAAACCTATAAACTATGTTGAAGAATCATGACTTGCTTTTAAGTTTACAAGCACAAAGGACCATGATTTTGATATTCACAATAATAAATAATGTTTTTCAATGAGGATTATTGTTTTTCTTCTTGCCCAGAAAATATTGTAATAATTTGTGTATAGTAATACAGAAAATGTATTACTATTTGCATTTACTATTACCTGATTACTAATGTATTCCACAGAAGTTATTATGAAGCAAATGATATCACTGCTGCTATTGAGATAATGGAAGAAGCTTTTACGAAACATCAAAGCCTTGTATCCATGGAAGACGTTAATATAGCTGCTGAGCTATATATTTCCAACAAGCAGTATGATAAAGCATTAGCAGTAAGCATATTAAATTAATCTGATTGCTGTCTGTTTATAATATAATGAGTATATAAATGTATATGCATAAAGAGGTGCACTTTCTAATACTATCTGTTATTCAAGGAATTAAGATTGCCCTTCTACCAGTTGTGAGTTGCTTTTACTATGAAGGTTTCCCACTTACAGATTCCAAAGGAATAGTTGTTGAAAAGAGTATGTCTCCCCAAGTTGCACACAGAATTATCAGCTTCTCCCAGCTGTGGGTTTTGGACCAGAGTCTCAGTATCTAGGAAAAAAAATGGAGAAGATCTTTTGTTCTGCTTTTGGATGAGTTGTCATTTTCTGGAATTAGAACATTCTGTGTTGCTCTAAAGCTCTTGTCTTTGTCCTCTTGTCAAAAGTTATGGGTCAGGATTAACTTTTCTTTGGAGGTAAATTGAGTGTGCCAAAGTCATATTTTATGCTGAAGTGAACTCGTGCTACTGATCTCTATATAACTATGTTGCTTTTAGGCTATTGCTAGGGAGGATGTGGTGGGATTTCATATTTCTTACATCTTCTTTTAATTTTTTTCCCTGTTAGGCAGCACTCTCTCAGTGACCTTCCCCATCCTTTCTGAGTTATTTCATCCCCGTAGTGACTCTCTGTCATTTGCCACTTTGAATCATTAAATTACCTCTTAATTCTCAGGGTACTTTCCTTCTTAAATTGTCCTTTCTAGGTTCATTCATCTTATTTCTTGACAACCAAAATAATTTCTCCTTCTTTTAGGTTATTACAGATTGTTCAGGTATTGTACTCGAAAAGCAAGAAGCAGAAAAAGATTCTTCAACAGATAAAAAAGGTATTAGCGTGATTGAGGACCATTGCGGTGAGCTGTATGTGAAACAGTTAATCTTCTGAAATAGTCACGTTTTCTGGTGTTATTACAGATGTGCTATTACCGTATTTTTCGGAGTATATGACGCTCCAGACTATAAGACGCACCTACCTTTTTTGGGGAGGAAAACAAGATATAGGCTAGTGCCGTGATGGCGAACCTATGGCACGCGTGCCACAGGTGGCACGCGGAGCCATATTGGTGGGTGCATGAGTGTTGCCCTAGCTCAGCTCCAGCGCGCATGTGCATACCAGCCAATTGATTTTCAGGCCTTCTGGTCCCACTGGAAGTCAGGAAACTGGCTGTTTCCGACCTCTGGAGGGCCTCCGGAGGGATGGGGAAAGCTGTTTTTGTCCTCCCCAAGCTCCTAGAAAGCCTCTGGAGCCTGGGGAGGGCGAAAAATGGGCCTACCGGGCCCACCGGGCCATCATGTGTCAAAAGCAGGGGGGAGCGTGGGGGGGGTCACATGCGCATGCACAGGAGGGCAGGGCACATTGAATTATGGATGTGGGTACCCGCGACCCCCCCGCGACCCCCACTTTTGGCATGCGACGGCAAAAAGGTTAGCCATCACTGCGCTAGTGCATGGATATGGGAAATAATATGAAATTTTACCAGTTTGGAACTGTTTTAAGTTTTTTTCTTTGCATAGATTGGTATTGTAATCAGAATCAGTAAGTTATTCAGCACGCAATCTGTTAGATGTAAAGCTTTCCCCCCTCTCTTATTTTCCTTCAGGTAACATTTTAATTAAATTAGTGAAATGCTTTTTAAATTCCAGCTAATTGTTGATTCTAGGCAGAAATTTTACAACAAAAGGACACGAAGAAAATAAGACACATAAAACACTCACAATAACTCTGCCTTTGCCTCCCAGCAATTTGCCTTGCAGCAAACAGCCTGCCTTAGTTTCGTTTTCAGCACAACCTGATTAGCACAAGAAAAAAAAATCTGCCTCCCAGCAATTTGCCTGCATGCAAGAGGTTTGCGCAGCAATAGGCAATGGCAATCCCTGCAGCCTGAAACAGCCGAGGGTCGGGAGGCCGATCCAACCAACAATCAACTGCTTGTGCTAATCAGGCTGTGCTGAAGCTCAAACAAGCTGTTTGCTGCTTGCTGCAAGGAGGTAAATTGCTGGGAGGCAGAGGCCAAAGGGTGGGGGCCGGCCGACGGGTGGGCAGGACTACATTCGGTGTATAAGATGCACCCAAATTTTCACCCTCTTGGGGGCGGAGTGCATTTTATATTCCGAAAAATACGGTAACTCTTTTCTGGCAATATAGTAGTTAATAATAAATACACATAGTCTTTTTAAATAATAGTAACAGAGTTGGAAGGGACCTTGGAGTTCATCTTGTCCAACCCTCTGCTCACACAGGAAACTTATAATATTTCTGACAAATGGCTGTCTAGTCTCTTCTTAAAAGCCTTTGGTAATGTGGCACCCTCAACTACCAAAGGGAATTTGTTCCACTGGTTGATTGTTCTCACTCGTTAAAATTTTTCTTTTAGTTCTAGTTGCTTCTTTCCTTGATTAGTTTACATCCATTGTTTCTTATCTTACCTTCAGGTGCTTTGGTAAATAAGTCCCCCCCCTTCCTTTATGTGTATTTATGTCCATTGATAAGACTATTGACGAGTAATTTTATATGGAGTAATTTTATATTTATTGAATGGTTTTCATAAGCTCAGTATATGCTTTATTTTTCCTGTTCTTCCCCCTTGTTCCATGGTAGAGGCAATGGAAAGTCAGGAAGAGCCAGGAACAACAATTGATCAGCAAGAATTTGTGCCTGGGACCAATTCTGCATGTGAGTATGCAATTCTGCATCTTAAAAATTGCTGAGATGAGCAATTTGCATCTCTCAGGATATAAATACCTGGACATAATAGTGGCACTGTATAAATAAATGCAGCTGGTCCTTGTTGCTGTAAGCAGATTGTTTTATTTTCATTTTTCAGCCCACTTTCTCTCCATAAATTTATTTCTGTAATACGATTATTAAGGTTAGCTCTTCACATGCAGTCCTCCCAGCTGGTTCCTTCCGCTGTGCCCCGTGAAAGTTAGAAACAGCTCACTGAATTGTTCAAAAGTTGCTGGATTATAATCCTCCAGACACTGTCATCCAGCCTCAAAACAAGCACTAAGATATTTTATAGGTTTTTTCCAAAATTAACAAAATCAGAGGATATGGGCAAATGATATAGTAAGATTTAGGCAATTTAGGAACACCTGCTTCAAGGCTCAGAAGAGGAAATTGCAAATACTGTATGACAGTGTGTCTAATCCTATTAACTGTACGGAACATATTTTGTGAATGTGGCTTGTTTTCCTTTCCTCTTTACATCACCTTATGTTGGGAAAATGAGTAAATAAATAAAAATTGGATAAATCCACACAAAAGAAAAACGAATAAAATAAAAGAGTATTAAGTCTAATGCATTCCTGTGTTTGAATATTAATTCTTGTAATAGATTGAATTCTTTCACATTTATTCTGAGACAAACATCTGTTTTATGAAAAACATATTTTGGTGTGCAGAAACAAAATCTATTAATGGTTCAAAACTCCCCCTTTGAAATTATGGATTACAGGTAGTCCTCATTCTAGTGACTGCCTTGTTAAACAACCATTTCCAGTTATGCTGGTGATGAAAAAGTAGCTTTGTGGCTAATCTTCACATTTATGATGTTCACAGGTCTGTAAAGCAAGGGGAAGCTGAAATAAAATTATAACCACAGTCATGGTTTCACTTAGTGACTGCTTCACTTGACAGCTGAATTGTTGTTAAATAAGGACTGCTGTATTTATTTGGAGAAAGTAGTTGAAAAAAATATACGATATATTTTTTTTCAAAAAAAAACCCCATGATATAAAATATTTAAAAAATGTGATGATGCTGTTATTTTCTAGCTTCAGAAATTACATGCTCTATACCTGATGGTGTTCCCATTGATATCACTGTGAAACTCATGGTGTGTTTGATTCACCTGAATATCTTGGAGCCTCTCAATGTAAGTCAAGAACCAAATAAAGAAAAATATAAATAATTTAATATGCAATCTCATTGTATTCTGTTGAAGGAAAAACTGAATGAACGCGAAAGTCTGTACTAGCTAATTTAGAATTTTAATTAAACTAAGGAATTTTCCTTTTTTTCCATATAGAAAGTGATATGCCTGAGAAATTGCAAAATCTGCTTTTGAAATCCCCTCAGTTTGCTAGTTGTATTCTTAATTTTGCTCTTCTTTGCAAGTCCCTTTTGACTACCTTAGTGGAGCAGAATCCTGAGGATATGGGAGATTTGTACCTTGATGTTGCAGAAGCATTTCTTGATGTTGGAGAATACGATTCAGCCCTCCCCCTCCTGAGTTCTCTGGTGTGCTCTGAACGATACAATTTAGCTGTTGTTTGGCTCCGACATGCAGGTAACTGCTTCTTCCTAATATGTGATAAATTATTTTCTGGTTCAGTAGTAGGTGTTGCATTTCATAATTTAAAGCTGCAGTTGAGTGTGCACTTTGCTCTGAACTACCCCAAGGTGACATGGGACTCTCTTCATGTTTATTATTATTGTTTATTGGTTCGATTTATATGCCACCCTTCTCCGGAGACTCAGGGCGGCTTACAATGCATTAAGCAATAGCCTTCATACTTTTGTATATACCTGCTTAGTAGGGCTTTCGGCCCCCCCAAGCGGTGTTCCTTTTTATACAAAGTCAGCTTATTGCCCCTACAATCCGGGTCATCATTTTACCTACCTCGGAAGGATGGAAGGCTGAGTCAACCTTGAGCCTGGTAAGATTTGAACTCGCAGTAATTGCAGGCAGCTGGCAGCTAAGTGCTATTTAACAGCGCTTTAGTCCGCTGTGTCTTCAAAGGGATGTTAGATTTTCCTGGCATTAAACATGCATATACATTTTTGTGCATAGGTGATACATTTGCATGCTATTTATGACTTGATTATGAACAAGGTTTTAGATGTATGCATCAATCAATTTGGAAAGACCATTTATTTAGAACATAATATTGGAGAATAGCTGCAATTTTTTAACAAAATATTATTCCTAAGTATACTAAAATACACACACCCAAAATAGATGTTAGTTAAAACGAGAATAAATGTGTCCCATGTACTTCCCTTTGCTTTCCCCTAACAAAATAGCCTTGTGAAAAACCTCTATCTGCCTGTTCTATAAATTGTTGTCCATTATATCGAAGCCTTGTTGTTTTCATTAAGGGCACATCAGCCCAGCCATAATAGTTGTATTTACAATTTGATTGAATGGGACGTTACAATAGCATGTTATTTAGCCCTTAATTACGTAATAAAATGATCACAGTTGAAGTGCTGTATTATGGCTTCTCAGCTCCAAAAAACAAAATATGAAAAATCGTATCTTAAGACTTAACCCTGAAACTTCAACATCTTAAATTCTATTATCTCTTGACTTGATTTTTGGTCTGTTAACTATTTCTTGAACAAAATAATTGCAGTAAGTATGTATATTACTATATGTAATTAGTAATTACTGTACCTGATAATTGAATTCAGTTCAAAGTAGTGTCTAAAAACAAGCTGCCCAGGTTCAGATTTTGTCAGGTTCATAAATCTAGCAGGTGACCGTAGTCATTCTTTCTATTTATTAGATAATGCTAACTTACTTTACAAAATAGTGGAAGACTTACTGAGGTACTATGAAGTGCTTAGCACCTATAACTTTTTGATTGCTAGTGTGTCAATTAATGAACAGTAAGAGAACAAGATTGATGGGCATAGCTTTTTTCCATGCTATTTACTTATGCTCATGTTTTTTAATTATTACAGTTCCTAACTCCCACTAACATCTTCCCTATGGTGCCCCATGTTTTTTCTGGCTCCCTTCTTCTAAGATAAGAGAATGGGCATTCAGTAGCAGTGTTCATGTTTAGAATCATAGGCGTTAATTATATTTGTGACCGCTTTAGCTGTGGAAACTTAAAAGAAACTTAATATTACTGACTGGATTTAAAGAAATTATTGTATAACAAATAAAATAAAATTAAAGATTCTGTGCTACCTCTTCAGAACACAAACTATTAAAAAATGTCCTTTCCTTTCTAGAATGCTTGAAAGCGCTGGGCTATATAGATCGTGCTGCAGAGAGCTATGCCAAAGTGGTTGACCTTACCCCTTTGCATCTGGATGCAAGGATCTCTCTCTCTACCCTACAACAGCAATTGGGCCGGCCTGAAAAAGCTCTAGAAGCACTTGAGCCCATGTATGATCCAGATACCCTGGCACAGGATGCCAATGCTGCCCAGCAAGTAAGCATTTGTCTTTTGGTGTGAACTCTATTCTGAAATCTGAAATGGGAGGGCTAAATTGGTCAAAGAATGAAACAAGATGCTGGAATGAAAAAAAATGTTAGGAAGGAACCGTTGTCTTTTTCCAAGATCTGGGACCCAGATAGAAAGCAGCTAAAGTTTTTGCCTTTGTAATCCAATTTTCTGTATTTAGGAATTAAAATTGCTGCTTCATCGATCAACATTGCTGTTCTCTCAGGGCAACATGTATGGTTATGTAGATTCTTTGCTCACCATGTTAGCCATGCTGTTAAAGGTAAGTTAATTTTTATACCTCTTCTGTCACACTGCTCATGTGTTTCTTTCTCATCTAGTTTAATGAGAAGGACTAGTACTCAGCAACTTCCCTGATTACTTGGTCCCCAATGTAATATTGCAGAACCCTTCTTAAGTGGTTGCAGAAGATGCCAATATTCATGCTGAGGCTGTTCTATTAGAGAAGAACTGTGATTTCATGTCATCTATGGTAGCTATAGACAGTTTCATACTGTCATCCATTAATTTATAAAGCAGGGCATACCCTCAGTCCACTTCTTGCTTTAAGATATGGAGGGAGTGACATAATATTAGATATTAGTGAGGATTAGAGTTATCTTGCTTGATTTATTCAAGCTGGTCAAAGGAGTTTAATTGCTTGGGAGATGGAGTAATGCCATCTACTCTGGAGAAGACAATGATCTGTTTTCTTTTGAAGAAGCTATTATAGATCTATAAGATTATGCTAATAGATGACCAGATACAAGTACCCTGTTTTTTTAGGCAAAGATCTGTCAAAATAGCTGCAGATTTCTTAGAGAATAGTTATTATCTCAGTCCTTTTCATTCTGGTTCAGTCCTGGTGTCAAAACAGAATCAGCTACAGCCATTCTGATATTTTGCTTTAAAGGAATGCAACTGTGTTCATCTCTTAGCATCATTTGATATTACTGTCCGTAGCATACAGAATAAGAGACTTGGAAGGGACCTTGGAGGTATTCTAGTCCAACACCCTGCTCTAGCAGGAAACACTATATCATTTCAGACAAATAGTTGTCCAGTCTCTTTTTAAAAATCTCCAGTGTTGGAACACCTACAACTTCTGGAGGCAAATTGTTCCACTGATTAAACTAACTGTTAGAAAATTTATCCTTAATTCTTGGTTGGTTCTCTCCTTGATTAGTTTGTATACCAATTATGCCCTTTTCTGGAAGCAAACATCTAATCATAGTTGTTCATACCCTAGTCATCATAGGCTTTAGATGATTGTAATGTATACTATAAAAAATTACTATTGCGCTCAGTCCAGAACTTAGAGTTAGGGAAGATTGTAGGAGTCAGATTGCTGATTGGAACATGCATATGAGGTTGCTGTTGTTATAACTGTAGCTATTGTTTCATGTTAAGGATTTAATCTATTGTTTCAGGTTAAGGATTTAGTTTGGTATATAAGATTGCAAACAACTTGAGGCCCTGTCTGAAGTGTGTGAGGTCCCCGTTTTCCCTTTTTTAGGTATCTGATGAAGACTTACGAGTTTTGAAATAATATTTTTGTCTTTTTCCCTTCCCACCTATTTTAATACAAATATTTAATATTGTTTTGTATAATTGTTTTGTAATTATTTTAATAGCTTTTATGTAACTCTCTTCAATAGGAGATTGTATAGAAAATAGCATAGAAGTATACATTAAATAAATGTGTGGTCTTTAGTGCATGTGACAGAATAAGAGAAAAAGTATTATACATTTAAAAGGTAATATGTGCAGTTTTTTTTCCAGATGTGAGTCTTTCTGTATTGAGCTGTAACAGTTGTATCTATGGGTGACTTCAGACAATGAAAATGGATGGTTTCTAGTCAGTTTTAATCTGCTTCATAATTGGATCAAGCCAACTGAATCATAGATCTTTGGCACTTTTTATTGTTCACTTTGTTAAGTCTGGGATGCAGTTACAAACTGAAAAATCAATAAACTATTAGAAAATAAACAATGGGCTACTGTAGGGTATTCTTTTTTCAGATGTGTTTTAAACGTTCAACTTGCAGGTAGCCATGAACAGAGCTCAGGTATGTTTAATATCTAGCTCAAAATCGGGAGAAAGACATCTCTATCTTATAAAAGTTTCAAGAGATAAAATCTCTGATAATGATGACCAAGAAACAACAAAGAAAGGTAAGACAATTTAAATTGTTCAAATTGTGGAAACAGTTGTCTATTGCAGTCTATAAATGTTGATAACCTGGCCTTTCTTAAGTAGGCTTTGAGCAAACTTTTCAGTGATAATAGGCTTTTTGATATTCCTTCGGTTTTATTGAATCCACACAAGTTAACCTCTACTTCAGACTTTTATTAATGTTTTTAATTATGTTTTGGTTTTATGTTCTGGTCTGTGTAAAAATTAATCGTGGTTTATGGTTGACTCTAGCAATATTTTTGGTGCTTACAAGTGTTCTGACAAAAGAGGATTGGTGGAACCTTCTCCTTAAGGCAATCTATGCATTGTGTGACCTTACGCGATACAAGGAGGCAGAACTGCTAGTGGACTCCTCACTGGAATATTATTCATTCTATGATGATCGGCAGAAGCGCAAAGAACTGGAATACTTTGGTCTCTCTGCAGCAGTTTTAGACAAGAATTTTAGAAAAGCTTATAATTATATCAGGTGGGTCATTCCAGCAATCACATTGGGTTAAGGCAAATTCAATTTAAAATCTCTTTAAATTAAAACCTTGTTACTGATATAGTATTTTTCTATATAATTTAGACCTTTTGTTTCTACTGAGAACTCAACTCAAGCAAACCTTCTACCTGTGTGCCATATCTTCAGAATGCCATATCTTCACTTCCTCCTCCTTCCACAGAGTTAAATAAATTTAGTATTGGTGAAATAATAATTTTAGTTGAAGGGTCTAGTGATGCATTTTGTCTGTGGAAAGAGACTAGGTCAAGTAATATAGCGTTGAGTGGTCTGGTCTGCCTTATTTTGAGTGTAATTCTGTGAATTGAGCCTCCGTGTGGAACATGCTCATTATAGGAGATATACAAAAGGGATGAAAGAGGCCACCTTGTGACTGGATCACACCATTGTCCTCAGGGATTGTAGACTGATCTTTTCTGTCATTTGCAAGCAATCTGAAAAGCACCTGTTTCTTCTGTAGGATAATGGTAATGGAACATGTCAGTAAGCCTCAGCTTTGGAATATTTTTAACCAAATCACCATGCATTCCCAAGATGTCCGGCACCATCGTTTCTGTCTGCGATTACTGTTGAAGAACCCAGACAATCATGCACTGTGCATTTTAAATGGCCATAATGCTTTTGTATCCGGTTGTTTCAAGCATGCTCTTGGTATGATTTTTACTGATAATAATTTAAAAATTGCAATTGCAGTGTGTGAAGATGTATGTAGAATTATTTCTTGTGCATTTGTAGATAGGTAAGAATATCAAACTGGAATACTAGAAGCTGTGGTTTTACAATTTTGCAAAAACAAAATTGGAGAATAGCTGCAATCAGTGCTTTGAATTAAAGCAGGACCATTTCACCCGAGCGAAGGCCAAACTATGATGAAACAGCAGAAGGCATCCTAGGGCATAAGTAATGAACAGCTACCTCATCAATATGCCTTGTGATAAATGAGGGCTTTGTGATTTGTCATTTCCATCTTGCCCATATGTGGTGGAGTTTGCCTACTTATTAAAGATAGGCAAACTCCACTAGAGCCATTCTATCAAAATTTCAGACATGCTCACTGGCCCAAAACAGCTGCTTTTTTTTTTAACGTCAAAAAAAAAAAAGAAGAAGAAGGTCCAGAGATGTATGGCTAGTTTAAATTTTTTTGAAAGCTTTTTCAGTAAAATATATGCAGTAATAAATGACATTGCAAAACCTTTGCTGCTTGTTTCTTTGCAGGACAATATGTACAAGCATTCCGTTCTAACTCAGATGAACCCCTGTTTAGTCTTTGCATAGGCTTGATCTTCATCCACATGGCATCTCAGAAATATGTGTTAAAAAGGCATGCCCTCATAATACAGGTGTGTTGTCTTTCTCCCACAACTTTCACATGCACAGCCTTACCCCATGTTAAACGGCGTAAAATTCCTTTAAAATTTATTTAGGCAAGTCTTAAAGAATTGAAAAATAATCCATATATTCTTGTAAAAGTTATGTTGCATGAAACATCTTTTATGTGGTGCTGGGTTGTAAGCAGGTTGATTAGAATTACCAATCGTACTGGGAATGTTTATTTTGTTTTTCCTTTTGGTGCAGTGTTTCAGAAGAAAAGATAATTAACCAACAATATCTGTCAATTAATCCCATTATTGTTTTATTATCCACATTTTCCAAGACTTATAAACTAGTGCAGTTTAATAGTCTTATAGGTGGGAGATTTACTACTGCAAAATGTTTTGTGGAATATTTATGTACATAGTTGTGGGGACTGATTAAATGCCATCAAGTTGGTGTTAACTCCTTAGTGAGCGCATAGATTTTTTCAGTGCTGCTGTTTCTCTTCTCCTCTTTCCTTCCATCCTTCCCAAAATCCTTTTCCAGAGAGCTAGGTCTTCACATAGTATGTTCAAAGTAGGGTAATTTGAGCTTCGTCATTTGTGCCTCGAAAGAGAATTCTGCGTTGATTGTTTGATAATCCATTTGCTTTCTTGGCTGCCTGTGGTATTCTCAGAAGTCTTCTCCAACACTAAATTTCCAAAGCATCCATTGTCTTCCTAGCCTGCTTCTTCAAAGTCCAGCTTTTGCTTCCATAGTGTATCATATGGAATAATATTAATGTAAAATATTTTACTGTATTTAATGGTGGCTATATGTGAATTTAAGTCTGACAGTATTACTTCTGATGTCTCAATTGTTACTTGTATTTTTTAATTTTTGCACTAGTGAAGTTTTCCTTTTGTATTTAGGGGTTTTCATTCCTGCAACGGTACCTGAACCTTCGTGGTTCTTGTCAAGAATCTTATTACAATTTAGGACGTGCCCTTCATCAACTGGGATTAGTACATCTTGCTATTCATTATTACAAAAAGGCCCTGGAATTACCTCCATTGGTCCTAGAGGTACTGTGTGGAACAGCATTTGATTAGGATTTGAATGTTAAGACACACAAACATTCTCACAAAGTCCCACCCTTTATAGGCTCACGTGTTCCTGTATCCCCCCCCTTTCCAATTCTGTTTTCAGCACCAGTAATAGACAGAACATGCATACTTATGTTGGCATCTTAGGATAGTTATGCAAAGGTATTTATAAATCAAATACCTTGACAATATTTATGGTTTTAACTCTCATGTGTTAGTTTAAACATGTGAGAGTTAAAACCATAAATATTTTATAAAGTGAATGTCAACTATCTCATGGCCTTCTTGATGAAAAGCAAGAATAACAAATCAGCATTTGACAAGCTGCCCTTTCAGTTGGATCCCGCACCTGATTACCCAGTTTCAATTTGGCCATTCGTATCCAATGCCAAATTTCTTCTCTTTCATGTCTTAAGTATTTATAGTTTTCCTGATAATGCTGATGACAATTCCCCAAAATGTTTGGAGGGAACCTTTTTGCCTTCTTTGGCCTATCCCACAAGGCATTTATGATTCGAAACTCTGCCCTGTAATTTAAGAAAATTGTAACTAAAACCATCATATTTTACTACTGTTCCAAGTATAGTCACATGCCATTTAAAACCTTTGAAAAGGCCAAGCAGAATATAGTCAATTTTGCAATATGCTGAGGTAAAAAGATTTACCCCTATAGTTTTTTAGAAGATTCCAGAAAATGTAAAGAAAAGAAAATGTCAGGGAAAGACAATATCTATGTTTATTGCTGACTGGAAGCTGCTTATGTACTTTTTCCATAATTAGAAAAAAAATCAACTTATAATTTATGGTTTTGATGATTAGATAGATTATATAAAGAAGAGAGTCCATGTTGTAACCATAGAATAAGAGTAGTTATAATTCTATTTATAACAGCAGTAAATCAGATTTGTAGCCTCTTATTTGTATCTTTTTCTTTTCTTTCTTTTTTCTTTTTTGCACTTTTAGCTTTCTCTGTATTTTTATTTTTCTTAGTTTGTATTGGTTTTTAAACTTTCTTTTTAAACTTCCTTTTAAATTTATTTTAAAAATTATAAATTCATATATAAATTTATGCATATGAATTCTGGGGAAAAGATAGTTTGTGACTTGTTAAAATAGATTTTTCTCCTTTAAACTAGGGAATAGAAGCTGACCAGACAGACTTACGAAGAGATATCGCTTTCAATTTGTCGCTCATTTATCAGAGCAGTGGAAATATTCGAATGGCTCGCAAACTGTTGTATACATATGGAACTGTATGAGGACAAAGTTATACACTTGGTCAGTGAGATGAATTACTTTCCTTGATTCTAAAGGAAAAGCAGCTCTATAAACAACGTCTGCTTTTTGCTTTTATGGGAGACTTGGAAGAGACTGATGGAAGAATGGTCAAGACAGAGACATTGCAAATGGACTCCAGCCTTTGAATTGTATAATTCAACACTTTGATTCTCCTTAAAACTGAATGAGAAATACAAGAAGACTTAAAACTTCTTCAATAGAAGAAATCCAAGAACTTTCTTAATAGAGTTGAAGGTTGAGCTGTTTTCCTCTGGGAAACTTAATCCTAACCCTCTAACCAAGAGCCAATTTGAATCTGTACAGGAATCAAAAACATTGAGCTTTTTGATACACAAAACATATTCCAGAAAAGTATTGGCTCTTACTGACCTTTACAATACCCAATGTTTAGGCCAAGGTTGGGATTGTCATCCCTCTTGTTCTATTAGAGTACATGATTGTTTACAAGAATCGTGAATTCTTAGCAATTTCTGCTTCTTCATTTGGAAGAAATGAACACTCAAATTGTTATGCATGTTTTTCTTATTTAAAAAGGATACAGAAGAGAAACTGTTTTACTTTTGTTAATTTCAGGATAGGATAATAAAACAAAGGCCAAAGTCAGGTTCTTTAGACTAAGTTATATTTCTTTACATTTAACAACCTATTGAAAATGAATTTATTATAAAGATGTGGCAATCTAAAGTAACTATATGTCATAGTATTTCCTAACAAAAATAAACCCTACTGACTTGTAGTACATTTTATAGTTTAAGAAGAGGAATAACTGCTCTTTTTTTAGAACAAAATACAAACTGCAACTGTTATTTTAAAAAAATTGATGTTTTATTCTTAAAAACAAATCCCACACCCCTACAAGATATATAGCATGCTTATATACTATACAGTGGTTATCTGCAACAGAAAAAGTTCAAAAATATATAATTGTTATCCATGATTTATGGTAATCTTCCTCAATCTGGATTCCCTTGTCATTTCTATTTCTGAATACCAGTTACCAGATCATTGCTGAAAATTCTGGGAGTTGAAGTCTGGAGCACACTGAGGTAAGGAAAGGTTGATTTAGGGTGAAAATATTTGGAAAGGTCAGTTGTTTTGATATTTGTGAACCAATTCCTAGTAAGACTTTTATTTGAAAATCTCAGCAAATATTTTATAGTTCAGTGAATTGTCAAATGACATACTTGTTTAAGGGTTTTTTTTAAATGAAATGCTGATTTTGTGCTTCATGTACATAAATATGAAAATCACCAATGTTATAAAGGGCTACTAATAACTTTCTGGATTTCATATTGTTTTCTCACCTCATACAGAATAGTTCAGTTCCCAAATAATGATGGATGAGGATTAGGACAAGCAGGTAAGAGCAGATAGTAAAATAATTTTGTGTGAAAAACAGATTATCGAATTATGAATTTTGTTACTGTAATTTTAGTAGTTATGAAAGTATTTCTATCACATCTTTCCTCTCATGGCAGTTTATTTCGGGAGGTGATGCATTTGCTCAAACTATTATCTTGTATTGAGAGGACTCAAGAAGACCACCCTTTGTGAAAAATGTATTTGGATGCCAGCCTTACTTTCTATAAAATTTAGCCTGGTCAAGGCTTCAGACCTGCCACTTAAAAAGAAAGAAATCCAAATAGTTTTCCTTTCTTGAATTACAAATAAATCATAACTGTTAATATACAAGATATACAAATCATATCAAAGTTTATAATGTATATATAACAAGGTTGATTCTGTACACTTATCCCCTGTGTAGATTTGAATCGTATGTGTAACTGAAAATGGAAGTTATTCGCTCAAGAAGAGTTTAAGATTGAGGCACATAATTTATTTTTAATAAAACTTGAAGTTTTCTGGTCTGAAAAGTTCCACAGAGGCATTTTAAAGACTTGGTAGTTGAAACCTAGTGCCTAAAGTTTAAAGGACTTTGCTTCATTAGTGTAGAGCATTCCTAGTTCATACAAGCTCTCCTCTGTTAACATCAGTATGTGGAGGACCACGCTGAAATGATCTACCATTTGGCTCCTTCCAGGTACATCACAATTCCTGGGGCCCTAGAGCTGAGACATGATGCTCACAGGTGCAGGGTCATCTTTTACATCCTGGAACCTCTTGGGTAAGCAGGTCATCAATTATTTTGTTCTGTTAAATATTTTCTGGAGATGAGCTTCAGGTGATTTTTGGTCTCCCACCGCTTCAGGCAGGCCTGGCTAGGGATCTTCACTGGCTTATTCTGTTGATAGAATATTTGGTCAAAGCTGAGAATTATCAGAAAATGTCAAATTTACTGAGGACCTCATACTTTGATTCTAATCTGACCAAAATGAAATATGTATCTGCTAAAACTAACATTTATTTGAGAACCAAAAATCTAGTTAGTAGATTTCCGCAGTGAACATTCTTGGGAGAAATTAAGAAACAGAGTTATCAATCTTAATTTTTAGAATATTTTTTTCTTTAAAACAGCTGTAGGTGAAACTTAAATTATACCTTGTCAGATTTTTTTAAGCTGGGAAAGCAATTGATTAGGACCAACGAATATGAGCAAATGAACAATGGCTGATATAAAAGCACAATTTACAATTTTGCCAACTTTTTCCTCTAGCCCAGTAAGTCATTTTCCTCAAGCCTTAAAAAGTTGACCCTAACCTCAATTCTAAATTTTTGAAGTAGTCTCAGATAAGGGGAGGGTGATCCAAGAAATGAACTTCACTCATGTTAAATGCAACTGATAGGTAGTCAGTTTTCTTTTCTTGTTTCATATATGAATATAGTAAATGTTCCAAATCGGAGGTAAGTTGTATTTTTTTCTGTGCATAAAACTTCTAGCTTTTGAAGAGACTTGAGAAGTCCAATGTCAACAGTGTGTGGTTTCCACTCTCAGGTTATGAAATCTGCATTTGTTGAATTTGTTCCCTCAGGCAGCTCTTATAATCAGCTGGAAATCATATCTTTGGTGAATCCTTCAGTGTTTCCTAACCTTTATTTTAGTTAAACTCTGTGTATCTCTTTAGTAGAAGTATGTTTCCTACAGTCTTCTTTGCAATGATCAGCACTGAATTTTAACAGCTACTGATATTGGTATCTACTGTTCACCTCTGGGAACAGTCCTAGATTGGATTGCAAACTGTGCCAATGTTTGTTCCCTCTTCGTTGACTGAATATATGGTACTTAATGAATTCCCACAACACACTGACACATGAACTGGTTTCACATTAAAATGGCTGAATTCACAGAACATGAAGTTAAGACCAAACAAGCTAAACCATGGCTTAGCTTGATGTGTGAAGTCAGCTGCTCTCAAATGGCATGGTATATACTATGACATGAAATAAACAGCAAGTATTTCATTTGTGGACATTGTTCCAATACTGACCTCCTCTTCACTTTCTTCATCCAGTTTTGGTTTTCGGTTTTTGACTAGCTCCCGCTGCAGACAGTCAAACTTGGACTTGAACCAGTGATGAGCTTCTTCTAGGTTAGCAGAGATCTAAGGCAGAGAAAGAAATGAGAAATGAGAAATGAGATACTGCGTATTTATTAAAAAAAGGAGTGGCGTTTTCCTAGGCCTTCACATCAGTAATTGATAATATATGATAAGTATTGGAATACTGATAAGTTCCTAAACTTTAAATCAAATCATAAAATTTGCTCTTATTTCAGTAATGAAATGTTGAGAAACGCCAACCCAATTTTATTCTGATATGTAAAACTAATTCCTTTCCAAGCATAGTAATTTCAAGCAAAATGGCAACTCTGCCCCAGGATTTTTCCCCTCTTTGTCTTTGCATCTACCTGTTGAGACTCAATGCTGGCTTCTTTTAGTTTCTCTTCAGTAGCCGCCTTGCATTTCTTGAGCTCCTTAATGGTGTCTTCCAAAATCTAAAGGAGAAAAAAAAACCAACCCCCCCCCAAACAAAATAAAACAATTATTTATTCTTCTACAGTAATTTCAATCTGATTTAAGATCAATGCTAAGAGATATTGCTTTCTATCAAGCAAAAGGACAGAAAAAGAGGAACATTAGACATGCCACTAGCTGTCACTAAAGGCAAAATATTAAGATACTCAGATGAAATAAACTATGAGCTCGAAAGAGGCTTACTCGGCACTCTTCTTCAAACTGTTTCCGCTTCTTCCTTTCTTCTTCCAGCTGATTTTCCATCACTTGCTGATTTTTGGCCAGTTGCTGCATCTCACTTTGTAGGCTTGTTAGTTCGGTAGCAAATTGTTTGATACTATGGGACTAGAAAAAAGAAGAATGAGATTCCGTGATCAAATCAAGCCTTTTGGTTTAGCCAATACTTAACTTGCTACAAAAAGTTGATGCTACCTGCTCGTAGTTTTTCTTCTGGTATAAGTCCTTCAGCTCTTCCATTTGCCTCAATTCCAATTCAATCTCCTGAAAGTATTTCACAACAATGAGCAGAAAGCATCCAGGCATCTACTGTGTCAGAGTACACCTATACGAAACGATAGTGTCTGCTCTGTCCTGCCAGACACCAAAACTCCAAAATACTCATTCTGTTTTCAGGCTGCTGCAGAAAGCAAGCAGGCAGGCATTTTGATTTTACAGTGCTCCAGAGCATGCTCCAGAGTGAAGAACCCAGTAGTAAAAAATCAAAAAATAAAAGACTGCTCCAGGGCTGACTTCTAGAATGTCCTCAGAAATAAATAAATTTAAAAAGTGGCACGGAGATCTGGAGGAAGAAAATCATATAACTTTGCACTGGCCCCACCATATCTAGGAATGAAAAGACCTTTTCTGTAGTATAAGGGGCCTTAATAGCTGCATAGCTGAAACCTTTTTCACTAGCCCTTCTTCTGATGTGAGATGCAAGATACTAAAGGCCCAGAATTTTAGTGATACCGCTGAAATGTACCCAAGCACGTTTCCTCATTGCCACTTGCTCCTATTTACCACTTCACCTAAAGTATTTCAAACAAGCAGAAATTCTGAAAAGAAATCCATGATAGGAATCTCAAAAATACAGGTTTTATAAGTTATGCGACTTTAAATCAGTTCATAAACTAGGCTCAGACTATTAGGAAGGCTCCTCCTTTTTCCTTTTCAGGAAATTGGAGGCTGCAAATATTATTGTGATCCTAACCAGGCTTGCCCAGAGAAAGTAGAAACATCAAATCCAGGCTTTGCTCTTCACTTTGCCTGAATCAGCTGCCAGCAATCAGGGTTTTTTTTTTTGTTTTTTTTAAATTTGATTTATATGCCGCCCTTCTCCGGAGACTCAGGGCGGCTTACAAGGTGTTAAGGAATAGCCTTCATACTTTTTGTATATTTATACAAAGTCAGTTTATTGCCCCCACAATCTGGGTCCTCATTTCACCTACCTTAGAAAGGATGGAAGGCTGAGTCAACCTTGAGCCTGATGAGATTAGAACTTGCAGTAATTGTAGGCAGCTGATGTTAATAACAGTGCTTTAGTCTGCTGTGCCACTCAGGCTCTTACCAACAACAGTGGAAAGCCGCAATTAAAATTTAGCTATTAAAACTAAGTGGTGTATGAATTTCTTGCCCCATCCCACCCTAACTCTAATGAAATCATGAGTTTTGCTCATGATGAACAGGCGATACCTACTCATTTATCCTTTCTGGCTGTCACAGTACTGCCAGGTTTCCCACACTCTGCAGAAAACTATGATTGGCTTTATTAATCTAAATCCTCTTTGGAGAGAAAATGCACACTTTTTACCTTCATAAAACTTAGTTTTGTCTCAGCACCACTAAAGAGCAAGCTATTTCACAGGTAGAGATTTTGCAACCAGACCACATTCTACTGTTTTATCTAAAACACGGGTGTTGAACTTGTGGCGTTACGTTGCTATCACATGATGTTTCATGACTTTTTTTCTTCGTGGAGCTGGGGTGGGCATAGCCTGCGTGTGACGCATTCAGCCTGTGGGCTGCCAGTTTGACACCCCTGCTCTAAAACTTCCATTCTAACTTTACATATGATGTCCCACTGATAATAGCTGCAGCAAAAGTAGATGTAGGCCATACAAAAAACTATTTTCAAAGAAAGCAAAGGAAACCGAATCCATCAGCTTACCTTGATTTTTTCTGCATTGTGTGTATTGTTGGTCTTGGAGTTGAAGTACTGGGTGATTAGTATTTTCTGCTTTTTTACCTTCTCCTTCTGATTTGTCAATGCGGCTTCCAGCTCTATCACTTTTGCCCGCAGTTCTTTGTTGCAGCGTAGTATTTCTGCGGACTTAGAGCAGGCCTCTTCAAGAGCTTTTTTAACCTATTGGGTAGAGACAGAGACAATTCATATTCATCTGAAAAAATGCAGAAGATAAAGGCCATGTCTGAATTCTTACTTTGTCCCTTCACTCTAAAATCTCATAGATTTTGGTTTCCTATTTGGAGAATAATATTTATCTGGCTTCTGTTTAGTGATATAAAGCTTTTCTAGAGTATTAGGAATCTCTGCTCAAATCCTTAGACTCTTTCTGTTAGAGGTATTGGATCCATCACTCATAACTGGCCTGCAGAAGATTCTGAAGCAGTCAGTGGTCTCTCCTTATTAAAGAGTGTGTGACATAAGCCAGGCTTAACTGCATCTTCTTAATACCACTGATATGAATCCCAAAGGAAGCATGTTACAGGTACCACTTGAGTTAAGACCATTTGTTCAGCAACCGTTCAAAATTACAACAGCGCTGAAGGAACTTACGACCATTCCCAAAGTTCAGGTTGCCAAGTTCGGAACCCAGGTGGCCAAGCATCTGACAATCACATGATTGCCATTTACAACCTTCCCTACTGGCTGCTCCAGAGTGTCACTGGGGAAGCTGGCAGGGAAAGACACGAGTCACTAAGCTATATCTCCCCCCCCCCCCATGGCCTTTCTTCACTTGCCTGCACTGCAGTCTCCTTGCCTCCTGCAATTGCACCTACCCTGTAGCCTCCTCCTACAACTTCCTTGTGATTGCACATACATATTCTATGCTCTCCTTCCATTAATTCCCTGTGATTGCACACATCCTGTGCACTCTTTTCATGGCCGCCCTGTGATTACACACATGCATGCACTTTCTATGGTGTCCCTGCAATTGTACACATGCTTGCATCCTGCTTCCATGGTCACCTTGCAATTGCACTCAGGCACTCACCTTCATGTCCTCTTTCCATGGCCTCCCTACAATCGGATGTATGCCACGTCCTCATTCTCCAGCCTTTCTAACTTGTGCTGCACCAAGCATCCCCTGGCTCACCTGTAGACTGTGCCACGCCTCCCCGCCCGTGGCACCCCCATGTTCCCTACCTGGGACTCCCTCTGCTTTCCGCTTAATGATCTGTCCAATACTGATAACTGGGACTGCCTGGATTGTCAGTGTTAAGTGATAAGGTCATATGACATTGTACTTTATGACTGTATTACTCAGTGATGGTAATCCTGGTCTCAATTATTGCCGTAACTCAAGGACTATCTATTGCAACTAGCATGCAATGAAGACATAGGATCACTATTTTATTTCTGATTGGAGTAGAATCTATCAAGAACTCACTTCACAGCCCTTCCCTTTCCTCACCTCGGCTGATTCTTTTTGGGCTGATTTCTTCGCTACTTCTCGTTCAGTCTGAAACTGTTTCTTCAGGGTCTCCAGACGATCCGCATAAAACTTTGTCTCCCGCTTGGTTTCTTCCATGAGCTGGTCCCTTTGAAGAGGGAAAAGGAATGCTTACAGGACATCAATCCCATCTCTTTGGTTTTAAAAATACAATCCTTAAATAGGCAAAAGAGCTTATTCCAAAATGTATATGAGATTTTCTCTTCTTTTCATTTTGTTTTTTGCCAATCCCTCCAAGGCAAAGGCAGCCTTCTGAACGCTTGGGATAACAGGACGTTTTTTGGGGGGAGGACCTCTGGGGATTAATTAGTAGTTCCAATAGATTTATGTTTATAATTGGATTGTAAAATTCAGTTTTGTTGTATTATCTTTATGATGTATATTATCTAGAGCAGGGGTGTTAAACTCAAGGCCAGTGGGCTGGATCCGGCCCACACAGTGCTTAAATCTGGCCTGTATGGCCAGCCTGGAAATAGCAAAGGACCAGCCCATGGTGCCTCTGATGGCCCCCCCCATGCCCCATTTTTGCCCTGGACAGTCTCCTGCAGCAGGGCACTGCTGGCCAAAACAAGCATGGATGTCCACGTGAGGCCCCTCCACCCCCCATTTTTGGCCTGGACGGCCCCCTGCACTACTTTGCCAGCCAAAACAGGGGGCGGAGGCTCACGTGGCTCCCCAGTGCCCTGTTTGGCCGGCAAAGTGTTGCAGGTGGCCGTCCAGGCCGAAGACGAGGTGCTGCAGGAGGCGTCTGTCCCGTCTCCCCTCCCACCCCCAGCCAGCCCATGGAGAACTACAATGCTGATCTGACCCTTGAAGAAATTCAGTTTGACACCCGACCTAGAGATTCTGTAAGGCAGCGGGAAATGCATATTTAAGTAAACAAAATCTGACCTGCATTGCATTAATTGCTGGCATTCTGCTTCTTTGCTTTCCAGCTCATCTTGAACAAGAGAGAGTTTGCTTTCCAAGGCACTATTGGTCTGCAGAGTTTGCTCTAAATTTTGGATAAGTTTCTTCTTGTCCAGCTTGGAGGTTTCCAGGGATTTACGAAGTGAGTTCAACTTTCATAGTACGGAAGAAAGCACATGGGGACAAAAATTGTGTGAAATGCAGCCAATTACTAGAAAACCAAAGTGCCCAAAGATGCTTCACTTGGCATTTGCCAGGCTTTCTGCACCAACTATTTTTCATATATTTAAAATGCTTCATGTAGCCATAACTTCATTTGCTCTGGCAACCATTTTGTGAACGGGCATTGCTCTCCCAACAGTCAGTTTGCAAAATGCCAGGCTAGAAAGCAGGAGACTATGAGTTCAAGTCCCACCTTAGCCATGAAAGCCAGCTGGGTGACTTTGGACCAGTCACTTGCTCTCAGCCCAACTAACCTCACAAGATTCTTGTTGTGGGGAAAATAGGAGGAGGAAGGTGTGCTGGATATGTTTGCTACCTTGAGTCATTTGTAAAAATAATAAAGGATATATATATAATTATAAGGATATATATAATTCTGCAATCCCCCCTCCCAAAACAAAAAACAAAAGAGGGCCTGGGAACATCTTTATTACAATTAGTGTCAACCACTTACCCTACTATCTACCTCACACTGTAAATGGCAACACAAAGAGCCTTCCATTTCCACCAAATTATATCAATACTTCATCAACAGAGAATGTCATTTCTGTTACCAGCAACGTCCCAAAGCCCAGACTGAACAGACTGTCTATTTTAGTCACTGGGAGTTGCTTTGCTTTTTACCTTCGCGCTCCGCTGGGAGTCCAAAGCTAGCTTGTTCTGATATTCTTCCAGCTCTTCTTCCAGTGTCTGAATTCTTTGCTCGTTCTGGGTCCTACATATGAGAAGAGAAGTAGCCCCAAAAATGGGTGTACTGAGAGAATGTGCTTGTGTTTTCCCCCCCAAAAAATCTCAAATATTACCTAGTACTTCCGAAGTTTTTTTAAAGCAAGCTCATATTTGCTGAAATAGAATATCTTGAAACATTACCTAACAAATCCTGATATTGTATATTTTGACTTTTTTTCAAGGTGGACAGTAATGGTATTCTACCACACATATAAAAACCATTCAGTTGGCCATACTGAGCAATATACAAAGTGGAAGGATGGCAAGCTCATTTACCTATCTTTCTTCAAGCCAGCAATATCAGAATCTTTGTGTTCCAATTCAATCTGCACCTTTTCCAGAGCTACCTGCATCTTGTTATGAGAAGCCAACACGTTTTGTAGAATTGTGGTCATTTTGATGTTATCTTCCTTCGATTCTTCCAGCTTGTGTTGTAGATTTGCCAGCTGTAGAACAACAACATGGCAGGCAATGAGCAATTGGTCTAACAACTATTTTGCATGTCCCAGGCATAGACCAGGGGCAGTGTACTCGTTTTTACAAGCATATGGTCCTAGATGAAGAATATCAGACAATGCGCTTGTAAACATCTCGTCCTTTGAAAACCTGGAGAACTGTAGCTCCAGAATAGACAAGGCTAGAAGATAAACTTTTTCACTTTTTGTGAAAAGCAACTTTCTGGATTCAGCAAGCTCCATCTTTATCTTGAGCTCTGAAAAAGTTGTTGTGCCTTCAGTGGAGAATAAATCATTATCATGTATGAAATGCCTGTCCTGCAATCTTAAGAGTGCCTGAAATGTGCTGGAGAAGTGATGCAGCTTTGTAAAATAGATTGCTACCATTATCTTTTAAGTTATTGATGTGGGGGGATTCTGATTTATCTAAGATTGTGGAACAAATTCACTTTAGGAACAAAGGGAATTGCCCAATATTAAATCAAGCCAATGGGTCATCTACTTAAGTATTAGCAATTGCTGATAGTATTTTCTAGTTCTAGTTGGAGAGTGAACAAAGGCATGCCATGGATTAAATCTAGCCACGATGCATATGTTCTACCCCTGAATTACCAATTCCACGTTTCAACAGTTCTCTGTGGTTTTTCAGAGAACTAAATGACATCAGAGAAAGATGTACCAGCCAGGTTCAAAGTCAGTTTCTCCTCAGAACATAGAGAATATAAGTATAGAGCAAAAACAAGATGGGATTACATATAAGGAACTTTTGTATAAGGAAGGGAATACACTTCAATTAAAAACTATTCAGCAATTAAAAGATGAAAGAGTGATTAAAACATGGTTTCAGTATGGCCAGCTACAGGCCATATGGATAGAAGACCAAAAAATGGGAATTTTGTTTCAGGATGATAATTTGATTAAACAAATACGAGATCAAAGTCAAATGCACATAAAAAGGTTATATAATGTATTATTGGAAATAGATTCAGAAACTGAATTAGTTAAGGATTGTATGATAAAATGGGCGCAAAACATAGGGGAAGTAATCTCGATGGATACGTGGGAAAATATTTGGGTTAGAAATGTAAGATTTACACAAGCTCAAAATTTAAGAGAAAACTTTTATAAAATGTTTTATAGATGGCACTTAGACCCGAAAAAACTGGCTTGTATGTATCCAAATCTTCAGCCTAAATGCTGGAGATGTGAGAGCCAGGATGCTATTATCATATTTGGTGGACTTGTAAAAAGATTAAGGCGTTCTGGGTGAAAATTTGGTGGGTTATTCAAAATATTTTAAAGAAAAAGATTAAGTTTACGCCACAGTTTTTTTTGTTGGGAATAATTACGGATTGTACAGTTATACAAACAAAGTTGATTTTAAATCTGATAACAGCAGCTAGGTTATTGGTGGCACAATATTGGAAGAAGAAAGAAATACCCACCATGGAGGAATGGACATTAAAGTGGTGCATTTGGCGGAAATGGTGGAAATCTCCGCATATCTCAGAGACTATTCGAATGAAAGATATATAACAGAATGGTGAAGATGGATTGACTATATCCAGAGTAAATATCAGACTAAAAAACTTCAAATAGCTTATGAATATTCTGTATAACTTGTCAGTGGTTTATATGCATATTGTTTTTGGGTGGTAGGAGTTAAAGATCTAGAGTTCATAGTAATTCAGTGAATTGTTAGCTTATTATAGTTTTAGGTTTGTTAAAGGTTATACCCTGCGCTAGTCCTGGGAAGTTCAGGGTGGGGTGGGGGGGGAAGAGTGGGAAGGGAGTGGGAGAGGTAGAGAGGTAGGGTGGGGTTTGGGTTGGGGGGTTAGGGAGGGGGATGGGGGGGGGAGAAAATATCTGTACTCATTATAAAACTTTTTAATAAAAAAACCATACAAAAATAAGAGGCAATATAACAGATAGCTCTCATCTAGACACAGAAGAAAAAAAAATCTTGACATTTAGGGTAAGATGAAAGGACTCCAGTAAACCTGAGCCCAAGTCTCACAAATGAGATTCTATCATTTTTCACTATTACATCACCATGGAATGGGGATCATAGACATAGCAAGAATATGGCCCAAGAATCAATCAAATGCAGATGCTATGGTGTGACAAATGAAGGAGTAGACACAGCCACTTTGTTCACAAATCTATTCATCCATATGGCCTGGTGCAATGGTTCTCAATCAGAGGCACAGGAATTTCATTTCAACCTTGAGCTACAAATATTCTCCTCTATAGGTAATGGTCTGTGATGGTGCTGCAGCTTATTCCAACATTTCAACTGACTTGACAAAAAACAAACACCATGGGTCAATTTTGATTTTGGAATGAAACTCGAGTCATTTTGAACTGTTGCAACTGGAACTTTGTGTGGAGATTTGTGGCTGTTGTTTTTAATTAATTTAGTCATATCCTTTGGCTAAGGCTGGACTGAGTGACTGAGAGATGGCTAACCCAGAAGAGGAGAGTCCATCCCAGGCAAATCCCGGAGGAACTTCCAGCTATTTTTTAAAAAGATTCATTATGTGGAATTTCATATAGGTAGGTAGCAATGAGGCCATGAAAGGGCCACTAATAGAGTGAAGGGCTGTTGTCAGAGTTTAGGTGTGGTGTTTGAGTGCACTCTCAATATAATACGCCAATATAGTACCTTCAAAGTGTTCCTGTTGTGATTAGTTATCCATTTGGCTCTGACATCAAAATGGATCGAAAATCTTAGGCTAGGTGATTAAGATTTAGCTTCTAACCATGCTTTTTAGCCTGCTGTTAACTTTTTAAAATGCCTAGAATATATTTTGCTTTGAGACTGTCAGTAAATTTTGTTCGTTGTCTACTGCATACTTACCGTATTTTTCGGACTATAAGAAGCACTGGTGTATAAAATGTACCAAGATTTCGAAGAGGTAAGTAAGGGGGAAAAAAAAGGTTTTTGCCTTCCCCGGGCCCCAGGAGCACTCTGTAAGCCTCCCAAACCCTCTGACGCCTTGTTTTTCGCAAAAATGGGCCCGTTTTTCTCACAAATGGGATTTTTGTACTCCCCAGCCCCCAGGAACACTCTGCAGGCCTCCCAAACCCTCTGCATGTCCTGTTTTTGTGAAAAGTTTTGTGCAAAAACGCTGTTTGTGCGGAAAATGGGCCCATTTTTCACAAAAATGGGACACGCAGGGCAAGGTTTCAGGAGGCCAAAAATGGCTGTATTTGGTGTATAAGATGCACCAACATTTCCACCCTCTTTTGTGTGTGGGGGGGGAGGGGGGAAGAAAGTGAGTCTTATACTCTGAGAAATATGGAGTATATTGCCTTTTTTATGACATTTCTCTCCCATGATTCTGGGTGGCTCTAGGCTCATTTCTTTACTGAAATTTTTCTGAGGTTGAAGTTTTCGTATATCTATGGGTTTTTTTTTCCTGATGTGGCTTGGGGGATGCATTTGGCTACTGGTTGAGCCTGGGGAACCAGGCAGGATTATTGTTGGGGCATTTGGGCTGTTGCACTGTGACTGGAAAGTGTGCATGTTTGTATTTGTATAGTGCACAAATTGTAAACAGCACACTATTTGACTATTAGATGCAGTGATTTTTAACAGAAGCAGAAAAAAATCATGGTGGCAAAAATATAATTATATATTCTATAGAAATTGAATAAATAAATAAATATAAATAAATAAATAAATAATTTGCACTTAGGTTTTTTTCTTGTTTGTTCCAGAGACCAGTGGTGTATGGAAAATAACTACTGCTAACTATTCAGGTAAATTAAGGTAGATCTGTAGCTTAAAAATTAGCTCTTTTTATTCTTTCTAAAGTATGTTGGTTAAATATCTCAGGAAGTTTAATCAATTGAAAAATTTGCTCTGCTGTGAAGTAGGAAAAACTTTTCTGATCAGATGCCATCATTCCATCTATTCCATCCTGTGAGGAAGTTATAATTCAAAAAAGTATTTTGAAAAATCACCTTGCTGGCTGTTTTTTCTCCCAACTATTAAATAATAGTCAGCACTACTCTTTCACACTGCCTACCTTTGTGGTGCAGCAAAGGGTTGTTCCTCACTTCTCCCAGCACTTAATCACTGTATATAGTGACCAGAACATTTGAAACAGCTGAAAGAATATCTGATAGGTCACATAATTAACCAAAGTGTTTATGGAGATGATAAATAGAAATATTAACGTGTTTTGGTGAAATTACTTGGGAAGTGTAGACAAAGCTGATAAGCATTTCCCTCCAACTTGTGTTACCTTGCGCTTCTCTCTTTCTTCAATGGCACTTATTTGCCCTCTGAGCTTCTGGTTCTCTCTTAATGCTTCATCATGGGATTTGACTGACAAAGAAAGAGCTTCCTCTCTACAGACAAGGAGAGACTGTGTCTTTTATGAAAAAGAGAGAGAGAGAGAAATGTTATTTTTCTAAATGCCAGGAACTAGTCTCTAGGGCAAAAAATGTTACCCTCAATTTTGTGCAAATAAATCAGTAACTCAACAGTAAAGAGAGACTGGAATATTCAGAACTAGTTACCATTCCACATATATCCATGAGCCACAGAATATGTTCAAGCATCACTTGAAAAACAACAATTAGCAACCTAAATACAATCATTTTTCAAGACAATTTAATCTTATGGTTAATATTAGGAAATGAATTCCCCCACCTAATTTTACCAGAAAAGGAAGCCCAACGCAAAAGAGAGTACTCAACACATTTTTTTAATCGTAAAAGATGCCAAAGCACAAAGGAGATGTAGACTAATTGCTGATACAAAATACTGTATATTGCAATTAAAAGCGGATGACATGTTATCAACTACTAGTGTGTGGTATAATAATAAACTGTCCTACTGCTTCTACCCACTGCCCATGGAATGGTATTATTCCCTCTTATAGAACTAACTGTAGGATAAAACAATCACAATGCCAAATAGTAAAGTAACATACAAAGTGCAAAGTATAGCTTAAAGTAATTATTAAAAACTAGCAATGGAACCAAATTTCAATTTAAACAAAACCAGATTTCTTTAATAGCTACACACTCCGTAGCTTAAGGTGTAACAGTTCTGTAAACATGATTTTTTAACGGATTAAACTATCCTCTAGTTTCACAGGTGAATGACATAAGATATGTTTCCTTAACACTCTCGGTTCTTAATGTAACACTTTCACTTCTCAAATTCCAGGCAGAATATATCATCTTCTAGCTTTATCTATATTATGATTCTTAAAAATTACATTAGTCCCTTAGAGAAAATTTTCAAATCAAATTTCTGAATCATACACTCTATGTATGTGTAGGGAAGAGACAGAGACTGAAATGAACCAGGCTGTTGTTCAATATCAGGTGTAAATAAGAACATATGAATGGATGTGGTCACGCACACACGCACACAGGTCCAGTATAGGCTAGTCCTAGGGATGAGAGAGAATGACTGACCCAATGATATCCAGCTGGCTTCCCAGCCTAAGGCAAAAATAGAACCTGAATCTCTCTACTTATATATGATTGGTTGCTGATATCCCCTTTCTGCATGTCACAGTTTTAAACTCACCCTCTGGAGATCTGATCCCACACTAACTACATCCCTGTCAGTTTCTAATTGTTTGCGGGTCCTGATTTTTCTTCTGCGCTCCAGCTTTTCATCCACAGCCATGGCAGCTTTGAAGAAATCACACCGAGAGGTTCTGCGATTATCACCACAGTCAGAGACAGATTCCCTTCCAGGCAGATCAGTCATGAAACGAACTCTACGTGTTGGAGAATACAGGGCAGAAGTTTGTTCTCTAGGTTCCAGGTTGTCCTTTATGTCACAGGCCAGGCATGACCTAAAATGGTTACTGGACTTCTGCTGCCAGCAATTTTCCGAAGACTTTCTTTTTTTAAGAGGCATTTTCGCTATAAACTTTGTGGCTTAAGGAGAAATAAAAATCCTGGAGAAGGCTGATCAAGTTTCAAAAGAGTGGTGTCCATTTTCAAATACAGATTCTTATCCCCAACTACATATTGTTTTAAAAAGCTGTTACATTACTGAGGTCTGAAGGGAGCCATTTTAAATCTGATTTTGTTCCCTTTCCCCATCAATGGCTGTTGAAAAGTTCTACGCTCAACAGCCCTTCTTATTCAAAGGTAAATCTGTATGTTCTCTCCCATATCATAGAAATGCTGGGACATCACTCTGTTCCATTTGTGATGTCATGAGACTCCTCCTCTTTGGTCAGAATGTGATTTAAACAGTGTAATATTGCACAATCCACTTTCTGTAATGCACAAATTAAGTGAAAAAATTGTGCAGATCGACAAAATTGGATTAAATTTAACTCATTCTTTTTTTTTCTTTTCAAAATGGCAACATTGAGCTCTGCAATGGTATGTCCTGGGAAATTAAAATGCTCTGATATTACTTGACATACCCTATTTTGAGTCGTGATATCAATTTGTTCATTATTTTGTTTTAAAATATACTCAAAATAAACTTAAAATAGACCTTCCCTGCATAAGAGAAAAATAGAACTTCGGTCTCCCTACTTCTATATGATTGCTCCATCTATTTCTCCAAAATGTGTTTTAATGCTCTACAATTATGACTTATTATTTCCATTCAAAAATCATCTATGGTAAATCAAAACTATCAATATATGTATTAATTTAGTATTGTAAATTTTACCAACAGGAAATATATATATTAATATAAATGATTATTTAACTATGTATAATGTATCTACATTTGATCTTGTAGCATTTAAAATCTCAAAAATCAGAAACAAATATAATTCGAAGCAGTTTGCCCGTCCGTCCGTCCGTCCGTCCACCCCCCCCCCCCCCCCCCCCCAAAAAAACCTTGCAAGTTTTTCTTGTTTCCAAGAAGTTGATCCTTGTGGCAACCAAAAAGTTACTTCCACTTTCTTGGCTCCAAAAATGTTTCATGTTTATAGAAACAAAAGTTATTTATTAGTTTACAAATGCCTGACTGAACATTTAATTTGTTTAAACTGGCAGAGGGATGATAACTTTTTAAACCCAAGAGCCTCTCTAAAAGCACTGCTGGTAAATTGGTGTAGGGTTTGAAGAAACCTAGGTGGCTTTAGACCTGGTGAGGCAGCAAAGTACAACATTAAACCCTAAAGGAGGACTGCAAAGATCCAGATTTAAATCTAATGGATATGGAGCTCCCTGGATGACTTCAAGCCAGTCACTTACTCTCTTCAACCCAACCTGTTTTATAAAATTGTTATAGAAGGGTAAAATTAGAGATCTCCATGCATGTTGTCATAGAAAATGTGGGATTTAACTGCAATAATAAACAAATAATGTACAGGAAAGGAACAAAGACTTAAAACCAAAATCTAACATATATTGCTATAGGTAGCTAAAACACTATAGACCAGGGGTGTCAAACTCAAGGCCCACGGGCTGGATCTGACCCATGGGGTGCTTAGATCTGGTCTGCGAGGCCACCCTGGAAACAGCAAAGGACTGGCCCGTGGTGCATCTGCCAGCAAAAATGGAGCTCAGGAGGGCCATGCATGCCCCCGGGTCCTGTTTTCGGCTGTGACAGCCTCCTGAAATCCTCTGCCAGCAAAAACAGAGGATTGCGGCTGAAAACGGGGCCCAGGGGTCCGTTTTCACTGGCAGAGGACGAGCAAAACAAATGAAAAACAAAACAAAAGGAGAAATGTTTCCCCTTTTGCATTTGAGCATGCAAGAAGGGACAGGAAAGGGAAAGAGGAAAGACAAAGAAAATGAATGAAAGATGGGAAGAAAATTAAGGAGAGGAGAAGGAAGAAGAAAGGAGAATGAAGGAAGGAAAAAGAAGGGAAGGAAGGAAATTATAATGAGAGGGAGGGAGGGTCTGAGGGAAGTCCTGTCTTAGCACTTGGCCACCACAGGTCTCCCCAACACGAGTGACGTTGAGCTGGCCACGCCCACCTTGGCCATCCCCCCCCCCGGGTCCCCCAAGGTCAAACACTACCCTGATGCGGCCCCCAATGAAATCGAGTTTGACACTCCTGCTATAGATGCTTTATGTCTATTACATTTATGGAGTACCTGATCATATTCAGCCTTCAGGGCTATACAAAATGTGCGGAGCTGATTATTTTCTGATTGCACATATATGAGGGACTGCAGGTCTTCTTCCAGTTGCTGTACTTTCAGCTAGGGGAAATGAAAGATTGCTTTCAGCTTAAACATTTTCTAAAATGCCTGGAGAAACTATTATGAACAGAATCCCACAGAATTTACAAGTAAATTGCAAAAGGTTATGGTCTAAGATTATAAAAAGTCAGATTCCAACAAGTGAAATCAAAATAGTCTATAATATATCAGCAGGTAATTGTTGTTATTTAAATACATCTATTCCTCATGATGTCATATACTTTTGCACACTTAGGCATATGCCTTATTTTTTACTGAGCATCCTCTCTAACTCCTTGTAATATTAAAGCGACTGTCATTTCAGTACATTCAGTCCATTAAAATTACAGGCGATCCTCATTTAACATCTGATTGGACTTAATGACAGTGCTGAACAAGTGGCACTCACATCGAGTTCTTGAAGTTTTGATTGTCATAGCACCTCAAGAGTCACGAGGCTTCATTTCAGCCACCGGTCCTCACTTCCATTTGCCATAGTGTCACACAGACATATGACTATGATTTGTCACCTTCCCTGCCAACTTCCCACAAACAAAGTCAATGGAGAAGTTGGCAAGAACTCAAAAGCCACCGTCACATGAGTCACTTAATGACTAGCTAAACAAAGACAACTAGGACTGCCTTTGCTAAGCAGTGCAGTCACATAGTTAGTTATTCAATGTATGACTGCACTGCTTAACAAGAGTTCCAATTAGCATCGAAAACCTGTAAGGTGATATTTTTAAGTAAAAGCATTTATAGGATTACAGTATTAATTGTGACTATCAATTTAATGACTAAAATGTCACTATTCGTAGGTATGTCTTCGCTCTTATTTATTTCCTGTTCCTCTTCTTCACTGTCATCCAAAAATATCCATCATCTCCTAGACAACACAACCAAGTCATTTTTTTAAAATTTATGTACCATAGGAATGATCAACTTTGCGTCTACAAAGCCTATCTTTTAATTTCTATTCTTTGTTTAGTTTTCAGGCCTATAAGCTGTTTGTTTATAATATGTTTCAAACAAAAAACAGCAGTTGGAAATTAATGAAAGAACCTGAAAGAGACATTTCAGATAATGTTCAAGTAGCCCAGAAGTGCCACAGAAGCACTTTCTATGCTACAGGTGTAATTTTTTAAAGTCTGAGAATCAGATTGGTGAAGTTAGGGAACAGCCGTTGCTCTTGTTTTAAAATCAAGAATGGCTTTAAACACAGCAGCAATGGGATGAACTATAACACTTAAAGTGGGGGTCACATACAGATTTCTCATTCCTGGTTTTAAAAGCAAACTGCCCCGAAAATGTTTTAAGCATTCAAGCCAACTGTCTTTTTTTACAACATTTCATAACATACAAATCTAGTAAAAATTGTAAGATATCAGAGGCAATTATTATTCTCTTTTCATTTGCTTGCCTCTTTTTTCCCTTTAAAAAAGTTTGATACATTTTTTTGAAAAGACACCAGAGGCACAGTCAACCATGCTTCAGTTTGAAGAGGTCTTTTTTTAAATTTATGGACACATTTATGAGTTGTCTTCATGCAGAACGGGATTCAATGATAGAAAACACAGGATGGTTCAAGCATTCTCAAAAACAGATTTTATTCTTCCCACTCATTTCCAGAAATAAAAAGAGGATTGTTCAGGAGGACAGCAGTAGAAGTGTCTCTAAAGGGATTATGCTGAAAAACTGTATCAATCTAATGATCAGGAGAAAGTAAAAGAAGGTGAATAGGAAGCTCAAGAATGATCCTCCTTTCAACAGTTTCCCTTTAGCATATGCCCCTTTTTGTTATCCTTTAACTTTTCAAACTTGTTTTACTGGCTGATGGGCCAGTCATTGTCTTATGTTCACTAAGCTAAAGCACGTGGCTTTCCCCAGTCAGGCTTAGAAATTTCTCTCTCCTCACTCTTTTTCTTTGCTTTCATTCAGCTGTGATTCCAGTGTCTTTAGCAAATGGTGAAGAAATGAAGCAATCATAAATTTTCACCATTAGCCTGAAGCATAATAAAAGAGAAAATACTGGTTATCAAGATGAAAATAGAGGAGCCTGCTCTCTGTAAACCAAGGATATCAAAACTACAGTTTGGGTAGTTAGGCCTTCCATTCTGGAGATATCTATAGTAAATGTTTCTTTTCTCCAAAACATTGATTCAATTTATTTATTGAAGTATTTATAGTTTGCCCTAAGAATCTCAGGGTGCATCACTACCCATAAACTCAAAAAAAATATTTTGAACACTCTTCTTCCCATACCTCAATCTAAAACTCACAAGAGTTTTAGATGCCAAAATATATCCAAAAAATTGTATTTGACTTATCTGCAGTACTGTATATACAGTAATACTTTTTAAAAATTAGCCATATATCCCATATACATTTGCAGATACACCCACCTGTGGTTGCATCAAAAATATGCCACTCACAGATAAGATGAAAATTAAAAAGATACAAAAATGTCAATGTTATCTTATCTTTAGGTGGCACATTTTTCATGGTTTTTTTTTTTTTACATTTGTGGGTTGGTGATCTGCAGATGGCTTTATATGAGAGTATAGATTATTTTTCAATTTCAGCAATGTTAAGATGTTTGGACTTCGAGTCCCAGAATTCTCTTGTCAGGATACTGGCTGGAGAATTCTGGGAGTTGAAATCCACCTATCTTAACTCAGATGATAATAAGGTTCTGTATTCTCTTCATATTATTGCATAAATAGACAACTGCATTGCTTTTTGAGAAGAAAAGCTGAACAGGTTGCACATAAAAGTAAACATTGTTACTGAGTCAGCTCCATTCCCTTGTAGTAAGGGAATCAGTTTCCTGTACTATAAAAAGAAATTCAAGGATTTATGTGGAGACTCATTAAGGGAACCAGAAGTAAGAGAGGATAATGGCCCAGAACACCTTAGTTCAAGTCACATCCTGACTGCAGACTTTCACTTCAATGCTGACTACAGCATAATGCCCAATAAAACTGAGAGAACAAGCAGGCTGCTGGGTTAACACAGCAATGTCCTTTAACAACAATGAACATGCAGAATTGACAGGAAACAGGTGAAAGGTTATCACTAAATGTCTCTTTGTCTGAGACAGAAGATCAGTCCTGAATGTAAAAGTAAAATGGGGAACAAAGTCAAATGAAACAGATGCTGTGAAAACTGTAGATATGATTAAAATAAACCTTTTACTTCCAATGACACTGCAAAAAAGTATTGATTTCTTTCCCTTAACATTCCTTTTTGTTGAGGGTTGTTTTTTTATTGGAGGAGAAGAGAGATCATCAAATGACTTTATATTTTATGCCATGTTGTACTTTTTCAGTTACATACCTTTTGGTGCTTAAGTGCAGCATCCTGCTCCAGAAATTCCCTTTTTTCTTTCTCTAGTGCTTTCACTGATTCTTGCAGATAATTAATTTCCAACTTAAAAAGGAAACAAAGACTACATTTCAGGTGCCATAAAATATGGTTAATTGTTCATAGTTTGAACCATCTGGTAAATGAAACATATCTAGATAGTTCTCTACCAGCAGAGGGAGCCAGATAATTCCTAGTTATGTACAGCATCAGGTGCTAACATCTAAAATTACTAAAAATGACAATTTATAAACATCATCTTAAAATTAATATCTTTAATATGGTTATCATGCATTTATCTAGAAAATATATTGTTTTTAAAAAAAGATGTTTACATCATGTTTAGCTAATTGTAGAACTTAGTAACACAAAAAAAGACCCAGTTTTGAACTGCTGTCAAAGAATTTTAAAATAATCTTAACCTACTGGATCATTTCACCAAATAAGTGTTTGAACTAAATCTTGAACTAAATAGAGGTTAAAAGCAATAGGCCAGGTTTAGGGATGCTTCCTATGTTTTTCCAAGTTTATTCCAAGCAAATCTGGATCTACAACCCAATGAATTGCAAATCATTGACAGACTTAAGGTAGCTGTTGACCAACGAGAACCTCAATACTTTCAACACTTGTATATAATGCTGTACCTTTTTTTCCGTTAGTTCGGTTTCCAACTTTTCAATAGTTCTTCTTGTTTCTTGTATTGTTTGCTGTGACTGCCATTAAGAATTAAAATAGTTTTTTATCAAACACTTCAAGGAAAATCTAATTTATTATAGATATTTTTCTTGATGTACATTAGGAATGGTTATTTTTGTAAAAATCTGAATCAGAAGTGATTAGCGACAACTCATCAAATACCATGCAGACTATACTCGTTTTTTTATGCTATTTTCTAGCATAGAACAAAAATTGTTTAAATTTTATTTAAAAAATCTAGCACGGAAGTATTCTTTTCAGTCAATTCAAATCTTCATATACTGTCAGTACAGGTAGTCCTCGACTTACAACCATTTGCTTAGTGACCGTTCAAAGTTACAACAGCACTGAAAAAAGTGACTTATGACCAATTTTCACACTGATGACTGTTGTAGCATCCCCCTGGTCACATGATCAAAATTCAGATGCTTGGCAACTGACATGCATTTCTGGCTTTGACAGTTGCAAAGTCAATGGAGGAAGTCAGATTCACTTAATGACTGAATGATTCACTTAACAACTGTGGCAAGAAAGGTTGTAAAATGGGGCAAAATTAACTTAGTAATTATCTTATTTACCAATGGAAATTTTGGCCTCATTTGCAGTTGTAAGTAAAGAACCACCTGAATGTGCCATTTTGGTAGTGGCATATTATACAAAGCAGCAAACATCTTCTTGGGGTTTTTTTACTAAGATTCCAAATACAAGTCTGCCTCTCTCTAATGAACATGTAATGTCCTTCTGACAAAAATGTGGATTTTACCGTAAAACCACAATAAATAGCCACTGTACCTCTTCTTCAAGTATCTTCTTCTCATTCAGCAAAGAATTTCGCTCCTGTATAATTGTCTCCAATTCATTTTGGGTCTGGGAAACTGTACGCTCCAGGCGGGCTTTTTCAGAGACAATTTTCTTGCAGTCCCTCTTCTTGCATTCAGCGTGCTCAGTTCGCAAGTCTTCTCTGCAGAATAAACACAACTGTGTGGCAGTCCTGTTATCCTCTACATTCTTCAAAAATTTCAGAAGACAGTGCAAGAAGCTGAATAAGGTATAGCTTGTGCTAAACTAAGGGACAAATACAGAAAACAGTAGGCCAGGAAAGAAAGCAGGTCATACTTGGGAAACAACCACACAAATTTCAATTGCCTCTCACAGTTCTTTCTCGAGCTGAGCTTTTTCTTTCTGCACAACCTGCAGCTCTCCCGTAACACTGGCTCGAGCAGCATCCAAAATCAAGTCTTGTTCCTTCAGTTTCTGATCCATTTTTTCCTGTTCCACCTTAATGGGAAACAAAGAAAAAAAAAGAATTTATGAATATGTAGGTAACAGTAATGATAGCCAGTTCAGTCTAGTGTTTAAGGCACCAGGCTAGAAACCAAGAGACTGTGAGTTCCAGTCCTGCCTTAGCAATGAAAGCCGGCTGGGTGGCTATGGTCCTATGGTCCTTCTCTCTCAGCCACACCCAACTCACAGGGTTGTTGTGGTGGGGGAAATCAGAGGATGTTTGCTACCTTGTTATTTATAAAATAACAAAGGCAGGATAAAAATCAACCAACCAACCAATCAGTTATATCTGCTGTATCAGCTATGATCATTCTGAATTGGTAGGCACTGCTCAGAGTAGCTCATGCTTTAATTTCCTCTCCGCGGAGCGGAACACCACCCAGAAGCTTGAACTGGTGCAGGTTACAGCCTGCTTCAACCAACAGGAGTACCAAACTAACATCTAACACTCCTATGTCCAGAATGCACTGATTGCTAGTTGGCTTCAAGTGCAATTCAAGGTCTAGAATTCTTCAAAGCCCTTTATGGTTCAGGACTTGGATATCTTTGGCCTGCCTCCTCATAGTTGCACCTGCCCATCCAAAAAGACTGAACAGGGCAAGCTTGCTTCAGGTCCCTTCTCTAGAGGGTCCAGAAGTTGAGCTTCTCAGTTGCAGCCCTCTTCACTAGAATAGTTTACTTCCTGAGATCAAAATAGCCCAACCCTGCTGAGTTTTACAAAAAGTATAAAAAAATGCTTTAAAAAAAAAAGCTCTGGGAAGGAAACTTGAATGAGTTTGGGGCCCACTTGACTTGTGTTTGAATGCTTATGGTTCTTCAGTGGCCACGGTAATTTTTGGTAACTGACAGATGATCTTTCTAATATTGTTTTGCTATTTTAATTTTCTTATTAAAGGAAAGGAATGGAATCTATTCAGAATCCCTCTGCATTGGAGCAACAAATGCTAAGCAAGCAAGGAAACAGAACATAAAGGTATGAAATGATGAACTAGTTTCCAAAACAAACTAGATCAGCACTTCCCCAGCTTTGTCAATGTAGGGGCTGCCCGGCTAATTTCCCTTCTGTTTCCGACTTCACAATGAATAAACAAAGCCTGACATTAGCAGAAATGAGGAGCCAGCAATTCTTTGCTTAACTTTTCTTTCAGCAAGTTTTTTAGTTTATTTATTATTATTTTTCAACTTTTTGAACTGCCTATCTCCCTCAAAAAGGGGATCCTGTGCAATATACAATAAAATGTTTGTGAGACTGCTACAAGACAGATCTCAAACATCAGCAATATCTATGTTCTCCCTTTCCTCCTTCATAGATTTTAACAATATATTCTGATGGAGACTTCTTGAAATCTCAGCTATTTAACAAATACACAGGTTCTCCTTTGTCTACCACATTGTTTCCATCTAGTTGATCTATTATAAAACATGGTTGGATTCTTATCTATACAGCCACCCAGAATCACATTAACAGATGGGTGGCCATATGAATAAATAAAATGAATTTAAAAAAGGCTAGGCCATGCACCTGAAGCTAACTATTGACTCTTTTTAACAGACAACTTACATTTATATATATTAAAATGTACTCCATACCTGAAGAGCAGCCTGATGATCTGAAGTAAGTTGAGCATTTTCCTCAGTAGCTTTTTGAAGAGCATCATTTAGTTCTGTGCACTGTTGAGCCAACTGCTGATTAAGTTTCTGAAAAAGAAAACAGGTTTCTGCAGCAATAGACACAGGTTCCCTGACAAGATAACTAGTTTTGGCTTCCACCTTTAAATAAAACAGTATACATCTAGTCCTGGGGTTTTGTGCATAGATGGGTGATAGGTATTGTTTCTTATATTTTCCCTATAAGAATCTTCCCAGGCTGCTTCTCTTCTTTTGACAATAAATGGATAAGATTCCATGAAATTGAAGGGGATGTGTGTGTCTGTCAATCCTAGGTTCCTTGCAGCTGTGTAACCACCACCACCACCCGCTTGAGCCTGGTTCCCCCCCTCCCATCCTCCTTGCCTGGCTGATAGTTTCCCAAAGTTCAGAAGTAAAGTTTTGTGATGACCATTTCCTACTCTTTGACCAGTAAATCTCACACCCCCAATTTTCCTAAGAACTGAAAACTCCTTTCTCAAAAGCAAATTAGAACAGCACATAGAAAAAATACTCAGATTTTATAGACATTTGTCTCTTGTGTCCTATATACAGGTAGTCTGCATTTAGCAATTGCCTCACTTAGCACCCATTTAAAATTACCATGAAAAATAAAATTACAACCAGTTCTTACATTTACAACCTTCACTGGTCTATAAAGCAAAGGAAAGCTGAATCATAAGCACTGTTTATTCCTTTGCTTAATGACCAAATTGCCAGTCCCAGTTATAGACACTAAAAGAGGACTATCAGTAATTTAAGACAAGCTTGTAATAACAGGAATATTTCCTACCTGTGCCTTACTTGTTACCTCTTGTAAAGTAAATATTTTTGACCGAAACTTTGCATTCTTTTCTTGTGCCGCATTCAAAGATAGCTGTGTAGTCTAGGTGAAAATAAGGTTAATTGTCTTTAGGGAAAAAAAATTGAAAACAGACAAGGGCTGATGGATTGCAAAGCAGAATCATCAATGTATCTTGCATTTTACATAATGGTTATCTCCAGCGCAACTCTTTATGTATTAGCAAAAAGCCTTCTTTTGTAGTGTAGTTAAAGTCAGGTTGACTCATCCTTCCATTCTTCCGAGGTGGGTAAAATGAGGACCCAGATTGTTGGGGACAATATGCTGACTCTGTAAACTGCTTAGAGAGGGCTGTAAAGCACTGTAAAGCGGCATATAAGTCTAAGTGCTATTGCTATTGCTATTTCTATAATATATTTTCAACCTGCTGATTTTCTTTTTATACTTACTTGGACTTCTTCACTTAGCTTGAAAATGGTCTTGTCTCGGAATTCTACAAAAAAATTAAAATGCAACTAGCTGTTTTAATCAGACATCTATCTGCTTAACTAATATTCTTCCCTAATAAAGAACAATAGCAACAACAACAAAACAGATACAAAGATTTTGCACTCCAAACAAGCTGTATTTTTAAGTAACACACTCAGGATTTGCCTACAGATTACTGTATGCATTTATGAAATCCAAAATAACATTTTTCTGCATGTAGACTTAAACTTGCAAGCTGATTTGATGAGAGCATCTCCAAGGCATTTCCTGTAACATCTATAGCTATTTATATGAATGATTATGCTGTCCTGTTTCAATCTGCCACAGGTGGCCTAGTTATTTTTTTGAAGGCCTACATCAATAGATCATTTACTAACACTTCAGATAGCTGGTTCCATCATGAAACCATTTTAAAATTATTGTAATAGCAGATGTACAATGTACAATGCAATCAGTTTACAAGAGGAGCAGTGGCTTGCCTCAATGAAGACCTTCCAGTGAAAACTAGATATTATTTTCTTGACAATACTCTACCTCTGGAATTCCAGTAGACTTTATGACTGAGTGGCTAATAACCAATTTCTCATTTATTTAATGAATGATTTTTCAAGTATATTATAATTTTCTGTCTTTCCAAAAAGCAGCAAATAGTGTGATTTTTCAGTTTACTCAGATATTCCTCTTGTATTCGTTTCATTCTAAATGTGGACTAGCATTTATTTTTGTTTAAATATACAAATCTTCCTATGTTTGAATTTCATACATGATAAAATATATTTTCCACTTCACTGACAAGGGATAAACTTCATACAACTATCTTAGAACTTTGACCTATAGTTTCTTTGTTCCCTTGAAAAACAGTTACAGGTTAAAAGAAGTCAAGAAAAAAAACAGCAATTAAAAATATTTTAATTAGCTTATTTATCATTGATCATCAAGTGATAACCAGAGTTTGTTTAAGAAATATAAAACATCCAAGGCTTTGATTCCGATACCTAGATCAGCTTTAAGATGTACACATTCCTTCTCTAACTGAACTATCTTCTCTTGTTCTTTCTGTAATCTCTCCTGAGATAGCTGAATATCATGGCGTAGAATGTTACAATCCTGCTGAAGAATTTGAACCTGTAATGGCATTTGAAACATGCATTCTATAAAATACAGGCATTTCTTAAAACAATTAAGAAATACAAAAAATGTGCAAGCTAAACGAAATTAAATTATTCAGTTGAATAGCTTATCATGTAGATTATTATCCTTAAGGCTTAAGATGGGAATACCAACAAACCTGAAGAATAATTCAAGAGCAGATTTGAATGCTGGCTCATGGCTACATTTTTAAAATTTAAAAAGAAATCAGTGTCCAAAAGCAGCAATAGGTATGTATTGATGTCATGGGAAGAGGAAGATGGGGGTGGGGGGGGCGCTTAGGGAAATTTTGGATGATTTTGATGGGTGGCAGGAATACCTTGCCTTTGAAAATCATTGCGGTTGCGATCAAATTTTGATTATGTGATTTGGAAACTGCAAAATGGAGATTGGAATTTGTTGTCCACCTCAGATATGACCTACTTTAATTGACAGCTGACCCATCATTTAGACTGATACCAACACTGTATCTGATGGATTACTAACGGAATAAAATATACACACAGAACATGTTCATTATTGAATTTAGTTGATTGCCATGAGGCAGTCTATATAACCTCTTTCAAAATCTGGCATATTAGCCAGGTAATCTAAGCTATGATGCTGGACAACCATCCAGTACTCATATTCTCTGATTACTTCTTGCTAGTCAAAAAAAGCATACATTTTCCAAATTGCAGCATGCCAACTATTCTCATAAACTGCACGAATAAGAGTAACATATGATTAAGGGCTGGCAAAGGAAGATTTTCTTAATGATATGCAATCATGTGCACAATACAGATGGCCTTCCAGCATTCTGCTTAATAGCGAAAAAATGAACATTTATATACATCAGTTTGCATTAGTAAATTGTCTTAATAAACCTGGTTGTAACAGCAATAGTAATTTAATATTCTGCTTTAATGGTATGCTGTTGCAACCTTACACATCAATATTAGCCATCAGCATCCTGCAAGCACATTCTTTGGTCCTATCCTAGCAAAAAGGCATCTACTACCTGCTTCTGTTCTTTTTCCACCATTTCTTCCATATCACGCATCTGATAAAGAAGGACAACCTGGCCTTGTTCCAAAGACTCTCTTGAGCTGGACTCCTTGGATAATTTCTCCCTTATCTGGAAAAAATGAATGTAAAGCAGAAAGGCAACACAGAAAACAAATCTGGGAGTCTCACTTTGCAAATCACAATACAGAGAATTTCACAATATACTTGATGGACATGAAACATATGTTCTTACTCTGAAATGGTTTTATCTTATCTCTGCAAAAATAATGCTGGCCTTTCAATTGAAAACCTCTTCCCAAACGATACAGGATCTCTTGGAGAATATTCTAAGAACCTTCAACTCACACATTCCCTTGTGCCCATAGCCCTGCGTTATCTAGTAGTTTTTAAAATGTATTACTCTCCAATTTTTTCCTGCTCTTACCTCTTGAAGTTTATTGTTCATTTTTTCTTTTGTTACTCTCAATTCTTCAGCTGAAATAGTTACATCTCTCTACAAAGATCAAAACAGCACCTTTAGACAACTCTAACAGAATGCGCAAACATTTTCCAAAATACTTCTTATAGCTTTTAGCTGTGATGTTTGTCTCCAGTTCCAATAAACCTCTGGCATTTGGATTTATGGGATACAGCATAGCTTTCTTAAGGTCCTTTTTAGTAGTCAAATCTCAATCTTTCCCATTAATTCATTCTTGAATCTACAATACCATTTAAATCAATGAAATCTATGCAGTCTACAGGTTTCACCAATATAGAATCATACAGGAATATGAACAGAATTAAAAATCTATCTATAAATTGCAAAGTATATAATCAATAAACAAGGCTACTGCCAGTAGTCTTCACTCATACCTTATTCCTCAATGCTCTCTGAAACAGCTAGATTGTTTACTTGCTTCAGAAAAATCAAAATGTTATATTTTGGACTACAGGTAATCCTCAGTTAACAATCATTTGTTTAGTGATGGTTTGAAATTATAACAGTCCAGAAAAATGTGACTTACAACCAGTCTTCACAGATGTGCTCATTGTAGCATCTCCATGATCATGATTGTGATCCAGACACTTGGCAATCATGGTTGCAGCATCCTGTGATCATGTCATTGCCATTTGTGACCTTTCCAGCCGGCTTCCGACAAGCGAAGTCAATGGGGAAGCCAGCAGAAGGTCACACATTGCAGTCATACAATACCTTGATTAACAAATAGAGGTGATTTTTTTAACAAATGCAACCGGGACTGCTAGAACTGCCATTGTAAGTTGGCATAGTCACTTCATTTAACAGCTACTTTGGTTACTGATGGATTGCTAGTCCTAATTATATTCATTAAACAAGACTATCTGTATTCCACAAGTGTCCATGGAATGTTGTAAAAAAAAGGGGGGGGGACTGCAAAGGTATAGCTGAAATACCACCTGTTTTTAATATGCATTACCTATGCAAGACACATAAAAAACAGGCAGAACTTTGATCACACAGCTGCAGCCATCATCTTGACTTTTTTGACCACTCATTGCCAATATCCCTGGACTACTCTTATTTTCTAGGGACATTTTATTCCACCACAGGGAAACGCCAACAAAGAAGGCTTTCTTCCCTCATGGGATTGAGGACTTTTAGCATACATTCTTTGCCTGAACTTTTTGGGCAGGCAGATTCTACCTAGAGTAAGCAGACTTGCGTATAACTGGACTCCCAGCCATTTAAGGCTTTATAGTTATGATCAGCAACCTCAATGGCATTGAGAAGCAAACCAGCAACCAATGCAGCTCTTGAAATACCGTTTTACAATGACAATAACAGGTTATTCCTGTTTCTAAGTGGCCCTCAAGAGCAGTCCCATGTAGAACAAGATACATAATCCAAGCATGAAGTGACATAACTGCCATTGCACCACCCAGTCCAAGAAAGGCTGGAATTGGCACAAAACTGAAGAATGACTTTCATTGTTGTGGCCCTGCTGGACTTCTGATGAGAAGGAAGAGGAAGTACAACCAGAGGCTTCTAAGGATAACTGTCCTGGAGAGGGGATTCTAGTAAAGTTGAAGCCAGTAACTCCATCCTGCCTGAGGCGGATCCAGCAAACCCCCAGGACTCCCTGCCTGAACCCATTCACAGCCTATCAGATTCTGAGAGTCATTCAATCAGTCCAAGCAGAAACATACTTAAAATGCAACATCATTTGCAGGGCTGGATACTGAATATCAGATAGACTGTCCAAGAAGTAGGCTAGCATCGAATGAGTAATATACCTCGGCTGTACATCTGGGTGATGGCTCAGCATGGCTTATTTATTGGCCTCAATCCCTGAGGGAATATGCCGAGAATAACTTTTCAAGCCACAGCTCTGTCATGTTCGCCTTGTTCTGCCATGGTTTGAACTCTGGATTCCACCCCATGTTGTCTATTATCTTCTCCCTTGGATTTGTCATTTTTAAACTTGGATTCAAAGTCTTGAGCCAGGCCAAGCCTTGACCATCTTTAGCTATAGTTAAAAAGGACTGTTTGCTTCTAAAAATTCTGCCTAAGTTTCCCCAGCATGCTATCTTGTTGGCTGGCAGCCAGCTGTTCTGGCACAGAGAATTCATTACCATGGCTTCTACCTGCTCTTTTAGCAGAAGCAGGAGAAAAACCTTAAAGCTCCAGAACAGCTCTTTCTGAAACAGCATGACCCCATCTAAAGCTAAATCTAATACCAACCCATATTCTCAGCAACGTCCCCCCCCCCCCCCCAAAGGATGTTGGAGACCAGGCTAATACTGCTGGGTAGGGCCAGTCCCTTAAGGAAAAGGCCTTAGTAAGGACAGTGGCAATTCTACTTCCCACAAGAAGATATTTATCACAATCTGAGTCCAGCTTCTCCCCAGCTGCGTGCACCAGCAAAAAAGGGTAGGGATCCAGCCTACAGCTGATAGAGTTCACCTTATCAAGGACTATCTTCTTCATCAGGATCCTTAGGCTCAAATTCCTCTGAGATGACATTGCAAAACATCACTTCTTCCTAACTGTTTGACTTCTGTCCAGCTGGTTTTTACATTCAAGCAAATTTTATCTGCACAACGTCTAGCTATCAGGTCACTGCAGCCCATTTCTAGTTCCTCTGGCTATCCTCCTTCAAACAATTTCAAATCATTATAAAGAGCATCAGTGGACAGACAGCATTCCACAAATCCAGTAAAATCAGATAAATAATTGAACTCAATACCTTTGCTACCACAGTGTAGACACAAACCTGAATGTATTTGCCCACTCAGATTTGCTGTTTGTTTTCTGTCAGTATTACTCTAGAATATCTTTTGGCACTTTCTCACGTGAAGCTTCTCAGCAAGGAGCCTCTCCCAATCACTGAATAGAAGAATTATCTTACTATGGGACTTCATTACCTTCATATTCCCAAAGATTAAGAAGGCCGTCTATAGAATCATACTTCAGATTTCTAGGAACACCTAAGCATTGGATTTATAATACTATATCCTATTTTGAATTGTTGAACATATTTCCTCTTGCCACTATTGCCAAACTTTACGGATTTGAATATTTATGTGTGTGAATAAATAGATATATGTGCATACACAATAGGTAGATTGTACCACAAAGCATTAAACCTAATAGTATTATAACTTCACACAATGAATTAGGGAAATCTATCAGGAACTACATATTACAAAATCTGTAAAATTTAGGACAGGGCTAAAAAGCAAGGAATTTCAAATGAGCACAGGGAAACAGGAACATATGAAGCTGTACTTGAAAGAATCAAGAGTATTTATTGGAGATCTCCAAGTTCCTACTGTGGCATCCCATTCAAGTCTGCTTAACTTTCCTCCCTCAAAGAGAATCCTTGTCATGAGTTACCTCACTTAAAGTGTACAAATAACATTGACTATCGCTTCATTTTTTTCCTTTTAGAATGATGGTGATCTTATAGCCTTAATACATCTAATATCCTAACCAATCTAGGTGGAATGAGTATGAGACAATACATTTTTTATTCCTCTGTCCAGTGCAAGTAAAGCCATAGGATTTCTGGCCTCTCTGTAAATAGCAAGAAAAAGGTGCTTTCTGATATTGGTTGTTTGCTTGCAATGATTTACATTAAACTGGAGATTAAAGAAGCAACAGAAAGAAAAAGTATACCTTTGCCATGGTTGCCATTTCTAGGGCAGCGCTTAGCTTCTTCACTTGATCTCTGGCTTTTTCTTCTTCTTCTCGAGACTCCTTCAGCTGCTGGCACAGCATTCTCCCTTCCATTTGCAGCACCTTTAGCTCTTCCATGTGCTCCTCCTGTATTGTATTCAGGCGGTGTTCTAAATTGGCTACAAAATAGTAAGGGAGGACGGAGGCATGGTCGTATTCAATAAAATTGCCCAAACTTCCCGTAAGAGGCACTCAAAAAGGTTTATAAGATGAAAAAAAGTTGCCCACTATCCAAAAAACACTTATTATGATTTGATAGAAAGCATTATCCAGAATTGGAGATCTGGATCACAGATTATCTGATGTAGTGCTATTTTGGATGGTAATAAGAGATCCTATATCCAATCATATAAAAACAGCAGTAAAGTTGACTGGGGCTCTCAAATTGCCTAGCCAAGTCCTCATAAATCCCTCAATTCAAGATTGCTAAAAGCTGACAGCACATTTCCTCACCATATTATGATGTGAAACAGCTATAACAGTTACATATAAAAATATATGTGAAGTAAGGCCTAAAGTAGGCAGATCATAAAACAAAGAGGTTCTTTAAAACTCAAGTTTTACCTATCTGTGTGATGCAGCTATACCAACTTTATATTCTTTGGTCTTCCTCACAAATATTAACCGTGGTCCTTTGTTACCAAACTCCTACCAACGAATCATAGAGATGAATTGCTTTTCTGCATAACTATATTATATTTATGCTGTTCGGTTACCCAATAAAGCTCTCGAGTTATACCAGCAGCTGCTGCTTTGGAGACTATAGACTTGGCACAAAGGAAAGAAGGTATACAGATAGTCCTTGACTTACAACATTTTTCTTAGTGACCATTCAAAGTTAGAACAGCACTGAAAAAAGTGACTTATGACTATTTTTCACTTATGACCTTTGCAGCATCCCCAAAATTCAGATGCTTGACAACTGACTCACATTTATGATGGTTGCAGTGCCCCAGGATCATGTGATCCCCTTTTGCAACCTTCTGACAAGCAAAGTCAATGGGGAAACCAGATTCACTTAACAACCGTGTTACTAATTTAACAACTGCACTGATTTACTTAACAAATGAGGCAAGTAAAGTCATAAAACGGGGCAAAATTCACTGACCAATTTTCTCACTTAGCAACATAAATTTTGGGCTGAATTGTGATCGTAAGTAGAGGACTACCTGTACAATTGAGCCCAAAATTTCCATTGCTAAGCAAGACAGTTAAGTGAGTTTTGCTGTGCAACGACCTTTCTTGCCACAGTTGCTAAGTGAACCACTACAGTCATTAAGTTAGTAACATGATTGTCAAGTGGATCTGGTTTCCCCATTGACTTTGCTTGTCAGGTGGTCGCAAAAGGTGATCACATGACCCTGGGATACTGCAACTGTTTTAAATACAGGCCAGTTGCCAAGCATCTGAATTTTGAACACGTGACCAAGGGGATGCTGAATGGTCGAAAGTGTGAATACGGTCATAAGTCACTTTTTTCAGTGCTATTGTAACTTTGAACAGTCACTAAATGAATGGTTTTAAGTCAAGGACTACCTCCAATAGATATATATATTGCTGCAGGTTTCCATTGTCTTCCTATAATACCTGCATGCTTTGGATTCAATTCTTTTTCTGTTTGTATTCGGAACATGTTCAGTTTTACGGTCTGGATGACACTCTCGAGCCGGCATATTCGATTCACCAGAGTTTCACAGGTTCTCCACAGTGAGTTATTTGGTTCAACAAATGCTGTTCGAACTTGGACAGGACTGATGGATTGGTGGTCCTCAGAGTTCACCGGGTGCTTTGCAGCTAAGAGTTCCATGCTGGGAAAAGACCAAAGGAATACCTACTTGTCTCAAATCATCACTGGCATCTCATCAATATTTAATGTAATTAGCTACAATCTGGAACACAACAAAGCCACAAAATCTATTTCTCATTTCTCAAATTATATTAATTCAGCAACCGGATTAAATTAGAATAGAGAAACACTGTTAATAATTAAATACTAAGGGAAGAAGCTCAGAAAGAGAAAAGGATATGAAAGAAGGCAAACTCAGAATTAAACTAGTATTCTTGAATAAATTTTCCTAAAAACAAGTCTCATTAAATTACCGTGGAACTTACTTCTAAGGAAACCTACCCAAGATTGTGCAAGATCTATTTCAATCATACCTGTGTCTGTTCACTCCCATTTTCTGCAGATCATTCAACAGTTCACTTGTCTCCTCTTCAACTACTTTCATTCTTTGGTTCAGCACAACAAAGGTTTCAGGAGCCGTTGGTTGGACATCCATTGGGGAAATTACTGGTCTTGCCATCACAATCTCAGCTTTCAACTAGTATCTGATTTAAAAACAATTATATTTAGAGGTAGTAGTTATGAGTTCTCTTAAAACCAGCTCATTAATCACTGAAAAAATATAAAGACGCAATAACTGCAGAGAGAAATAATAAAACAGTTTTTATAATGTTCATATATTTTAAAAGAAGTGAAAATAGATAATTTTTATAGTCAGCTGCCACACACTATTTTTGCATGTCTAGAGAATGAAATAGGTGTGATAAAAATTAGTGCAAGGATTTCTAATTTTTTCCCCTTGGTTTTTCTTTTAAATGTCAGTTGTAAGAGACTATATGTTTATGTTTCCCGACTCAGAATAGCAAGAAACTGCTGTAAAGTTTTAGCTTTTTCAGTCAGAAGCAGTTTCAAGAGTGAGGATTGGGGGTTACAGGTGTCCCAAAAGACTTAGGCTGTCCACTGTTATCCTGTAATATGGGAACAGAGTATATCTTTTTCTTGAAGCTGAGTTAAAAGGATAGGTTTTCCTAATTTTCTTTGATAATTCAATAAGTAATACAAGTCAATAAATGCCAATAGAGATTTTCCAAACAAATCTTCTGAAAAAAAGGAGAAGCAACTAAGGGTTTTTATGAAATTACTATTGTTTACAGTGAATAATTTCACTATAAGCCTTCCTAGTCTTGAAGCAGAAAGAGGAGACTGACAACACAGAGTTATTATTTACAAAGATATATTATCATTAACATTGTGACGACTCATCCCTTTTGTGTGATATACTGAGCCATCCAGATCTGACTTTAACTCTGGTGTACATTTCATTTGATATTAAATCCCTATCAAAGCCATGGGATTCACTCAAAATTCAGCTTGTTTTAAAAACTGACATATTTGACCATTCTGAGTTTTTTATTTTCCCTTTAAAAAAAAAAGATCCAGAACTGATTAAAAATAAGCCATTCTACTGCACAGAAGAAACTTAGTGAAAGTATTGCATGAGTGGCAAGGTCAATCTTCTAAACTGGAGTTTTTAATGCAGAGGCTGAAGAAGAATTGCCTTTTCTTAAACTGACATTTTATTCTGTGTTACTTTATGCTTCTTGTATGATCCAGAAAACTTCCTTTTCTGAGGTAAAAATATGTAGCATGAACAAAGATTGCAGTTAATAACTAGAGCCAGTGGAAGACTGACCCGGTACAGAAGTGAGAAAACCCAATGCTATTGTGCTGTTGGTGGGGGTGGGTTCCTCACATCCAGGAAAGCAATACTATAACTCAACAAAAAAGGTCAGTTGTGCCCACCTTCCCATGGTGGTTGCTAAATTCAGTAGCTCTTGCCATCATGAATACAACTGCGTAGAGAGTGCTATAAAGCACTCTGAAGCAGTATATAAGTGCTATTGCTATTATTAATAAAGAGTCACACTATGTCAGCAGCTGAAAACATGATTAAAGATGTTGCCAGAAGGAAGAGAGCGCTTACTCTCCACATCAGAAATCAAAGGCACAGGGAATTGGTAACAGACCAATGAGGAAATCAGATAAGAGAATAACAGAGTTGGAAGGGACCTTGGAGGTCTTCTAGTCCAACCTCCTGCACAAGCAGGAAGATCTATATATACCATTTCAGACAAACGGCTGTCCAATCTCTTCTTAAAAACCTCCAGTGATGGAGCACCCACAACTTCTGGAGGCAAGTCATTCCACTGATTCATTTTTCTCACTTTCAGAAAATTTCTCCTTAGTTCTAGGCTGGTTCTCTCTTTGATTACTTTCCATCCATTGTTTCTTGTCCTGCCTTCAGGTGCTTTGGGGAATAGGTTGATCCCCTCTTCTTTGTGGCAGCTGGAGAATAGGTTGATCCCCACTTCTTTGTGGCAGCCCTATAGATATTGGATACTGCTATCATGTCATCCCTAGTCCTTTTCATTAAACCAGACATTAAACTGGATCAAGAAAAGTCTTCCTCCGTGCCACCGGCTATACAATAATTTTAGAGCCAACGTCTTTGCAGGCATATCATATCCCCCTTCAAAGCTGATTACCAAGGGAGGGTCCGCATCTTAGTCGTCAAGCCTGCGTGCAGCTGGAGGCTCCGGATTCAGCGCCGGTCATCTTCCCTGACAAAGGCAGCTCTTTCGGCCTCGATAAGAGCTGACAGACAGGAAGCCCCTTCGGATCTTAAGTCCTAAAAATGACCAAAAAGGGGATTAGTTAGCAGGGCGGGAGCTTCGTAAGTTCAAAAGGAGGCTGGAGTCCATCTTTATTGCTTTCTCTCCCCCACACTCTCAAGCTCTTCCGCCTGACCCTGCAAGCCGCCCTCCTCAGCCCCTTTCCAGGAGCGCAGGAGCTCACCCGACAGACCCCGATGTCCCGCGGCCTGGTTTCCATGGAGCTCGTCTTGCAGCTTCAAACTCACCCGCTTCCCGAGAGAGCGCCATCCCACGCACGCGCGTCCCGCGTCCCGCGTCCCGCTGCATTGTGGGGTTCGTAGTCCCGCCGCTCCCCACTCTCTCCTCAGCCTTCGGGAGCTGTTCTTCAAAGGGTGGTGTTAGAAAGGTGACGCAGGCAGGCGCAAGGAAAACGATATGGGAGAAGAAAAGCATTCTCGGTGCTGCAGGCTTTTGGAAGGACGGGGATAGTCGTGGGACTCATCCTGTAGCTTAATAATGTAAATATTAAATAAGAGAGGAAAAAGTACTAAACTCTGCAGGACCCCACATAGCATAGGCTGCAAGATGGACCTCTTCTCTCCTATCAACACTGATTGGGTTTGGCTCTGGGGGAGAAGGAAGGAGGAGAACCAGCAAAACACTGTGTGCTGTCCATGCCCAACCCCTCAACACCAGTCCAGAAGGATACCATTATTGATGGTACCAAATGCTGTTGAGAGGTCAAGAGAAGCAAGGAGCACCAACCATCTCCTGCTTCCACCAGAGATCAGTGCCCTCCCATAGTTCATTGTTTGTTTAATAATGACACCCAAATAAGCTAATTTCTTGTTTCTTATTTTAAATGCCCCAGGTTGATCTGATGAATATGATGCTTAATTTTCTTTCGTCAGATAAGAAAACTTTTGTTACACATAAAGTTGCAAAATGTTGCATTGTCAATATTTATAAACATTAAATTCCACTGAATAAAATGCTCATGGAGACTTCCTTAGGCAATTTTACAAGACTGGTATTTAAATGTTTTTTTATTGCCATTTGTTTCCTTGGTGGGACATAATTTTGGAGTGACAAAACTGACATTAAAAATACATATTTGAGGGCTTCAGAAGGTGAGAAGGAGAAATAAATGTATATGCTGTTTTCAATGTAAGTATATCATTTAGTTATAGTATGTTAAGCGGCCAACCAAATGCACAAGGAAGCCCAATAATTTCTGAGAAGTTGGTCTTCACAGATAGTCATACTGTCATCAAGGCTAATAGTTATTGATCTTCATGACTTCCATGAATGGGTTCAGCCATTTTGTTCTGGTTTGGTCTTTTTATAATCCAATAATCTCTTTGCTACAATCTGTCTGAGGGTTTCTATTCATTCTAGATACATCTTTGTGATTCAAGACAAACAGTAAATATTGTGGTTGGGATGAACAGAAATAAAAGAAAGGTTGCTGTTTTCAATAGCTGTTTTCAATAGGTGAATAGAAACCCCAAGCAGGAATCATGGCTGTCTTTAATATTCTGGAATATGAGAGCACCTACTTTCAAAAAGAACAATGTTTAGCATAAGAGCTATGTTTTCCTCTGTTTAAGGGATTATAGATAATGGACAGCAGTTTGTTTTGTATATAGAAGCTAACTTTAATGTTGAAAAGAATTGTCTATAGAAATGTATAACACCCTATCACTAAACAAGCCACCCATTTGGTATCAGAAGCTTCAGGTACAATTAAAAAATAAATTGTTTATTTACTCTGTATGATTACGGAGACCAGATTTTTTCTTTTCAGGAAGAGGCACGCAGCCAGTTTACTGGATTAAAGGAATGCAAAGCATTTATGACTACAAGCATAATCTGATTTCCCAGGAGAGAATCTGGCCAGAAGTGATGTTAATCTGGGAGTGAGTCAAACTGTCTGGTTCAGGAACTTCACTGCAATTGTTTCCTCGAATTTCGAGACAGCCAGGACTACACTTTATTGCAAGCAGGGTTAGTATCCAAAATTGACATCTGAATAGCATCAGTTGTTAGAGGAGAACTTGGAAATGGATTCAAACAACTTTGTCTCTATTTTTCACCATCCTCTGGCCAATCTCAAACTAACCTCTCACCCTACCAAGCCTTTTCTTTGTATTTTCTCATGTCTGTAGACAAGGTGACAATCCTGTCTTCGTGTGAAACTTCTTTTTTTTTATAGAAGCCTGACAAAGAGAGTGAATTTATATCCCAGACACATAGATCAATACTTTGGTTTTATCAGAACTTAGGGCCATTTTCACATATTACTCAGCTTGCAATAAAGCAATTCACAGCTATTCACAACTGTCTGTCAGGATAAGTATATATGGATGGTTTGTATTTCTAAGTACAGTTTGTTCACATATTAGTAAGCATCAGGCATAGAGAGCTTGCTGCACTTTGAGATATTGAGCTACAGCTAATAGCTCAATATCTTAGTAGGCTTCATCTTTAGTTGTGCTGATTGGAGTTGCAAGAAATTGTAATTCGAAAGCATGCAAATGCAAGTAGATAAACAGGCACCACTTTGGTGGGAAGATAACAATGTTCCATGCACCTCAGTGTATAGTCATGTTGGCCATGTGACCATGTAAGAATTTTTGGACAACACTGATTCCCTCAGCTAGGAAACAGAAATGGGAACCGCCCCCCAGAGTTGGACACGACTGGGCAGGGAAAACTTTTATCTTTTTTCAGTTCTGTTGTACTGTACTGTAAAAGCTGAGTTTATCTTTGAATACTATGCTAGGAGCATCAGTCCATGTGGGTACAGGAAAGACAAAGAATTAGATGAAACTAGGATGAAACCTGGATGTGTTTTAATTTAAATGTAAGGCTAATAATATTAGATTTTGGAAAAAAAATACTAATTCAAAATTGATGTTGCCATCAATTTTCCTTTAGAATGTTGATTTTATGAATGAATTCACTAAACTTTTGTTAAGTTTATTTGCTAATAATTAGAGTTCTTGTTATCAAATTCATTTTTGGTGGAATATGGAAGCTGTTTTGAAATTGTATAGGTCTCTAGACTAACTATTTCAATCTTATTGACCTTTGGAGAATCTGTTTTATTATATTTTACTAATAACTTTACTTTCTAAGTGTAATTTATCTAATAATTTTTTTTCTTTTTAAATTATACCTCTTTGATAAATATATTCTCTTATTACTCTTTCATGGCTTTCCATCAAAAGTTTCTGAAGTCCTAATGCAAGTTAAAGTTGTACTGTATGCCAGATTTATAACTGGTCAATATCATGAGTTTGTGTTGTATATTTTTCCCCTTTTTCTGCTTGTTTGGTTGGAATTCTGTAATCTTTCTTTTGCACTTGTGTCTGCTTATTTTAATCTCAAAGGTAATTCCTTTTGCCAGCATTAGGTGGCATCTTCTTCAAGTCTGCCAGATGTTAATATCTTGACCAAGAGGAATTATCTCTACTCCTTGACCTTTTAGAAGTATAAGGCTTTACTTAATGCAGCTCTACTTATTGTCACTCATGCCCTGAGGTGTACTAAATGTAAATAAGTAGAACCTCAGTGTCATTCATGTCCTGGTCACCTCTAGAATGGATTACTGCTACATGCTCTACATGGGGCTGCCCTTGAAGAGCATCCAGAAGCTTCAGCTGGTGCAGAGTGCAACTGCATGAATAGTTAAGTCTGCCTCTAGGATGGCATATTTTACACCTCTGTTTCGTGAGCTGCATTGATTGCTACTTTGCTTCCAGGTGCAATTCAAAATGCTAATTTTGACTTTTATAGCCTTACATGGCATGGGACCAAGTTGTTTGAAGGACCGTCTCTTCCTGGTTACATCTGCCCATTCCACCAAGTCCAGCAGAAGAGGTATGTTCCAAGTCCCATCTGGAGTTCCATCTGTCTGGATCCCAGGAGAGGCACCTTTTCTGCTGCAGCCTGCGCCCTCTGGAACATCATTCATTTTCCCTGAGGTGAGGTTAACCCCATTTCTTTTAGTCTTCTAGAAAGCCTTGGAAATGTAATTCTTCCATTAACACTAGTGAGTCTGCAGAATGGTTGAAAGAGACTAAATGATGCTTGTCCTGTTACTCTCTTGGAGTTCCTTTTTTTAAAATTTATTATTTTTGTAGTTATTTATGTCTGATTTTTTAAATATTGTGATATGGTTTTAATTGTTATTTTGCATGTAAACTGCCCAGAGTGACTTTTTGTGAGATAGGTGGCCATATCAATTTTCTAAAAGTGAACAAATAAATAAAATCAATTTGAATGAAACCCTTATTACAAATTTCTATTTTTATCAGCATTCCTGTTAAAGACACTAATACAATTCTTGCTTTACCAAGTAGTTTGAATAATGAAAAAGCAAAGTCTTTTCACATTCTCAATTTATTTCCATTAATTTGTAGGCTTCTGAGTAATGTATATCAGATATGTTCACTAAGAAACTTAATTATGATAGCTCTTAATTGTTTTCAACTTTGCAAAAGTGTTTCTTTTTTAATTCTGTGTGGATGACTATGTTCTTTTCATACAAATACAGATACTGAGCATTGATACCAGTGGTGGGTTCCTCCCAGTTCGGCCCGGTTCTCCCGAGCCGGTAGCGGTAACGATATGATGTCACCGAACCGGTTCTCCCCACACACCCCCGTGCCCCCCCTGCACCCCCCACCCCCTGCGTTATTCGTACCTTTTATTTAGCCCCACCCCCAATTTATTGCTGCCTCTTGAGTCCCAGCTGATGGCTAGAGGGAAAACAACTGTTTAAACTCTTGCTGGGGACTTCAAAGGGCCGCCCTACAACTGATCAGTGTTAAAAGAAAACAAATGAGTAGACCAGTGCCTGAAAAAATACATGAGTAGATCAGTGCCTGTAAAAATAAATGGGTAGACCAGTGCCTGCAAAAAATAAATGGGTAGATCGGTACAGCTCTGCAAGCAGTTAAAAGCCTGGTAGACCAGTACCTCTGCTAAATCCTACATAATTGTCACATGACCATCAAGCCACACCCACAAAATAAGCCACGCCCACAGAACCGGTAGTAAAAAAAATTAGAACCCACCCCTGATTGATACCATATCTATCGGGTTGTCATTCTCAATCTTACAGAGAGAGATTGTTTTTTGTTTTTTGTTAAGATCTTCAACATTTGCCAGAGGTATTTTAACATCTCCACCCCCCCCCCCCATTTTTTAAGCTAGAGGATTTTTTTTTGTACCTAATCATATGATAGAAAAGCTGCCTGATCAATATCAGATAACACAGACTTAAAACTATTAATTTTTCAAACATACTTGATATATATCTTCTTTCATAGAAGTAAAGGATGTTTTATTTTTTAGTTTCAGAGCCTGTTTAAATTCTTTAAGTACCTGCTTGGTAATGTCAGAGTCCTCTTAGGAATGATAACTCACGAGACTGAAGTCCATGCCTCGGTCTCATCTTCCTCTTCTCCACCAGTGAACAGCAGTTGGTTGGTTGGTTTTGTCCTTTCTAATTATGTTTTGATTTCTGTAGCTTGTTGTTAGAGGTCCTTCATGAACATTTTGCACTTCTTAATGCTTTAGAAGAGAATTCATTGCAGCTAAGCTATTGACAACAGCTAAAAATCACAGATTCATCTGAGCCTCAATTGTGAATTTGGATAAAAACGAAGAGGAAAGGTACTGTCGTGCTCATTGTTCAGGCTGGATCTTTACCCAGTTTGGTTGAGAAAGCAATTGGACCATCTTGTCTCCATTCTTTCTTTCAGGAAAAGCAGTCTTACGATTTTGATTGTTTTTTCAGAGGAAGCATCAGTTGATCTGCTGGGATAATGTTCAGTATTTTTCACAAATAATGAATGTCATTGATTATGGAAAGATTTACACTGAGACAGCTGAACACTGATTACGGTACATCAAATGGGGTGTTAGGCTACAGCCTGAGCTTGGATATGTAACCTTCTCCCAGAGGTTCCAACAGAGACTAGGAATTTCATCAATCAGCTCGCTCATTGAGCTAATTCCTTGATGGCTTGTTTATAGGTTTAAGACAAAGTTCTGGCAACTGAAGTTGGTAAACTGTAAGGGTTTATGGCTCAAACCAGGGGTGAAATCTAAAATTTACTATCGGTTCTGTGGGCTTAGCTTGATGGGGAGGGGTAATGTGACTGGGTGGGCGTGGCCAACTTTTTTTTTTTACATTTAAAAGCATTTTTTCTACAACCTTAAGAGGTTGCAGAAAAGAAATGCTTTTAGAAGCCTCTGACAATCAGGCAAGTCAGCTGGGATCGCCAGAGGCTTTTAAAGGCATTTTTTTTTCTACAACCTCTTCGGCCGAAGAGGTTGTAGAAAAAATGCTTTTAAAAGTAAAAAAAACAGCCTCTGATGATTGCGCGGCTCAGCTGGGCATGTGGGGGGAGGCAGCGGAGGAATTTTTGCTACCGGTTCTCCGAACCACCCGCCGCCATCTCTACCAGATCAAGTGATCCGGTCCGAACCGGGAACATTTCACCCCTGGCTCAAACATAGGAATTTGAACACTTGTCTAAAGTCAATCGCTTGGTTAAGTCTTTTCCAAGACGGGACCTCCTTAAAGCAGTGTCAAAGATACATCAGATTTATCCTTACCCCCATTATATTTTAGTTTCTATTTTAACTGTATTATTCAGTCTCTGTCAAATGATGAGTTTCATCCTCCAGAGTGACCCTTATCCTTATACTTTATGGAGCTGGTGATATCTAGTAGTAACAACTAGGCAGAGGAGCTTCCAAATACTAGCTAGCTTCTGTCATCATAAAAAACTTACAATCAATTATTCAGAACAATAGGCAATCCTCTTTTCTAAGACCTTGCAGATGCCTTCATAAATGGCAAACCAAGGGCACTCAAATATAACTTTAAGTATCACCTTTCATTCATCTTCCACATGGAAGCAACAAATTGGCAAAGTCTCATCTTTTGTACAGAGTTACTCAGATGTAATAATCAAATATAATCAGACACAAAAGGCATAAATTCTGTCCCAGAGGCCATTCCATGATTTATAACTAAGGTAATCTTACTTTTACTTTGTGGTACAACAATTTTGCCTTATAAAGATATAAGATCCCTAGAAGTAATTCAATCTATATTCATGAGGCTCGTTCTCCATAGTTCTTGATTCATCTCGAATGCTTTATTAGGACTTACACTGGGCTTTTCTATACTCAACCACATGTGCATTTGCTTCCTGAAATATTGATTGAAAATTAAATTTGCAACTATTTAGTGTATTCTTGCAGAGAAATTCAGCTCTTTTTGGAAGAAAGCAATAGTAAATGCTATTTCTTTTTGTGTCCTATCAAACCAAACACTTAGAAATGGGCCTGGAACAAATTATTTCTATGCAAAGCAATGCATGTTAGATCTGGATTTTCACATTGACAGATCCAAAGTCCCATATTATATTTAGGGGGTGTTTATCTCAACTCTTTTGCTATTCCCAACTATTTTAAGATCATTCCCCCTCACCTAGAAAGGCATTCACTTTAGCAAGATACAGTATAATGCCATACCAATGAAACTTGAGAAGGGTGGATTAATTATATTCTTTAAGATATCACTACATATGTTCAGAAGTAACAATTTAGTCAATAGTTCATATTCTGCTGCACTGCTCGTTATTTGTGTCAGGCAACCAGTTCTGATATATCCCTAGTAGGCATATGGGCTGACCTCCACGACGAAGATGATAAACTTTTATTAGCAGACAGTTCCACTTCTAAGGAAGTTGCTAAATCTTGCTCAACTTCAGTTGCAGTCAGAAGCCAATGGGTTTTAATTTTGCAGGATCCAATCTGTCGGTCACAGAGACCAGAGGTTTAGTCTTCCAAGATTTCAGACTCATGCTAGAGCCTATCTTCAGGGAACGTCTCTCTAGCAGAACATCTGGCAAGAGATGTGAATGTCATTCTGTTAGAGAGATGTTCCCTGAGGATGGGCTCCAGCATGAGCTCGGAAGACTAAACCTCTGGTCCCGGTGACCCATCCAGATTGGATCCTGCAATATTATCTTGGGACCTACCGTATATATTTGCCTTCATTCGGGTTTTAATTTGTTCGTACCTGGAGTGCCTGGATATCTGGGAGTCTACAGAAGTAGCTATCAGATGTTATTTATTATTTACTATTGCTGTATATTTCAATATAAAAGCACACTCAGTGTTGTTTAATTGTGTTATGTTCTATTGAAAGTATCAGATTCAATGTCTTTCCAGCTGCAGAGATGTCATCATGGATTCCTTAAATCCGCTTGCATGCATTCAGTTAAATCTGATTGTGCATGTGCTCTCCCCAAATTTCTTTCTTAATATGTCATACAAACATATGCTATAGTTAAGCAGAGTGTAGGAACCAGATTATATATATATTCGAAGCCCATGCTGAGAAATGCTTATCAATAAACCATCCAGAACCTCTTTTTAAGTCCTTTTAAAAAACATCTCCTTTTATTTAACCTTTAATGCAATTGTACCGGACTTTGTACATTAGCCTTTGTTTCCTTAATTTTGATGGCAGTTTAATGTCCAAATACTGTTGATTTCTTGTGGATGCCTAGATGCCATTACATTTTACAACTACATCGTTTAGCAGTGGCAATCCTGGTCCCATTGTAGCCTGAGGAATACCTGTGTATATGTGTGTGTGGTTAAAAGAAATAAATATAAATAGGAGATAAATAAGAAAGAGTATAAAAATGTTTAAAAATTGAGATAAAGAATATAATAATGGTAAAGTAAAATAACATATAATACAAGGAAATTTATGAAACTCCAGATCTTTACTTACAAGTAAAGTGAACTGAACAAAGACACAAAAAAGGGCAACTGGGAACATATATGTGAGTTTTTATCAGATAGGAGGAAAACAAATAGAAGTCATGTTCTTTGTCCAGAAACTTCTTCAGGATGAAGTGGATGGATGGAGAGTCATCCAAGAGCCCCTGTAAAGGGAACAACAAAGGAGCATATGGCTCAGAGACTTTATTCACTGTTCCCACATGGGCATGGGTACTGGTGGAGAGGGATGCGTTTGCAGTATAGTATCCAAAGAGGAATACTGAGGAAAGCGCATTGAGCCTATATATCATATGCTCAGCAAATGTTCATTATTGTTATGTTCACTATAGGTATGAAGCTGGTACAAAACCTTTTCAAAGAATCCCCAAAATTATAGAACTAGACTTTAGGGTTAGATTGATTTGGAGGTCAATATCCTAGATGTGTTGCTTGATAACATTTCCATCATTTTAGAAATTAGTGAGATGTCAGTCCTACTAGATAGATCAGATCAAGATATCAATCAACTCCACAGGAAGGTTAAAACTACTCATTGAGATTGACTATAATAACAAAATGTTGCATGACTGATTGTGTGGTATCTCCTCCCCCATCTTATACTCCAGTGAATTAGGGACATGTCTCTCTGAGTCACATCTAAATCTTATCTGGCCATTGTGGACTTAGAAAATGTTTTACCTCTAGTCACCTTAGCAATAGAACTTAGAAAGATTGGATAACTAGAAGCAGCCTTTTGTCAATTAAGGTGTGGATCATCTTAATTTCTCCCACAATCTGTTTTTGGGAATTAAATTCAAAGTCAATGTAAAGCTATCAAAGTTTGCAAAAAAGGGAAAGTATTTTTCAGCCAAATTTAAAGGTGCCATCTTTTGCAGTAGATTTAATGCAAAATGCAGCAACTTATTTCTGGACAAATGGAACAAACCTTACTTGGAATTCCTTTACTTTGTAAAGGCAAAAGTAGACACCACTTTTACATCAGGACTAAAAACAAGGTCAAATTTATAGCAGAGCATTCCAGCCTCCCAGGATACTCTATTGCAGATCCCAAAGTGACAATTTTGGAAAGCTGATACTTTAACAGCAACATTGGGCAACAGATTGCTGAACTCACAAACATCAAAAAGTTTCAAGACACCTCAAAAGGTTTCAACAAACACAATGGGTTTTTAACTAACTACAATTGTTAATTGATAAGATATTTTAATCTGTATCTGCTGCTTCGTATGTAATTTATATCTGCATAACCTAGCTACCTTTCCCTCCCTTTCCCTCCCCTAACCTGATTTAAATCCTACATTAGTCCAGCCACGCTATGCATCTGATGAAGTGAGTTGCAGCTCACAAAAGTTTCTATTTTTTAATAAAATCGTACTATCAGACTAATACGTTTTGCCTAATTTGCATTTTATTATCTCTTAAGGTACTTTTTAGTTTACTCTAGAGTGTTCCCATTTATTAAAATGTATTGCAAATTTGAGTTCACATCCTCTGCCATATTAATATCTTCAATAACAAGGAACTAAATAATTGAAACTATATTATTGAGGGGAGCAGAGGATCCAAGTACGTGTGCCCCGTACATCAGATGTCATTTTGGAACCACTGAACAGAAGTGTGTTACTATTGATTCTGTTACTAGAATATTTAGGAATTGTTGAAATGGAGACAGTGGTTTTATCATGACTGAATGCAATCAACAGGGTTACTCTTTAGTCCATGTATAGCCGTGAAAGATAATCTGCTTCTCCTGTTGTGGTTAGATTTATTGTCTTATCCACCCTTTTTTTCAAAAGTACATTTTGGGGTCAACTCATGGCAGGAATGTCTTAATATACCTGTCTGCTGTTATACAGGCTGTGTGTAGCCTCGTCTGCAGCTGTCAAATAGCTCTGCATCATCCTGTTCCACTGAAGGTGTAAAGTGAGATAAGCTGTCTACCAAAGCAACAAAGGAGAAAAACGTAAGTCTAAAAGAAGAAGAAGTGGTTCAAACAGACACCACCCTAATTTAATGGCTATAAGAAGGGGAGGAGGCATTGACAATCAGACTTGCAAGATTATGTTATTGTAACCAATCTTAGTAAAGGTAATTTTAGCCTTCCTTCCTTTCATGGTCTGTTTTGCCTGGTGAGGCTGACACTTCTGATATGATGCTGAACTAGATAATGATATTTTTCTTGTAACTCTGAAAGGTGCCTGGATGTAGATACTTGTTTACTGATATCCTTATATTAGAAATTTTAATAACAGGAATAAAATATACCTTTCATAATATTTTCCTCTCCTTATTAACATTAATATTTTAAATCATAGCTAATATTGATATATTTTTTTTCTTTTTTATCTTTAAAGGTCTAAGTTATCTAAACATTATAGTGTTAATTATCTCTAGTCAACACTGTATAAATACCGATGTATGAACATGATATAATGTATCAAAATAAAAACAATACAATAAAACCATTTTTTAAAAAAATATTAGATATGTTCCTGGAGTGGCTGAATGACTGCATGAAACAAGAGCTAATTAATTTCTTTCCTGCTGTAAATGTACACTTTGGCAGCTGGATGTGATAATGCCATTCTCTAGGAAATTACCTGAGATGTGTTGTGTATATCAAATATACTGTTATTTCAGCCTCTCCATATATTTGTGCTTAGAATCCAACTCACAGTTTGAAGAGTATTCAAAACTTGGACTTGAAAGAAGCAAGATAGGAAGAGTATTGATACTTTCAAAATTTGGTGTTCAAGACAAGACAAGACAAGAAAGCAAATGGGTCATTGAACAAATTAAATTTTGTGTGGTCATCAAGACTTAAGGCCACCTTAAAGGGTTGATACCAATTTGATGGCACATACTGATATCAGGTGGAATTCAAAGAAACATTAGCCTGACTAGATGGCTCAATGGCTAAGACACTGAACTTGTTGATCAGAAAGGTCGACAGTTCAGCGGTTCAAATCCCTAGTACAGGTCTCCTGCGTAAGCAGGAGGTTGGACTAGATGACCTCCAAGGTTCCTTCCAACTCTGTTACTGTTACTATATATGTTAGTGCCCAAGGGGGGAAAAATACATGAAAAGGAAGTCATAAATGCTGCAAGAATGTTGGATAACAGTAAACTTGCAGGACTAGATGGTGTAGAGAAATGTTAAAATATGGCTGTGATCACGTGGTAGAATGGCTGTGCAGTTTGACATTAATGTCTACCTGAGTATTGAAAGAATGATGTTGTTGGTCCCCTACATAAACAGAAGGTGACCATATGAGTGACTGCAAAAACTGCAACATAAGTGAGCTTGGAAGACACGTCACAAAATTCTGATTTAAAAGAGATGAGAAGTGACACAAATGAAATCTAGGAAACACAGTGTAACTTACTGCTAGGCAGAACAGATCTCTTCTGCTCTTGTGTAATCTCTGAGAAATGTATGTATGTCAGAAAGAAAAAATACTGTAGGTTTGTTGTTTCAGAGACAGACTATAATTAAACAACAAGATTTTAGTTGTATCTTGCTTTATGTGAATAGGAAGTTTAGTTGCTAAACACAAAAGACAGTCACTGAGGGAAACTGAGCAAGCACTAGAAAAGAATGCTTAGCCAATTATTCAATAGTGAAAAAGAACTAAAATAACAATATATGAGAACCCCCTTGGTTGTTCTATATATTTATATATAGCTATATAAGAAATATTCATACTGATGTTAGAAGAGTATGTTGGTCGATGTGAATGTGCATATAGTTTTTTATGCAGAGAATTTGCAGTAAACATTAGATTATATGATGCCATGAGAACCATAGAACTGAAAAACAATCTATTTTAGACTAAGTGAGCTATATTTGGAATGAAGTATTGAGTAACTAACAGGTAGTTATGAAAATAAACAGTGGAAAAACTAGAGAATAAATGTGAATTTGTGCCTTTGGCAGAAAGTTGACTAATGATTTACTAATTTTTAGTAGCTATTTACTTAAGTGCACCAAGATATTTTAAGATCTGTACCTTAAAATCAGGAGTGAAATCTAAAATTTGTTACTACTGGTTCTGTGGGTGTGGCTTGGTGGTGGGGTAATGTGACTGGGTGGGGGTGGCCAACTTTTTTTTTTTAACTTTAAAAAGCATTTTTTCTACAACCTCTTCGGCCGAAGAGGTTGTAGAAAAAATGCTTTTAAAAGCCTCTGATGATCCCAGCTGAGCCGCACGATCATCAGAGGCTTTTTTTTTTACTTTTAAAAGCATTTTTTTGGCTGAAGAGGTGTAGAAAAAATGATTTTAAAAGTAAAAAAAACAGCCTCTGATGATCGCGTGGCTCAGCTGGGCATGGGGGCAGGGATTTTTGCTACCGGTTCTCCAAACCACCCACCACCATCGCTACTGGATCGAGTGATCCAGTCCAAACCAGGGGCATTTCACCCCTGCTTAAAATGTATTTTAAGGTCTGTATCTTTGTTGATTGTACAAACACAGATGGGTAGTAGCAGTAGCCAGCTGAAAGGAAGTAATGTTTGTTGAAAGCAGTGAAAATGCATTGTGAGAACCTGCTAATGTCCATTTTGTTATATGACAAATGTTCAGTATATCAAAAAAGCAGAGAAGCAAGTTAGACATTGTATGGATGTAATTAAAAATAACAATGATGAGATTATTTGGAATGATAGTAAAGTAAGAGAATTCTGGAACACGCATTTTAGGAAATCTAGATGTTGAATATTTATTGAGGGAAATTGGATTAGAAGATGATAAGTGTGGTTTTAAAATTTAAGAAGGCCATGTTAATAGCCATTCTATGCTGATGACACTACTCACAGAGATAAAAATTATCTGCAAGCTCTGGTAATGAAAGTTAAGGAGCACAATGAAGAAAAAAATGAGACTATGATTTAAGTTTGCCAGATCTTCATTCTAATTAGGCTGAATGCATTACCTTTTTGTTGGGGCATTGAAAAAATACCCCCATACATCAACCATTTCTCCCTGTATCTGAAAAGTTGTAAGTCACTTTTGTTTATTTCATAACATTTTTTAAAAAAATCTGTTTTATGGCTATAATAATGGTTTGATTTGATTAGATTAGATCACCTTTATGCAAATGTATTGCTCCTTCTCCTTTCTATTAATATAATGGGCGTACAAAATCCCTGTGTACTGTATTTACTTTCATTTAAACTCATTACTTCATACTCTTTACTATTTTATCCTTTTACATTCTAAGTCACAATCTTCCATGTGCACGCTACCCAACATGCTGTTATCCTCATTCCACCAGCTAGGATGAACATATAGTTTACTGATATATATTCTGGATAACAAAGGCTGCATATTGCTTATCTAATCAATGTTTTAAATGGTCAGCCAAAAGGAAATATTGATATCTTCTGCTAATGCTAGGCAGTCTTTAAATTGTTCTACATAAATAGATGTAGAGGGCTGATACTAGCATGCAAATAGATGATGGGTTTTGTGTCTTAGATTCATTTGCAACAGTATTCACCAATATATGGAACCAATTTATGTTGTTTGGATTGATAATAGCTGTTGTCTACTATTTTTGGAAGATACTGGGTTGGGAAAGGCTACTAGCAAAGTGGCAAATTCCCCCAGGTTCCTCGGTAGTGTTTCTTACTGTTTCATTTTCTAGAAGGTTGCATGAAATATTATTGCTGTCTCAAAAGTATCTGAAGGGCTTTTGTGTAGAAGACGGGAAAGTTCAGAGTTGTTTAGGGTTGCTCAAGAAGTCAGGACAAGAAATGCTGAATTTTAATAACAAGGAGATATATTCTGATTAGTCATCACTAAAATCATTTTAGGAGTAAAAGGTGTTCAAAAGGAAACAGACAGGTATGGGAGATGGTGGTAGGCTCTCCTTTATTAGAGGGGATTAAACAGAAGGTGGATGGCTATCAGTCAGAGATGTTTGCTGTTGTGGATTCTGGAACAGAGCAGAGACTGAACTAGATGATTTCCAAGATCACTTCCAAAGGGATTGTTTGGATAGCCCCCAACATTGCTTTCTGTCCTTTATTCAGAATGTTGATGATAAGATACAGTCTTTGACATTTGATGGGTTGAATCCAAAATTTCCCCTATCAAATCTATCATATATATTCAAAATGGTTCTAGGACATTTGGTGTTCCTTGGGTTGTTGATTGGAAAATAAAAATAATTTTCTAAAATTAAGAATGTTTGAAAATCTCATAGCAGACTAGAAACTAGAATCTAGTTTTTTACTTTATTAATACCTGCAATATGTCTTCACCTTCTTGCTTGCTTTTTCCTGCATGATTTAAAAACGCAAGTCATGTATGCTTCATCTGTTAGCTAAAAGCAATTTTCTATATTCTAATTGTGGGAACATACATACATTCTTTAAGGAAATTGGAAGAATTATGAGGATTAGTATTTTGTAATGGGAGATCAGGTCGGAAGGTGTCCAATATGCTACTGGGGGAGAGCAGAGGGCTAGTACTAGTAGCGCCAGAAAAAGTGAAGCGACTGGGCCAAAGCCGAAAGGATGCTCAGCTGTGGATGAATCTGGTGGTGAAAGGAAAGTCCGATGCTGTAAAGATTTCTCCATAGGAATCTGGAATGTAAGATCCATGAATCAAGGCAAGCTGGATGTGGTCAAACAAGAGATAACAAGACTAAACATTGACGTCTCCTGCATGAGTAGGGGGTTGGACTAGATGACTCCAAGATCCCTTCCAACTCTGTTACTGTTAAAAATCTTAGGAATCAGTGAACTAAAATGGGCAGGAATAGGTGAATTTAATTCAGATGACCATCAAGTATACTACTGCAGGCAAGAATCCCTCAGAAGAAATGGAGTAGCCTTCATAATCAATTAAAGAGTAGGAAAAGCAATACTGGGATACAATCCCCAAAATGACAGAATGATCTCAGTTTGAATCTAAGGCAAACCATTCAATATCACAGTAATCCAAGTCTATGCCCCAACCACTGGTGCTGAAGAGGATGAAATTGACCGGTTCTATGACGCCCTATAGCACCTTATAGAATTAATACCAAAAACTGATGTCCTTTTCATCATGTGGGATTGGAATGCTAAAGTAGGAAGCCAAAAGATAACAGGAATAACAGGCAAGTTTGGCCTGGGAGTACAAAATGAAGCACGGAACAGGCTGATAGAATTTTGTCAAGATAATACAATGGTCATAGCAAACACTCTTTTCCAACAACCCAAGAGATGACTCTACACATGGACATCACCAGACAGTCAACACAGAAATTAGATTGACTATGTGCTGTGCAGCCAAAGATGGGGAACCTCTACACAGTCAGTAAAAACAAGACCAAGAGCTGATTGTGGCTCAGATGATGAGCTTCTCGTTGCAAAATTTACTTAAATTGAAGAAAGTAGAGATAAGCACTAGGCCACTCAGGTGTGAACTAAATCATTTCCCTGATGAATATACAGTGGAGGTGACAAATAGATTTAAGGAATTAGATCTGATAGACAAAGTGCCTGAAGAATTATGGATGGAGGTTTGCAACATTGTACAAGAGGTAGCAACTAAAACCATCCCAAAGAAAAAGAAATGCAAGAAAGCAAAATGGCTGTCTGAGGAAGCTTTGCAAACAGCTGAGGAAAGAAGGGAAGTGAAAGGTAAGGGAGAAAGAGAAAGATACACCCAGTTGAATGCAGAATTCCAGAGAATAGCTAGAAGAGATAAGAATGCATTCTTAAATGAACAGTGCAAAGAAATAGAAGAAAACAATAGAATAGGGAGGACCAGAGATCTCTTCAAGAAAATTGGAGATATGAAGGGAACGTTTCATGCAAAGATGGGCATGATAAGGGATCAAAATGGCAGGGACCTAACAGAGGCAGAAGATATTAAGAAGAGGTAGCAAAATTGCACAGAAGAGCTATATAAGAATGAGCTTAATGTCCCTGATAACCATGATGGGATGGTCACTGACCTCGAGCCAGACATCCTAGAATGTTAAGTCAAATGGGCCTTAGGAAATCTGAGCAACAACAAAGGTAGTGGAGGAGACAGTATTCTAGCTGAGCTATTCAAAATCTTAAAAGATGATGCAGTAAAAGTGCTACACTCAATTTGCCAGCAAATTTGGAAAACTCAACAGTGGCCACAGGATTGGAAAAGGTCAGTTTACATTCCAATTCCAAAAAAAGGCAATGCCAAAGAATGTTCAAACTATCACACCATTGCACTCATTTCACATGCTAGTAAGGTTATGCTTAAAATCGTACAAGCTAGGCTCTAGCAGTATGTGGATTCAGAACTACCAGAAATACAGGCATGATTTCGAAGAGGCAAAGGAACTAGAGGTCAAATTGCCAACATACGCTGGATCATGGAGAAAGCTAGGGAGTTCCAGAAAAACATCTACTTCTGCTTCATTGACTATGCTAAAGCCTTTGATTGTGTGGATCACAACAAATTGTGACAAGTTCTTTTTTTTTATTTAAAAAGTTTTTCAAAATACAAACATTTTCTCCCGCCCATCCGACCCTCCCTCTTCCCCATCCCACCCTCCCCCTTCTCCCATCCCCCCTTCCCCCTCCCCGGACTTCCCAGAACAAATATAGGGTAAAGCAATTAACAATCATAAACTAAAATAAACTAACATTTTATAAGTTCCAAATTCTCACTAGATCTTTAACTCCATATAGTTCAAATAACTATAATCATAAACTAAAAAAAAATTAATAATATTTCATTCAAAGGCTATTTGGAGTTTTTTTAGTTTGATATCTGTTTTGAATATAGTCGATCCAACTTCTCCACTCCAATACATATCTTTCATTTGAGTGATCTTTCAAATATTGCAGAAATTTTCGCCATATCCGCCAGATTCCCTACTTTTATAATCCATTTTTCAATAGTAGGTAACTCTTCCTTCTTCCAATACTGTGCCACCAAAAGTCTGGCTGCTGTTATTAAATTTAAAATCAGTTTAGTCTCTATTACTGTAAAATTTGTAAATATGCCCAACAGAAAAAACTGTGGAGCAAATTTTATCTTTTTCTTTAGAATATTTTCGAGGATCCACCATATTTTTATCCAAAAGTTCACCATATATGATAATACGTAGCATCTTCACAATCGCATCTCCAGCATTTGGGTTGTAAATTTGGATACATACAGGCTAGTTTTTTTGGATCTAAGTGCCATCTATAAAACATTTTGTAAAAATTCTCTCTTAAATTTTGGGCCTGTGTAAACCTTATATTTCTAACCCAAATTCTTTCCCACGTTTCCATCATTATTGGTTCTCCAATATTTTGCGCCCATTTTATCATACAATCCTTAACTAGCTCTGTTTCTGAATCTATTTTTACCAATGCATTATACAAACTTTTTATATGCATTTGACTTTGATCTCTAATTTGTTTTACCAAATTCTCATCCCCTTGCAAAATACCAATTTTTTGATTTTGTCTCCATCTAGTTTGCATTTGCCCAAACTGAAACCATGTTTTAATTATTCCTTCTTCCCTTAATTGATTCATAGCTTTTAGTTGTAACCTAGCTCCTTCTTTATAAAGAAGTTCTTTATAAGTAATATCATCTTGTTTTTGTTCAACACTTATATTCTCTATAGCGTGCCTGGGTACTGTCCAAATTGGTAGCTTATTGTTTAATTTATATCAGTACTTTTTCCAGACACACAGTAGAGCATTCCTTAATATATGACTTTTAAAGGTCTTATCCACTCTTTTATCATATATTAAATAAGCATGCCATCCATACAGCAAACCATACCCTTCAATATTCTTTCCTCTGTCAAATTCATCCAATCACTAACTGCTGATAAGGCAGCTGCCTCATAATATAATCTTAGATTGGGCATTTTGAGACCTCCTCTTTCACGGGTATCTTGCATTATCTTCTGCTTAACTCGGGATCTCTTTCCTACCCAAACAAAACTATTAATACCCTGCTGCCATTCCTTTAAATTTTCATCTTTTTTAAGTATTGGAATCATTTGAAAGAGAAATAAAAACTTTGGTAAAACATTCATTTTTACTGCTACTACTCTTCCCAACAAAGACAATTGAAGTTTTTTCCAATTTTCCATCTCTCTCTGTATTTTTTGCCACAACAGTTCATAATTATACTTATATAATTTCACATTAGAAGTTGTAATATAAACCCCTAAATATTTAACCTTCTTAGCTATCTCAAATCCTGTAAGTCTTTCCACTTCTTTTTGATTCCTGGTCATATTTTTAGTTATTATCTTTGTTTTACCTGCATTTATTTTAAATCCAGAAACTTGTCCATATTGATTAATTATTTCCATTAAACCTATAACCGATTGTACTGGTTGAGTCAAGGTAACAACCAAATCGTCTGCAAATGCTCTTAATTTATACTCAGGTTGCCTTATTTTAATTCCTTTTATTTCATCTAGCGCACGTATTTTACTCAGTAAAACTTTCAGCGACAAAATAAACAAAATGGGGGCAAAGGGTATCCTTGCCTTGTTCCTTTTTCTATGTTAAAAGTATCTGTTAAACCACCATTAATTATTATTTGCGCTGTTTGTTTCTGGTATATTGCCTTGATGGATTGTGTGAAATATTCCCCAAACTGCATCTTTTCTATTAATTTCAGTAGGAATTGCCAGTTCAATCTATCGAATGCTTTCTCCGCATCCAAAAATATTAGCACTGCAGGGATTTGGTTGTGCTTTCCCAAATATTCTAATAAATTAACAATTTGCCTTACATTGCTTTTCATTTGTCTACCACTTATAAAACCTGTTTGATCATGATGAATCATCTGTTGCATAACTATCATTAATCTATTTGCTAGTATCTTGGCAAAAATTTTATAATCTGCATTTAAAAGTGATATTGGCCTATAATTTTTTGGCTGCGTATGATCTTGTTCCTCCTTTGAGATCAAAGAAATAAAAGCTGTTTTCCATGACGGGGGTATCCCTCCTCCAAGTTGTATATTATTAAATATTTCCTTAAGTGATTCCACCATTTCCAACTGTAAATGCTTGTAATATACTGTTGTCAAACCATCCATCCTGGGTGCTTTACCCACCTTTAACTGTTTAATTGCAAATAACATTTCCTCAGAGGTTATCAATTGATTTAAACTATCCCTTTGCTCTTTTGAAATTATACAAATATTCTCTTTCTGTAAATAACTATCTATATCTATATCCTGAATTTTCTCACTAGTGTATAACTTAGTATAAAATTCCAAGAATGCTTTTTTAATCTTCTCTTTCTGATAAACCTCTTTACCTTTATAGTTTATTTTCTCTATCGTCCGTGATTTTTGTTTCTTCCTTAATAAGTATGCTAACCATCTACCTGGTTTATTAGCATTACAAAAAGTGTTATGTTTAGTATATTGTAAGTTTGTTGCAACTTGATCTGCCATCAACATATCAAACGGACCCTTCAGTAAATTAATTACCTCCTTGGTTTTCTTATCTGCTGGATTGGCTATTAAAGCTTGTTCTTTCTTTTTAATTTCTTCTTCTAATTCTTTCCTTTTCTTTCCCTGTTTCTTTCTAAGTTTATTGTTCAGATGTATCAATATACCTCTCATATAAGCTTTACTCGCATCCCAAACCATTTCCATTGATGTACCCTTATGCATATTCATGATAAAAAATTCTTTCATAAATTTTTTACATTCATTTATATTTTCCTCATATCTAAACAAAATTTCATTCAGCCTCCAAGATCTCTTATGTCCCTTGCCATGCTCCAACTCCATCCACACTGGACTGTGATCTGTTAAAGTTCTCGGACATATCTTCGTATTCTTCACCCTGGAATAAAGATCATTAGTAATTAGTATAAAATCAATCCTAGAAAAGGATTGATGCCTATCTGAAAAGAAAGTAAAGTCATTTTCTTCTAGGTTCTTCTCTCGCCAAATATCCCTCAATTCCATATCCTCCATCATTTCAAAAAAGGATTTTGGTAATCTTGCATGTGTTGAAACATTTTGCTTAAGTCTCTTTTTGTCTTTTTTAGTATCCAAGACTCCATTCCAGTCGCCCAGTAAAATACAGGTTCTATAATCCCACTGTAACAGCTTGGAATGTAAAATATTATAAAATTTTTCCTGCTGCTGGTTCGGCGCATATAGTCCAATTAAAAATATTTTTTCACCTTTTATTAAAATTTCAATTGCTATAAGTCTTCCTTGATCATCTGCTTCAATTAAGTTGGCAATTAAATCTGGTTTAAGATATACAACTATACCATTTTTCTGGTCTTGTGCCGACGTTCTTAAAAAGATGGGAGTAGCAGACCATTTTATTTGTCTCTTGAGAAACCTATATGCGGGTCAAGAGGCAACAGTAAGAACTGGACATGGAACCACTGACAGGTTCAAAATTGGGAAAGGAGTCTTTCAAGGCTGTATACTTTCACCCTGCCTATTTAACTTATATGCAGAGCACATCATGAGAAAGACGGGGCTAAATTAATCAAAAATTGGAGTTAAGATTGCTGGGAGAATATCAACAACTTCAGATATGCAGATGATACCACTCTAATGGTGACAGATTTTATTTTCCTGAGCTCCAAGATCACCGCAGATGGAGACTGCAGCCAAGAAATTAAAAGGCGCTTGCTCCTGGGGAGGAAAGCTATGGCAAATCTAGACGGCATACTAAAAAGCAAAGACATCAACCTGCCAACAAAAGTGCATATAATCAAGGCTATGGTTTTCCCAGTTGCAATGTATGGCTATGAAAGCTGGACCATAAGAAAGGCTGAGCACCAAAGAATTGAGGTCTTTGAACTATGGTGCTGGAGAAGAGTCCTGCGAGTCCCTTGGACTGCAAGGCGATCAAACCGGTCAGTTCTAGAGGAGATCAACCCTAACTTTTCATTAGAAGGTCAGGTCCTGAAGATGAAACTCAAATACTTTGGCCACCTAATGAGAAGGAAGGACTCACTGGAGAAGAGCCTAATGCTGGGAAAGATTGAGGGCAAAAGAAGAAGGGGACGGCAGAGAATGAGGTGGCTGGATGGAGTCACTGAGTCAGCATGAGTTTAAATGGACTCCAAGGGATGGTAGAGGACAGGAAGGCCTGGAGGAATGTTGTCCATGGGGTTGTGATGGGTCGGACACGACTTCGCAACTAACAACAACAACAACAGGATATCAGATTCACATTCCTTTAAAGCCACGAATGAGGATTCTGTTATTCAGATTATTACAGTAAAGTACACAAGCTTTCATGTACAACAGCTCACTTCATTGGATGTATGAGGTGGCTACATTGATGTAGGGTTTAAACTGGGATGAGGTGAACAGAAAGGGGGGATGGAGAAAGGCAGGGTGGTTATCAAAGTACAAGTTATATGTAAGGCAAGTATCTTATCACTTAACAATTGTAATCTGTTAGAAATACCATTCTTTGCTAACAATGTCCTTCTGGATTCAACATAGAACAAACAGTCCAAACTTTGTACAAAAGAATGGACATGTTTGACATCAGGACTCAAAAAAAGGACAAGGCATATCAGAGGATTTTAACCTCTCAAAACAATCTATTACAGATTTCAAAGTGGTTACTTTGGGAAAAAAACACTTTTTAACAGGACAATTGAGCAAGATATTGATGAACTCATATACATCAAAAGGTTTCAGGCTATCTCAGCAATACAATGGAATTTTAACACATTACAATTGTTGTTTGACATAGTGCTTGTTACTCACATTTAACTTGCACCTTTTTCTTCCCCTCCATGGATTGCTATTATCTAGTTTTTCATAGATTACGTGTTCTTGATTTTGATCAGGAAAATGCTATGCAGAAAAGTAAACACTTTCGTGATACTTATTTTGCAGTTGCCTTTTTCGTATGGCTTTTATATATTGTTATTGGTTAATTAGGTTCTATATATGGAAAGGTGGTAAATATATCTGAATAAAAAATAAATAGCATTCTTTCAGTACTGCTGAAAATGTATTTATAGCCTTATTAAAACAGTCCACCTGGTTTAACATTATTTTCCAGATGCTTCTTTTATTTTACAGTCTTTTGAATGAAGCTTAATATTTTCAAAAGAAATGTTTGGAGAAGTTTTCATAAATTACTTGCCATGGGGTATATATTTTGGTTCTGAACGTTTAGAATATATTAATTGTAAGCAAAGAAACTCAAAGCAAATTGTCCTAAGATTTAACATTGCCTGTTTAACCGTTAAACGTTTCTTTGTGTGCATCCCATTCAGGAAAATATTTGATTTACTGATCTTGAATGAACTTTTTCCAAAGTGCTGGAAATGTCTAGTTGGTGTTACCTTTCTTCAATTGAATCTGCCTTTCTCTATCACCTGCTTTATCTCTTATCATTTGTTCAGGAGTCACCAAAGACTTTAGGCATTGATGAAAGGAATTGGAAATTTAGCGCTCATGAGATAGTTCCTACAAGCTATTCAGTGAGGACAGTTTTGTATCACTAGGAATTAACTGGTGCTAGAGTTCCACTGCTTTTTGCGGCCTTTCAGCGATCCACTTATTGCCTGGAAGTTACTAATTTTATACACCCACATTGAAATTTAGGTCAGCTCAACTCAAGGATCAGCCTAGTTTTGCTGGGGGGGAAAGGAAACAAATAAAGGTGAATTCCTTATTTTTAGAAATATAATATCTAGTTCTTATACTCACACCTCTTTCCAGACATAGATAAGAATATTGTTTCCCTCGTCACTGGAAAACAGAGAGAGCTAAACTAGATCAGCCATTCTCAAATTTTGCAATATTAGTACTACCATTAATAACACTAATTATGTCAAGGGCGGTAAAATAAACATACCACTTGCTTTTAATCATTTTTATCTATACTTCCAATCAAATAATGGTAGAACTTTCAAACTTTATACATTAAAACCATGTACTTAGAATCCAACATATTTAATGGGAAAAAAGGATGTTTGCTTCCTGTTGCATAATTTCTGATCATGAGATACTTACTCTCATTTGATTTTCCTCCCTTGTTCATTCAAAGACCCAGATAAAACAGAATGTAATTGGTGAGCTGAATCCTTATGCTACAGAAGTAATGTATTTAAGTAGTAGTTAAATGTAACACAGCACAGAGAAGCCTGTACATTTTCCAGATAGATAAATGTAGACATTATTTCCTATGATTAATTATGTTTTCCTATCATTTATACACATGCCAAGGAAAACTTCATTATTTTTAAATTTTTGAATACGGTCCGCAGTCAGCTGTGGAAATAATCTCAGATTAGGCACAATGGTAACCTACCATTGTGTGGTATATCCATGTTTTCACACAAAAAAACATCCTTTTAAGAAAATATAAACACTGCACCTAAGCTTTTGCTGGCATTTGCGGAAAGGCCACAATTTCTCCATACAGCCTTCAAATCTGTGTCATGAGATCAATGGCTTTTATACTTCTGCTTGCAATGCAACTGAACCGAATGGTGTTTCAGATTGGAAGAATTATCCCTTCATGCAAATGAAAGGTTTGCTATAGGGCTTGGGCTGCTGCATGGCTTACATGTCATTATTTTAATAATTTTCCCATCTCAAATTATTAGCAATCTAGGTTGAATTACCTCCCAATTTGCATATCTAAATATTTTCCATTTACTATTTTCTCCAGTATTTAAATATAATCTATTGAAGCACTTTTCTTCAATAAGAATTAAACATCCAAATTAATGTTAATTTTGCACATTCAACTTTTATGCAACTGATATCTTAAAAGCCTTGAAACATGGACTACACCACTACTCAGACTGTATTTGGAATAAAAATGATAAGTACTATCGTTTATGAATTGACCACAAATAATTTACTGAGTGCAGCACACTAAATCAAAATCAAGTAAACCACATTATAGTTTAGCTCAGACTTCAGGCAGAAAAAGTGGGAAGCAGATATCACTGAAAGTTCTGGGTACTATAGCCTTGACACTGTCACTAAAGATATAAGCCTTTTTTATTATGGTTAAGTTAATCACAATGTAGGTATCCCATTGACTATTCTGCAGTATATCTACTCGTGTCCCTTCGTTATTTTTTCAGAAATATACTCTGAATACTACTTAACCAAACTTTTAAAAAATATAGTATTAAATATCTTTGAACAATCATTCCATGCTTTTACTGATATTTAATAGGGTCTGTGCACTTTACTTTTACAGTGGGGCCTTCATTTTATTCTAATTTATGTATTATATTATTTATATTCTATCTTTCTGCTTATTTTGCAGTCAAGGCAGCTTACAATAAAAATATAGACCACTGTATAAAATATAAAATGAATTAAATTAAAATCAAAGGTAAAATTCAAATCAAAGGTAGTTCTATCTGACCTCCTGGGGGTTTGAGAGATAGGGCTACTGGGCTCAGGCTGATCTACTTTAATGCCAGGTCTGTGGTTAACAAAGCTCCCCTCATTCGTGATTTGATTGAGGAGGAAAACACAGACCTGGCTTGCATTACGGAAACCTGGTTTGGCTTAGAGGGGGGGCCCTCTGACTGAACTTTGCCCAACAGACTTCCGGGTGCTGCATCAGCCAAGGGCCCAGGGGAGGGGAGGGGGAGTGGTGGTTATCAGGGAGACCCTTAGCCCACGGGAGGTCACTGCTTCTAAGATAGACGGGTGTGAGGCCCTCCTCATGGGGCCCATGTGGGCAGTTGGGCTTGTTGATTGCGTACCTGTCTCCCAGCTGTGTATCAACAGCCCTGCCCGGGCTGCTCAACGCCCTATTGGGCTGGTAGTGGAGTTTCCCAGACTTATTTTTCTGGGGGACTTCAATCTGCCATCCCTGGGTGGGGCGTCGGGGGTGGCTCGGGAGTTCATGGCTTCCATGGCAGCTATGGACCTGACTCAGATCATTTAGGGCCCGACACATGAGGGGGGCCACACACCTGATCTTGTTTTTGTCTCGGAGCAGTGGTGAGTGGGGCTCGGTGGGGGATTGTCTTCTATTTATCCCCCGTCATGGACCGACCACTATTTCCTTCGGCTGGGTTTCCAGTACGCCGCCCCTCCTTACTGGGAGGTGGAGCCGACTATCTGGTTCTGCCTCAGGTGCCTGATGGACCCAGAGAGGAATGATATCCACACCCCGGCCACGACCCTGGTGGAGGCCTGGGATGTGGCTGCTGCCGGGGCTCTTGACCGGGTAATGCCTTTGTGGCCTCTGACATGTCGCAGATCCCGGGTGGCGCCCTGGTTTACCGAGGATCTCCGGGGGATGAAGCGACATAGGCGAGGCCTAGAGAGCCGTTGGAGAGCCAATCGTTCCGAATCTGACCGGTCCCAGTTAAGGTTGGCCACACGGGCCTACCTGGTGGAGTTGGCGACGGCAAAGCGTCGCTACTTCGCCGATGTCATTGCATCCGCAGAGAATTGCCCGGTTGCCCTGTTCAGGGTGTCCTGCTCCCCTCTTGACTCAGAGGGTGCGGGAAGATCCTCTGCGGGGGTGAGCCGAGGAGTTTAGCCAGCACCTGTTGGACAAGGTCACTCAAATTTGGGACGACTTGGACTCTGACTGGACAGAGTCAGACGGTGAGGAGGCAGTGGGTCCTGTGCTTTGGGAAGAGTTTGATTCTGTTACCCCAGAGGAAATGGACAGGATCATGCTGAAGCTGACTGCAGCCACTTGTGTGCTGGACCCGTGCCCCTCCTGGTTGGTTTATTTAGCTCAGGAGGGGACACGAGGCTGGATCCAGGCGGTGATAACGGCTTCCTTGAGGGAGGGAAGCTTCCCGACCGCCTTGAAGGAAGCAGTGGTGAGACCCCCTCCTCAAGAAGCCGACCTTGGATCCAGCTGTTTTGAGTCATTTCTGTCCGTTCTCCAATCTCCACTTTCTAGCGAAGGTTGTTAAGAGTGTAGTGGCGCATCAGCTCCCGCTGGCCCTGGATGAAGCGAATTACCTCGACCTGTGCCAGTCGGGTTTCAGGCCCAGATACAGCACGGAGACGGCATTGACCGCACTGGTGGATGATCTCTGGAGGGCTCGGGACAGAGGCTATTCCTCTGTTCTGGTCCTATTAGATCTGTCGGTGGCTTTTGATACCTTCAACCACGGTATCTTGCTGCGTCACCTCGAGGGGTTGGGAGTGGGAGGCACCGATTTACAGTGGTTCTCCTCCTACCCCTCGGGTCGAATGCAAGTGGTGTTGGCAGGGTGGCAGAGATCAACCTGGAGACCCCTCACTTGTGGGGTGTCCCAGGGGTCAGTTCTCTCGCCCCTTCTGTTCAACATATATATGAACTGCTGGGAGAGATCATCTGTAGTTTTGGGGTGAGGTTCCATCAATATGCTGATGACACCCAGCTCTTTATATCCACCCCGAACCAGCCCAGTGATGCCCTCGACGTGATGGCCCGGTGCCTGGAAGCAGTACAGGTCTGGATGGGAAGGAACAGACTTTGACTCAACCCGGCCAAGACTGAGTGGCTGTGGGTACCGGCATCTCAGTCCATGGGAGAGGTTCCATCGCTGGCTATAGGGGGTGAAGTTTTACCCCCTGTAGACAGGGCATGCAACTTGGGTGTCCTCCTGGACTCACAGTTGAGTTTAGAAGATCATATAACGACCGTGACCAGGGGGGCATATGCCCAGATTCGTCTGGTGCGCCAGTTGCACCCCTACCTAGACCAGGATGGAGTACGCACAATCACCCATACACTAGTCACCTCCCGTATTGATTACTGTAACGCTCTCTACATGGGGCTGCCCTTGAGGATCACTCGGAGGCTTCAGCTGGTGCAAAATGCAGCTGCGCGGGTTGTGATGAGAGAATCCCGATACTCCCAGGTAACACCCCTCCTGCGTGACCTGCATTGGTTACCGGTTGCCCTCTGGGTGAGATTCAAGGTGCTGGTGATGACCTATAAAGCCCTACATGGCTTAGGCCCAAGATATTTGGTGGACCACCTGCAGCCAGCAACAACATCCCATCGCCCGGTTCATGCCCATAGGGAGGGCCTGCTCAGGGTGCCGTTGGCGAGACAATGTCGGCTGGCGGTCCCCAGGGGTAGAGCCTTCTCTGTAGGCGCACCCACCCTCTGGAATCAACTTCCCTTGGGGCTTCGGCTGGCCCCTGACCTTTGCACCTTTCACCGTGAATTAAAAACTTGGCTATTCGAGCTCCCCGGCCTGGACTGATGGGTTTTTTTACGGGTTTTAACTGTATCTGTTTAATTAGGCATTTTAACTTGCATTGGATTGTGGTTTTATTGTTGTGAGCCGCCCTGAGTCCGTTGGAGATAGGGTGGCATATAAGCTTAATAAAATAAAATAAGTAAATAAATAAAAAAATTCAAGACAATAATTAACAGCTTGGCAGGAGAGATACTTTTTCCATTTTCCTAAATACTAGGGGTCTGGGAGTCAAACCCATCTCCTTATATTCCATAGCCAGACAACTAGAAAAGAATACCTATTGCTGTGTAACCAACGTTGGAAGATCAATGAAGGAACTGTGTTTGTCACTGCAGTCATATTATTTTGTTCTGCCCCAACTTGATTGCTTAGAAAGATTTAATAAAGTCATTGCCAGACTTCCCATTTAATAACATTACATTAAGCTGGGGGACAAATGCCTGATTTCAGGAATGAGCAAAGCAAAACTTACTCAACAGCTTATGTGTGTAATTTGCAAGCTGCAGATGGAATATAAATAGCTTATTCAGATAAAGTTGTAAAATATTCAACTTTGGCTTCTAAAAATCCCATTCCGCTCTTAATAGCACTTGTAAGACTTAGGCAGAGAGAAAAAAAGAGGGTTGCATTTTGCATTAACTAATAATGTGGTTTGTTTTTGACTTTGTATGTGAACTTAACCATTGGGGTATATAAAACTGAATTCCTCTCTTAGCATATGATTTGAACCTAGCCAACAGCAGTGTATTTAATAAACTATCTTTGCAGTAGGGAGAAGAAGCTTTACAATTTCATACCAGCAAAATCTTGCAGAAAAGTGCCAATTTGTGGCAGAGCCATTTTGTCCCATTTTCCAGATTCTGGAAGAAGCGATGACAAAGACATATCCGTGAGGTCATCAGGACTTTTCTTTTGTGCCTTTGAGTCAGTGTTGATACCTGGGGATTACCTGGACAAGTCCTTGCAGTTTTCTTAGCAGTTTGCCCTTGCCTGCTTCCTAGGGCTAAGAGAATGACTGGCCTAGTCACCGAACTGAGTGTGTGTATAAGGCAGGATTAGAATTCATGTCTTTGTTTCTATCCTAGTGCCTTGATCACTACACCAAACTGGCTCTCAAGCTTTAGGGTGACTTTATTATCTTCAATTTAACAGAAATTCTGCTTTCATACATAGACTTCCTTACTTGAAGGGTGGATGGAGTTGGCTGGTTGCAGAACATACCCTAGTGGAGAGATTTTTATTACTTACAGACAGTAACACTCCAGATAGTTGAAACAGTCTGTTCATGTCATACTGTTGATTAGTTGAACATCAGATGTGTCTATGAGACATAGGAGCCACATTGCAGACTTGGAAATAATGTCTGAATCAGTATGTTCTTTACCATTGAATTATCTATCAGACTACATTGGTTCTCTTACAGAACAGATGGCAGTATCTTATTTGAATGTATTTGTGTAATCCGTATTTGGTTCGCTGAAAGAATTCACACACAAGCACACACATCAATTAAAAACAGCTTAGAGAGATTTAATCCAGAAAGCTTAACTTTCTGGCAATACCATTTTCATATGGATTCCAGGATAGAAGGGAGGGGAATCTGCTTTGCAACAAAAATAGGTTATTCTTTTGCACTTTCACCCCATTAGCAGAAAATATTGAAGAACTGTTTTTTTTCTACTCTTTGTGCATTAGCTTCTTTTTGTACTGAAGTTCCCTCCTTAATGTCCAGGCATAAGTTTGTCCCGTCTTGATTTGAGTCCTTTAATTTAACCATATTATGTTTGTTGTAAGTCACCCAGAATTTCTTAAGATGTACAGCCATTTAAATAAATATTTTAACACAGACAAAATTGTATACATGGATCCTTTCAAGGGTAATATATGTGTTTGTATTCTAAAGTATTTATCCAGAACATGGATTGATAAATGCAGTCCAGATAGAAGTGATCTGTTTATACAGACACAGAAACATTGAAATCTGATTATTAATATATTTCTGTGTGGTTTTTAGTCTTATAACATTGAGGTGCCAGTATAACTTAAAACTATGTTTATGTCTTCTAGATATGCTCAGAAGTGCATTTAAAGGCACTGGAGAAACCTCTCCTCTTATAACACAATATTCCTACTTGCCTTATAAAAATTCTTACCATGCAAATGAACAGTGACTATATAGCACATAGGCTCAAGTGAGTGTCCACAGCAAACCACGATGTCAAAATAACAAGCATATCATCACATAAAATCTGTGATTATTGATCCCTATGTCTGAGGGAAGAAAGCTGTGGCTTTTGTGTGATATCATCATACATTTTATCACTTGCCCCCTTTGCCTCCCCCCCCCCCCAGCACCCTCATTTTCTGGAATTAAACAATGCAGTAATATGGCAGTTTGAAAAAAAAAACAGTGATATGACTTGCTCTGTTTCTCAATGTGGTTTTTATCCTACAAGTGGAATAAAGTATTCAGAGGTCCTGACATTGACTGGATTCATATGTAGTGTATTTGATCTTGGTTTATGAAATATGCACTGTTTAAGTTCAGCCAGCACGCTACACTGTGGAAAAGATCCTCAATCTTTCTAGGCTGGTGGGCACATTTGGAAATGTTGAGAACATTGGCTGCTGGAATTGCTTGGCCATTAATAAAAAGAGTGGGGGGGGGGGGGGGGGGGGGACAGAAGCTATTATAGTGCAATGAGTTTAGCAGAACCTGCTTGACATCCTCTCTAAAAGATAAGGCAGCTGAAGCTCCCTGGGGAATTTTGCATAGGAGCAAATGCTGGAGGGTAAGTGGGGGTGACTAGAGCCTCTAGTCACCCTCCTTGCCCTCCAGCATTTGCTCCTAGATACCTCTGCAAAACTCCCCAGGGAACTACAGCTGCCTTATCTTTTATGGGGCTCATTTAGGTGAGAAATCAAGACAATGTTGGAAGTTCATGCTTTGCTTGGCAAAGTACTAGCTAGGAAACCTGGTGGGGCAGGAAAGAGCTCAGTGGGCACCAATGGAAATGCCCGTGGGTACAACTGGCGCTTTTGCGGTACCACATTTAGCACCCCAGCCTTAACCTTCATTTTACAAGTCGCAACCCCGTGCTAAATTACAAACCACCAACCCCCCCCCCCTTTCCGGTTGAACGTGGGATCGATGTGTCCAGCTACCACCGGCTTCTATTTGAGGAGGCTCGGCAGCAAAACACGCGCTGATGAGGGAAGGGCGAAAGAACCGCAACCGGCGAATCCGGCTCCACCAGCAGAGAAGCAGCGGGTTCTTCGGTGGCCAGGAACGTTTTCTGGCGGCTGAAGGGGGGCGCGGCTCGGGCGCGTGCGACGTTGGGCCGGGGAGGGAAGAGTCCCGCGGCCAGGGAGGCGCAGCTGCTATTACCCACAATTCTTTCTCCAGCCCCTGCAAAGAGGTGGAGGTTAGGGTTAGTTTTTTATATATATATACACACACACACAAACCCCCCCCCCCCTGCAAGCTGGGAGGGGACGGCGGAAAGATGAGAAAAAGAGGAGGGAAAGGAGACACGGGTGGAAAAGGCACGCGCTCTTTATCGCCGGCGAAAGGGGAACCCGTCCCCTTCCCATTTGAACCCCACGCTCCTTGCAACGTCGCTCGTCGTTTGACAGTCAGACGACCCCCTGCTCTCAGCGCTGCAAAGCCCGCCCTTACTCTTCCTTTTCTCGTCGCCCCCCGAGAGAAAACGCCGCGCGCCGCCGCCTCCATTTACCCCGCCTCCTTTTCCCGGGCGCTGGCTTCGACTACGCGATGGCAACTCCCCGCATTTGCCTTTCCCTGCTGACTCAAGCCCGCGAGAGAAATGGGAGCAGAAGGCGCAGAGGAGGATTGAAGGGACGCCGTTCCTCCTCCTCTTGAGGAGGCTCGTGCCCTTTCCCGGCTTTCCCACCCTCTGTCTCTCTCTGTTGGGAAGAAAAGGTGCCCGCGCCCAGGAGCCGCAGCAGGCAAAGTGGGCGCTTGTGAGGAGCGGGCGGGCGGGAGGAGAAAGGGACGCGTCCTTCGGGTCGAATCGGAAGGGGGTCGCGGGCGGATGAAGCAGCCCCCGCCGCCAGGAGGAGCCGGATTCTGCAAGGACTCGGGGCAGCGGCTCCGCCTCTCTCTCTCTCTCTCTCTTTCTCTCTCTCTCTCTCTCTCTCTCGCCAACTCCGGTCCTCCTTCAGCATCCTCCAGAGGCGCCGCTGGAGGGAGGGAGGTGCTGCAGAGGCAGCGTGGTGCATGGAGGAGCGCGCCGAGGCCAGGAAGCCTCGCCTACCGGAGCGCGGACCCTGGAGGAAAAACCCCTCCCGCACCTGTGCTCTTTTTTTTTTTTTTGCCTGCTGCTTTCAACCTCCCGGGGCCGGCTGCGGACTGCGTGGCTTCTGGTAAGTCTGAGGGAGTCACCGCCTTTTGCGGGGGAGGGGGGGGGCAGCGGGAGAGGTTCTTGTTATGCTGGCATTTTGCGCTCATCTCTGCTGCTGCGCTGGCCGCGGGTGGGTAGGTGGGTGGAAAAGAAGGAGGGAGAAGTTGCTTTGTTTCCGTGGGCTGCTGGGTGGTTGGGGTGGCGCTGGCGGTCGCCCCCGTCCTTTCTTCCTCCACATCACAAGCATCTTTGGGAGGGTAAGAGAACCAGAAGCGAATGAGTCAGTCGTTATGTGTGCGTGCGGCTCTCATGGCTATGGGAACATTATTATGTCATTTCCTAGACTTAGCATCCTTTTCGTGTCAAGAGGGGAAAACCTTTTGGTGGCCGAGGTCGTTCGTGATCCGAAGTCGGCTAGGGCTGCAGTCTTATCTGTTTACATTTCCCCTGCGAGGTGTAATGGCAGATGTATCGGATATCTCGGTTCGGCTGTGGCTCTCCTGACAAATTCATTTGGGGTGCTGATGATGTGTCAATGTACGCACAGAGGGCTTTGCGAAAGGATTTCCTTATGAAAGACCGGTCATTTTCCCCAAATTCCCTCAGGATTTATAATTACCATGTGAAAACTAACAACAAACTAATACAATTATTCTTTGGACATGAAGTTTCAGTAATCAGACTGAGTCAGTGGAAACATTGGCTTGAAAGATTTCCTTTGGCAAAGAATTAGTTTGGGGAGGGGGGGGGTTTGTAAGAAAAGCCAGAAAGTGTTTAAGTGAATAGAGTGCCAACAGTTCTCAGAAAGCATTTGAACATTATATTGGATATAAATTGTCATATATAATCATTTGTTTATAGCAATTTAGTTCAGTGGTGGTTTACCTGACATCAGTCTTCGTTATTGATTATATTGATTATTCATTACGAGGCCTAGATTTTTAGATAGGAGCTTGTATTGTAAACAGGGAAGGGTTAATTTAATTTTTGGTTAATTTAAACTGCCAATGCTAGCAATATTTGATGGTTAATTTGATATTGTGGATCATTGTTATTCATATTTTGGATATTTTTTCTGCACTGTATGAGGATTTTTCCAAACTTTTTTTAAGGTTTGGACATTTAATTCTTGTGAAGGAATTGCACTAAGATCGGGAGATATAGGAGTCTGTTATTAAAATACATAGACAAATAATTTTTCCTATGCTTGAAATAGTAGGAATGCTGCTGTTTATCTTTGAATATATCACATGCAGATGCATGCACACACACACACACATATAGAATACCATACTTATTGTTTTGGTTGATTTTTTTTAAAAAGAACACCTTTTTTTACATTTATCAACTTTTAAATTAATTTCAGGGGATTTTGAGTGTTGTATATAGTTGCCTGTTGTCTTCAAATGTTTATAAAAATCTGTAGTACAATAAATGCTTTTGCTGCTTGTTTTTAAAGATGATAATTACCAATTAAATTTTGAGGAAGAAAATGTTAACTGAAAAGTTTCAAATCTGCTTTGTTTATTCAATATTTTCTTTTTTTAAAAAAACAATAATAAAGTGCCAGGTTTAGGGGTGATGCTTATATCCTACTAAACTCTTGAGCTAAATGGAAGAACACGACTTAAATGTACATTTGTTTACAATTTATGTGATTCATTTTTTATGATAATTATGTTATAATTCATTTTTTATTCAGTACAGTTTTGTCCCAGATTGTCTTAGGTTTGCCTTACTTGTATTATTAATGGGAAAAAGATTTTTCTTGCTAGCCTAGCAATGTGATTCATATGATGTTCAGGCTCTTTAATATCAGTAAGAAAATTGGGTACCATGTATGGTTCTCCCAAGAATTTTTTTTTTTTAAGTACAATGATTTTGTCTGAGAAAAGAAAATCAATATTGACTCAATATTTTTATTAAGTTAACTCAAGCTTTTCCAAACAGAATACCATCTTCTGAGTTTCCAAGAATGTTTTATCTGGCAAGTTGATATGATATTGTAGATACTATAATACTAAATTCTTTAGTTAAAAATGATGAAATAGTTTATGTAACTTGTCAGTTTCACCATTGCTGTTGAGACAAATATAGTCCAAGGTCACTGCCATACAGGGATTTACAGTTGGAAAGGAAGTTCTCAAATATACAATTGAATTGTGTCATAAAAGCTTCATTGCTGAGGATATGTATGAAATACATGCAGTAGAGCATCCACCTTAAACAGAAGAATAATCCTTAGATGTAATCATCAAAGGAAAATTGAAGGGATGGAAGCAATGAGTAAAGAAGCAGCTGTATTCAGGAAACTACATTACTATTAAGAATAAATTTCACATAGCGAAGCAACAATACATTTTCCCCCAAATGGTATAGGCATGAGCCTATACAGGACAAAAATTGTATCTCTTGTAATATAGGTAGTTTAGTATAGGTAGCTTTATCAGATATCAAGAGCTGAAATCCTCTGATAAGATGTTCATGTTCAACCAATAATTTGTTGACCAATTTTAGTGCTATCAATTTGTGTGTGAACTTTGCTCAGAAAATTTTTAAGTAGTAGGATAAAAATACAACCTTGCATTGTATGTAAAAGATTGTAAGCAAAATTTCCCGAAAAAGGTGAAATAACCTTCCAATGTAGTGAAACTTAAGTATGCCAAAATTGAGCTTCAGATTTGCTATGATTGATGGCATCTCACCTTGTAAAACATAAATTTCTATATATTTGTTCAAAAACATGGAATAGTTATGGCCTACTAAATAGATTTGTTAAGGTACTGAACTACTAATTATTATTGCAACTCACTAACAGTAAATCATATACATAGAATAGAAAAGAATAGAATTCTTTATTGGCTAAAGACAAGGAATTTGTCTTTGGCGCATACACTCTCAGTGTACATAAAGAAAAATAAAATATATTCATCAAGAATCAGTAAGATACAACACATAGTGACAGTCATAGGTTACTAAGAAGCAATCAAATCGTACAAGGAAACAAATAAAACAATATAAATTGTAAAGATACAAGCAACATGGTTATAGTCATAAATGGAAAGAGATAGGTACTAGGAAGGATGAGAAGGATAATAGTAAAACAGTCTCAGTAAATAATTCGACAGTGTTGTGGGAATTAGTTGTTTAGCAGAGTGATGGCATTCAGGAAAAAGCTGTCCTTGTGTCTAGTTCTGGTGTGTAGTGCCCTATAGCATTATTTTGGGGGTAGAAGTTGAAACAATTTATTTCCAGGATGTGAGGGCTCTGTAGATATTTTCACAGCCCCCTTTTTGACTCATGAAGTACATAGGTCCTCAATGGAAGGCAGGTTGGTAGCAATTGTTTTTTCTGCAGTTCTAGTTTACATTTGGAAACAAACCCCACTAAATTCAGTCAGACTTTTAGTCAGATATGTGTATATAAGGCAAAAGCTTTTTTTTAACATTCAAAACATATACTTTGAAAAACATTAGAATTACTAGCTTGCATTACATTCTGCAAGTATAATAGAAGCATTTAGATATTACCAGTACTTGGGTACAGTAATCAAATAATGTGCCTGAGTGAGTGAACAGTGATGACTTTAGAAATAAACGTTTGTTAACTTATTTTTTATGGAAATTAATCAGGAGGCTAAGTATCACAGATACATTTTCTTAATACAGTATTATGACCTAGCAGTATATTTACTGGTACTTTGAAAGTTTTTTTGGATTGGGCTGTACAACATTTTTGGAGCTGAATGGTGCATTTAGCCTTTGAGAGGCTTTACTTCAAAAAATCACTATTCTAAAGAAATAAATAATGTACTAAATTTATTGTATATTTAAACTTATAGTAATTGACATTTCATCAATCAAATAGATACAATTAATATGGCTATTCTCTATAGATTCCCTATTTTTCCTTTGCTCATATTAAAACTTATAATTTGGTAGCTAAAATTGAAAGGTTTCTGGAGGTTGAAATAAAATCTTTTGGGTGCTATATATGCCCTTCACTCCTACTTTAAATACCACGCCAGTTCCAAATGGGCTTATGAAAATGTGTAATAAGGCAAAGGTGGGATTTGTAGAGAATTCAGGAAATTTCTGTATTAAAGATTTATGACATCTCCATTGCATTGCCTGGGTATCATTGTAGTGATATAAAATTTGTCTGTGCCACTTTTATTTTGGCACAACAATGGTTGGGAAGATTCTAGAAGGTAATATAAATTGCTATTGTGGAAATAGCCTTTGTGAAAGGGCTTGTCATTCTTTGTTTTGGTGCCACTCTGAAAGCAGCTTAGGTCTTCCAACATCAACTGTATTGAAGACCTGAATTCTGTCTCAGATGAAAGTGCTCTGAAGCAATTTTGGGGCTTTTTTGAGATGTTGTGACTTAATTTCATTTTTGGACGGAATTCTTCCTCAAACCTTCCCACAGCTTCAAACCCTTTAAGAGAAGTCCTAGTGATAGCTTTGTACTTAGATTTTGGCAGAGTCCACAAGAGGCATGAATCTGACAAGTAGTTTGTCGCTCTCTTCTTTCTGTCAGCACTGAATCTTTTATTTTGTTTGCCTTTTCTTGGAGTGGAAGATGAAGATATTTTTGTCTTTGCAGCACCCACAGGGGGTCAATGACTTTCAAATCTTGTCAGCATTTCAGATTGGCAGAAGGAGAGATTGTAATGGGCTGATGTACCCACTGGAGAAATAAGACGATTAAAACAGATAAAATGCATCCTTTAAAGGAATTATGTTAAAATATGCTGTTTTATCTTGGATAACACAAAATTAAGATTCAAAGGAGAGTATTCTAGAATGTGTTACCACTGTATCATTAAAAAAATAATGCCGGACATGCTACAAATAACCATGTATGATAATTGGCCCAATTTCTAGAATTGTGCAAAATATTTCAAGAGCTACTTTGTAAAGTACTTTGATAAGAGTGAAGCACCCTCTTGGAAGCCCTGAGACATACTTGGACTCTGGAAAGTGCAGTCCAGTTGGTCTGAGATCTTTCCCAGGTCATCTTCACTTGGACATATTGATACTTCCCTTTGCTAATAACCCCAGTGGAAGCATTGCCTGTGCATACACATGCAGAGAATCTAGGAATTTCACATGGCAGCTGTGACAAGCCATCCAGAACACACAGTTTTTAAAGAAAAAATGTGTTACTCCTGCTAGTTCCCTTTGCAAAGCATTTATTTGTGCAGATCCTATGATTTACCTTACTTTCTAAGATAAAACTAGGACCCCTTGGAGAAAGTACAGTAAAGGATCCAAACCATGGATGCTGTAGAATACTTCCCTATTTTTATATGGTGGTTCTAATTTCTGAACACATCCAGTTTGAAATTAATCCCATTTGTTTGCTTGGAACCTCTATAATATTCCTGTATGTAATCTCTGCCACCATCAATACAAGGCTTTCTCTGGCATTATTGATCTCTTATCCAAAAAATAGGTGCTCTGGATCACTTTTGGTCAATTGGCAAAAGACAGGAAATCTCAAACACTTAGATATATTTTCTCAATTGCTTTGATGAGCCTTAATGTGCTTTTAATTTCTCATTTGACTTATCCTTATAATATATCTTGTATTTTTCATTTGCTTTCTGTGTAGTTTTTCTTTTTCTTTTTCGTGCCTTCAAGTGTATGTTGACTCCTAGTGACTACCTGGACAAATGTCTGCAGTTTTCTTGACAAGATATTGGAAATTGTTTGTCTTTGCCTGCTTCCAGGGCTGAGGGTGACTGCTCCAAGGTCACCCAACTGGCTTTATGCCGAAAATGGGACTAGCATTCACAGTCCCCTGGTTTTTAACCTGGACCCTTAACCACTACACTAAACTGTCTTTCTAGGATGCTGCATAGCATATAGATTGCGGCTGACCATTAGGGGAAATCTCTGGATCCATATTTCATGCTAAGCCATAATTTAGCTTGTTTTGTCATTGTACTGTATATCAGTAAAATGTATTAATCTAGCTACTGGAAATTGGAAACGAGTGATTACTTAGCTTGTATGATAAATAGTGATTTATTTAATGAACTATAGTTAAGCAAACAGTGACAGTGCAATACGGAAATTAAATTGATAAGGGTATAATAACGAATACATACAAAAATAATGTATAGAATCTAAGCATCTAAGGCAAGAAGTAATGAATGGAAACGTATGAAGGAGAGATCTAGAATTAAGGAGAAAAGGTATGTGTTAAAACATTTGTTTGAGTTCAGAGTGCAGTGTGTGTGTGTCCTTACTCATGCTGATGAATTCAGATGAACAGCTATAAGAGCATAACTGCTGAAATATGTATATGTGTATATGACATTGTAGAGGCAACTGTATAGATATCCTCTGGATTATGCATCTCTCCCTCCCTCCCTCTATCACTATCACTATCTCTGTAGGCGGCCACGCTCTTTTTGTGATGTACTGTACCTTCATAAGTGATCAAGCGATACTATAAAATACCAATTGTGTAGCTCTGAGCAATAATCCATAGGAAATTGCAAACTCTGTGACTCTTATCTAAGGCATCCTTTGCTTGATTTCAGCATTAAATACTGTGATTTAGCTATTTGAGAAATATCTATTCTATAACATTCAATAGTATTGTTGCATTGTATCTCTTTCCCCTACTGCTTTGATAATACATTTCTTAGTGATGCCGTAGAAACCCTTTTTAGTTTCCTTGAAATGAGTTGCATATATATATTTGAATCTCAGTACTTTTGTACCTTACCTGTAATAGAATCACAGAACATAAGAATTGGATAGCATTTTAGAAATCATCTAATATAACACCTTGTGACTGGCCTTAACATGGCATTAATTTTATGTTGATTATTATTTAAATTCACCTCTAGAAATTATAAACTGCCTTAGGAAAATTTAACTTTGAAAAGGCAATTACACAAAATTAAAATGGCTCAGTTTATTTATCTGTACCTGTACTTTTGCTTATTTTATTGGCTATTTAGTTTAGTTAAAGTATTAATGCTATAGAATAGAACAGAACAGAACCGTACAGAAAAGAACAGAACAGAATACTTTATTGGCCAAGTATGATTGGACACCCAATGAATTTGTTTCCGGTGCATAAGCTCTCAGTGTAATACAAACAACGAAGTAATATAATCATCAATACCAATAGGAAAATGTGATTGAAAAGATGAGAAGGATAATAGTAATACAACCATACTACATGAGTAAATATCCTTTAGACATAAGACATTACTGTGGTAATTAGGTGTTCAGCAGAGTGATGGCACAAGGCAAAAAATTGTCTGTGTGTCTAGTTGTTTTGGCAATGCCCTATAGCGGCACCCTGAGAGGAAAGGTTGAAACAGTTTATGTCCAGGATATGAGGGGTCTGTAAATATTTTCTCAGCCCTCTTTCTGGCCTGTGTAGTATACAGGTCCTCAATGGAAGGCAGGTTGGTTTCAGTTGCTTTTTCTGCAGTCCTAACTATCCATTGAAGTCCCTACTTGTGTTGTTTAATTGCTGGGCCAAACCAGACAGTTATAGAAGTACAAATGACAGATTCAATAATTTTTCTGTAGAACTGTATCAAAAACTCCTGGTGCAGTCTGAACTTTCTGAGTTGACACAGGAAGAACATTCTTTGTTGTGCCTTTTTAATGATGGTTTTAATGTTAGGTGTCCATTTCAAATCCTGGGAGATTCTAGAACCCCAAAACCTGAAGGAGTCTCTTGTTGATACTGTATCTCCAGGATTAATTGGCCTAAATATTCAGGAGAGAGGCCAAGACTGCAGAGTTTTGCTATGCAGGTGCAGTGCCAATGGAATTGGTAATTGTCTAACAGCAGCAGAAGTATCAGGCCTGTAGATGCAGACATGATTCTTAAGGTCTAATATTAGGATCCTAGTCCAGGCCTGAGCCTTAATGCTTGGCATATTGGCTCCAAGCCTCAGTAGGGGATGCATTTTGGAGTGCCAAACAAGATCACAAGAAAATTTGATTGAATGGCTGCATAAGCCCGAGTTGTATGCCATATAATAGTTGAACAACTGTTTTCACTGGAAACAATTTTAACTGCTGTTGGGAATGTACTCTGAAACAAAATAATTGGAGTCAAGGATTCGGGAAGAAAGAATCCACTAAGAATCCTAGATATTTGATTGAGCACTGTGTTGAAGCAGATGCTAGTCTTCAAAGAAGCAGGATAGAAGAGCACTGATGATGGAGAAGCCTCCTGAGAATACTGTGGATGGCCAAGAAAACAACCAATGGATCATTAACAAATCAGCCCAGAATTTTTACTTGAAGCACGAATGATCATGCTCAAATAATCTTACTTTGGATCAGGGGTGAAATCTACTTACCTTCCCTACTGGTTCAGAAGTGCATGCATCACACATGTGCACACGGACCCTCTGTGCATGCGCAGAGGTAAAAACCAGGAAGTAACGACAACTGGGCAGGTGGACGGAGCCTTCTCCGAACCACCCACTGCCATTGTTACTGGTTCGGCTGAACCGGTCCGAACCGGTAGCATTTCACCCCTGTTTTGGATATATTGTGCAAAGACAATTTTCTCTTTGGTAGAAAAGACTCTAATGGTGGAAAGGTGAAAAGAAAAAGAAGAAGGGGATGACTAGCAGCAAAGTGGATGAACTCAGTTACAATGGTGATGAGTGTACCATTGGAAGACCTGAAAGACTAAGTTGGAGTTAGATCATCCTGAAGACAATCAATCTATTCTATATGCTCGCTACTAGTTAAAAATGACTCGATGGGGCATAAAGAGAGAAAAGGAAAAGAACATAAGTGCTAATGTCACAAAATCAGGAAATGCAGTCAGATTTTAAGCAATTCATTTTTAATTTCTAAAAGACAATTCTAAGTTCCAGAATTTGCAGCATTTTTGTCTTAATATTAAAATCAAATATTATACTTACGGCTGAGTTCTTTTGCTCTGGCAGCTTGACACTGTCATATTAGTTGCTCCTTCTTTCCCACACATTTGTTTAGTTTCATTCTTTGTGTACACAACCAAGAATTATGAGTTTGCCCTTTGTCTGTTATCAGCACAGAAAGGCTTTTATAAATTAAATGTGTTTTATTTAGGGTTCTGAAAATGGAATGATATCTGTGAAAAAAAAAGGAAAAAAGAGTATGAAAGAAAGGTATGGCAGATTCTTGAGGCCATTCGAAATGAGGTGATATTCTTAAATTTGGCAATTTGTGAATGCATTTTAAAAAAGCCAATAACGGTTATAGGTTCCTTAATGTAGGACACAGGAAAAGCCCTGCCATTAGATAGAGAGAGGCAGCAATTTTGGATATCAGTAGATTGTTAATGATTTACTTAATTGTTGATGTTTTCAACCAGGGTCAAGGAATGATTCTTATGGTCCTCTCCTCTGCCCCCCTCCATCCCCCCTCCCCCGCTGCCACAAAATAATTTTACTGGCAGAGTTTTGTGTGCATTGGTTTGGTTAGTAGGAGGTAAGACTTCTTATATTTTCTCAGGCAGCACATTTTTTTACATTACATGTAATTACATTTTGGAATTTGCTACCACAAAATGTGGTGCTGGCTATCCATTTGGCTGACTTCAAAAAGGGTTGGATCCATTCATAGAAATCATGGGGATTTATAGCTATTACCCTGATAACAGTCTATAGGTAATCTACTGGGAGACTAGCTTTGATACTATAATGAATTAACAATAGCAGTCACTGGTAACTAAATAGAGTAAACGCATATTCGTAATTCTATTTATCACTGTGGATCTTAACAAGAAGTATTTACCACCAGTATATGAGCTTCTGCATATGAAATAATTTAAGCTACATAGTTTTTATTATAAGAATGACTATTATTTTCATTCAGATTTGGATACCAACTGCAAATCTCCTTTGACCTTTCGCACAATGAAAAGTATTTCCATTCCTTGCTAGTTCCCTGACTAATTAAAGCTACTGAACTTAATTAAAATGGCAAATGACCCTTTGCTATCTGCCACAATTTTTTTTGCAGGCAAGGTGGAAAAGGCTTTTAAATGATCAGCCACTTCTTTTTGAACAATAATAAGCAGGTAAAACATAAAACAATAAATTGCAAGGAATGCAGAAGCTACTAAGCTTTATTATTTCAAGAAAACCCTCAGTATCTTTCCTGACACTCTCATCTGGAAGTTGCAAGATAGTCTTCTGCTCCTGGATTTTATTAACGGTATCTTACATTATTCAAAGCTGAGAAATGACATAAATTTTAATTGGCATGTGCTTGGAGATCATTTCAAAGAAACTGTAGTTAAATGAACAGTAGATTGTCAGCTATGATGACACGGCAAGCTGTGGTTAATCAAAAATTAAGCATAAACTTGCAAGGTTCTTTTCACAAATTAGAAGCAGAAGGAGAAAGAGAGTAAGGAGCCTACTAGGATGATTCCCATCAGATAATTAAATTCAGGTAAGAGCCCGGAAAATGATGATCATTCATTGGCTAAAAATCCAATGAAAATTTCCAGAGGGACTGTCCCCGCTAGTGTTGACTGATAACTTCCCCTCCCTGGTGAGAGCCCAAGAGCTGGGCTCTTATGGGCTCTCACTGGTATTCTTAATGTCCCTAAGCCAGTGATGGCTAATCTTTTTGCCGTCGCGTACCAAAAGCGGAGGGAGCGCAGGGGGGTTGCGTGCCCACGTGCCCACACTCAATGCTCCCTGCGCCCCACCGCCCACGCATGCATGCGCGACCCCCTATGCTCCCCCCGCTTTTGGCAGGCGATGGCACAGTGGGCCTAGTAGGCCCATTTTTGCCCTCCCCAGGCTCCAGAGGCTTTCTTGGACCTTGGAGAGGGCGAAAATGGCCTTCCTCACCGCCCCGGAGGCCCTCTGGAATTCGGAAATGGCTCGTTTCCAAACTTCTGGTGGGCCCAGAGGGCCTGAAAATCAGCTGGCTGGTGGGCGCATGCACGCTGGAGCTGAGCTAGTGCAATGCGCACGTGCCCACAGATATGGCTCCATGTGCCACCTGTGGCACGCGTGCCAAAAGTTCGCCATCACGGCCCTAGACTTTGACCAAGCGAAGCAAGTAGTAATCAATAGAATGAAGGACATGGAATTCCAAGAAGAACTAAATAGGTTGCCTCTCCACAGTAGGGACAGAATCAAACATGGTGTGTGGGAATCAGCAAGATATCTAAATGACCTGATCTTCCCAAAACAAAGAATAGTTTTCTTCAGAACCATATTTAACATTCTCCCCTCAGCACTCCGCCAGGGCAGGTATAAGAGAACAGCAATAGCAGAATGGGTATGTATATGTGGTAAAGGAGAAATCAAAGATATCTCACATGTTTTATTGTACTGTGAGTTATACAGAGTTTATAGGTCAGTATATATCCTCCCCTTATTAGAGAGATTGCTAGGAAGGGCAGACAATTTTTATGTAGGCTTTCTCCTCCAGAACTCAAACCCGGCTATCATGCCTGCAGTGACAAGATTCTGTGTTGCTGCAATGTCCACAAGAAAAAAATTGGTTACAGAATTATAGCTGTCAACTGGTGCCAATTTTTTGGAGATATCTCTAACTATTTTTGGAAAATTATATTTACTGACACATTTATCAGCTCTCCACTCATGTAAACTAGGGAGTGACCATAACTGTTTGAGAACATGTATTTTCTTAACAGGGATGTTATTATCAACTATTAATGTCAGTACTATTTTTTAGTATATCGTGAACAGTGATGTCTATTGCTGGTCTATGACCGTAAAAAAGTTATATTCTATTCTATTTCCATCAGAATATCCATGACACAGTCCCCATGAGTGGGTTTTTTAAAAAGGGCTGCTTTGACATCTCTATAAATAGCATTTTTTTTCCACAAGCAAATAAAAGAAGCAGAAGTAGGTCTGGACTTTTGCCTACTTTGTATTAAAGTTTGTGTAGACCAATGTGATCTTTGGAACTCCAGGATATTTTTATCTTCACAAAGATAAGCCATCTTAATTGTGTTTAGCAGAGTGGAAGATGATTTTAAGCCACTTAAAAATAGGTTTGGATGAACTAAGCTGCGAAGAATTTGCTGTAGAAGGAAACTCTTGAAAGAAATGAGGATTACAATTCTCAGAGTCCATCTAAGAGTGAGGTTCCCTATTAGTTCTCCAGCCATTCAGTGTGATGGAGGATCTTACCCAGCGGTGAAATCCTCTGAAGTCTGCTACCAGTTCTGTGAGTCTGCTACTGAGCACGCGCTTCCTGCAGTGCTAAAAATGGAACATTTTGAAGCCTTCCAAGTCTGCAAAGGTAAGTAGAACAGGGGTGGGGGAATCCGCTGTGCCACGCGATTTAGATTAGCTAGAAAATAGGAAATCCGACGATTCTAGGTAATATAAATTGTGTGTCACAGCTGATCATCGGAAATACCGGTTTGCCTGAACCCGTAGCACTTTTTACTAGCGGTTCGGGAGAACCGGTCCGAACTGGTAGAACTTCACCCCTGATTTTATCCATGTTGGCTGAAAGAATTCGTCCCTAATGATATTTGATTCCTCCTGAGCCCAGTGGCTTCTGCAGATCCAGAGCTGGCTTATTCGCATTCTTTGTGGCATCTGAAGACTGTACAGTATTCCTTGGTGGCAAGAAAGTGCATGTGCAACTTCCACCCAATCCAGTTCCTAGTGAAGAGGTGTTCTTCCAATATATGTTCATGGCAAGAGTAGAGGGTCTCATTTTAATCACTTGTAGATAATCGTTCCTATATTGCTTTCCCTTCATTTATCCACATGAGAAATTCAAAACTACAGTGCAGACTCAAACTTTACAAAGAGATAAGTAACATACACAGTAATATATATTGCGTCTCTTCCTATTAACAGAACACTTACCCTTTTTCATTTTTCTTCTGATTTTTTTTTTCCAACCAAGTGGAATGTTGGAAAGAAATTATGTGAAGGGGATCAGGGTTCTTTCTGTCTTTCTATCCATTGGTCTGCTTCAGGGGTGGGTTCTAAAATTTTTTACTACCAGTTTTGTGGGCATGGCTTATTTTGTGGGCGTGGTTTGATGGTAATGTGACAATTCTTTAGGATTTAGCAGAGGTACTGGTCTACCAGGCTTTTAACTGCTTGCAGAGCTGTACTGGTCTACTCATTTGTTTTTGGAGGCACCGGTCTACCCATTTATTTTTGGAGGCACTGGTCTACTCATTTGTTTTTGGAGGCACCGGTCTACCACCACACTGCCTTTTAACACTGATCAGCTGTAGGGCAGCCCTTTGAAGCCCCGCGGCAAGAGTTTAAACAGTTTTTTTTCCTTCTAGCTGATCAGCTGGGACTCGGGAGGCAGCAAATAGATTGGGGCGGGGCCAAATAAAAGGTAAGAATAACGCAGGGGGTGGGTGGGAGGGCCCAGCTCCCGAACAAAGAGAACCGGTTCGGTGACGTCATATGGTCACTGCTACCAGTTCAGGCGAACCGGGAGGAACCCACCACTGGTCTGCTTCTATATCAAGAGGATAATTCTTCAAAAGCAGAACAGAATGAGTGTGGGGGCAGAAGCAGAGAGACTGTGAGCTCTAGTCTCATTTTAGCCATGAAAGTCAGATGACTGACATAGAGTCGGTCATTTTCTCTCAACCCAATTCACCTCACAGGGTTGGTGTTGTGGGGAAAATAGGAAGAGAAAGATGTCTTGGCTGTGTTCACTGTCTTGAATTATTTGTAAAAAGAATAATGGCGGGATACAAATAAATAAATGAAAAGCAAGATTGTTCAAAAAGTGGTCTACTAATAAATGTTTAACCACAGGTTTTGCTGTCTGCATTGCCACCACTGTGCTGTGCTGTTAGCCTCTGAACAGGTGATCGATGCACTAGACATCGTGGCTCAGCTGTGCTTTCAACTGGCTCATAAATTTCTAGAAAATGTAACAATAGGGTCTCATGAACCACTATAAGCTGGTTGCAACATACCATTTGGCACATCAATTAAAGACTGTGGAGGGGAAAAAAGGGAATGAAAAATGTCCAAGGTGCATCACTATGGGAGAGGCAAGTGGCAGTAGCTTGGACTGATACCACCTATTCCTTCTAAGTTACTTCCTTCCTGGTCACATGAACCAGATTGGAAAGTATGCAGTCCACTTTATAGTTCCAGGGCACACGTACACATAAACACAGACTGATATAAGGCAGGGGTCAGCAGAGTACAAACACGCACATACACACAAACTCAGCACATTCACATCTGTCCTGAAAGAAGGAATGGTTTCTATAGGCCAGCATAAGCAAATTCCAAATAGAAATACAATTCTTGAATCAAAATAGGTTAATAAAAATAAATACAATGCATTTACGTATGCATAATGCATAAACATAGTCAACTGGATAAACAACTACAATTAAGATGGGTAATCAGCAAAACCAAATAAATATCTATTTACACAAAGACTGCGGATAGTGTACATCCAGTAACATTTGGCAAAGAAGAGTCAGATTGATTTGATACTAACAACTGGAGGTGAGAAGCATCAGAATGACCAGGATGCTTGACTAAAAATGGAGATAACAACTGCCATGTGTTAGGATAAAATGAGCAATATGATACAATGTGATCCAGCATTTCAATTCCTCCTACACCATCAGAACACAGTCTCCACTGAAATGAGATGTTCCCATATCTCCCCTTAGTAACAGTTGTTGGGAAGGCATTAAATCTAGCCAGAAATAACGCCCTTCTGAATTTGGGGAATTCTGTACAGCTAAAGTACTTAGCAGAATGGAATAGATGAATAGTACAACTCAAAAACATGTTCCTGGTAAAACTGGCAGATCCATTTGGATCTCTGTTCTATAGCCCATTGCTTAAGAGTGGCTAATTACATGTTCATAGTCTATCTGGAAGATTGTGGCCCATGAAAAGCCAAGAGATTTTAATTTCTCATGAAGTGCCTGGAACCAGAAAGAATTAAAAGTGTTAACCAAGATCAGAAGAGCCAAAACATTTGGGAGAAAAAATAGCTTAAATCAGTAGGAAAATATGTGAATCCAGTCAGATTCTCTGATTTTAAATAAATGGCACAATACTGCATTAGAAAATTGGTGGGGCACTTGGAACATAGATCTCAAAAATTGGGATTGTACTTTTACAAAGAGAAGGAATTCACCAATAAAGTCCAAATTCAATTCCAAAGACTAAGTGCTTCAGGTACAAACTGTGCTCTTTTAGAGAAATGGAAAAATTGTAGAACTGAAATTCATTCTCATAGTGTGTAGCATAGCATAATCAGCATGGGCTTTATGATTAACAATGAGGTGAAAAAATACTTGACTTGTTCTATCTGGGGATTATTTAGTTTATTTAGTTTAGGATCCTTAGCAAGCACCATAACCGTTGTTTTGGAATAGTTGATTAGAGGCATTTTTTTTCTTGATAATAAGTATGCAAAACATCCACTTCAGATCAGTGGTGGGTTGCTCCTGGTTTGGTCCGGTTCTTGTGAACGGGTAGTAATGGTGGCGGGAGGCTCTGCCCACCCACCCGAACGTCATCATGGACGATCTGTGTATGTGCAGAAGCGCGCGCGGGCACTCCCGTTGCGAACAGTAGTAAAGGTAAGTGGAACCCACCCCTGCTTCAGGTCAATCCGCATCTATGAAAGCAGTAAATTTCATTTGCATAGAGGATAGAATTTATGGATTAAAAAAAATGACTTTCTATCCTTTGAACAGTACCTCAATTTCTTTTATATTTGGGTCTGGAAACAAGGTTGAAGGGACATCTAAGATAAATAAAAGCTGTATAAATTATACAAGCTGGACTAGCTCTAGCAGAGTATTTTTTCAACTAAACATTGAGGAGTTAGAAAATGATCAAGAAAAGATTGGCTTTCTCTGAAGCTCACCTACTTCTCAGTCATGATGTTTTCAGTTTTGATCCAATCCAAAAGTTCATTATGCAAATACCTGGTATAAAGTTTATTATGTACTAAGAAGCCTGATGGGATGGTAATTGGTGGATCTTTACTTCCTTTTTATAAAAAGAGATCATTATAGCTAGACTGTGCCTTGAATATATCCTCATATTTGTATGTGTGCATGCATGTGTACATACATACATCCAGACATTAATACAGAAGAAACATATTTGTGCATAGCCTAATTAGTTCCTGAGGAGAAAGTACGGATATTCATTGACTTATGATCATTCTTTTAACAATGGTTCAAAATTATGATGGCCTCAGAAAAAGTGACTTGTGACCCATTCTCAAAGTTATGGCCACCATACCACCACTGCAATCACATGACACAGGTATGATCGTGTGATCACAGTTTGGACATTTGGCAATTGGCTTGCATTTATGATGACTGCAGAGTCTTACGGTCATGTGATTGCTGTTTCTCAGTTGACCTCCAACATGCAAAGTCAATTGGGAAGCCATATTCTCTTAATGGCCACATGATTTGCTTAATGATCGCAGTAAAATTGATCGCATACAAAATTGGTTGTAAAATTGGGTCATGTGATGACTTGCATCACTTAATGATTGAAATTGTGTCATAAGTTGAGGACATACACGTGCACATACAGAAGTCAATAGAGATGACTCCTATGGTTAGTGCTCATAAACAAAATTTGAAACAATTCCAGAAACCATTCTCTGCATGCTTTCTTTACTTCATTTTCTTTTCCAACTTTTTCTCTCCTGGCTGCTGAGTATGCTGGGTCCATTAGTCAATGTTTGTTTCTTTAAATTTTTGTTTAAAACAGTGGGGAAATTTCTGTCAATGTTGGGGTTGCCCTAAGCATGCAGTTGGCTACATTCCTATGAATATGTCAATAGGATTTGCTTTTAGAAAGGATTTAATGAAATTCTGTGCTTCAGATACATCAATGCAGTAGGGTGGAGTAGAAGTCAGAGGGGGTGGGGGAATTGTGCCATCCTCTTCATGTATAAAAGAAGCAGAGCTTCTGGCACAAAACTGCTTTTGTAATTTCTAGATCCTGCAGGTTTCTGGTTTGCTTATTTGCTAAAACCCAGAGTCTCAAGTAAACAAGAGCATCTCCAGTCTGATATGTGATGGAATAATGAGATCTGTCTTTTTTACCATGCCTATCTGTCTTTTTTACCATAACCTAAATATGCATGGTTTTAAATAAATCATACATGCATAAAATCCCACATGTATAGTTCTAGAAAATAAAACATCCCATTAATGATCAGGTAATCAAACATATAATTTAGATCTTTAGGCACCAAGAACTATACCATATTATCCCGAAATAGTGTTACCGACTATTAATTTGTTTCCATTCATATGGGGCAGTTTTTGTGCTATTTTGGTCAAAAACTAGAGGGATGCTCTTATCTGCAAGTATATACGGTATTTATTATTACTTTTTTAATTATGTCTTTCCTGTAGAAGCATATCTTAAGAGTCAAATGTTATATGATTGCAGCCTCAGTGAATACGTGGGTTGTATATAGTAATCTGTCTCCAACACTATAGCAAAATGTAAAGGAGAAAGTACGGTAAATAAACATGCAAAGATCAGTGATGACTGCAAATGGGGATGCAAAATGAGCTGCATATTCAGAAATTGTGGAGCACTATAAAATGCCAATGGGATTTTATAGGTTGAGTAGATGTGCATATCCATGAAGAACTTAATACAGCCTGAATGTTTATTGCAGAAGCAACCTGAGCATTGTTGGTCATCCATATGGTTTCCGGACCATATATTAGGCAGGAGGCAGACTTCCCAGAAGTCTAAATTGCAACAGCCCTTACATTATGGAACCGAATCCTGCCTTGCCAGAGGCTTCCATCTTAGGGTCTCTTCAGCCTGGACCAAGTGATCCAAATACTGATTAGAAGCTAGGCACCTCTTCCCTCCAACCCTCAAGAAACACCTAGGTTACAAGGTCAGAAGCCTGCACAATGCAGAGTCCTAGGCTAGCAGAGAAGGTTATAGATTCTGGCAGGAGAGGCAGATGAAGGTATATGCAGGTAGCCTAAGGACTTTTTGCTGAATTGGCTCCTTGTGGAATATTTAACCCTCCTTTACATGTACCAGACTACTGGAAATGTCTTTTGCTCTGATTGCTTGTTTGTCATAGTCATGGTATTCCTGTAGATTCATGGTCTGCTGTTTGATTGTGTTTCTGGACTTCCCCACTAGTTTGATCTTTAGGGTCAGCTTTCTGTGACTTCTGCTGCAGTGTATGATTACCTAATGTATATGAAAATTATCACAGTGTTTTCAGTTACTTACTGCTGCTTGATCTTGGAATTTTGGCTTCTGACCTTACACATTACCCAAGAACGATGGGGTGACAAAAGCTTTCCGCCATACTAGTTGGGTAACTTGTTGGCTTAATTTTTGTTAGAATAGTTCTAACACTTTTCCATGAACAGTAAATTTGAATAATACTTTCTTAATTCTAACATTAAATACAGTAGAACCTTAATTTAATAGATCCTCAAAATATTGGATTTCCTGATTCAATAGATCACATTTTTTGCTAGCGAAATCATGGCCATTGCATCTGAAATAGTCTAGTCAAGGAAGCGAATTTTATATTACTTTTATCTAATTAATATAACTAGTTAACTAATAATGACAACCGTGTGATTTGTGGATAGTATCCTACTGCATAACGTTTCAGTAACTATTGCTCTCTTCACATGGCCCATTCTATTTTATAGCTGTCAGAATATTATGGTTGAAGAAATGCAATGGTAACATAATGGTATTTTATATGTGTGGAGTAACAGGCTTGGCAGAATCGGAAGATGGTTTTTAAAGAGTGTTCATTTCAGAGGCTAATTTTAGCTGTCATGCTCTGTGAATGAAGTACAGACACTTAAACTGACTCACGAACCAGGAAATATTTGGGTTCGAGAATGCATAAAGAATACCCAATCATCTCCAGTTTTTCCCACTGAAGCTAAAAATAAAAACATCACTTCATTGCTAACCTTAAAATATGCATATCTAGTCTTATTGAATGCATAGGCAACACTTAAGTTGCCGCCCCATCCTAAATAAAGCTTGGGAGGCTGTTTCCATTGCAAAACTTTTAAGGTTCTATAAGAACCAAGTTAAAAACATGCTGTTTGTGGTAGAACTCATGCTGATGATGGTGACTAAGATAAAAATAATTGGCACCCATTTTCTGGTTGAGTTATTAAATGCTTAATTATATCTGGAAGTAGAATATTAATTCTTGGATTTTATCCAAAAACACTTCCTTAAAATATTTCATTTGTTCAGTTTGTTTATTGTTAATGCAGCTCAATAAACATGAATGAGAAGCCTATGTTCAATACCCTTTCTTTTCAGTTATATTTTTATTGGGGGAAAAAAATGTAACCTTGCAGTCATTTTCTCTCTCCTTCATATTGTTTTTTAAAATATAATATATTATAATTTTAGACTGCTTAATGCATTCTGGAGCATAATTGTACAAACATTTAATTTTAGATAAACTTTATTTCCTTCTTATTAAAATTTTCAAACAATAAAAGTTTTCAACAGTGAAAAACTAGTTTTATTAGGAGACTTAAATATTTTTGCACTAAGCAATAAATGATTAGATAATTATATTAGGCAAGTTCCATGGATGCATAGAAAATTTCAGTTTGAGGGGTTGATTAATGGGGGTTTCTAGTGTGAATTAATGATTCACACTAGAAACTAAGAAACCATGAGTTCTAGTTCTGCCTTAGGCATGAAACCAGCTGGATGACTTTAAGCCAGTCATTCTGTCAGCCCCAGGAAACAGCCAATGTCAAGCAATTTTCAAAAATCTTGCCAAGAAAACTGCAGGATTAGTCCAGGGAGTCATGAGGAGTCAAACACTGACTGGAAGGCATAAATAAATGATCATATACTGTATAGAAGATTAACCTCTCACAATTTTTTGAGGAAAATAATGCTTAATTAGCTTAAACAGTAAAAAACATTGTCTGGTTTAGTTATTCTAGAATATGTTGTCTGAATTGCTGTAGACATTCTATCCTTAGTATTTATTCTGAATTAAAACACTGCATTAGCAAATATTTGAAGCAAATTTTGAAAGGGGGGAGCACTATCTTTCAAGAAACGTAGAAGTATTGTGCTATAGTCATTCATCCTATGCATGTATGTAATATTACATGCCATCCCAAATCATTCCATAGACATTCAACAGACATATAATCACAAATCATTCCACAAGCAACATCTTTGTGGAAGGTTATGAACCTTCTAGCATGACTTATGTCTACCATGATGTCCCAGAGAAATATTTTTTTGACTTCCCGGTGTAGGACTGAGAATGCATGACTGGTTCAAAATCATCAAGCCATTTTCTCTGCATATGAGAAGCCTGGAATCCTGGTTCTTCCCACTTCTAGTCCAGCACCTTAACCACTGCACCACACTAGCTTTTATGCACATGCACACATTATAAATGATTGTACATGTTTTTTGTACAGTGTATATTAAATAAAACCTTCCAAGGACACAATTAAAAATATGTTTAACTGAGGACTGTAACCCAAAATAAAATTCTGTATTACTCTTTCCACATGGCTTTTAGGTATTATTATATTTATTCTGTTCATCTTGTAGTGATTATGGAACTAGGCAGTGATATAATAGCACTTTTACATATGGGATTATTCTTTTCTCCTTTAAATGCAATGCCATTATGCATATAAAGATTAGCTTCTTCCATATTTCTTTAATAGAAGATATTAAAAGAATAAAGTTAAAATATTAGATTTAAGAAAATATTTTAATATCCACAGCATTAACAGGTAAATTTAAGAGATGTGAAACTTTTTAATAGAAAATAATATAGTTATTTCAGAGCTCTTTTCCATTTTTTAAATTTTATCTTTTGAATTTCATTCTCTAATGTAATCAGTTCTCTGGTTAAGAATACTTTGGCACAAGAAGCAATTATTACATTTTAGTCCTTTGAAACAAGAATGTTGTTGGTGATAGGCTGGTATGAACAGCAAAGAGCAGAAGAGCTAAAGAAGATCTGAAACCTGGGGCTGAAATAAAGGAGCTCAACTTGAATGTAATTAACTATCCATCCAATATTATCCAGATTCAAAGAAGACAGATCAGTCAGACTGGAACTAGCACCATTCCCAACCACCAATCAGTACTTCCCAAGAAGCATCCAATCACTGATCAACCCCAGAGAATTCAAATTTCACATAGACTATAAATACCATAAGGCAATCCCTATTTCTGGACTATCATGCTGGAGAAATCCCTACCAAGATGCAGAGTAAAACACATGCAGGAAATGTGATCTGCACATCACTACATTTGAACCGGAAGGGACCCAATTAAAAAAAAATGCAAGTACTGGAAGACATAGGGATCAATAGTAGCATAGGAAAGGTCGATTGTGGGCATGTAGTCTTTTGCAGTACTCATGATTCTGTGCATTTGATATTTCCAGTTGCATGCTGTTATACTTCTCTTATTTCATACCCTAAACCTTATTGGTTTATTTGTTATTCTACACACGTACAAACACAATATGAATACAAGATGCCATCAAATTGCACAAAAACCACATTTTATAGAAATAACTGTACAATAGGCTGAGAGCTCACTGGCTTTTAGAAAGTGAACCTTGGTTAAATAGTTGTATAGCATTTTCTAAAGGAAATGCACTGAATTTTTAGCAGTCCACGAATGTATCAATACACTAATTTATGCCCAATCCCATAGTCTTTACATCTATTGAGTAATACCGTAGGGCACTTGTTGTCTTGCTGCCAGTTTGAAGGATGAAATAACAAAAGATAAATACAGTTCAGTATAGTCTTATTACAACAGACTAGTCATGACTGAATATTAAAGCCTGATACTTTGGAAATGCTATTTCATAGATATTCACTACTTGAATCACACTCTTTCTATAATGTTTATAACCTAATGTGGGATTTTGAATAGGATTTTTTGGGGGAGAAGGGAACACAATTCATTGCATAAAATTGTGCCCAGTACCAGAAAGAGTTGCCCACTCCTAATGGTTAATAGAATCAGACTTTTTCCACTGGGATTTGTACTAAATACTGAATTTAACACAAGAATATTTTATCATTTTTTGTTCTTCTGCCTATCCTAATTTGTGCATTATGTATTATTGAGCTGTGGTCATAATATCTTTGCTTTTTCTCTCAGTTATCATTTTAAGAAAACCAGCATTTTTTCCCATTTATATATTATTTATTTGTCTTGTAACTCCCACTAATCTTCCAGGATTCCTGGCAATTGCCAAATAAATATATGTGGCATAAAATGTCCACAGTAATTCAAATAAGGTACATAAATAAATAATAACCAAAGCTAAATAAAACCAACAAGAGAACAAAAACCCAGATGGCTGCCGCTTATGTCATAAAAGCTTCCAAAATGTGCAGACTGAGGGAGGCAGCTTGATCTCTACCAGGAGGCTATTCCAGAGAGCCGGCCTGCTGCACAAAAGCAGCGCCTCAAACCGCCTTACTTTGCAGAAATGAGGCATCTTCAGCAGCTTCTTAAGGGGACAACTGAGACCTTTGTGTTAATCCTGGAGAATGCAGTCTTAAAGATATGTAGGTGCCAAGCAATTAATGGTACTATAGGATAAAACCAACACTTTGAATTGCACCTGAAAGCTTGCTAGAAGCCAATGCGGCATTCTCAGCACAGGAGTACTGTGCCCTTGGCGACATGTAATATTAGCAGGCTGCTGCATTTTGAACCAACTGCAGCTTTTAAGCGTTCTTCCCAGACATCCCCACATAAACACATTGTATAATCCAGGTGATGAGGTCATGAATTACTTCTAACTCCAGACACTGTAAGGATTCAAGTGGTGTACTAACTGAAGATGGGCTTAAGCTCCTTTGACTTACCGGATCCAATCTGAGTTGTGCCCCTGCCTTCCACACATGCGCCTGGCCTTCCATGCATGTGCTTTGCTCTCGCATATACCTTCCATGCATGCGCCCTGCCTCAAAAACGTCCCTAAATAGGACTACATAGAGCTGGGATGGGTGGGCAGGCTCGCTACCGGTTCGGACGAACCGGTCTGAACTGGCTGAATACCATCTCTGGTATTTACCCATCTAGAGGCAACAGAAAGCTAGAACATACAAAAAGCAGTGGCCTCTTGCTTGGGTTCAACTTTAACCAATCTCAGTACAGTATCTTGGTGCATTGATGTTAGCACATTTGGAATTGATGGCTGATCTTTCCCTGTGACTTCATCTAAACATTAAATAAGAAGGAAAAGCTGTACCCTCAGTTTAATGTGCAATTGTTCCTAAAATATTTTAAATTAGGGCTGCTTAATCTTAAACCTTTTGATACATCAAACTGTTAAAACTTGGATGATACTTTAATTGGTATTACTATAAAGTGAAGCATATTTTTATAGGCTATTTCTGAATTTTGCTATGATATCTTTTATAGAAAATGAAAGGTCACTATCACTTCTCAAAGCAGAGTACAATAATTTTCTGTCTCTAAAATAAAAAAAGAACAGGGCTACTAACTAGATTATAAATGTAATCAATCAGACCTTATGTACAATATGTTAAAATCCACTACTGACCATGTTAGATCCTTAGATTTTAATGTTGATTTTTACTTGTGTTTTAATTGTATATGTATAAATATATTTTTATGACTGTTGCCCTATAGTAAGATGGGTGGCTAATAAATACTATAAATAAACAAATAAATAAAATAACAGTGCTTCCACTTTCCATATCCAAAGAATCTCATCAAGCAATGGCTTAATCCATATTCAAGCACAGTTGCACAGTTGTATATAAGGCTTGGTATACTCCCACTAATGATTACTGCCTGAGGATCTCTTGCCATGCACATTGTAATTATAAATCTATACTTGGTGATCATTTTGTTCTATTCTTATACCAAAGATCAAATATTTTCCATAGGGTAAATCTGGAAAGTAAGCAGAAAGGTTTAATTGATCATACTGAATGTTGCCTAAAAACGTGCATCTCACACTACAGGAAGGATGTTAACATGTCTATAGGTATCATTAAGAATTTGTCACATCCTGAAACTCTCGAGAAATTTCTAAAGGTCAGACAACTCATAGATTCTTTTTGGTCATTTTTAAAGGATTTGTTTCTTAGCAAAAGGAACTTGACATTTTAATATAATCTCCCCATACCACGTTGTGAGATCTATTTGCTTTGTTCCATGTTGTCATCCTGGGAGAATAATTAAACTGACCTCTCAGCTAAATGTAACCTATATTTACAGTACTGTGTAGTAAATGGTAAGCAATCTAAGGCAATATTTTTAAACTTAATAAAAATCTGATTAACATTATGTTGATTAAAATATTGGTCTATTTTCAAGAAAAAAGCGCTGGATGCATTAAAAATCACATGCCTTCTCCTTAATGTTCTTCAAGTTGTTTATATAAATTAATCTGTATAGAAATTTATTTCTTAAACCAACAAATGGGCTGCTCCAAATATTATTTTGTTTGCTGATACTGACTGCCAATTATGTATGTGTGTGTGCGTGGGTGGGTGGCGGCGGCATCTTTTTCTGCTTTGTTCTTAAATTATGCAGCTTTCACCTGCTGTAGTAAATCATTCATAAGTCTGCATTAGTGAATAAGAAATACATTATTAGTAACAGAAGCTTTAGTGCAGTGGATATGAAACATTTTGAAGAACAGGGGTTAAAAGTCATATATTTTTTAAGATTTAATACTATATACATAGGGAGTGGTAGGAAACAAAATTATCCTGAAGAAGGAATTTGCATTCAGAGACAGCAGACAGACATAATTCATAACTTCTGAATTAAACATAGCGGGGTTTTTTTTTTCCTTTCCCTACCTAGTGTTTTTCCACAAGTGCAGGATTAGCCCAAGTCACCCAGTCAGCTTTCATGCTTAAAGCGGGACTGCAACCTACAACTCACTGCCTCCTGGTTTCTAGCTTGGTGCCTTGACCACTAGACCACATTGACTCTTAATCCTAAACATAAAATAAATGTACACACTAAATCTGTTCTTGAAAGTTTTAATGCACAAAGATATTAATTTTGTAATATTTATATTTTAAAATGTGTATAATTTTGTAAGTTAAATAATTTTTCTTGCTGACCTTGACCTTGGGATTTTGGTTCAGACATAATATTAAGATTCAGACAAATAGCCTGAACTGCTTAGGTGGGGGAGTACAGGTAGTCCTCGACTTACAACAGTTCATTTAGTTCAAAGTTACAACAGCACTGAAAAAAGTGACTTATGGCTGTTTTTCACAGTTGCAACCTTTGCAGCATCCCCATGACCATGTGATCAAGATTCAGATGCTTGGCAACTGGTTCATACTTATGACCGTTGCAGCGTTCCAGGGTCATGTGACCACTTTTTGCAATCTTCTGATAAGCAAAGTCAATGGGGAAGCCAAATTCATTTAACAACCAGATTACTAATTTATCAACTGCAGTGATTCACTTAACAATTGTGGCAAGAAAGGTCGTAAAATGGGGCAAAACTCACTTAGCAACTTCTCACTTAACAACATAAATGTTGGGCTCAGTTGTGGTCATAAGTCGAGGACTACCCATATAGAAATGAAATGAAACATATAATGAAGAAAATAATATGAAATGAAATGAAACATAAGGAATAAAATAATAAAACATAGACTAATGCTCAGCATGCATAGGCTAATTAAAATTTGAGGTTCCTTCTCCATTCAGCACCTCATTCAACTTTTAAAAAGAGTTCCCATACGTTTCATTCCACAACTACCTGTTGCTTTCGGGGTTCACATTGGAAGTATAGCTCTAGCAAAACTAGTCTTGGAGTGCAGCTGCTGGAAGGAAAAAAAACCCCCACTTTCTCTTTGAAATTGAGTGAATGCATATCAAGTCTGACATAGATTTAAAATTATGATGACATCCCTTTTGCAAGACCATGCTTTAAGGCATTTTATGCCAGCTCTCCTGCCCGGGGGAGCAGCACTCTGTGATTCCATTATTTCAATTAACCGTGGAAACGATTTTTCTCTCCCGCTTCTTTTTTCCAGGAGGGAAATAGTAGTTTAATACTCATGAATATGTATCTTTTAAGTTTGTAGGAATGATGTCTTTTGTTTGCTCTGCCATAATAATTGAGACTTAGAAATAGGGGAGGGAGAAGTGAATGAGATAAATTCAAGGAGCTTAAGGCTATTTTAATGTTGTCTTTTATTTAGAAGATGTTTTTGCAAATACTATCAAATATGCTCTTTCCTTAATGCTTGCTTAAATTTATACAGTGTGCTTTCTTTTAGTAAATTAATTCTGAGGCCTTCTAAGGATGCACATCTATGGAACATGGACTATTTCATATGTCACCATAATGGGTACATAAGCTCATTTCATGATCAGAACTTATACACAGGAGAAATGCTGCTTTTGCAGTAGAAAAATGTGAAATGCTGTAAATCATCTGAATTAATGAAGTAATGGAACAGCAAAGAACTAGGGGTGCGTGCTTCATAGTTCAGATGAGGAAGAATTTTCTAAACTCTTGCAAAGATGCTAAATGCAAAACTGAATTAGTGCTTCATAATATGAAAATGTCTGGGGAAGAAACTAACAGTAGCATAATACTTTTTGTTAAAATGAGAAGGAAGTGTCACTGGTAAATTCAGTTGCACTGTAAACTGGGAAATCCAGTAGCATAACTCGCACATATAAAGCTATTATTATCTAATATCTAATGTGATAATAAAGTCTGCAGATGATACCACCATACTGGGACTTACTACAGGAGGAGACGAATTAGCATACAAAGAAGAAATCCAGAAGATATCCACAAGGTGCTCAGAAAACAACACACCAGCAAGACAAAGGAGATGGTGTTAGACTTCCAGAAGCAGAGAGAGGAACCTGCCCCACCCTACACCAAGGGGGGCTGTGTGGAGAGGGTCTCCTCTTTCAAATTTCTGGGAGTCCACCTTAGCCAAGATCTCACCTGGAAAAATAACACGATCCAGGTGGGTCAGGAAGGCTCTACAGACACTCCATTTTCTTAGGGTCTTGCAGAAAAATCAGATAGAACAATGACTGATGATTTCCTTTTACCGGTCTACGATAGAAAACATCCTTACATATTGTGTTATGGTATGGTATGTTGGCTTGACAGCCATGGACAGAAAGGCATTACAGAGGGTGATGAGCACAGCACAAAAAATTATGAGCTGTCCCCTGACACCACTGGACAAAATCGCTAGGACCCGCTGCCTCAACAGAGTGAGGAAAATCCTCAGGGATGATTCACACCCTGGTCAGCACTTCTTTACTCTCCTATCATCGGGCAGGAGATATAGAAGCATAACCAGCCGAACGAACAGGCTGAAAATAGCTTTTATTCATGGGCTGTCAGACTTCTGAATGCAACATAACACCACAATTAGGTTTAATAAGATAGACTTCAGTGGTGGGTTCTACTTACCTTTATTACCGGCTTGCAATGGGAACTAAAATAAAATTGTTTATCATGTTATGACTTGCAAAAACAAAAACTGTTTTTATCTCCTACAATAAATTTTTTATTCTTTATAATTAATTCCAAAATCTGTCAAACTAGTTATTGAGTCTGCATTACTATTAATCTTCTCATCGTTCCTATCACCCATCTCCTCCCACTTATGACTGTATGACTGTAACCTTGTAGCTGGTATCTACGATTTATATTGACTGTTTCCTAATATTATTTGATTGCTTATTTGTTTTCTATGACTATCATTAAGTGTCGTACCTTATGATTCTTGATGAATGTATCTTTTCTTTTATGTGCACTGAGAGCGTATGCACCAAGACAAATTCCTTGTGTATCTAATCACACTTGGCCAGTAAAGAATTCTATTCTATTCTATTCTATTCTATTCTATTCTATTCTATTCTATTCTATTCTATTCTATTCTATTCTATTCTATTC